>OU343217.1:267810030-267960293 GCA_910596185.1 Chrysanthemum makinoi
TAATATCCCGAAAAGTTTGATTCACACAAACGTCTCTTTGTCTCGCTCGGAATTTGTCCGACCGGTGTTCCCGAGTGAATTTGAATTTTCGTGAGAAAGGTGATGATCATTTTGTGAGCTTGATCTTTACTTGAAGAAAATAAACCCAAGTCCATCGTGAGTAGTCATCAACAATTACCAATATGTAGCGTTTGCCATTAATCGCCTGCACAGCACAGATCGTAACACACAAATCTATGTGAAGAAGATGAAGCACAGTCGAGCTGGTTCCACCTTTGAAGAAAAATAAGCACAAGTGCTTTTCCCTTGTTCACAAGCTTCATAGATGATCTTTAGAATACCGAATCTCGGAGACCTTCAACAAGTGTAGTCGGGCAACAGTGATGGTTTGAAAGTTTAGGTGTGAGACGACTTGCCATAGCCGATTTTGTTGATGTAGCCTTTGAAAGTAGACAGATAGGAGATGAAGCAACCATGTCTTGCATTAAGATTGTAATGTGACTAGAATTTCCGAGAGCGGACATAAGATCGTTTCCTTGTAGATCACGAATGAAACACGCTTTCTCCTAAAAGCAACTTCCAAATCTCCATCACAGTAATCAATCAGGACACGTAGTTAGATTGTGACCGGGCCTTCCACATAATAAACCCCGCTAATTTCAATATTGCCATTGATATAATCTCCGTAGCCCATGATAGCTGCGAAGTAATCATTCCCGAATCTGACAGTGCCAATGAACTCGCATAAAGTTTGATAACGTTAAGGTTGCCGGTCATGTGCCGGGAACATCCGCTATCAACAATTCAAAGGATGATCAGACACCGTGATTACAACACGGATGACAATGGAATAGAAGTAGATGTGGAACCCGATGAGTTAGAGGGTTCTCCAGCATTTTAGTAGAAATACACACATCAATGATTTTAGGCATCCATTTAAATCCTAGTGTATTATGTATCCATTTTTGCCATCTCCAACTAGTCTTAGCTTTAGTCTTAGTAAATGCACTAGGTGATACTACATTCCTTGGAGGTTACATGGAACTAGTGGACATCAATGCTTCTTAGAATCTAAGGAAGGCATTTTACCAAGCACAGACTTAGAAGCATTAGTGGCCTAGAGGTATTCCGATTCTTAGGATTCCTTAAACGAGACAAGATAGCTCTAGCAACACATTTGTCATGACAATCAGAAAGCATACTTTTACTACAAATAACACAAGAAGCATCAGACTGAATATCAAAAGTACTTAAAGGTGTAGCATTCGTTACAACACTTTTTCCATTACATTTGTCAAACGCAATATCTAAAGTAGGTGCAACGTGAGTCTTATTCAAAGTCCTAGGGTGTTCTTCTACTTCAGCATTCCTTATTATTCTTTTCTGTTGGGTTTTAGGTTCCTTGTATTTGATGAGACAAAATAAATACAAGAATGAAACAAAGGGACTTAAAGTGACAAAGATGAAATCTACAAAAAGATGGAAGGACTTGCTTGCAAAAGAAGATTTATTATTTAGTCCTTCGTAGATATTTGTAAACCCTAATCCTCTATTATATAAAGAGGACATGGGGTGTAGGTTTGATTATATAAGTCTTTCACAATGTAGATGTCTAGTAAAAGGTGTGTGTGTCCTAGGCGTATAGTTCATTGTAAACGCCTAGGTTAGTGTTAGTTGTTTAACTCCAAGATCAAAGAAGGCTTTCATCCCTGTTATAGTTTAGATAACACGTATTAATATATTGGGGGTGATGTTGAAAGAAACTTTGTGTCAATAACATTGATGTTTTGATTTATTCCGCTGCGTACCAAGTTTATTATCATTGTTATTGTTAAACCCTAGCGCTCTAAACGGTCCAAGGAGCTTAACAAACTCCACAATTGGTATCAGAGCTTGGGGAGCTCGTTACCTAGGGATTCACAAGGTTTTATTGGTCAAAGAATGTAGAAAGAAAACTACGAATCAAAATTCTCGTAGTTTTTCTCATAAAGATTTAAAAACGCGATAAATTTTTCGTTAACCGTTGGATCATAACGAATTTTGGTGGACGTTTCTATATATTCATATAACTTTTCACCAGGGATTGTCGATCTGAGCTCTATATCAAAAGTTATTCAATGTCGGTTGGCTGCAGTAAACCTGGTTTAATAATTCGAATTTTTGGGTTTTCATGCATATTCAACTTCTTGAATTTTTTTGTTACTTGTTCTAATTCTTGATGGAGGTTGTTTATACATTGTGTGGTGTTTATGATTCATGATTAGAAGCGGCTTTCCTAGTGTTTTTACTAAAACCACTTCTAGTGTTTTTGAAACCATCGATAGTGTATTCTAAACCACGATAGTGTATTCTCAAACCATCGATGGTGTTTTTCGAAACCACTTCTAGTGTTTTTCAAACCACTTCTAGTGTTTTTCTCAAACCACTTCCGTGTTTTCTCGAAACCACTTCTAGTGTTTTTCTAAAACCACTTCTAGTGTTTTTCTTGAAACCACTCCTAGTGTTTAAACCACCGCTAGTGTTATCTCAATTCCATGCTGGTGTTTGCGTTATTATTCAAGCTACTGATGAGGTTTTGGAATTGAGGGAAGTGTACATGTTTTGGTAACAAATTTTGGTGACACACACATGGGATTTTGGTTCTCATACACAAGAAGATTGGTATTTGTTCTTAAAAGGATTTAAAAAGCTCGTTTTGAAGATTTATTGAATAGGATTAACGAAGATGATTGATCATAACCTATTTGATATTGTAGTTGAGTAACACAAATTTGTGCTCTTATCATATCTTAAAGTGGGTGTTACACTTTGGAGATAACTTGTTCGTGCTTCAATGATTATGACAAAGAATTGACATAACACTTAAAGGAGTGACGTTATTGTGCTTAGTGATTATTGTCAAGGGATGCATGTCTCCCTATACACCAAGATTGGGTATACGTTTGATGTCATCTATAGTGCAAGACATAAGACACAAGATTGGGTTATTCTACTTCTTTATCAAGTTTGTTATATTTGGTTTGCACAAGTGATCATTACAAGGAGCTTACAGATTTGAAGAATCATTTGATGTTCATGCACCACTCAAGGGGAAGTTTCTAATGTTTACATTCTTTATTTGTTGATAACAAAAAGGGGAAGAGTTATTGGAGTGCGATGGCATGGATTAAGGGGAAGACAAAGGAAGACAAGAATGTTTCATTCACGGATATGTTTACATCTCAACTGCTATTGCCTAGGGAAGTTTGCATTAACGACTTGTTTGTTTTGTCATCATCAAATAAGGGAAGATTTTTGGGTTTTAGGTTCCTTGGATTTGATGAGACAAAATAAATACAAGAATGAAACAAAGGGACTTAAAGTGACAAAGATGAAATCTACAAAAAGATGGAAGGACTTGCTTGCAAAAGAAGATTTATTATTTAGTCCTTTGTAGAGATTTGTAAACCCTAATCCTCTATTATATAAAGAGGACATGGGGTGTAGGTTTGATTATATAAGTCTTTCACAATGTAGACGTCTAGTAAAAGGTGTGTGTGTCCTAGGCGTATAGTTCATTGTAAACGCCTAGGTTAGTGTTAGTTGTTTACCTCCAAGATCAAATAAGGCTTTGATCCCTGTTATAGTTTAGATAACACGTATTAATATATTGGGGGTGATGTTGAAAGAAACTTTGTGTCAATAACATTGATGTTTTGATTTATTCCGCTGCGTACCAAGTTTATTATCATTGTTATTGTTAAACCCTAGCGCTCTAAACGGTCCAAGGAGTTTAACAAACTCCACATTTTCTTAGGTCGCAACTTCATATTCTTCCTTGTATTGCTCCTAGGCTGTGAAGTGCGGACGTTTGGAAAACAAGCAACTAGTCCTGTTTCAGTAGAGGGAAGCACGTTAGTAACTTGTGTTTTGTCAGTAGGCAACAGGTTCATTGCTAAGTGTTACATGTGCAATCTCTTAATGATGCTGGGGCTAACTTGTTCATACTTTCCTAACATTTCCTTTAACTTAATGATAGTGTGCATCAAATCTTGATTTTCAAAACGAAGATTTCAAAGAAAATTCATGACTTCTTTAGTGTGCTGCAAGATAATGATCAAGTTCGTTTGATGCTTCATCAAGTCCGCTTGAGTAAATCAAATATGACACCATATTCTGCTTAACTTTTGCAAGTTCATGTTCATATTTTGAGATTTGACACTTAAACGACACATTTTGATCATCCAGTTCGCAAGTTTTGATTAAGATTTTGCATGCAACTTGGCGATTTTGTTTTGAAAAGCAAGTTGTTGATCATGAATATCTTTTGACAACCAATTACGACGTTTTGCATTTGAAAGTTCGTTAATAATCGTTCATTTTCAACTTTTAAAGACTCGATTTGAAGCACATTATCAGTACTCTCAACAATTTCAAATGAATCAACAAGGTCACAGAGATATAATCGATGCATATGCAAAGTGATTGTAATAACACAAGATTATTGATATCGTACGAGATAACATCTTCCAAGAGGCGATCAACATCTTTTCTCACAGCTTTTTACGTTTAGTATTTGAAATCGATGTTTCGCTTCAAAATCGCTTTCATGAGACCAAGTTCCTTGTGAAAATCCCTTTCCCAATATAGTGCATTAAAGTTCAAATTTTTTACATGGGTAAAATTCTTTTCTGAAGAATATCTCTTTGTTCTCGCGCATTGGATTGAAAATGTTGAACTTTTATTTCAGAATGAAATTCAATCTCGCGCTCCAAAATTTTGAGGTCGAGATAAGAAAGTGTCAAAATATTTGATAACGCTGACAACTTTCGGCATTAGTTTTACTTCACTGAAGATAAAGGACCATTATTTGTGTGCACCATTGTGTTGGGGACTAACTGTAAACTGTGTGATAACCAAATGTTTGTTAGAAGTATCTTGTTGTGTGACAAAAGTTACGGCTTTTGAATAGTTAAATGGTTTGTTATAAATGACATTTTCCATTTTTGACCGACTCTCATCATCAGCATCTAATTCCTCCATGCGATTATATTCAACAACAGATCATAATTGAATCATCAATTCTATGTTCTCAGACCGTAAACTCTGGATTTGGTTTGAATGCTCGTGGAAAAACTTAGGTTTGTAATCAGCAAGATTCCGTCCATATCCATTTGGATTTGGTTTGAAAGTAAACTTTTGAATCGTTGTGATTGATTCACCATGTTTATAAACAACATTTCGAAACTCTTTGATTTTGTTTTGTAAGTCGACAATTTCTTCAAGATAGTTATCTATTCGTTTTGTGGAATGCTTTTTGTACTCAGAGAACTGTTTTGACAAGTTAACAACTCAGCCTTGGCTTTTTGAGTTTCCAAAGTAAGAGCATTAATTTGTTGTTTGTGTTCATGTTTTAGTTGTTCTATTTGAGACAACAAAGCATTCTTGGATGTGGCTAGATCACCTAACTGCCGCTCCAAAGATTTTTCGTTTTGATGTGATTTAGCAAAAGCGGCTTCAAAACCTTTTTCATGGTTTTCTTGAGTTTTGAAAAAATTGAGTTGTCGCTTTTAAGCATTCAATGTCCCCGGTTAATGGCATTTTACTATGTAATTTCGATTTAATGCACGCACATTCTTCCATTCGGGATTGTTGGTCTTTAAGGCACGTATCAATATCCTGATTAGGCAGTTGTTCAGCGTGTTCAACGTGAGTCACAACATGATCATTATTTAGATCCTCAAGTATAACCACGGAGTCAATTTGATTATCAAATGTAACCATTAGATCATCTTGATCGTCAAATGTAACAACGGGGTCTAGTTGAGAATCGCCGAATGAGATGTGGATGACTCATTTTGAAGATTCTGAGCCTCTGCGGATTCAGATGTTGGCGGAGATATTAGATCGAGATGAATATGGTTTGTTCGGTACTGAGACAAGCCATCAAGTCATACACTGGGCTGTGTCACTCATGTGTAGCTTGCATTTGTGCCATCAACATCACTGCTGCATTGGCCCCAAGTCCTCCACATCATCATCGTAATTTTCATCCGCCATAAAGCTCGTCTGTTGTTGAGTTCCAAACTTCATCCTTGAGAGCCAAGAGCAAAGCCTTTGAAATAAGCCATTGCCTCTTGTCTCGGCTTAGGGCATGCATTAGCCCGATGACCCTTCTCATTACAGTTATAACAACGAAGACCATTAACCCCATTCTGAGCATTCCCTTGTTCAACCATTTGAGCCCTTTGTTGTAGAGAGCACCCATGTTATTTCTTCCCATAACATTAAACCCCGGACCACCTCTCATCCGAATTTAATATTACCACGATTTTGAACTTCAACTCTTCCATTGTTAACCCACCGATTCCTTGTGTTGGATGAGGTACGAATGCGATTGTTGGATTTGTTGGAATATCGGTCGAAGGCTCTAGCAATCATGACAAATCCTTGCTGCAGGGCATCAAAAGCTTCAGTATTCTCATTGGATTCACTGTAGTTTGATCTGTTGTTGTTGTATGGAACCAATTGAGTTTCTTGAGATTGTTGTTGTGATGGATTATATGGTGTAATTGTTGCAGTTTGGTGAGGAACACTAGTTTGAGCCCAAAGCAAGTTGTTGATTATTCTAGCGATCAGAGCCTAGAGTCCACGGATAGCCTTCTTTGTCAACTTCTTTTGGTGAGGCTTCAAATAGTCGCATAAACAATCCGTATGTAGCATGATGAAGATTCTTAGCTGACGGAGAGAAAAATGACATACTTCTCCCATTCTGGACCAAGACTACTTAGGAACTTAGTGTTGACAAAGAATTGTGGCATGATGATGTTGTGTTTGTCCAAATCATTGATGATGTCCTAAAGCGATGATGATATGACTCTAATGTCTCTCTTGGTTCAATCATGAAGTGTTCATAAGCTAAGTAGATTTTGGATTCCATGTCTTCCTGATTGAGTGTTGTGCCTTCCATAAGAAGATGAATATGTTCCACATTGCTTTAGCAGTCTTTTGAGCATCAACACTTTGGAGGATCGGGTAATCCCAAAAGGATGTATTGCATTGCCAGTTCATCGCTTTAAAATGTAGAAGTTCATCACCGAGGTCTGAGACAATTGCAATGTTGGTGACAGATCTTGGTGGATTGGCATTAGGATCTCCGGGTGTGACAACAGTAGGCATCTGAAATGGACCTTCCATAATGACCTTTTTAAGAACTTTCCATGTGGCTTCTTTAGATCACAAAACCTAAAGAACCTTATCACCCATTGATCATAATTTCCGGGAGTGAGCATTGGAGGTCTATCAAGTGAGCCGGCTTCATGAATTGATTGTTGGCTACTTAAGGCTTCACACATCTTGCCAAACCATGTCGGTTCCTTCATAGTACTCTTGGATGGATGTTGATTGTAGAAGTTTGTGTAAGGTTGAACTTGAAGACTAGGTGGTGGTTGAACCATTTGTGGTTGTGGAATTGCTCCAAGTTGTGGAGTATGTTGTTGATTAAATTGTTGTTGATAAATTTGTTGTTGATGATTAAATTGTTGATGTTGTGGACTTAGTTGTTGTTGTTGTTGATTTTAAGTGTAAGGAAAATAGCTAGAGTATGGTGGTTGTGACATGTTGAAAACTTGTGTTGTTAAATGGATCTTTGTATTCGAATGAAACGTTGTTGATGAAGTATCCTTAGGCATAGAAACCAAGTGAAAGCAAAGTAATACTTAAGCTTAAAACCAATACTTACGCAAAATTGATATTTACGCGAGGATTAGCTATGCGTGTAAGAATTGAGAAACACTAAAGTTATGCGAAACTGAAAGTTAGCGTAGAAAACTTAGTTAGGATTAGCTATGCGTAAGACGGGGCTTTGGCGTAGGCAGAAAATCTTATGCGCGAAAGAGTTCTACGCAAGGTTGAGCTTACGCTGAAGATTAGGGTTTGCCCAAAATCTTTAACACTATCACAGTGTAAAGGATATCCAAAGTCGAAGTGTTTTCAGGCTTATCCAGGCAAGAAAAACACCGAGTAAACCATGAAACTGAAGATCGATCCAAGGATGGCTTACGCGTAAGAATAGGGTTTTCGCGAATGCAACCAAAATTGATTTCTGCCCACCGATGTTTCTAAACCAGATTTTAGGAATGAAATAGCTTTAGTATCACCAAAATAACACAAAAGTGTGAAACTTGATGATCCAAAACTTCAAAATACCTTATGCGTAACTATGAACACGCATATAAAACCAAGTTTAAAACTAAGGAAAAATAATGTAAAGCTCGAAACTTTATGCTTAAAACTGAAATTTTAACACTTAAAAACGTTGAAAGTACAAGAATCTTGGATTGAAAAATGTAAAAAATGAGTTTTTAAACGTGAACAAGTTTTTGAACCGTGACTTACGCGTAAAACCAAAAGCTTCAAAAACAACTTCTTTGCACTCAACTATTTGCGATTGATACCATCTGTTAGGTCACCATATTAGTAACACAAGCATCAAATAGAAGAAATAGAAAGAAGAGATCTGATGAACAATCACAAAACACACACGATAGAGTATATGAAATGTTATGAGTAGAGAATGAGAGTGAATTGAACAACCAACTTTCAAGAGAAGGTTTACAAGAGTATTTATAGGAGGGAACTAGGGCAACACTCCAAGTTCTCATCCTTTTACTTATTGGGCTTGGCCTAGGCTTATGGGCTTTCTACATAAGCCTAGCCTTGATTACTAACATAAAAGCCATATTAAGCTAACTATTACATATGAATCACTAACACTTGAAATATGGTTTAGGAGTGATTCCAACAAATCTATTTGTTTAACTCAGGATTCCAGATCGCTCTTCCTCCTTAGAGAGGATCGAAAGGAGTTGAAGGTTAAGAAAGAATAATCAGATGTGTACTAACATAATGAATCTCAGATAGAGAAAACGGACCAAGGGGAGTTTCCCCTTCCGATTGGAGTTCTACTATGGAAAGAAAGTAAGGAGCTAGAGCTCAGAAGTGAGGACCAGCTCATAGGAGCAAAGCCACTCTACCAGAGGGAGAGGAATGAGTACTCTCTCACCTTCTTAAAGGAAGATAGAGGGATTCTCTAGTATTGCTATAACTATATGAGGAGGGACGAGCAAGGTCGTCCATAATTTCCATCTCACTGATTAGCGGGAGGTGAACAGTTTGGGTAGGACTACCAACAACCACTCAGGTAAAGGCGGGGATCTTCTTCCTAGGTTTCGTCTATAGCGTAGCTTATCGATCTGTAATAGGACAGAAAGGATAGCAGGTATTTCTCAAAAGACGAGAGAGTCTAGGTGGTTGTCCCAAGGAACGCAGTTCAGGTTACTACTTAGGATCTTAAGATTTCTATTGGGCACGGAATCTCTACTGGACGAGAAGTCTAGGAAGTTCAGAGTACGACTCTGTTAGAAAGTGTTGATTGCTATGAGCAATCAGTCGGTTGGCTCAGCACGATATTTAGGTTAGCGGCGGAAAGTACGAATCCTAAAGAGAGTATCGATTACCAACAGCCATCAATCGATTGACTCATTTGCGCACTTAATATTTAACGTAGAAAGGTACAATATTCGAATCCAAAGTCCTAATTTCCAAAAGAGGTTCGACTACCAATCGATATCCAATCAAATCCTAAATACGAGTAAACGTCAACGGCTCTAAGTAGGTATGCTAAAGAATTTCGCATCGATGTAGTGTAGGTACAACACCGATAGGACAGCGTAGGTAGTACATCAATCAGTGGTATGACGTCAGCAGACTATCATTAATAAAACAACGTCGAGAGTTCAATGTTGTTAGAGCAACATCGATGGGACAACATCAACAAGATAAACTCGGTGAACAAATTCAATAAAGGAGGTCGTTAGAACGTTATCGATAGGGATACCTAACTAGAGGATAAGGTACGACCCCAACAACACGTAAGGTACTACCTTAACTGAGGGTTGTTGACGAAGCAACATCGACAAAACATTATCGGTTCAGAAGAATGAACAACATCGATTAGATAACGTCGTTAGAGGTAGAAGTGTTAGTAACATGATTACCAACGAAGCGATGCTAAATGACAATTCCAATAAGATTACTAACGAAATGAGGCGGAATGATAATTCCAACAAGGTTACTAACGAAATGAGGCGGAATGATAATTCCAACAAGGTTACTAACGAAATAAGGCCGAATGATAATTCAAGGCCGAATGATAATTCAAGGCCGAATGACAATTCGAAGTCAAATGATGGTTCGAGGTCAAATGATGACTCAAAACCAAAACAAATCCAAATGCTCTAGTAAGATCGACGAGGCTTATGACGATAAGCAACTCGGGTTTAACCGGTGCCAATCGGGTCTACCCGACTCAAGGCGGACTAAGCTCGACGGTGACAAACAGGAATTCCGCATAAGCAGAGATGTATAGCGATGTAAGAAATGTTACTGTTCGTGAGGTGTTGCGATGCCAGTGTGTCATGTGTGAGTGCGGGATTTCGTGATGTTCGATGAGTGTGTGTGTGTGTCCACCTAAAGCTCATTATTCCTAAAACAAAATCTCTAACCCGGACATAATTCTGTTATAACTACTCCCAGTATCGCAAAGTTCACCTCTGAGTCAGACATAGGTGATCAGTCCATGTCCCACTGTCCCTGGCTGAATATAGGTGATCATTCTATATTCACCCGAGGTTCAATAAATTTTGATATACCTGACTTAGTTATACTAGCACCATGTCCTCTACATCCCAAATCATTCCCAAGGCTACGACTAGTGTGCAAGCTCTAAGCTGGAAAATCAGATGCTTACTGTGCGTGCATAAGCATGAGGGCATGCTTATAGTGAACTACTAAAATAGGAAGACTTAAATCATCTACTAATAGGGCACACATTCGATAAGTGTCCCATCAAACAGTTCATCAAATAAGCTATAAACATCTCATCAATCAATTCGTCTAATGTGTTCTCAATCATCTACATCCTTAAACAAGTCATACACGGTGGCCGAACGAGGCGTGCACGCGGTCACATGAAGTTAAGTTTTTCAAAAGTGGTTATAGTCTAGGTTTTGAAAATACCCAATTCTCTATAACCTTGGCTCTGATACCAATCTGTAACACCTCCAAATTAGGGTCCAGCGGAAGCATACGAACCTTGGAGTGCTACTATCTTGGTATCACAACGTAAGGTACAAAGAATGGTTTTTATTCCATTCATTTAGATTAAAATTCATTATTTGAAAACATTAAGTTTACATTCTTGAAAGTAGTGCAGAAATAGGCCCAATAAAGAAGTTTAAAGCGGTCCCGATTATTCATTAGAGTCGCCTATGACCATGCCCTTTGCCAAGCGTCTTCCAATAGTGAGCTATCGCCTTAAACCTGAGAACACATTCTAAAACGGCTAGCTTATGCTGGTGAGTGATGTGCTATTTCACCATGCTTTTAATATTTATAAACTTAGATAACTTAGGATAGACACATACTAGCGGCAGAGTGCCCGATCAGATGTAGTAAAGCCTTAGGTAAATCCGAGTATCGTCCCAAGAGAGTTGTGACCTTGAAAGAACTACGATGATTAGATAATATATGGGTATGACAAAGTTGATATAATCCATAGATAAGCTATTATTCTACTTACACAGACACCAAAAATTTAGGGAAAAGAGATAGATAAACGAAGCTTAATAAAGAATACAAATATGAATTGATTCCCGATACCAAGATTCAATATAGTGGTTAATTATCACCAGACTCTTTTGGTCGATTCGTCATGGCTTATGGTTCTTAGATTCCTCACCAAGATGAGCGAGCAGTCACCGGGATTATTTGGCAACCTAATAGCAGTCATTAAGTACCAAATCTACTAGATCTAGACGGTGGGAACCCGACCGTTAGGAACTTAGATTCCCTCTAACCTCTTAAATACATCCACTTGATAAGTGATCATTTGGTCAGTATTAAGCAAGAGTGGTCGTACTATGGCTAATTCCTCTCATACCGCTATCTATTCGATCGTGGTCAGCTTGGTCATATCTCCCATCCCTTTAGATACTACCAAGCTTATAATACTACCAAGGCTAGCGATCTATGAAAATACTAGCAAATGTCTATAAAGAATTATAGAGAATAACAATAACATAAATGCAAACTTTAATTAATGATATGAATTCATAATATAACATCTAGAAAAATATAAAAGGAATCCAAACTCGAATACAAAGGAAATCGTAGACGAGGACTTCGTTATTCAGTGCTCCTAAACCATGCTTCTTCTTCTTCTGTGTTTTGATCTCCCCAAACCCACCCTAGAAGGTTTGGGAAAGGAGAGATATCTAAAATTGATAAAACCATCGACTATTTATAGGCTTCAAACTAGTTACGGCGTAACCTTATTAGGTAGTTACACCGTAACTTCCTTCAATCTTTAGTGCTTATCCATTGGTTCTGGCGTAACCTTACTGGAGTTACCGTAGCTTACGTAATCCAGCAGTAAATCTTTATTACGACGTAGTAGCCTAAGCTAAGGCTACCGTAGTCTTTGTTGATTTGGTGCTTATCGGTAGTTACGGTGAACTCGAGCTGAGGGTTACGCGTCAGTAGCCATCGTAATCATTAGTTGTGTCAGTAACTTCATCACTTGGTTACGCGTAATTAAGAGACGGTCGAATCAATAGGTCTTGAAAACGCCCAATTGCGGCTTCCTTACTGAATGTGTCCCAAACAAAATAATAAGGAATAAGGATGGTTTCACTAATAATTTACTCAAAATGTGATGATATAGGGGGAAATTAATGCTTAGAAACTCAGGACTATTTGATGTTATCAAATATCCCCCCACTTAAACTCTACTTTCCCTCAAGTAGACCAATTTAGACTGCAAAAGATACATCCTTGAAGAAATGAGTTTAATTTCCATGCTAGAATATTAATAAGAGCCGAACACCTCACGAAATGGGAACGAAAACACTCTCACTCATCCTATTCTAAGTGTTAATTTCGGGGTGATCACTCAATTGCATGAACATAGTAAGTATTCTATCATAAGCTTGGCAATTACACACAACTCCACCACTAGAGCTAAGGTTAAGACAAATTTTAGAAAGCAATGTTGGGTAGATTTCCAAAGGTTAAGGGGTGGTGTCATTACTAACGTGTCACGGCGAAGTGGACAAAATCAATGATACATGACCAAATCCATGGCCAAGACATCAAGGATTGCTCACTGCATCACCTAGACATGCTTCACGACAAAAAGGGTAAGGATAGGCATGGGATATACAATGGGTGAAAAGGAAAAAGAAAACAAATAGTTTTAGCTTAAAACCGAGTTGCCATCGTCCCACCAATAATTCAAGGTTCATCTTCATATGGTCAATACATGTCACCGGAATCCACCATTATTTATTCTTGAACTATTCTTCCAACCTTCGAATCTGATCGAGAAGATTATTCTCAATGCCAAATTCTTCATGTAGTGCTTATAATTTTTCGCACTATTAACAATAATACTTCAAATTATTTTTTTTTAATTTTTTTTTTGCATATGCAACGATATGCTTTAGATGCAACAATATATTTCCCCCCACTTGAACTGAGCATAAAGTGATAACTTGGGGGTCTTTGACGATCTTAAGCAAGATGTAGATGATGAGGTGCGCCTTTAGGAACTTTATTTTGAACCTCAAACTAGGGTGAACAATGGCTACTAGGTAAAAAGGTAAAACTACACGGTAGGCTAAGGTGTAAGGTTGTAACAAAAATAAGGGTTAGAAAATGAAAGGATATGCTCAAAAAAGGTGTAACTAGGGGTATCTTGCACTAAAGGTGAGTGCAACAAAAAGGGTTAACACGGAGGTCGAAAAGCCAATGCGACTAATCGATAAACGCACACAAGTGAACACATATGGGCTATTTGGGTTTAATCCTAAAACATTTACTTTTTTCAAATCGCCTTTTCCAAATGCACCAATCTAACTTGATGCACTACTCGTTTATGGTCTCGAAGTGATGTAAAAGCCAAGTTTTAAAGTTTACAATACTATCGGCACACTCAATTTATGGTAGATTTGGGTAAAATGGGAGAAACGGAAAGGCTAAATCTCACCAATGGCAATAAGGGTTATAGTGTGCTCTGCTTATATGTGATTCTAGATTGGTTAAAAAAATATGACAAATTTTTTTCAAATAAGCTTAAAATTTTGAAACCAACTAGAAAATTAGGGCAAGTAAGCTAAGTAATCATACACTTCATTTCTATTCCTATCCCCCCACTTGAAGTGTACAAAGTCCCATTTGTACGAAGAAAAAGGAAAAATAAAATAGAAATGAAAATAATCAAGAAAGAAATAAACTCCCCTCTCGAATGGTTGCTCAAGATGTATCACTAAAGGTTGAAGGTGGGTCAAGGGGTGGCTAATGCGTATCGCTTCCGGGGACGGCCTTAACTATTTGTGTTGTTTCAAACATAGCCTCATCGTAGTTAGGGGGTTAGGCGTAACTAATCCTAAGGTTACGCCGTAACTGCATCACAGAACCAAAACCTGCACAGCATATAAGGAAAATTTTGTACCCGGCGGGTACAATTAACGATAGAACATGAAAATATCCACGTAGTTAAATTATTACAGACATGGGTATCAAATTGTTTTCAAATTGTTTCATCAAATAGGGAAATCACTCGTCCCTAGGAAGATCATGATCCATGGAGTGGAATTGGGAGGGCTCATATGTAGTGCTTGTGGTGCTTCCAGGAGTGGCACCGGGCTGCATGAAGGCCACTCCTCCTTGGACTCCGATATCGGGGATGTTGGGCTGGTACACGTGCTCAGGACCTTCCCACCTAGGGTGGCTCAAATGCATGTGCTGTAGCATCTGGCTAGTCTGATCCGCACTCCAATGAAAGAAATCTTGTTGGAGCTGCTGCACCTAATCCAATGTACCTGTAAAACCCTCAAACTTATTACTAAGACCATAAAGACCCACTTCGAGGCTTTCGATCTCCTCGTTGAAATGGGATGACATTCCCTCAAGCCTCTCATCAATGTTCTGCAACCTCTCCCCAACATTCACATGCCCTTCTTTCGCCCCTGGGCACACTGCTTCCTGATTCTTCCTCGGCTTCACCACCTTCACCACTAGCCTCCCTTCTTCTCTCCTTGGGGTTGTCCCAGGCTAGTTCAATCGCATCATAAATATCCCGGATGCAAATCCCTAACTCCACTAGCTTAGGGCCTATCAAATAAGTCTCCTACCTCGGTCCCCCTAGCTAAAGCTGCATCGGTCATAAGATCAAAACTCATAGCCAACCTCCCGATAAAATGAGCCCCCTGCAAAGGACTCCTAGATGAAAAACCCTTAGCACCAACAGCCATAAACCTCTCCAAATAGAAAGGAACATCAATGTGGTTCCCCTCTTCCATGCCCTGCATTAGGTAAAGATCATCCATAGTCATCTTTTCTTTAGCGGAATGTCTTGCTCGAATAGAGCAAGCAAGCAAGCGGTGCACCAGTCGACGAATGAGGCTTCTCATCATAACATAGGATGGTGGGCTCTTTGGATCATAACCACCCGTGACAGCGATCTGGTCGAAATAAGCAGCAAGGTCTTGGGACTCATCCCTTCTTCTCCAACACGTGTTATAGAACCGTTTAAAAGCCTCTGTTTCCATTTCCTCCTCAGTATACAAACCCATCCTTGTAGTAAACTGCTTAAGAGTCAAACTTCTCCAAACGCCCCCAAGTTGGAAAAACATTGACTCCGTGTCATCATCACCAATATCAGTACGAAATTCCACACTAGCAAGGAATTCACGGACGTACTCCGGAATGACCGGCTCCGTGATCCTGAATAGCTTTAACCATGCACTACACGTGAACTTCCCAGCATTACACGTGAATTTAATTTTGTAAAAATTCCTTAATCTCTTACTAGCTTTCCCGTTTGCCAAAGTACCAAATGCATCAAAATCAAGTGCCTCGGGTTGACTGATATTATTTCCCATTAATTTCTCGTATTCTTCCACGCACAATTTCCTAATACCAGCATCAGGGTGTGCCAAAAACCTAGGCCAATTCGTGGGATTGTTTGCACTTGAAAATAAGACAAATAACAGTAAGTGCAGACCTTACTGATGTCAAGTTACGGCGTAACCAAAACAAAAGTTACGTCGTAATTAGGCAATTTCAAAGGTTACGACGTAGTTATATCAAACTGCTACGTCGTAATTACAGATATAATGGTTACGGCAGAACCAAACCCCTAGTTACGCCATAAATTCCCCAGAAACTCAGCACCTCAGATGTTTTAATTACGCAATAGATTATGCCGGAACCATCAATTTTTTTCCAAGAGATAAAAAGTTTTGATAAATTTTTAACCTATTAGTGCTGAGGGACCGCGCCTAACCCACTAAGTTTGTGTTTGACCCAAAACCCTATTAAATAAAGCCAAAACACCCAAATCGAACCATAGTGATAGGACACGAATCAAAATAACATGGGGAAATCACCAAAATCATCAATAAATCAAACCAGTATCAATAATTTAATTCAAATAGGCAAGACCCCTAAAATATTAAAATATAGCCCTAATTGAAATAATTGATATAAACAAATCAAAAAGAGTAGTGATAGATCTTACCAGCCATGGAGAATGATAAAGATGAAGAGAGCTCGATGAAAAATTTCCGGAGAAAAATTTTACTGTTTGTGTGGGCGGTGAAAGTGTATGTGTAAAACCTAGTTTTTATTCCGTAAGGTTTTTATACCGCTAAGATAGTTACGGCGTAATTCGATTAAATAGTTACGCCGTAACTAAAATTTTTAGAATATTAAATGGTTGTGAAAGGGTTACGTCATAATCCTAATAAGGGTTATGCCGTAATTAATTTTAATCAAAGGTCAGATTTTTATATATCTGATTGTATAGTGGTTACGTCGTAACTAATTAGTCAAAAAGATTTTATAATAATTAATAAATTGCAATATGGTTACGTCGTAACTCAAGAAAGGAGTTACGCCATAACTAATAGCGTCAGAATATGAATTATGTATAATTGCAATAGGAGAGATTTAGAAACGTACCTTATGGAAGTGCTCAAATCTCTTAATGAGGTGAATATGAAATACCTTAGATCTTTCATTAATCGCTCCCGTGTGGCGCCAAAAAGTCGATGTGCTATTTCATCCCGCTTTAATATTTATAAACTTAGATAACTTAGGATAGACACATACTAACGGGCAGATACCGATCGGATGTAGTAAAGCCTTAGGTAAATCGATTATCGTCCCAAAGAAGAGTGACCTTGAAAGAACTAAGATGATTAGATAATATATGGGTATGACAAAGTTGATATAATCCATAGATAAGCTATTATTCTACTTACACAGACACCAGAAATTTTGGGAAAAGAGATAGATAAACGAAGCTTAATAAATTATATAAATATGAATTGATTCCTGATACCAAGATTCAATATAGTGGTTAATTATCACCAGACTCCTTTGGTCGATTAGTCATGGCCTATGGTTCTTAGATTCCTCACCAAGATGATCAGGTCACCTGGGATCATTCGGCGACTTAATAGCAGTCATTAAGTACCAAATCTACTAGATCTAGACGGTGGGAACCCGGCCGTTAGGAACTTAGATTCCCCCTAACCTCTTAAATACCTCCACTTGATAAGTGATCATTTGGTCAGTTCGCACACGAAGAGTGGTCATACTATGGCTAATTCCTCCCATACTTCGCTATCTATCAGACTGGGGTCAGTTGGTCATATCTTCTAGCCCTTTGGATACTACCAAGCTTATAATACTACCAAGGCTAGCGATCTATGAAAAGACAAGCAAATGTCTATAAAGAATTATAGAGAATAACAATAACATAAATGCAAACTTTAATTAATGATATGAATTCATAATATAAGATCTAGGAAAATATAAAAGGAATCCAAACTCGAATACAAAGGAAATCGTAGACGAGGACTTCGTTATTCAGTGCTCCTAAACCATGCTTCTTCTTCTTCTGTGTTTTGATCTCCCCAAACCCACCCTAGAAGGTTTGGGAAAGGAGAGATATCTAAAACTGATAAAACCATCGACTATTTATTGGCTTCAAACTAGTTACAGTAACCTTATTAGGTAGTTACGCGTAACTTCCTTCAATCTTCATTGCTTATCCATTGGTTACGCATAACCTTAAGCTGGGGTTATGTCGTAACTTATAATCCAGTGTAAATCTTTATTACAGCTTGGTGAGCTACCAGTAGTCTTTGTTGATTTGGTGCTTATCGGTAGTTACGCGTAACCTGAGGGGGTTCGCCGTGTAGCCGTAATCATTAGTTGCGTCGTAACTTCATCACTTGGTTACGCCGTAATTAAGAGACAGTCGAATCAATAGGTCTTGAAAACGTCCAATTGCAGCTTCCTTACTTCGAATGTGTCCTGAAAGAAATAATAAGGAATAAGGATGTGTTCATTAATAATTTACTCAAAATGTGATGATATAGGGGGAAATTAATGCTTAGAAACTCAGGACTATTTGATGTTATCAGTGAGTTCATAGAGTTTGGTACAAAAGTAATAGTGGATCTGATAAAGTTTAATTGCTATGTGCGAGTAAGGCATATATATAATAAACATTCTAATCAACAATTAATCCAACAATAATCCAATAACACAATCAAGATCTCAGCAAGTCCCCAAGCGACTCTAGCCAGCGCAGTCGTAGCAAGGCCTAGAACACAAGCTACCCTGGTCTAGGTCGGATACATATGTCTATTCTTAGCTAGGCATTGCGTTATAGCATGGGAATGCTACCCTAGTCTACGTCAACAACTGTCGCATGTCTGACCGTTCCTATTCAACACTTAAGCAATTCAAAAGAGTAGTGGCAGGTCCAAGAAATAGTTTGTATTCACATAAACACGTAAAGCATTCAATCACCAAATCAAATATTACAATCAACAGTCATTCTCAAATAATGTTCATATATCCAATTCTGGTTAGTTAAAAGCAGCATGTATTCTCCCCCAAAATAGTTATGAAAACCGTTGAAAAGAGGGGCTATGAAACTCACCTTAGCCATAGTAATGCACTATTCACAACTAACACGACTGGCATCTAAAGCTAATCTCAATGGCATCCAGAAGAAGGTACGACGAGTACGATAGAATAGGAATGACGCAACCTAATGCGTATATGATTATCTTAAAATACGGCTCATAGGATAAAGAAGTTGATAGAAAGTAATGTGTCATTGTTTTCGTGGATTATTCATGTCGTTACTTTCAAAATTCCATTATTAATATCTTAAAAGGTTTAGTTTTAATCTTTCGTGGGGTGGTAAGAAACATAGACGCGACGTACAACTCACGCTAAAGAGGAGAAGACGTCGACATAGTCGAGACATACTAACTAGAACGCACGCAAAAGGAAAAGACATCGACAAAGTCAAGAAATACATACAATACTCATGCTAGTCAAAGAAGACTAGAAATGACGATAACTATTTATGTAATATAAATAGGTTAACTTTCGGTAGTTTCCCCATAATCCCAAACGTACATATTTATAATAAAAGATAAGTTTCCATTATCGCTTGATTAATAAAGATTTCACATTCATTATTCATAATTATACAAGTTTATAATAAAGTACGCCATATAAGGTATACTATGTAGTATCTTATAAGTGACACGTTCGTTTACTCAACGTTCCCAAAACATTATGTCTCTAATAAATTGTCTACTCAAAGCAACCTTTCCAAACAAGTTTATAAAAGCTAACACATATTTATAAAACACGAGTTACTATCGTATTTAATAAAGGTTTATAATTAAATAAAACTATATCCGTCAATAATATATAGTTATATATCTCATTATCGGTTAAAATGTGAAAATGGAATATTTAGGCTTATCGCGAAACAAATATATTAAACTCATTTCCATGTCTAATATATTGTACTCGTTTAAGCCAAAACGTTTAGTATGGTACGACTCATAATAAATATAACTAATGTATCAAATGTTACTTCAAGTTTATAAACCATACTTGAATCTTATAATGTATACGAAATGTTCGATATCAGTTATTAATCAAATAATTAGTTTTTAACGTTTATCGTCCCATTTTATAAATAACTTATTCATTATTCGCTCGAGTCTAATATTAACGATCAAATATGTCCGATACCGATATATATAATTAGTCTGTAATTAAAGTGTAATCCACTTTCCAATTCTTAATCCCAAGATAAAATTTACCGAATCGTACTATAATTACAAGTCAACCAAATAGTATCACGTTAGTCCGTTAGCCGATAAATATTACTAGTGCTAGTTATTTGGTATTAACTTACCTAATCTAATAGTTGCCTCTCTAATACCATTTTCGTTTCTAATCATCACTACCCATTATTAACTAAGGTCACTTACTTAACTTGACCCGGGAAAAAGAAGTCACGTAACCCCACTTGACCCACACCACATGACAGTTAACAAGTCGAGACGAAACGATTAGACATTACTTGGGCGGTTTAACACTTGTGAACCAAGACTACAACACAAACGAGCACCCCTTTTGGGACTCGTTATTTCCAGTAGGTAAAAAAAACACAACACAGCCATGGGTCTTAGACCCGACCTGACTAGATATCAGACCGAGACAAACAATATAACTATGGGTCTAAGACCCGACCCGGGGATGTAACAGACCGACTCACTGAGTCCACCCGACTCACCGAGTCAACCCGTATCAAACAGTAATGACAAACATTCATCCTTTTTACAATCGGATCTCACCACACACTATTCAAACCTGAGGAAAACTAACCTCTAACACCACTTAAACTCATCTTATACCACACAAAATCATACCAACCTGTTTTTAACAAATGTTACCACACGGACCAATTCTCAAAACATGTTTTCATAAAGTGTTTTACCACTTTAACCACACGAGACCATCATAACAACGTTTTATATATATTTTATCCCACAAAAACTTAACACAACAATATGTATATTCAATCGGTCCAAAAACAAAAATAAATGAAATATAAAACGAGACAAGTTTGCTTTCACCGAGAGAACGAGAGGAAGAATCGTAGAGGGAGGTCGTTGTTGGCGTCTTGTACGAGTACAACTCCTACCAAACCAAGCACGAATCCTTTAACTCAATATAGATGAAAACCCTAGATTTCCGATTCTTAAATATTAGATCTAGGGAGCGTGTCTATGTTTCATGGTGCGTGTGTTGCATAAACGGGGTCACAAGGACCCGATCTATCATCTAGGAGTGGCGGTGTTAATATTGGAGGTGGCTGGAATTTGGCTAGAATCCGGCGACGGCACCGGAACCCTAAGGGTGGTGGCTGGATAATATTTGAGAGAGGTTGGAGAGTTTGTGAGGTGTGTGTTTATAGAGAGAGAAATTGATATGTGAAAATGAGAGAGTGGGGAGGGTGTGAGGTATATATACCCGTGGAGGGACCAAAGTTGTAAATAGAATAAACTTAGGGGGCGGCCATGTAATTCTCAAAGGGACCTATTATGTAACTTTCTTAATCTTTTGTTATATTAGGTTCGGGACTCGTTTGAACTAGCAAACGAAGGATTCGTGACTCGGGAATTACGCCAACGTTCTCAGAATATTATTTCTGATGAAAACGACTATAAATACGTATCGTATCTCAACTTAGATGGAACGATCGCTCTAATTGTTGTTTCTCCATTTATGACGCGTCGAGGAAATTACGAGTTGTCACAACAGGAATACACAAAACTGTACATATATGAACAACAAATATATATTTTTTTGAGATTAAATAAGGATATTCGAAAATTTATGTTTATTGTTTGCGTTTAATAACGACTCATGTTATTCCTCTTTATAAGTTCAACCCACACGTACACAGGGATAAAATACGGCTAAAATTATTATTAACAAGAGTATAAATATCAAAATGATTGCACTGCCCCGCGAGTTACTTTGAGATAAAAAAATAAATACACGAGATAATACATATAACAATGACGCATGTAATTCTCTTTAATGTTTAAATATGAATATCCGGAAAAATATTTTTTTCAAGGATCATACGTGGTATTAAACACGCAGACATGATATCAATAGTTAAATTTAAATAATATCAAAAGTCAAATATTTCATCCTACAACAATCTATACGAAATATTAATCAACATTAAATTTTAATTAAAAAATTATGTAAATATCCACACATGCTCGGGTATTATAACTATATTAAGTCTAAAGGTTTTTAAAAAATATCTTATCAAACAATCTCGTATGCGTGCGACGTTAAAAACTGGTACTAAAATACTCTACTAATTAAAAGTCTTATGCACACACGAGTTTTAAATATTAGTCAAACTAAATTTAAAATTTTAATATAATATACAAAACTTATAATGATTTTGTTGGTTTTTTCTACCCGTGCACGCACAAAGTATTAAACACGTGTTTAAGGGGTATTTTTTAAATTTAATATAGTTTTGGGCTCAAATGTCAATTTTATTGGCCAGTCATAATATCATGTAATTTTACATTCAACCTTTAAAGTTTTATAAATAAACAACACCCTGATCATAATATAATATAATTTTACATTCAACCCTTTAACTTTTATAGATAAATACCCCCCGCCCCTTCCCCCTTCTTCATTTTTTTTTCTTATTTTAAGATTTAGACAAATGTGTACTTTGAAAAAATAAATAAATAATATCTTTATTGGAAAGATTTAGTTTTTTGAAAGTGTTAATTTTAAAAATGTTTTAGTTTGATGTCGTGTGAAGCAAAACGATGGTTACTCCCCCAATGGTGGAAAATAAGTTAATTGCCTTATGTAGTACATGTGATATCATGTGGTATCACTAGAAGAATCGCACCAACCTCCTCGAGGACATACTATGACGTTAAAAGGAAATAATTGTTTAGAACATATAACGTGGAAAAAATGTAATTTAACATAATAGCATTTGATGTCGATAGTATTGTTACTAAATGGAGTAATAATGCAACTACCTAGGTTCGATGAATGAATGTAGAAGGCTATGAAGAGTAGATGAACAAAAAAGACGTTCTCTTTTCATGTTTTATAGGTGCATGTGATTTAAAAAGAGATGTAATCATAATATAAACAATCAATAGCATAAAAAGTACTGATAAAACTTATTTTTATGTGAGAAAAGAGATCATCATGGACAAAGAACACCAATCTAAGTCTGAATCTTCTACTTAATTCTTTCTATGGATTGTAAAGTTTGCTCGTGTTGTTATGGGATAGAATAATCTCTTATAAGCGAATATCAATAACTAATTGGGTTAAGATTATGTAATCATTACCATAATCTATTATAAAACTTAGTCATTGTCATAAAGGAAATTTGATCTCTTATCAAGATACAATATCCTACTAACGAATTATAATTAATTTAAAAGATGAATTTCATATATTCTCTTACTTTCAAGATTACTTTTATATATACCCAAAATACAATGTACATTGTTTTTAAAGCATGTTTGGGTAAATATAAAATTTCCTAATTTAAAGAGAGGATGTATGAAATTGCCCTTAAACTAAACTTTATATTACCATTATAAAATCAACAATATATAAGGCACAAATATAATAATACATTAAATAGGTTATGCCACATTAAGTATCTGATACATATATTTGCTAACAGTACAATGCATACGTGGGATACCCAAGTAACTAGAAGTAGTCGTGGATTTTTGTTTCCTCAAAGCCGAAACAATACATTATGATGTAACACCCTGACTAGGGTAAGCATGGGGCAGCTTCGGGTGTTTTTTTGGCTAAAACCAAACCCCAAACCAAAATTTCGGTTTTAAGTTTTATAAAACCAAACCCCGCACTAAAAGTTCGATTTGGGTTTTCGGTTTTTGGCGGTTCGTTTTTTTGGGTTTTCATTGGAGGGCCATATTTTCTACAAGTTTGAAATCATTTTCGTAAACACTTAGTGCATGATTTAGACAAAGTTATCTAAAAGATAAATATTTGTCAATGTGGTAAATACGATTATGATGGTATAATATTTGTCTTGTGATTATTTGAGGTCGGTAGCGAAAATATGAAATGAGACGTATAGGACAATAATTTTTTGTTGTTAATTTAAATAATTTAATGGACTTGTCAATAACTAGTTATATAAAAACTTGGATATACGAAATTTGTTATAATGGTTTTATGTTAGACCCATTATTTTAGCTAAGTTTTGTTTTAAATTCGGATATCTGATATTTTGGATAACAATTTTATATATCTGGACATCTAAATATCTATAATTTTTGAAAAACTTTTATAGGAGTTTCAAAACTGACAGTTTATAAAATCCAACAATTTTAAAAAATCTGATCAAATTTTCGAATATCCGAATACTGATATTTTTTAAACACCCACAACGTAAATAAAAAAATCACATAAAGTAAGTTGAATATTTTATCGAAAAATAATAACATTACATAACACGTATATAAATATGAGATGTGCAAACATATATGAAATAAAGAAAACTAACTTTTTGAATTTATTGTAGTGCTAGCTAAATAAACTACACACGGGTTTACCCTAATGTAGGGGTAGGATCTGTCTACATTTTACCTCCCCCATACCCTGCCTAGGCGGGATTGGGTTTGTTGTTGTTGTTGTTGTTGCTAGCTAAATAAACATACATTACGAACCAAAACTTCTATCAAAACTAATATGTATATATATTTTTATTAGTTTTATGAACATTAGTATGGGGCCTCGATTTTTTAGGTTTGAGTTTTCATATAAAACCAAAAACCAAACCAAAACTTTGATTTTCTTAAAAACCACACAGCAGCCACACCATCGGTTTTTTTAATAGTAAAGTATTTAACGGTTATCCTAGTAGATGCTTTAAAGTTAACTGCGTAACTTATTTGAACTTCTTTCTAATGTAGAACTAAGACTAATGAAACTTTCAGTTGTTAAGACGCAGAGAACGTATCTTGCGCCGCTACTGCATCCTAACATCATTAGATTGGTTAGGTTTTGTTGCGATGACGGTGAGCATATGCTCGTGTACAAATACATGAAGAAAACTAAAGTATGGCGAAACTTTTTTTTACAGGTAAGTGTTTATTCTTTTTACTCTAATAGAGAAATGGAGTTTTAAAACATGTAAATCTTCTTTGCTTAAACTATTAATGTGGCTAATTATTTAGCTATTACTAGCCAATATTAATGTACGGGCTTAACCCACCTTTAATTACTTATTATTTTAGCTATGAGAACACTATATAATGTAACCTTATTTATACAATCATTTATAGGAATTGGATAACTTATCATGAAATCAGAGCAAATCACATCTATCCCTAGAAACCATAACAGCTTATCTTGTTTTCTTTTTTTACCCTTATATTGTCGAATTACCTTTTTGCAACAGCGTTTTATTAGGGATTAGCTAAAAGACCCGTGAATTTCACGAGTATTAAACACAAATTGTTTAAATGATATGTGTGTGTTGATTTTAATTAGCTTGGTTGTTGTATTCGATTTGGTCATTATGCAAATTAGTAATGGTATCGTAGAAGGACCAATTACTATCTTACTAAGAATTTAGAGTTTAACATATATTTAAAATATGCTAGTTTGAGCATAGTTTCCTCTTTTAGAAAGATCACTTTTTTGCAAAATGAGGTTGATTAGGTACACATACCTTATCAATTTATTCTCCAAATTTTTTTACTTACCAAAACATCTCTTACATATTATGGTGCAAAGTACTTCGATATGTGGAGATTGTATGAGATTTGGTCCAATATATGAATGAGTAAGTTGTTTATAGTATCAAGAGTTAACTAAACATTAACATGGTACTTGCGTTATGATGTGGTGATGATTAATATTGTATAGGTGTCGTTTTATATGATGAAACAACATCGACTAACATATATGTATTAAATTCTACTGTAGAAAATTAATTTTGTTATTGTATATACAAAACATGATAGCTGATGGAGATTAGAGGTGCGCATGGGTCGGTTTGGGGCGGTTTTTGGATAAAACCAAAACACAGACCAAAAGTTCGGTTTTAAGTTTTATAAACTCAAACCCTACACCAAAAGTCGGTTTGTCTTTTTCGGTTTTTGGTTTTTTGCGGTTCGGTTTTTGGTTTTTTCATTTGAGGGCCATCTTTTCTATAAGTTTGAAATCACTTTCGCAAACAATTAGCATGTGAATTTAGATAAAGTTATCTAAAAGATAAAGATTTGTCAAAGTGGTAAATACGGTTATGATGGTATCATAGTCGCCTCATGATTTTGAGGCCAAAAGCGAAAATATGAAATGAGACATATTCAACAATAATTATTTTTGTTAATTAAAATAATTTATGAGACTTGTCAATAACTAGTCATATCACAAATTTTGATATCCGAAATTTGCGATGATTGTTTTATGTTTGACCCATTATATTAGCTAAGTTTTTCAATTCAGATATCTAAAATTTCGGATAACGGTTTTATATATCCAAATATCTATAATTTTTGAAAAACTTTTATATGAGTTTTAAAATTGACATTTCATCAAACTCAACTCTCTGATCAAATTTTTGGATATCTGAATACGGATATTTTTTAAACGACTACAACCTAAATCAAGAAAATCCTAGAAAATAAGTTGAATATTTTGTCGAAAAATAATTAGATTGGATAACATGTATATAAAGATGAGATGTACGAACATACATGAAATAAGAAAAAATAACTTTTACGTTCTGTAAAAATCCGTTTTGAATATCTAAATATTGTAGTATTAGCTAAATAAACATCCATTTCGAATATCTAATACAAGTGTCTCTTAGTTTTTGGACTTTGGTGATTACTTATATCAAAACTACTATGTATATATTATTTTTATTAGTTTTATGAATATTAGTATGGGGCGGTGATAACATCAAATAGTCCTGAATATTAAGTGTCAATTTCCCCCGATAATGCTCGTATTTTATATCATTTATATGGATTTACGCTTGTTTTCCTCTATATTTCACTTTCAGGTAAACTACGAGCATTGGAGCTAAAGAGACGCGGATTTGGAGATTTTATAAAGAATTAATGATAGTATGCTCAATGTGATGAAGTTACGGCGTAGCTCCACTCTCACATTACGCCGTAGCTATTGCGTCCAGCTCAACAGAATATTACGGCGTAACTCCCACTAAGGATTACGCCGTAACCCATTAGGTCAAAAGAAGTTCCACGCTGCTACAAGCTATGCCGTAACTCCTTCCAACGATTACGACATAATCATGACATTGTAACCTGTATTGAAGATACGGCATAACTCATTCCATGTGTTACGCCGTAACCAACTATAACAAGAGCATTATTATGGATTTATATAGGTTACGGCGTAACTCTCAACTTAAGTTACGCCGTAACTAGATCTCGTCTATAAATACCAGCCCTAAATTTTGCATTTCACATCATTCACTCCACACCAAAAAACAGAGAACGTGAGTAGGGGACTGAAGGCAGATCTTGAGGAGCATACGGATCTCCTAGGGAGAAATCACTTCCTAACGATAAGCATTAGTGATTATCTTTCTTTTTATTTTCCATTCATGCATTTCATTATGTCACACATCGAATTGATTGTTTCATTTAATATGATCGGCTAATCACCTTTGGTGCTAGCCTAGTTATGATTCCTTAATTGTTGTGTTTATGTTTACATTGCTTCCGTATAATTGTTTCTAGTGTATGCATGCATAGTTTGTTGGTAGCTATCCTTGTTTCGGTAGTTTTGAATGACGGTAGTGTCTAGTTGCTTAGGAGAATTGACCAAGTGACCCTAAGTAGGTAGACTGAGTGGGAAGGGTAAGAATTGACCAACTGACGACCCTTCTTCGCTTGTGCGAACTGACCAAATGATCACCTGCAATTTGGATGAACTTAAGAAGTTAGGGATGAGTGTCTAAGATGCTAGAGCCCGGGTACTCATTGTTATGAATCTTGCATGTAGCGGAACTTAATGACTTGGCTTAGGGGACTAAAAACAACTAGACTTTCAAGGGTAGTAGCTTGATCTCCGGTGGAAACCTTTGCTGATAGGTTAGGACGAACTGACCAAATGTTGTCCTAGCGACCTAAACCCCCACTTGAAGCAATTGGAAGTAATTAGACGTGAACATAACATGATAGGATGAGTAGCTAGGTTAGCACACTTTTCCCCTATTGATCACAACCTTTGCTTTTATTTGTTTTCTTTCATTTCTTGTCTTATTAGTTAATTAATCATTTCAAACCTAAAAACCATTAAAACCAATGACACCTAGACTTAATTAGAATCCGCTCACATAGCTCTTGGGACGATCTCGGTTTTACCGATTACTACACTACACACGATCGGGTACACTGCCCGTTAGTGCATAAGGTAGACCATAGGTAAATGAGACACTTATAAATATTAAAACCTGGTCAGTAAAACCTGCATCAAGGGGAGTTATAATAGGATTTTTGTTAAGTCTTTCATTTTTTGTTTTCTTTTGAATTCTTGTTTTCTCACGATCTCTTTTCAAGTTTCAGGTACTATGGAAGTTGTTAACATTGATGACCTCACCCTTGAGGAATATTTGGCGTTGACAAGAGAAGAACAAGGGCCGGGGCTCGTAAGGCCGGCAATTGGAGCTAATGTCCATTTCGAGATTAAAGAGCAGTTTATGAGGGAGCTACGTGCTAACCCTTTATAACGAAACAGGGATGAAGATGCGTATGAACACGTTGAGAATGTCTTGTACATCGCAAGCCTTTTCAATATTCCTGGTGTTTCTCATGACGCTGTTATGCTACGAGTGTTCCCCATGACTCTTACTGGGGGAGCAAGAAGATGGATTGAAAGATTGCCCGCCGAGGTTGATACATGGGCTCTCCTTAAAAAGTATTTTATCCAAAGATATTGTCCTCCTTCGAAGATATCTAATCAGCTCATGGAGATCCATAATTTCAAACAAGATGAAAATGAAACTTTGTATCAAGCTTGGGATAGATACAACGATCTCCTCTACAAGTGTCCAACTCATGACCTAAACAGCCAGCAAAAGTTCAACATTTTCTACAAAGGTATCAACATGACCACAAGACAAATGTTGGACTACCAAGGAGGCAAGGACCAATTCCAAGCATGACTCCTACTCTAGCCATTGAAGCCATTCAAAAGATGGCTAATCATTCCCAAAAGTGGCACGATGCAGGAAGCAAGAGAAGCCTAGGCATAAATCTTGAAGGCATTGCCGCCATTACTAGCAAAATTGAAAATCTTGGACGGGACATGCTCAAGCTCAGGGAATGTGTTCATGCTATCCAAGTAGGTTGTGAAAGCTGTGGAGGGGGACATCTCACCAAAAATTGTCCTCTCATTGACAAAGATAGCAAGGTTGAAAAAGTTAAATATGGTGAAAATCGACCGTTTCAAGGGGATAATAGAAACGGTAATGGCTATCGTGGAGGACCTTCCCCATATTATAACCGTGGGAATTTTGATGAAAGAAAAGCTAATTTGGAGGAAACAATCAGCAAATACCTCGAAGACTCGACTAAAAGGAAGAAGGAGCAAGAAGAATGGCTTAAGAACTTCCAAGACAATACAAACAAAAGCCTTTTCAGTCACAACGAATTGCTAAAAAAAACTGGAAGCCATGATTAGCAAGCTTAGCGATGAGGTACAAAGAAGAAATGAAGAACAAAAGAACAAATCAACAGAATGCAAGGCCGTGTTTTCTGAAAAAGACAAATCCGATGATGGGTCTAGCATGATAGAGGAAAATGATGCTGATGTTGCTGACAGAAGTCAGTTACGCAGTAACCAAACATCTGAGTTACGGTGTAACTGGGATACGTGGTATGACAAGTTTCTCGAGTTAGATGAATCAAGAACGCATATCATTAACGGGTGGTCCAATGATATAAACATGTGCCCACAATCCCCATCCAAAAGGAAGAATCACTGGTGCAAAGCAATGGCGATTGATAATGGTAAGTGGTACGATCTGTGGGCTTCATGCAACCCTCATAACGAAATATGCAATGGAGGTATCGATAAGAAAATGGTTAAAGATAACAGATACATGTGGTCTGCACTTAACGATGAGGAAAGATTAGCTAAATTCTCAATCGATTATGGGGAGGAACCACCTATTAAGCACTGCTAATCCCATAATGATCACGGAAGACGAGTCCACACAAGCATGGTCTACATGCAATCTTTTCCGTGAGTATTGCAATGGGAGTGGTAATATGAAGGATGAAGAATGGATATGCCCTCATGAGTTAGAAAGACACGACGTTAAGTTTGGGGATCTATCCTTTGATGATTGGTATTCGGTAAGATTCGGGGATGCGATCATTAATACGGGTCTACTAAGGAAGCTGAAGCTCGATTATGAAGATCATTATCTCCAAACAAAGTCCGTAGATAAAAAACCAATAAACGATGAGACCTCCTACAAAGGTGTTCCCTCAAGAAACATCGATGACAAAGTAGCTCGGAGTCATTGGTTTGAGAAGATAAAAACCCTTGGCAAAGTTTTTTGGGCATCTTGTAACCCATTTGATAATGAATGTAACGGGGGAAGTAGCATAGAGAGAGTTGGGGAAGATGAGTTCTTGTGGACCTCAACCAATGACGATAAAAGGACGGAACTACCTTGGCTAGACAAATTGGGATTTGACGATTGGGTCAAAATTAAATATGGAAAGGTAGATGCTTTGACTAAGGAGAACATTTGTAAAGGATGTATGAGTAAAGAAGACCCGATCGAAGAAATTCCGAACAATATAAGTGAAGTGACGGATGAAAATATCAAAGATTCGACGGGAAATGAGAAAGAAGAATGCAAACGTGTGCTTGTGGAAGACTTACTCGACGATAAGTGGTTTAAAGGTACTGAGTCCGATGATGATGACATCGAGGGAATATTGGACAACCTAGAACTACAAGGTGAAGATGGGTTCTGTTGGAATCACTCCTAAACCATATTTCAAGTGTTTGTAATTAATATGTAATAGGTTGCTTAATTAGGCTTTTATGTTTGTATTAAAGGCAAGGCTTATGTAGAAAGCCCATAAGCCTTGGCCCAAGACCAATACGAAAAGGAAGGGAACTTGTGTGTTGCCCTAGTTCCTTTCCCTATATAAACACTTGTAAACCTTCATTTGAAGGTTGGTTGTTCATTTCACATTAATACCTACGCTTAACTTTCTTTCATTCATACGTGTGTGTGTGTGTTTTGTTCAACCGATCACTTCTTTATCTATTTCTCACATATTGATGCTTGTATTACAATATGGTGACCTAAAAGTGGTATCATTCACCATCTAGTTGGGTGAAACACTTTCGTTTTTTGAAGTTTTGTTACATAAGCGTGGATTTTGCGCATAACTTTTTCATATGCTTAAAAGCTTCAATTTTTTCACTTAAAAACACAAGATTTTTGTGGTTTAAGGTTCATTTAGTGTTAAAGTTTAAGTTTTTAGCATCGAGTTTGAAAATTTACGTGTGTAGAATAATTTTTGAGCTTGATTTTGTTCGTGTGGTTCTGTCTACGCGTAAGGGTGAAAGTTATTTTGGTTCATCAAGTTTCAAACTTTTGTGTTATTTTTGTGATATTGAAGCTCTTTCATCATTAAAATCAGGTTTCTAAACATTTTTAAGCATAAAATTCAGTTTTGGTGATAGTTGGTACTTTCTACTCCTAACAAAACCCTAATCTTACTCGTAAGCACAAAGTCTAAGCTTAAGCTGCAGTTACGCGTAAGGATTTCTTCATTTGATCTTCATAACTGTTGGTTTACTCAGTGTTTTCTTGCTTGGATAAGCCTGAAAACACTTCGACTTTGGATATCTTTTACACTGGTATAAGTGTAAAGGATTTTTTGGGCAAAACCCTAGTTTTACGCCTAAGCTAAACTCTTACGCGTAGAATTCTCTTTGCCTAAGCATTTCTTACGCCTAAGCTTGTCTTACGCATAAGCAAATATTACGCATAGGGATTCTACTAGTAAGCCTTTGGTTTACGCCTAAGCTAAGTTTTCCTCAAGTCTATGCGTAAGCTATTCCTACACGTAAGCTCTATTCTACGCGTAAGTTGGGTATTACGCATAAGGTACTTTCTACGCATAAGCTGTTTCTACGCTTAAGGTTACTTCATCAACATTGTTTCATTCGACTACAAAGATCCATCATCAACACAAGTTTCAAGATGTCTCAACCACCATACTCTAGCCACTTTCCTCATGAGTATCCTCAACAACAACAACAACAACAATTCTATCAACATTATCCTCCACCATCTCCACAACAATTGCAACAATTTCAACAACAATTTCATCACTTTCCTCACGGAGCAAACCCTCTTCCACCACAAATGGTTCCACCAAACCCTCGTCAACAAGTACAACATTACACATACTTTCAAAATCAGTATCCCGCCAAGTATGCTATGAATGTTACAACACCAAAGGAACCGTCTTAGTTTGCAAAGATGTGTGAAGTTTTAAGTAGCCGACAATCCATTCATGAAGCTGGATCCCTTGACAGACCTCCAATGCTCACACCTAGAAACTACAATCAATGGGTGGTAAGGTTCTTTAGGTTTTGTGATCTAAAGAAGCCACATGGAAATTTTTTGAAGAAGGTCATCCTTGAAGGTCCTTTTCAGATGCCAACTCTCACTGTACCCGTAGATCCGAATGCTAATCCACCAAGAGATGATATTACCAACGTTGTCGGTCTTGATCAACTTACTACTGACCAACTTCTACACTTAGAAGCCGACGAACTTGAAATGCAATATATCCTTTTGGGATTACCCAATCCGATACTTCGTAGTGTTGATGCTCAGAAGACTGCTAAAGCAATGTGGGAGCACATTCATCTTCTAATGGAAGGCACAGAACTCAATCAAGAAGATATGGAATCCAAAATCTACTTAGCATATGAACACTTCATGATTGAACCAGGGGAGACATTAGAGTCATATCATCATCGGTTCTCAGACATCATCAATGACTTGGAAAAACATAATATCATTATGCCAAGGATTGCAGTCAACACAAAGTTCCTGAGCAGTCTTGGTCCTGATTGGGAAAAGAGTGTTATCTTTATCCGTCAAGCGAAGAATCTTCATCAAGCTACATACGGATTGTTGTATGACTATTTGAAGCACCATCAAAAGGAAGTCGACAAAGAAAGAATCATCCGTGGAGTCCCTGCTTCGCCTTCACTTCCGGATAATCAAACACTTGCTTTATGGGCTCAAGCATGTTATCCTCAATTCCCGACCTTACCAACAACCTTCACAAACCCTCCACAATCAACTGTTCAGATTACACCATATGATCCTTCACAACAACAATCACAAGAAACTCAATTGGTTCCATACAACAACAAAAATGATCAGGCACTCTACAGTGAATCAAATGAATCAAGGATGCAATGAATCAAGGATTTGTTATGCTTGCAAGAGCCTTCAGATGATTTGCTAACAAATCCAACAACCGCATTCGCACCTCGTCAAATACAAGGAATCAAGCTGTTTTTCACAATGGAAGGGTTGAGGTTCAGAATCGTGGAAATGGTCGTCAGATGAGTAGTGGTCAAGGGTTTAATGTTACTAGAAGGAATAACATGGGTGCTCCACAACTTGTTCAAGTGGTTGATCAGGGAAATGCTCAGACTGGGGTTAATGGTCTCCGATGCTATAACTGTAATGAGAAGGGTCATCTGGCTAATGCATGCTCTAAGCCAAGGACAAGAGGCAGCGCTTATCACAAAGAGGCTTTACTCTTGGCTCTCAAGGATGAAGCTGGTGGAACTCTTACCAACAAAGAATAGAGCTTCATGGCTAATGCAGATTCTGATGATGACATGGAAGACTTGCAGGCTAATGCAGCTGTCATGTTAATGGCAAACATGCAAGAGCTCCACATGAGTGACACAGGCCCAGTGTATGACACTGACGGCTTGTCTCAGGTACCAGATCAAAACTTAATCATTAATGATCTGATATCCCCGCCAACATCTGCATCCGACGAGGCTTAGAGTGTTCAACATCAATTGTCTACATCTCATTCTGATGATAATCAAATGGATCCCATAGTTATATTTGACGATCAAGATGACCTTATAGTTAACATTGATAATCAAGTTGACTCCGTAGTTATATTTGAGGATCTAAATAAGGATCATGTTGAGATTCAAGTCGAACAAGATGAACCTTTGTCTAATCCAAATCTTGAGCTCATGACCAACTTGTTTCAGACCACCCAATCTCAATTTGAAAAGTGCAATGACATCAATAAGCAATTGCAAGATAAAATTGCACTGTTAACTAAGGATAATGAATGCTATAAGTTCTAACTCAACACTTTTCAAACCAAAGAGAAACGTGAAAAAGGTTTTGAAGCGCATTTCATAATCTTACCAAAATGAAAAATCTTTGGAAAAAACAGATATGTGATCTAGTTGCATCCAAGAATGCCTTGTTGTCTCAAATAGAACAATTGAAATATGATCATAAACAACAACTTAACGCTCTCACTTCGGAAACTCGAAAAGCAAGTCTAAGTTGTTAACTTGTCAAAAACAGTTCTGTGAGTACAAAAAGCATTCGAGGAAACAAGTAGATGACTATCTTGAGGAAATTGTCGACCTACAAAACAAAATCAAAGAGTTTCGAAATGTTGTTTACAAACATGGTGAGTCAATCACAACAATTCAAAAGTTTTCTTTTAAACCAAATCCAAATGGATATGGACCAATTCTTGCTGATTACAAACCGCGTTTTTCTAATAGAGCATTCAAACCAAATCCTCAAGTTTACAAAGTAAGAACATAGAATTGATGACTTAATCATGAGTGTTGTTGAATATAATCGTATGGAGGAATTAGATGCAGAAGACGAGAGCCGGTAAAAATTGGAAAATGTTGTTTATTGCAAACCATTTAACTATTCAAAAGCCATAACTTTCGTCACACAACAGGATCATTCTAACACACCTTTGGTTGTCACACCACCTCCAGAGTCCTCTTCTAATGATGGTTCCCTATCCAATGTTGCACAAACTAATGGTCCTTTACCTTCATTTAGTGAAATAAAGCCATTAGCTGAACAATGTCAAGTTCTAAAATATTTTAATACTTTTATGTCTGACATCAAACTTTTGGAACATGCAATTGAAGTTAATTCTGAAATCAAAGTTGAACATTTTCAATCACCATTTGCGCGACAACAAAGAGATATTTTTCAGAAAGGGCTTTTACCACATGTCTGAAATCTTAAAATGTGTTGATAACGCTACACGCGTCGTTCGGGGTCAAAGGAACTTCCTTTTCATCGAGCAAGTTTAATAACACCCTAGGCAGTGAACCTAATCGTTGTAGTGTAGTATTAGGGTAAGCCACGGGTATTGATATCGTTCTCTAGGGAAATAGTGTCGTTAAATGAAGTGTATATCGATTTAAGTCTAAAGGTGAGGGATGATTATTTTTGTATTTTTATATTTTATGAAATGGAAAGGTACGAATCTTGGGGTTTGGATTAGGGGGTTGGTATTTCTACCGATTACTCTACTTATCTAATTAACTAAGCTAAGGGTAGTCTATGTCTAATTATTGTGTGCTCGTATTATAGTTTAAAGATGTGTTTACTTAGGTTTTATTACTCCTTAATTATCTCCTATTGATGGTTGAATTGTCACGTCCTTATTCTTAATCGCGTTGTGTGTCTAAAGTCGTAGGGTATGCGTTTATCCCTAACTCTTTGAACTTACCAACGGGTCTCGTCTACAAAATCTCTAGGATTTATACACTCTAACTCTAAGGCACTCTTTGTATGGTTTAGCCTACAACTACTCTAGGTGTCATAGTCTAAGGTTCACAAAGATTAATCAAGCATTAACAACACAATGAATGACCTATCGCATTACTAGATCATTAACAATTAAGATAAGAGACAACCAATCAATATTCAATAATTAATTTTCATATTCCCTAAGCAAACACACAAGTAAATTAGCCGGAAATGGAGAACATGCAAGCATACACACAATCAATCAAACATAGGATAGACATAATGATAAATTGAATATATGGATTAAGATATAATCAACAAACCATTACAAGATGTTTTTGGAGTGATTGAAACCTTCAAAGTTGCTGGAAAAACACCTATCTAAACCCTGGAATCGGAGTTAGGGTTTAGAGCCTACAAAAAGTGAAGTTATAATGTTATATTTATAGGCAGATTTTCTGTCGGCAAAGAGTGACGGCGTCACAACTATAGAGTGACGGCGTCACGACCATTTTTTCACCAAACTGTAGATTTTCTCGTTCCGGTCGCGTGGGCTTTTGAATCACCTAAATCCGAGTTCGTATGCAAAAGTTATGGCCAAGACAATATCAATCGCCGCGCATGTTGTGACTTGATCAGCTTGTGACGGCGTCACCTTATGGTTGTGACGCCGTCACCTTCGATCTCGGCGTCGTCGGATCAAATCTAGGCCGTCTGAGTTGCGACGCCCTACTCTTTTAAAACCTAAATTCGTCACTTGTAAATAGGCAATTTGGCTCTGTCCCCGTCACAAAATTCTCCGACAATGTCGCAGTTAAGCATGACGCCGTCACCTTGTATTTCAGGCTTGAGTGTCTCGATTTCTTGACTTTGGCCATTTTCTTCGTATATCCGCCTTTTCGTCCAAATAAGTGCCATTACAGCAATTTGCCTTCAAGAGACCAAAAAGTGAAAAGGAACGATATTAAGTAATAACGGATACAAAAGTGATCAAATAAGGGCTTAAATGACCCTCAAAAAGGTACATTTTAAAACCTTATCAAATATCCCTACACTTGGTATTTGCTTGTCCTCAAGCAAATGTGCTTTTAGCCAATTAATTTATAAGTTAGGGGTCATGAAGCATTGGTTTAAAACAGTCCACAACACATATAAGCCCCGCAAAAGTCATTAACAAGCACGGAAATTACATACTAGCACCTCACAAGGGGTGTTTGGATACTCACATCTCTCTCGGGTGTATATGAAATATAACAAGTTGGAAATGGAAGATAAACACTCATTAACCGGTCATAGTACATAGATTACCATAGGCTTGAGACTAGATCAAACCTCCATCGCTTTGGCCTAAGCACCTAGGAAAGACTATCAAAGAGGTCTTTTAAAGGGTTGTAATGTTAGGCTTACGGTAGGGAAACAAAGGGTTTGGTGAGATAGGCTATTTAGTGGTGGCATGTCAAAAATCTTTATGTTACAAGCATACGAAGAATGGCGTTGCTAAGCCAAGACTCGACACTCTAAACTCTAGATAACTGAAACAAACAAACATAAATTTAAAGATAGATGAAGGATGGTAGCCCGTATGTTTTTTTTTTTTTAACACTTTTTTTTTTCTTTTCTCTTTTTCTATTTTTTTCGATTTTTTTTTTCATTCATACACTTTTACTCTACTATCCTCTACGGTAACATCAAAATGATAGGGATTTATAGGCACATCTGTAAAACCCTAAAAATCTAAAATGCGTAAAAAGACTATTTTGCCCCTCAAATGTAATATGTATAAAATACGTAAAATATGTCAATGCTCATCAAATGTAAATTTAACCTAACTTATAAATAATTGAAGAACCGAATATACGAGATCATTAAATACTTACGCTTGTGTCTAAAATAAACCATACGTTATTATACTTTGCATTGGGCCGAGAATTCATAACTTTACAAAATAAATCATAAGCCCATCCAAGTGATCTAAGTTGGGCTAGGCCCTCCTGTTTTTTTTTCCTTAAGACCGGCAAACTAAACCCCATATATCCCTCCCCTCTTTATTTTTTTTTAATACGTTTCACACCAAAAGAACGCACACATAAACCCTAACCTAAAGATGACGGCAAGAACTTGTTCCCTCCTCCTTTTCGATCACAAGCAGTCACAAGGGAGGTTCGTGAGGTATTTTAAAGAAGCCTTGATCGTGGGGTTACTAGTTTCGAAGGTGGAAGCTGCTGGGGTCGTGGGTGAATTCAAGGAGGCTGTTGTGGGTGATCTCGGTCGTGAGTCTTCATTCGAATAGGGTGTGGCTGTTTTTGTTTCGACCTCGTCTCATTCCTCTGTTTGTCTTCCACTCGTACACATCTAAGGTATAGTAACATAACCTCATTGCAATTTTCTTTTCTTTGCTTCTCCTTTTGATGCCGGTCGTGGGTTATTAACAAAACACATGCATGAGACCACGCTAAATCCTACGTATAATGATGTATAAGATTGTAACTTGAGATAATAAGTGGACCCATACTATACGTAGCATGTCACCAAATTAACAAAAGGAATGGAGGAATTTTTGACCAATAAGGAAGACCATGTAATCTGCTCTTATAAGCCATTGGCTGTGAATTGGTGTGACCTACCATGTGCACGTTTAGGAGCATTTGCATAAAATGATAGATGACATGTAGTGCATGAAATTATAAGCATAAAGTTATGATATGGCTACCCATTTATGTCGAATGAAATGACCATATGGACCTTGGCTTTGAACTTATTTTAAACCATCATTCACACGACATGCACACATTTCTTTTAATTTGTGTCGAGCTAGAATGGACCTAAAACGTACGTATATACTTTTCGTGTTAATTGAATATGCACACATTTCTTTTAATTTGTGTCGAGCTAGAATGGACCTAAAACGTACGTATATACTTTTCGTGTTAATTGAATCGACTACAAAATGGATAAAGGGTCTAACTTAGTTTTCACTATGTCGAATGGATTTAAAATGACTTAGGATGTCTCGACCTAATAAGCTAAAACACAAGGGTTGTATAACTTGAATTGGTTTAAGATTTCATGCGGTCTAAAACGTATACGATAATCTTAATATAAAACTTAAGTTTCATTTGTAATTACATGTCGTCTAAATAAAGTTAAGGATTTGTTTTGTAAATCATGAGACTTAAAGGGATGACTTGTTAATATGTTTACTAAAGGTGTTAAAAGAGTAAAATGAATAAACTTGACATATTTACGGTTAAGACCCTATAGTTTATAATAATTACCCATTGAACCCTAAATTAGTAATGATTGCCATAATTGATCCTTAAAATATATAAATACTCGCATAACCTAATATGCTTTTAAATCACATCTTAATTATGGAAACCTGCCTAAAATAGAAAGTTACCTAAAATAGAAAGTTACTTAAAATGGAAAGATTACTAAAAGTGGAAACTTGCTAAAAATGGAAAGCCGTCTAAAACCAGTAATCTGATTCTTATGGAGCGTTATCTAATTCATATAGGTTCCGGGCGACGAAATTGATCTCATTTCTTGACTTTCATTTCATTGTTGACTGCTTCGATAAGGTACAGATATTCTGACCTTATCTCTTAAAGTTTCTCATGATTCGTTTACATCTTTCGATATTAGCTTTGAACTGTTATACTTTGCTCTGAGCCTTCTATTTAGGGCTTCCCTATGACTCTGCTATGCACCCTTTTGTTATGAACTCTGATTATGAACCTTTCTGATTATGAACCTTCTGATTGTGAACCTTATGACTACGAACCTTTCTGATTATGAGCCATTGATATGAACTTTTGATTATGAACTTATGTTATGGAACTTTGATATGAAATTTTGATATGAATCCTTATGATATGATTATGCTTTGACCCTTCAGTTTGATACCCGAGCCAAATATGTTTCCCTAGCCATGAAGGTAACATGGCCGTGTCAGTGATGCACCTCTGGCATGACTCTAGGGTAGTAGAGTGATGTTCTGCCACGTCCCTTGGTGGTGGATCATATTTTGTATATGTGAGGTAGCGTATGGATGCATCCTAGATCTGTTCTGTTATCTGATATGATATGATTTGTCTGGTGAATGATGTCGTGTGCAATATGCGTCTTCACATTCTGGGAGCTAGCTACTCCATTGGTTACTGAGTTCTCCCCTCCTATTATATATGGTATTTCGAGGTCACCCCTCCGAATACAATGGTTACTTATGATATGATATGATATGTTTCTGGGCTCGTGGTAGATTTTTGACAACCCTTACACTTTTGATATGCCTATACTGTACTTCATGTATTTCCCCAACACACCATAATCTGTATTAATTGTTCATTACTCAGTACCCTTATATGACTCACTCTTACCAAGATATAGATACTCCTTTTCATTGATCTGTCACACTTTCATTCTGTTATTTCAGACTATCGTTCCATTCACGTACCGGGTTATTATATGTTATTGGATTTGATTATGCTTTTCATGTGTTATGTGACTACTGATTTCTCTGCTGCGATATGATTAATATACGGTTATTTGAGTTACCTGTTTTCATCTGATGATATGTGATCTCACTGTTATGTGACCCTCTGAATTGTCTGGTGACCATGCTAGTATGTAATCATTTGATTTATCCGTTTATCATGCTATACTCTTGTTCAGTTACTTCATTTAATTATGATGTTCGTTCAGTATTTCTACCTGATACATGTGACTAATATGCTTATATTTCAGTTGATATTCTCGCTTGTTATGTAATTGTTGCTTATCTGACTTGTGTGTTTGCCATGCTTACATTCTATTTGGTTGCTCCCATATGCTTATAGATTTCAGCTTAGCTTATGTATATCTGGTTATCTGATTTGTTTTTGCCATATTCATGTTTAGTTGATCCGCTGACTGATATGCTTTTACACTATTGGTTGCTTGATTTGATTTATGATATTGTTCATCAACTACTATGTGATTATGTTCCGATACTTGTATGTTTGGTTATTTACATGTGCTTATAGTTGTTTAATGATTATTTGCTTTACTTGGCTTTAGTTTTCTTTGATTTCTGTTCCTTCTGGATATCTGTTAATATTGTGTTCCACAGGTTCCTCATTGACTCATAGACTCATTGTTCTCATTTCGCTGCGACTTTGTTATCCATTTCCTTTGTTTCATTTTGCATTTCAGATTTTCTTTAGCTTTCATTTTGTTATATCTGTTCACTGAGCTTTTTAAGCTCAGCCGCATTTCTTTTCCTGCGGCAGGTTTTAGGTTGAAAGATGGGCTTTGATGGGTTGAGAGTTGGATTATCTGAGTGGACCAACCCTAGTTACCTTATTATTTGGGCTTATTTTGGCGGGCTATTGTTTCCAAAAATTCAGTTTATTTTAGACATCTTGAATTTTGTAATTTTCATTGTAATCTTTCATTTATATGACTTGGTACGTTATTCCTTAACTTCCGCTTGTAAATTTTTCTTGTATGTTCTGATATGACACCAGAATGTGACACTTCTACCCTTGTCGGGTTGGGGTGTTACAACATCCCTACACTTGAGTTTTCATTACTCTAACACTAATTTGACCCGAATTGAAAAGATCAAAACACTTGGGTATGTTATTACGCAAATAAGGGAATTTAACGTTCCCTTCTAGTCATTTCATAAACTTTAACTTTTTCCCATGAGTCCCAATCGTCCCAAAACTGTGTACAAATGATATGACTCGACTTAGCAACTCATGCAAGCAACTAGATAATTGAACTAAGGGTTTGGGGTGATAACAATAATGCACTAAAAGTGAGTGCATACAGGGTAGGCTAAGGCGATTTGGGTATATATTTGGGGGTGGGGTGTAAACAATGCTCTTCATTGATATTCCGGAAAAACAGAAACATCAAGAGAACCGCGAAAAGGATAGGCTCTGAGGGGTTAACTAGGGGTATCGTGTACTAAAGATGAGTACAACGCAAAGGTGTGGGGGAATTACTCAACCGATGTGGAAGAAGTAATTATATTACGGGTATCAAACAAGGGTTATCCTAATGCCTCTTATCATTTAGTTATTCCTAACTACGCAAGTGTAGTCTTACTAGCGATCTCGGGATGCATCACAAAACAAGTTCTAGAATCTAATATACTACCGGTTCACACACTAAGCATTAAAGATAAATGCTTTAATTCCTACTAATCTAAGGGCGATCCTCACATTTTTGGTGGAATTTAGGTGGTAAAGGGTTTTTGTGCTAGTCATGCAACTTCCTATCCATGAGACGCTTTTGTTAAGACTAATGGCCCACTCCTATATGTCATGAAAAATTAAAAATTTGGTGCCAAAAGTACCCTAACCGACATTTTCTCATGGTTTATTACACAATTACAATTGGACAAAGCAAATAATCAAGGATAAGCATAGTTTCAAAGTTCCCGTTTTATTTTCCCTCCCTACACTTAAACTGAACATTGTCCCCAATGTTCCCCGAAAGTATCAAAGTTATGATAACGGAAGGTAATTAAAAACGAAAGAAACTAGCACTCCCCTGATTAGCTCGGTAGGATCCGTGTAAAGTGGTGGTTAAATCCTTTCCAAGAAAAATGTATGCGTGAAAAGCTCCTTCCAATCTTTTGTTTCTTCTTCTTGATAAATAAAACTTGCACATTCGAAGAAAACAAATGAAACCTTCGCGTAAAATCGGCGGTAATAATATATATAAGACTCTACTAAACTAGGATATAATGCTTGTGGAATGGATGTTTACAGAATTTTTGGAAAATTAAGACCTGGAAAATTCCAAAAATTTATAAGTAGCTCAGAAAACGAGAAAAAGTAATCGATGTTTTTAATCCTTCCTGGCCGTCAGTTGCGATCTGACGCCGTCAGTTATCTGACAAAAACTGGTCTGCGATTTTCTGGAAAAAATATTCTGGAAAATTTACATCTTTAGAATCTGGAAAAATTTCTGCAAAACATCCATTATGACTCGATACAAGCATTTGGCTCGAACAAACACACATATATATCTTTTAATGAATTGCTATTCTCATGTTTACGTTTCTTTTGAAAACCTGTGTAATCCTCCCTACATTTATCCTTTATGTAAAATACCTTTATTTGCAAGGTTAAAAACAAAATAAAGCATTTTTACAAATTCAAATATGAGAATAAACAATTAATAAAATATATACGACACACAAATGAAAATGAAAAACAAATACACATGGGTTGCCTCCCAAGAAGCGCTTGTTTTTGTTCGAGTCACGAGCCTGACTCTACCCTTATTTAACGGATAAAGGGGAGGTTTTCCCTACACTTAGGTTTAAGTGCGGGTGATAGTAGCGATACACACCCTTATGGTCGAAATTTGCTACGTGAGGAGAGGGTGATGGGTGATTTATATGCTCAAAGGAGTGTGCTCCATTCATTATAACCTTACCTAATTCAATTGGTGTAGCGGGTGAATCAAATCTCTCTCCTAAAAATGGATCATCTTCTATCAACTTCAATAGATTCTTAGTTAAGGATCCATCTTGACCTAATAAACCCGGTATAAACCCATAATGTTTCTTGTTATCAACCATGAATGGGTGATATAAGTGTGTAAGGTCATGGGTTACTCCTATATTAGCTTCCACTCTACATGGCCTAGAATCTACCACCTTTATCAAGTAACTACCCGGACTATCTATTTTGATGGGTGGATTGGGGCCTAATTCAATTCCAAGATTCACATCTAAAGACGGAAAATTGGGTAAGGTTTTTAGTTGAGGCTTCGGTTCATCAAAATTAGGAACTTCCCTAGGACTAAGAGAGAGGTCATGACAACAAGCATCTAAACCTACATTCTCTAGTGGCGTTTGGTTCAAAGGTTCTACAATTGGGGTTCCTATAGCTACTTCTTCCGAGTAAGTTATAGGCGATGCGTGTTCCTCAAGTGATGGTAGGGCTTGTGGGCTTGGAGTTTCCATCTTATTTTCCATTATATCTAGATCTCCTAAATGTTCATCATGTGTTTTAGTATGATCTAACCCAAATACGCTCCTAAGCATCTCAAATCCTTCTTTGGCCATTTCAAATTCTTGGTCCGATTCATAAGAATTGTTCTCAAAAACTTGACCACTATGTTCTATTTGCCTAAAGGATTCCTCACGTGTGTCATATGTTTTGAAATCTATCCCACACATGCAACTAGGTATTTTAGCTTCAACCATCTCACAATCTTGTTCGGGTTTAGGTTCCATGTTCTTAAAAACTAGGTCTTTTTATCATGATGCCTAAGGTTGGATAAATCCTCCTTATCCATTTCCTCAAGTTGTGACAAGCGGTTTATACTTAGAGGCTTTTCTCAAAAAATTTCCAGAGGGTCTCACTAAAAGGAGTTGATTCTAACAATGATCGTTGAATAGAAGCCACACAAGCACAAAATTTATCAAACCCATCCAACCTTACACCCGTCTCCTTTTGGATATCTCTAAGTTTACTCACAAATTCATTAGAACAATAAAAACGAATCCAATCTACGAAATTCAATTGTTCCTCATTTGTTAATGATTCAAATGCAATTTCACTTGCCATAGCGACAAATGAAAAGGGTTTTACGAACACAAACACAAAGAAGGGGGATAGACTACAAGGAAGCTAATAAAAAGAAAAATTTACTTGATAGGAATCAAGCAAAGAAACCTAAACGAGGTGGACTCTTGACTAGCTATTCTATTCCCCGGCGGTAAAAACTTGATAGCTACACGTCGTTCGGGGTCAAAGGAACTTCCTTTTCGTCGAGCAAGTTTTATAACACCCTAGGCAGTGAACCTAATCGTTGTAGTGTAGTATTAGGGTAAGCCACGGGTATTGATATCGTTCTCTAGGGGAATAGTGTCGTTAGGCTGAAGTGTATATCGATTTAAGTCTAAAGGTGAGGGATGATTATTTTTGTATTTTTATATTTTATGAAATGGAAAGGTACGAATCTCGGGGTTTGGATTAGGGGGTTGGTTTTTTTTACCGATTACTCTACTTATCTAATTAACTAAGCTAAGGGTAGTCTATGTCTAATTATTGTGTGCTCGTATGATAGTTTAAAGATGTGTTTACTTAGGTTTTATTACTCCTTAATTATCTCATATTGATGGTTGAATTGTCACGTCCTTATTCTTAATCGCGTTGTGTGTCTAAATTCGGAGGGTATGCGTTTATCCCTAACTCTTTAAACTTACCAAAGGGTCTCGTCTACAAAATCTCTAGGATTTATACACTCTTAACTCTAAGGCACTCTTTGTATGGTTTAGCCTACAACTACTCTAGGTGTCATAGTCTAAGGTTCACAAAGATTAATCAAGCATTAACTACACAACGAATGACCTATCGCATTACTAGATCATTAACAATTAAGATAAGAGACAACCAATCAATATTCAATAATTAAGTTTCATATTCCCTAAGCAAACACACAAGTAAATTAGCCGGAAATGGAGAACATGCAAGCATACACACAATCAATCAAACATAGGATAGACATAATGATAAATTGAATATATGGATTAAGATATAATCAACAAACCATTACAAGATGTTTTTGGAGTGATTGAAACCTTCAAAGTTGTTGGAAAAACACCTATCTAAACCCTGGAATCGGAGTTAGGGTTTAGAGCCTACAAAAAGTGAAGTTATAATGTTATATTTATAGACAGATTTTCTGTCGGCAAAGAGTGACGGCGTCACGACCATTTTTTCACCAAACTGTAGATTTTCTCGTTCCGGTCGCCTGGGCTTTTGAATCACCTAAATCCGAGTTCGTATGCAAAAGTTATGGCCAAAACAATATCAACTGCTTCGCGCGCATGTTGTGACTTGATCAGCTTGTGACGGCGTCACCTTATGGTTGTGACGCCGTCACCTTCAGTCTCTGACGTCGTCTGGATCAAATCTAGGCCGTCTGAGTTGTGACGCCCTACTCTTTTAAAACCTGAAGCCGTCACTTGTAAATAGGCAATTTGGCTACTGTCCCGTCACAAAATTCTCCGACGGCGTCGCAGTTAAGCAGTGACGCCGTCACCTTGTATTTCAGCAGCTTGAGTGTCTCGATTTCTTGACTTTGGCCATTTTCTTCGTATATCCGTGCCTTTTCGTCCAAATAAGTGCCATTACAGCAATTTGCCTTCAAGAGACCAAAAAAGTGAAAAGGAACGATATTAAGTAATAACGGATACAAAAGTGATCAAATAAGGGCTTAAATGACCCCTCAAAAAGGTACATTTTAAAACCTTATCATGTGTGCAATATATTGGGAACGGGATCTTCAGAAGGAGATTGGTCTTATGAAAAAAGTTTTCGAACAAACAGAAACATCGATTTCAAATACTAAACTTAAAAAGAAATTATTAAGAAATCATGTTGACCGACTCTTGGAAGATGTTATTTGTGCTGATACCATAAATGTTGTGTTACTTCATTTTGTTGCATATGCATTTGATTATATTGTATTTGATTCTGTTGACTCTGTTGAAAATGTTGAGAATATCGATAATGTGCAGCAAATCAAATCTTTGAAAATTGAAAATGAGCGTTTATTAAATGAACTTTCAAATGCAAAACGTCGTCTTCAATGGTGTTAAAAGGATTGTCAAAATCGAGAACTTGCTTTGCAAAACAAAATCAACCAGTTGCGTTCAAAATCTTTTGATCCAAAAATAGAACATCTGGATGATGAAAACGTGTCTTTAAAATGTCAGATTTCAAAATATGAACAAAAAATTGCCAAAGTCAAAAAAGAATATGGTGTCATATTTGATTTGCTCAAAAAGACTCGTGAAAAAGCATCACAAGAACTTGATAATCATCTTGCATACACTAAAGATGTTGTTCATGTTAATGCAAACATTCGCTCTGAAAATCAAGATTTGTTGCACACTATTATTGAGTTGAAAGCAAAGCTAAAAAAGTATGAAAAAGATAAGTCTAGTAACACTAATGGACTTGCACCTGGAATGTTTAAAATTGACACTAGAACACCTAATGACAAACCACAAGATACTAATGTTCTTCCTTCCACTGAAACAGGAATAGTTGCCTCTTTTCCCAACGCTAGCACTTCACAGCTTAAGAGCACATCAAGGAAGAATAGGAAGTTGCGATGTGAGAAAAGAACAATCAAGACCTTTGAAGTAGAAGAACACCTTAGGACTTTGAATAAGACTCAAGTTGCACCCACTTTAGACATTGCATTAGACAAATGTAATAGAAAAAGTGATGTAACGAATGCTGAACCTTTAAGTACTTTGAATGTTATGTTTGAAGCATCTTGTGTTGGTTGTCATAAAAGCATGTTTTATGGTTGTCATGATAAATGTGTTGCTAATACTATCTTATCTCGTAAGCGGAACAATAGAAAACGGAATACCTCTAGGCCCACTTATGCTTCTAAGTTTGTGCTAGGTAAATAGCCTTCTAGTGCTCATGCTTTAATCATTGATGTACCCATAGAACCCCCTTCACCTCCTAGGAAGAACTTATCACCTAGTGAATTCACTAAGACAAAAGCTAAGACTAGTTGGAGATGGCAGAAATGGTTACATAATACACTTGGTTTTAAATGGATACCTAAAATCATTAACATGTGTGTGTCTTCTGTAACTGTAACGGAACCCTCTAACTCTTCGGGTTCCACCTCTACTTCTATTCCACCTGTGTCGTCTATGTGTAATGCAGGTGATACAGATCATTCTCTGGATTGTTGATAGCGGATTTTCCCGACACATGACAGGCAATCTCAAACTGTTATCAAACTTTGTTTCAAAGTTCATCGGTACTGTTATGTTCGGGAATGATCACTTCGCAGCTATCACGGGCTACGGAGATTACATCAATGGGAACATCGAAATTAGCAGAGTTTATTATGTGGAAGGTCTCGGTCACAATCTCTTTTCGGTCGGTCAATTTTTTGATGGAGATTTGGAAGTTGCTTTTCGGGAGAAAACTTGTTTCATTCGTGATCTACAAAGAAACGATCTTATGTCTGGTACCCGCACATCAAGCCTTTATACAATCTCAATGCAAGACATGATTGCTTCATCTCCCATCTGTCTACTTTCAAAGGCAACATCTACAAAATCTTGGCTATGGCACCGTCGTCTCTCACACTTAAACTTTCAAACCATAACCAATCTTGCACGATACAAACTTGTTGAAGGTCTCCCAAGATTTCGGTATTGTAAAGATCATCTATGCTCAGCTTGTGAACAAGGGAAAAGCACCCGTACTCACTTTCCTTCAAAGGTGGAACACAGCTCTCAGCATGTGCTTCATCTTCTTCACATGGATTTGTGTGGCCCGATGCGTGTGCATACGATTAATGGCAAACGCTACATTTTGGTAATTGTCGATGACTACTCAAGATGGACTTGGGTTTATTTTCTTCGAAGTAAAGATCAAGCTCCACAGATGATCATCACCTTTCTCATGAAAATTCAAGTTCAGCTCCGGAACACAGTCAGACAGATTAGAACAGACAAAGGAACTGAATTTTTGAACCAAACTCTTCGTGCTTACTATGAGAAAGTGGGAATTGAGCATCAAACATCAATTGCACGGACACCAGAACATAATGGAGTTGTTGAAAGACGAAACCGTACATTAGTGGAAGCTGCAAGAACGATGTTAATAAATGCTAAAATTCCAGATTACTTGTGGGCTGAAGCAGTGTCAACTGCATGCAACACACATAACCGTTCAATGATTACCAAACTCCACAATAAAACACCTTATGAGCTTATCCACAACCGCAAACCGAATCTAAAACACTTTCATGTATTTGGTTCTCTTTGCTACCCAAATAATGATCGTGATGACTTTGGTAAGCTCAAGGCTAAAGCTGACATTGGAGTCTTTGTTGGATACGGTGAAAACTCTAAGGGATACCGAATATGGAATCGTCGTACAAGGGAGATTATGGAAACGATTCATGCCAATTTTGATGAGCTTACTGAAATGGCTTCTGAGAAAAACAGCTTGGAACCCGGGCATAACTGTCTAAACTTCCCCCAAATCATCAGCTGAACCAAGCCTACTGCTTACTCGTCGTCAAATGAAACAGCTATTTTCTCCTCTGTTTAGCGATGATATTGGTCAACGTGCTCCAGATGTATTAAATGTTTACGCTGCTCAACCAGATAATACTCCAATCCCTGATACACCTGAAACAACAACAACTATTGAAGAAGCACCTCCAATTGATTCTACAATAACAGTCGAGCAAACCGCATCCAATGACGCTGAACCATCTGATGATCTTCTGAACCATGAAGTACCTACACCTGCAGATTATGATCCAAATGCTTTCTTCAATCCTTTTGCTAATGAAACTGCCACTTCTGATGTTGCGGAATCATCCACAAGCCATTTGAATCCTCCTAATCTGCACAATGTATATCAACATCAACCATCCACACATCGTTGGACTAAAGACCATCCTCTTGTGAATATCATTGGAAACCCAAATCAACCAGTCGTAACTAGACAACGCCTTCAGACTGACGGTGAACATTGCATTTATGCACTTACCGTTTGCCAATCTGAACCCAAAAACATTAAAGAAGCAATGACTTATGACAACTGGATTGAATCCATGCAAGAAGAACTTAATCAGTTTAAACGCCTTGCAGTATGGGAATTGGTTGAAAAACCAACCGGGGTATATGTTATTGGTCTTAAATGGATTTGGAAAAACAAGTTGGATGTTGAAGGTACGGTTATCAGAAATAAGTCACGTCTGGTGGCTAAGGGTTTACTGAGTTGATCCACCGGATTGGTATGAGGTGTTTGACTCCAGAGGAACTGGACGAACTTTTGACACATTCTTAAAACCAGTCAAACACCAAAACATCTTTTGTAAATATTTTATCAAAAACAAAATAGAAAAATATAAAATTTCATAAAATTCAAAAATATTCTTCTATCTAAAATTCTTTCAACATGGCAAGTACAAATCTTCTGTCACTCTTTCAAACAATTCAATATTTTCACGGTCAAGTGTTGAGGGGGAGAACGTAAATATTTTTCTGTTTCATAAAACCTTGTACTTGCATGTTACCTAATTTTGGTTGTATCTTTGATAATGGTGGAGTCGTTTCTTGTTTCTATACACTCCTCGGACTCAAATTTTGTAAAATTTCTCTATTTCTAAAGTCGAGGGGGAGTGTCGTCAAGTTTCTTTCCAAACTTTTACTTCTTGCTTAACCAAAATGGAAGTTATGGGTTGTGGTTGAAAATGGTTGAGGTGGAGGGGCCATATTTGTCAAAAATTAAAACTATTTTAATCAAAACCCTTCACCTAATATCACTTTCTCGTTTATTACATACATTTATTATCATACCAACCTTCATCCCATGCCTATAATCCATCCTTAGATCCATGTTGTAAACTTCAAATCTGTAAGTGATAAAAGTTTCATTGAGTAAATTCAAACATGGTTTTAATTACATGCAAATCCAACGGTTTGATTTTCCTATTGGTGTGATTTTAGTTTCTAGGCATATGCGTATGAACACATATCATTTTAGGTTGATCTTGATGAACTGGGTTGTGTTTTCAAAGTATATATCAAGTTTTAAAACCATCCTCATCAAGAAATTTAACCCAGAAACTATTTTGAATCATTTTTCAGAATTAGGGTTTATGCGTGAAATTTGGTGTTTTCTATTGTGAGGATCTTAGGAAAATTAGAGGCTTGAAAGATGTTTGTTACATGCTTAATTAACCTAAGAATCCTTTGAATCTCACCCAGATACATTATAATGGTGAAATTTAATTTTAGGGTTTAGGTATTCGTATAAATGGGTACTTTTGATTCAGGTGGTTTTAGATGTTAAAACTTGTTTCATTCATCTCATATGGGTCCTAAGACTTCCCATAAATCATTTGGTAGTGATTACATGGTTAGATTGTTTAGGCGTAGGATTTGAATCCTTAGGGTTTAACTTTACGCGTAACCATTATCAACTTGTGATAACATGTGATTTTGAAAGAGGTTGAATAAAGTGTTAATTGAAATGTTATGAATGATTTATTTCAGGTTTTACGCGTGCAAAATCAGAATCAAGGGTAAAAATGGACTTACACTTAAGGATCACCTTATGCGTAGCCGTTACGCATAAGAGTAATCTTACGCGTAACCTTTACGTCTAAGGTTCTACAAAGGGACTACGCGTATCCTGTGAAGGATATGCGTAAACTTGGAATTCTACGCATAAGGCTTACTCTTACGAGTAAACCTTACGCATAAGCTCCCAACCTACGCTTACGCGTAAGCTTTATGCCAAGAGTCTATTCCTACGCGTAAGCTTTCTTACGCATAAGATGGACTCCTACGCATAAGTTTAAGTCTACGCGTATGGTTACACAATGTTTACGCATAAGCTTACATTCTTACGCTTAAGCCAAAACTTTAACTTTACTTATTAATTGTTACGCGTACAAACTTGTAAATAAATTACTCATAACGTCATAAGACCAAAATGTCACTAATAAGCTATAATTGTTTAAATGTTGTGTGAATGTGTGAAAATTTGGACTTTAAAATTCAAAATTAATACTCATGTAACTTATCACATCAACTTTGGACTATTGGACAAATAAGTGACCTTGGACTCGTAACATTCATTAACATAACAAATTCAATAATTGGACAATAAAATCAAATTTTGACTAACATAATGTCTTTCGATATGTTGGTTCTTTTGGCTCAATACCTTTCAGATCACGATATGGACATCACCATGGAAAACGTTAACGCACCAAATGAGCTCACAATGGAAGACATATTCCCTACTGGTTATAGTATGAAGCTTGGAAAGAACAACCTCAAAGTTGATTTTGAGAAATTTACATGCTCAGAGTCTTCATGCCGAATTGCAGTGGATATTCTTAAGTCTCATCCCTACAACAACATGCTCACAAACTCTGCAACTGTGCTGGAGATCTACATTCACCAATTTTGGCATACAATGAAAAAGGTGGATGGTCAAGATGCTGTCACAGTTACTCTTAATGATAAGCAGGTCACCGTCACTGTTGTTGATTTACGAGCAATTCTTCTGCTCCCTGCTGAGTATGTGCCAATTCCAACTGAAGAGGCTACACTATAATTTATGGTCGATATTGGCTATGATGAAGCTGCAGGAATTATTACCAAGCATTCTTCGGTCAATGTAAAGAATATTCCTCAGCCGTGGAGAACTTTATACATCATTGTTGGGAATTATACGTTTGAGTTGATAAGACAAAAAGAATGAAACAAGAGGGATTTAATACGACAAGAAGGAAACCTACAAAAAGATGCAAGGACTTGTTTGCAAAAGAAGTTTTATTTATTAGTCCTTAGTAGAGATTTGTAAACCCTAATCCTCTAGTATATAAAGAGGACATGAGATGTAGGTTTTATCAATTATGTCTTTCAAGATGTAGTCGACTTAAAGGTGTGTGTGTGTCCTAGGCGTATAGTTTATTGTAAATGCCTAGGTTATTAGTTTAGTTAGTAGACGTGCTCCTATAAACGTCTAAGGTTAGTTAGTGTTAGTGAATGAAAACCTTGTTCAATAACAAAGAATTGATTAGTTTATTCCGCTATGCATGTTATTAGTCTTTGTTATTGATCCCTAGCTGAGCTTATAAACGATCTTATCAATCATGATCGCCAAGTCTGTTTCCGGAAGAGACAGCGGTCATGAGCATCCTAAGCTAATGCACCTACAAATCTTCTGGGGCATGGTCAACAAAATGCACATAGACTATGCAAGTCTGATCTGGGAAGACATGATGTCTCACCTTAAGAAGCCTGGCACAAAGGTTCCTTTCATCAGATACACAAAGTTTTTGATCCAGAAGATACTCGGGAATTATCTGGACATTCCCTTGAGACTTGATGACCCCAACCATCATTCTGCGTTGTTTGAGGCTACATTAAATGTTGTCAGATTTAAAGACTCATCAACAAAGAAACAAGGTGTAGTACTGACTGACTGCCTACTCACTGAAGACATTAAAAGTCTTCAATCGTATTCACGATACCAAGAAGCAGTGGCCTTAGGCAAAGTCGGATTCATGGATGAAAAGTCTTCCGCCATCCCAGTCAAGAAGACCAGGAGATCAGGCAGTGCTGGAAGTGTAGCAAGCACTGGGAGTGCCCTAAAGTATCCAAAGAGGAATCCTCCCCGAAAAAGAAAAGTTCCATCTGAAGGTGCCATTCCTACTCCTAAACTGGCACCTAAATTAGAGGATCAAGACTCCGAGGATACTGAGACTAATGAGGAGGTTCACTATTCAGAGTCTGACGGATGATACAACAACAGTTGAAAAACCACCTAGTCCCAAAACTGAAAAGGGTAAAACTCCAGTTGCAGAGTAGGAAGAAGAAGAGAGTTCAGATGAAGAACCAAAGGATGAGGAGAAAGACTACCACAAGACACTTAAGCATCTAAGGTTACATCATGCTGCTACGGAATTTAATCATCAACAAACTCATGGCCCTGGTGGTTCAAGTGGTGGTGCACTAATCACACCAGTTCTCGATGCGGTTAATCAACCCGATAAGGGAACTGGTACAACCACTCACAAATCAACAGAGCAACAGCAGCAAGAAGATGAAATCATCTTTGATTTTGAAGAAGAGGAAAAGGAGAAGGATGAAAAGATAACTGATGAAGACATTGAGGAAGCTGCTAGGGAAAGAGCTGAAGAGGAAGCTCAAGCTAAAGCTAAAGAAGAGGCTAGGGTAAAGGCTGAAGAAGAGGCTAAAGCTCGCGAAGAAGCTGATAATTATCTCCTAGATAATCCTTATCCCAACCCTGAAGGGACTTCTGAGCCACCAAATGACCCAGAGCCATCTCATCACTCATCTTCATCAGATTCTTCATCTCATTCATTACCACCACCATCCAAAGATGCTACCACCAGATCAACCTCCAAATGAGTCAAGAAACCAACCGATACTTGGGCATCACGTGCCAAGACAAAGATTGTCAAATCTATCAGACAAGCAAGGAAATGCAACGTTGTTAACAAGAAACTGAATCAGCTTGCGGACAGAGTCAATCTACTTCAGACTGTGATAAACGAGTTTTCGGAGGAAAGAGAACAGATCCAGCAGTTTCTCAATCGAGATATCCAGGGGGAAATGGACAAGACAATTAGGGACTACACTCATAAGTTCCTTCTCGACACTGTCCCTGGAGTCACCAGAGAGATGTTCGCCAGACAACTCTATCCGTATCTCATGTCATTGGTCAAGCAGACAATGTCAAATACCCCTGCGGTCATGGAAATCAAACCTGTTCCGTCTACTATTGTTAGTGATGCAGAATTGATTTCTAAGCTGGTTATCCAAATGTCACAACGATCAGCAACTTTCTCTTCGGACGAAGCTAAACTTTTTGAGGCATTGCTAGAATATCAGCTCAAGACATCATGTAAAGAGTCGGCTAGTAAGGTTAAACGACCAAGAGACGACGATGATGCGGACAAGGATTCTGAGCCAAAACGCAAAAAGAAAACTGGCGAATCATCATCTATGCCTCCACCACCCCCAAGGACCACCACCACAAGATCTCCACAATGACCTCTTGCTAGTGACAAACCTCAGGACTCTGAGTGTTCACCACCAAAGGAGAAAAATGGTGACCATTTCGAATACACCGGTGGTGATGACGAAGAGATTCCTGAGCCCCAACAACCGCCCTCATCAACACCATCAACCACGCACCAACAAGCATCATCTTCCAAGCCACAGAAGAAAATTTCTACTACTGTTGTACCTTGGTTGGATGAAGATGACACTGCAGAATACGAATGGTTCTCCAAGCTTGTTGATGCTACCCCTCAATTACCGGAAGGCCAAGAACCGGTAGATGGTCGAACCATGGAGCATGTCAAGATCATTCAAGAGAAGTTTAAAGTGAAGAATATGACGAAAGCAGAGCTAAAATGAATCAAGAACGAAGCCTTTGAACTGCTTAAAGACATCTCTGACAGTGCCATTGAAGTCGAATATCATCTCGACAACATAGCACGAGCTATGTCTAAAAATATTGATTGGCTCAACCCTGAATCAAACATCGACTTCACCAGACCTGACAAGACTCCATACTACACTGACTGGACCAAGCCACTACCAACCATTGGTCGACCTGATCAACAAAGGATTCCCTACCAGTACTTCTTCAACAATGACTTGGAATTTCTTCAACACGGTAGCGATGTTAGCAAGAAATACACTCCTTCACTCACCTTCCCCATCCCGGCAGCAGTCTTCTCCAATAATGTTGCCATCGAGGAAGAAGCCACATGAATGTTTGTTGATAATGTGGTAAATTATGACCTCGATGCACTGTATGGTATTCATCTTTGGCCTGAACAAAGAAGACTTTACTACAGAAGTTGCCAGGTACTCAAATCTAACAAAGAGGTGTACAGTGATAAACGGATCATTGCTATAATGCATGTCAGCCTGTCTACTATGTGGGACTACTCATTCCTAAAAGCAATCAAAGTCAAACGCCAAGACGAACAGAAATATGACTTTACTGAAGCGGATTTTCCGAGATTGTCACTCAATGACATTGAAGACATGTATCTTGCTAAGGTACAAGGTCGAATGCGGCAGTTCTCCACCAACATCCAGCTCCAGTACATCAAGTCTTTGCTGATATTCATCAGAAGCATCGTTATCCAGGAACGTGTTGAAGACCTTCAACTTGCCGTGGAATCATACCAAAAACGTGTTAATCTCACCAAACCACTACTAAACTTACCCGATATCAACCAACTTGCTCAGTACACCATCCTTAAGAAACCAAAGTTTGGCGTACTTTACCGTAGTGAACTTCACCATAATTGCTTCATGACGTGCAATGAGTTTCACAAGTTTGGTGATCACACTCTGAAGAAGGTTCGTGACGGGTTAGCATATCGGTTAAAGGAGATTCATGAAGGCATCGGGTCAAAGAAGCGATGGAATTCTAGGGAAAAGAAGGATGCAAAGAAAATCGTCACAAGGATTGATGAAAGGTTGTTTCATCGCGATCAGATAAGGAATTTGGAGAGTTTCGTGGGTGGACGACAGAGTTTCTCTCTCACGGGGTATCAACGTCAAGAGAGAACTCCTGGGGTTATTGACGGATTGCCTGGTACTCCTTAATTTGTTTCCTTGATTAATATTTGGATATTTTGATATGTTTATAATTGACAATGGCTTGTGCACACATAACAGTGTACAACCCGTTCTTGTAATTAAAGGACCCTGTGGTACGTCTTAGTGCCACAATCCTATAAAAGGAGCGAAAGCTTCTTACTTTTGAGTAAAACTTATCAAAACTTTCATTTTTTCAAAGTTTTGCTCAAAAGAACAAGTACTTCCTCTTATGTTTTCAAAACCTCAAAAGTTAATATTACTAGTTGAGGGGGAGTACTTGCTAAAAATCTTTGTTCACTAATTGTTCTTCGTGGAAACTTCCCACAAAACTCAAAATGGTCATATTCGATATCAAAATTTCGTCAAAAATAACATTTATATTCTATTTTTGAGGGGGAGAAAAATTGTGTGATACTAATATGTTGTGAAAATTGTGATTAAATCTTCGTGCTAAAGACTTAACCCATGAATTGACGAGATCTGAACTGTCATACATCGAAAAAATTTGTCTTACAAGACTTATCCGAGTGGATTGTACCTATTCGAGAAACTCTTGATAGACATGAACTTTGACGGGTTTGACAACCTTTCGAGGTTTGTCCACACCTTCAAGATAATTATTAGAGCTAGTTGTCACCTAAAAGCTGACAATGTAACTCTTTAACTATGCAACGTAACTGTGTCTCGCGGGGAATTGTCTACTTGAGTCGATCAATTCAAAAGTGCGCGCTCTTCTCTCACCGTGCAGATTTCTGTCAAAACACTTAAGCACGTGTGAAGGGGGAGTATTTCTGCAAATGATAAAACTCTCACAGTGTTACAAAATGTTTTACTCATAAACACTTTGAGAGATTTTCAAGAAAATGGTTTTATGGCAACATAGGTTAGTCATGGAGTTATAAGGTGACTAAGGTTAGGAATAACCGTCCTATGATCCGCCAGAGCCGGAGGGATCTACCCAAGGACACCACCAATAGTTAGAATTTAAAAGTCCTTAGGTATGATTATAAAAAGGAGAAAATGAGAATCGAAGAAAGAAGGAGTTGAAGAATTAAAAAGAAAAGTAATGAAAAAGGGTGAAAAGAAATAGCCCTCCAAATTATTCAACTTAGGACAGACACCGGGTTCAACTCGTATGCTACTGGTTGTCACTAGATGACACCGGTATTGAAGATCAAAGTCGTCATGGACCCAGTGACGCATGCACTAAACCTTCTTAGCCACTCAAGTTTCTCTCAACAGAAGCTTGTTTCATTCTCACAGGGAACCCTACGTAAACTATCGGCTTTCTCTTAGATATTGCTGGTATTGAAGAAGGAGACCCTCGCCCTAGTCTCCGCTTAAGAAAAATCAAAGCGCACTATTAAGTCTAGATCCACGAGATTCATCAAAAGATCTCTTAGGAACACTCGACATTTCATCACTTGTCGTTCAACAATAAGGACGAAAGTGATACTATTCTAGAGTCCTACACAGATCTTAGCAATCTGTCGAGAACATTTATGAGGGATTCACAACTATGATCCTCAGTGATTGAATGGAAACTCCTGCCGTGGTCAACATCTAATGCGACCAGACAATAGTCACTTCAGTAACTCCTTGTGGGTTACGCTTAGTGTTGTCTCAAACGGTCTACAGTCGTGGGGTGATGCTTCAGTGTACCTCAGCGACTCACCTGAACTGTAGATCTACTTCAGTACACCGTGTTATCCTACTTGAGGGACTCCAGTTCAGGAACAGCCTTTGCTAGAAACAGAGATATGTTTTCACACTATGCTATTAACACGCTCGAAGTTCGAACTTGTAACTGCTGGAAATTCCGCTAAGGAGATTCCTTTCAAGAATCGAGTCCTGAAGATGTGGGTCATTACTTGAACTTCTTCAATGTAATGCCAACTGTCCCTTATGGGATTCGAACGGCTGATTCGCCCGACCAAGGTGAATGGAATCAAGACATTCATCAGAAGAACAATCGTAGTGGTCATTTCTCTTAGAAACGGCCACAATGATTGATTGGTGTTTATCACTAACCAATTCTTATGTTTTCTTCTTATGGATGCTCCTGGGAGATGATCATGCAGATTCTCCACGTGCTCATACCAACCACAACACAAATTAAAGTTCTCTCGAAAGGCAACACAAAAGTCGGAATGATTCTTCGCCAAGGAATCTACAAAGTTCAAAGACTAAAGAGAACTACATCAACACTGAAATCCAACGTCAAAGAGCGTGTGAGCATGTTGGAGAAGGACGTGGATGCACCTGAGCAACGAAGCGGACCTGATGCAGATTGCCACAACATAGCATCACAATATCCACACCAGAACAAAGAACAAAGATATATGAAGACGTCAAAGCTGAAAAAGTCAAAGAAAAACAAGATCCTCACACTGGGGAGATTGTTGGAATCAAGGCACTTCTTCTCACAAGAAAGAAGAATGTCAGAAGACGTCAAAGAAACTATTACATCAGCACCAACAACGTTTCAATATTACTTAAGTAATTAATTACCAACACTTAGGGGGAGATTGTTGGAATCACTCCTAAACCATATTTCAAGTGTTTGTAATTAATATGTAATAGGTTGCTTAATTAGGATTTTATGTTTGTATTAAAGGCAAGGTTTATGTAGAAAGCCCATAAGCCTTGGCCCAAGACCAATAAGTAAAGGAAGGGAACTTGTGTGTTGCCCTAGTTCCTTTCCCTATATAAACATTTGTAAACCTTCATTTGAAGGTTGGTCGTTCATTTCACATTAATACCTACGCTTAACTTTCTCTCATTCATACGTGTGTGTGTGTGTTTTGTTCAACCGATCACTTCTTTATCTATTTCTCCCATATTCATGCTTGTGTTACAATATGGTGACCTAACAGGTTCACTGACCCCGATGATGAAGCATATGAGCAAAGAAGGTGCAAACTTCTTGGCATTCCGTATAAGAGGCCGCCACCAATTGTAGCTGAAAAGTATGAGTTTACAAGATACCACTTGGGGCCGGACGAAAAGTTTTGTAAAATTCGGAAGATCGAGACAAAGGAATACCTTCGCACCGCTACGAATGTTGCTTGGGTCAGGCATAACTTGATGAAGGATATGGAGGAAGTTGGCCAAGTTCGAAGGCCACCGTAGAACCCCATGGCTTTGAGTCTAACTTAAAGACTCGTCAATAAAGAAAAGTGCTCTTTCGGGGGACAACCCGAATTATCCTTTTTATTTCTATTTCTGTTGGGTTTTGTGTTTTTAACCATTTTTGCAGGAAACGGAGAAGATTGCAGCAACAGCTAAAACGGGGACATGATATGTCCATCAGTTACGACGTAACTCATCCCCATGATTACGCCATAACACACCTCCAGTAGCAATCCTCCCAGAGCATTACCAATTACGGTGTAGTCCCATGCAATGGTTACGCCGTAGCTACACTCCAGTAGCGTCTACCAGGTTTTGCCATAATTACGGCGTAACTCCTTCTAGGAGTTACGACGTAACTATCCTCAGTATTAATTCTTTCTTTTTAAACACAATAACCTTGTATTAGTTTTCAAATGAACTTTGTGGGTATGTTCCCTGTAAGCCCTCACGAGACTACACCCGTCCACTTAGGACACCAAGTGGTTTAAAAGGCTTGTTGCATACGCTAAATGCAACCGTGATTCCTACGAAAGTGAGTTAGATTTCTTTTCATTTTTATTTTTCTTTTTTTTAGAATTATTCTTGTTGGTAGTGTGATTTCAGGGAATGAAGTTTGCTCGTGGATGCTTAAACGAAGGCACGATTCTTTTCGTGGGCCTTCTTTCTTTTAAGATCGAATTTCAGGGAACTTCTCGCTCTAATTCTACTTTCTCTTCACCTCTATTTAATGTTTAGTATAAAAGGGACTTTGTACATTTCAAGTGGGGGGACGGGAGTAGAATTATCTCTTAAACTTTATTTTGCCCTCGTTTTTCTAGTTTATTTTGAAAAATTATGTCATTTTTAAAATTTTAACATGTTTTTCTTAACCTAACTAGATTAGACCTTAGCCGAGCACATTATAACCCTTGATATTATATGATGAGATTAGCCTTATCCGTTTCCAAATATTTACCCCAAATCCAACAAATTATGAGTGTGCTGGTAGCTTGTAAACTTTAGAACTTGGCTTATGCATCATTTCGAGACCATAGACGAGGTATGTTGATTTAGCTTAATGTATTTGGATTATTCAGTTTAAGAAGGCAATATTATAGGATTATCACCCAAACAGCCTATCCTTGTGTGTCTATCGATTAGTCACCTTGACTTCTCGACCCCCATGTTAAATCCTTTTGTTGCACTCACCTTTAGTGCAAGATACCCCTAGATACACCCGTCTGAGCCATTCCTTTCATTTTGTTCACCCAATATATATGTTTCGATACACCCATACACCTTAGCCTACCGTATAGCCTTAATTGGTGATCGGGAAGTCATTATTTGCGTAAGTTCAAGGTTCAAGTGGAAAGGTTCGGGAATCACGCTTTTGTCAAAGACAAATATTTGAAGATCATTGAAAACCCCCCAAATTATCATATTATTCATCTCAAGTGGGGGGGGGTGCTATGTTTAGTTGTGAAAAAAAAAATAGTTGTAGTTATTGATTATAAAGTGCAAAATTATAAGCACTATGTTTAAGAGCTCATCATAGATTTAGTATCGAGGAGGCCACCTCGGTCACATTTGAAGAATGAAGTTGGTAATTATTGCGCCAACAGTTGAAGAACAAGGAATGTGCCCATCATGACGTCCTCTAATGGCACATCTACTTGAAATATCATGATCCGGTTTCTTAGCCTTGAACTTTGGATGAACGGTAAGCGGTGATGACTTGGTTATAGGTTTAGACTATTTGCTTGTTATTTTTTCTTTACACCAATTATATCCCATGTCTTATCCTTCCCTTTAGTCATGAAGCGTGTCTAGGTGATGAAGCGAGCAATCTTTGGTGTCTTGGCCATGGATTTGGTCATGTATCATTGATTTTGTCCACTTCACCGTGGCATGTTAGTAATGACGATTCACCCTTAACCTTTGTTGTGTCTACCCATATTGCCTTCGAGAATTGTTTAGTCCTTAACTCTAGTGGTGGAGAATTGTGTAACCGCCAAGCTTACGATAGAATACATTCTATGACTGTGCGTTGAGTGATCACCCCGAAATTGACACTTAGATTAGTTGACAGATTTTGAGTGTTTTGTTCTCATTTCGTGAGGTGTTAGGCTTTGTTTTATTCTAGCATAAGGGATTTTTAAACTTATATTTTCCAGATAATGGGAGATATATTTTTAAGAATTTATCTAATAAGGTCTACTTGAGGGCAAATAGAGTTCAAGTGGGGGGATATTTGATAACATCAAATAGTCCTGAATATTAAGTGTCAATTTCCCCCGATAATGCTCGTATTTTATATCATTTATATGGATTTACGCTTGTTTTCCTCTATATTTCACTTTGGATTTATAAAGAATTAATGATAGTATGCCCACTGTGATGAAGTTATGGCGTAACTCCACTCTCACATTACGCCGTAACTATTGCGTGACTCAGAAGGCCAGCTCAGCAGAATATTACGGCGTAACTCCCACTAAGGATTACGCCGTAACCCATTAGGTCAAATGAAGTTCCACGCCGCTACAAGCTACGCCGTAACTCCTTCCAACGATTACGGCGTAATCATGACATTGTAACCTGTATTGAAGATACGGCGTAACTCATTCCATGTGTTAAGCCATAACCAGCTATAACGAGAGCATTATTATGGATTTATATAGGTTACGGCGTAACTCTCAACTTAAGTTACGCCGTAACTAGATCTCGCCTATAAATACCATCCCTAAATTCTGCATTTCACATCATTCACTCCACACCAAAAAGCAGAGAACGTGAGTAGGGGACTGAAGGCAGATCTTGAGGAGCATACGGAGCCATCTCCAAGGGAGAAATCACTCCCTAACAATAAGCATTAGTGATTATCTTTCTTTTTACTTTCGATTCATGCATTTCATTATGTCAAACATCGAATTGATTGTTTCATTTAATATGATCGGCTAAGAACCTCTGGTGCTAGCTTAGTTATGATTCCTTAATTGTTGTGTTTATGTTTACATTGCTTCCGTATAATTGTTTCTAGTGTATGCATGCATAGTTTGTTGGTAGCTACCCTTGTTTCGGTAGTTTTGAATGGGGGTAGTGTCTAGTTGCTTAGGAGAATTGACCAACTGACCCTAAGTAGGTAGACTGAGTGGGAAGGGTAAGAATTGACCAACTGACGACCCTTCTTCGCTTGTGCTAACTGACCAAATGAGCACCTGCCGTTTGGATGAACTTAAGAAGTTAGGGATGAGTGTCTAAGATGCTAGCGCCCGGGCACTCATTGTTATGAATCTTGCATGTAGCGGAACGTAATGACTTGGCTTAGGGGACTAAAAACAACTAGACTTTCAAGGGTAGTAGCTTGATCTCCGGTGGAAACCTTTGCTGATAAGTTAGGACGAACTGACCAAATGTTGTCCTAGCGACCTAAACCCACACTTGAAGCAATTGGAAGTAATTAGACGTGAACATAACATGATAGGATGAGTAGCTAGGTTAGCACACTTTTCCCCTATTGATCACAATCTTTGCCTTTATTTGCTTTCTTTCATTTCTTGTCTTATTAGTTAATTAATCATTTCAAAACTAAAAACCATTAAAAACAGTGACACCTAGACTTAATTAGAATCCGCTCACATAGCTCTTTGGACGACCTCGGTTTTACCGATTACTACACTACACACGATCGGGTACACTGCCCGTTAGTGCATAAGGTAGACCATAGGTAAACGAGACACTTATAAATATTAAAACCTGGTCAGTAAAACCTGCATCAGGCGGTTCGATTTTTCAGTTTGGGTTTTCAATTTTCATATAAAACCAAGAATTGAACCAAAACTCTCGGGTTTTTTTAGAAAGCACAACAACACAATCGGTTTTAGAATTAGTAAAGTATTTAAAGGTTATCATAGTAGATACTTTAAAGTTAAGGGTGTAACTTATTTGAACTTCTTTCTAATGTAAAACTAAGACTAATGAAACTTTCAATTGTTTAGACGGAGAGAACGTATCTTGCACATCTACGACATCATAACATCATTAGATTGGTTGGATTCTGTTGCGATGGCGGTGAGCATATGCTCGTTTACAAATACATGATGATATGAAGTATGGAGAGACTTCTTTTTACCAGTAAGTGTTCACTATCTTTACTCGAATAGAGAAATGAGGTTTTTAATCATGCAAATCTTCTTTGCTTAAACTTTTAATGTAGCTTATTATTAAGCTATTATTAATCAATATTAATGTACGGGCTTAACCCACCTTAATTACTTATTATTTTAGCTATGAAAACACTATATTAATGTACAGAGCAAATCACATCTATCCCTAGAAACCATAACAACTTATCTCATTTTCTTTCTTTCACCCTTATATTGTTGAATTACCCTTATACATCTATCCCTAGAAACCATAACAACTTATCTCATTTTCTTTCTTTCCCCCTTATATTGTTGAATTACCCTTATACAACTGTGTTTTATTAGGGACTAGCTGAAAGACCCGTGAATTTCACGGGTGTTAAAAAGAAATTGTTTAAACGATACGCACGTTGATTTTAATTAGCGTGGTTGTTGGATTTGATTCGATCATTATGCAATTTAGTAATGGTATCGTAGAAGGATCAATTACTATCTTACTTAGAATTTAGAGTTTAACATATGTTTAAAATATGCCAGGGTTCAGCAGAGTTTCCTCTTTTAGAAAGATCATTTTTTTTGCAAAATGAAGTTGATTAGGTACACATAGTTATCAATTTATTCTCCAAATTTCTTCACTTACCAAAACGTCTTACATCTGGTATCGACGGAGAAACAAATCCTGAGCACCCCCAACGTCAACGGACAGCAAGTTGAGCAGTCCATATTCTCAAACTATGTCCGAATAGTGTTTCAAATGCATGTAGTCAGTGACGGACCCAGAAAAATAAAATATGGGGGGCAAAAAAAATTTTTCTACAATAGCAATAAAATATGAAAGAAAAAACTAATATCGTAATGATAAATCGTGTATTTTTACTTAGAGATGAAGGATTTATAAGGCTTTAGAGTGTTGAATGTTGGGTTTTAGTATGTGGGTGGGGGCAATTTGAGTTTTTGGTGGGGGTCACTTTCAAAAAAATGTCAAAATTAAAAAAAAATTACTCTATAATCTCGACTTTTTCGGCTAGCCATACTTCTAACATAGGTCTGTCCCTGCATGTATATGTAGTAAAATGTGAGTGACTACATGGGTGTCAAAAGAGTCAACTTTAATAAACAAACACCTATTGCGAAACTCTACACCAATGTTTTGAAACCCGGGTCGACCCGGCCGGGTTAACCGGTTCGACCGGTTCCGGACAAAAAAAACGGGTCAAAAAAACCCGGGTTTTAAAAAACGGGTCAACCGTTTAGACTCGGCGGGTTTTAAGTGACCCGGGTTTGGTTTTTATCATTTTTTTTAATACAAAACCTCAAAAAATAAACTTGTAAATCTCGTAGGATGCATGTCTTTAGAAGTATGAAACTTGTAATCTCGTAGGATTTATGCCTTTTGAAGTATGAAACATGTAATCCCGTAGCATTTATGGTTGTTTAGAAAATTATGCAGGTTTATATCCTTGTCCACCTTTGATTTGTTGTTTAGAGCATGAAAAATGGTTCTTTGCTTTTTTTTCACTGCAAAACTAATGTTTGGACATTATGTTTGGACAATTAGAAATGGATGTTTGGACATATGCATAAAACCGGGTCTAACCGGGTTGACCCGGCGGTTGAACCGGTTGACCCGGTGACCCGGTGACCCGGTGTCTTGGCCGGGTCGATCACAAACCCGGGTTTCAAAACATTGCTCTACACATACAAGATCATATTGTTTCACTTCAAACAGTAACAAGACTTGATCGATTATGGTGTAAAGTTTAGTACACTCGCATCACTATGTTATGTCGTAGAACATATTAATCTACAACCAAGTGTACTCGCGCTTTGGCATTAAAATCATTTTAATTTGCAACTCGCGTTCTCAATAGAACATTTTACAAAAGAACAAACTCAATGGACTAATAGATATTAGCATATGGAGATAAATAATGCTCGCATCTCTACAAAAGAGTAAGCGGTAAGAGACCCGGTTCTAAATAGAACATTTTACACTTTCAGAATAGGCCATCACAAGTTTCAGACTGCAAGCACATTTCTTGCTATAAATTAATGGATTTAATATACTAATCTAGTGGTTGGTTAATTAGTTACTAAGTTAGTCATCATCTGATAAATAAACCACCTCATGAGCAGGAGGAGGTTGTGCAGCAGTACCCCCTCCCGGGAATTCAGGTGTCTTCAGAATGTTAAGCCCACGAGCAGCATTGTCTGTCAGCACATTAACGTTATCAATCAACTTATCCTGTGGACCTCCACTTTGCGGCACAGATGAACTGTGTGGTAATGATGAGTGGGATGATGTGGCAGCAGAGGCATGTGGTAATTTTGATGGCGGTGGCGGTTGTGATGACTCTGATCGTGGTTGTACAGATGATGTTGAATTTAATGGTTGGGAATTTGAGGGTGAGGTTAGGAGGAAGCTACTAGTTACATGCTGAACTGGCAATATCCTATGGTAAGTTCCTGAACCCGGAGGTCCAGATGAAGATATAGAGTTAGATGGTCTCATATGTGAGGTCGAGGTACGGACGTCACTGCTGGCAAATGGTCGCATATGTGGGCCCGGGGTCCGGATTTCGCGGCTGACCATAGGTCGCATGTGTGGGGCCGTACTGTGAGTTACACTGCTTACCAAAGGTCGACCCTGTGGTGATTGACCACAGGTTTCTGTGTTAATTCGTGGTGTGGCAGCAAACGTGCGAAAGGGGTTCGAATTAAATAGTGGTCTGATTGGTGTGGTTGATGGGGTAAGAGGGTTCATGCCATGTGGCGATATGATAGTGGACGGTGTGGTTGAGGGGGTAATCGGGGTGATGGTCATTAGTGGTCTGTTAGTGGTGGTTGGTGTTGAAAGTGTAATAGGGTTGGTGTTGGGTGGTGGTCTAATTGGTGTCGTGTTGGCAGGTCTCAGGTTAGTAGTATGTGGGTGTCTGGTCAGTGGAGTCGAGAAAAGGGCCGAGGGTTGGTGAACAATTTGAAGGGGAGGCTGTGTTTGCTGTGGTGGTGTTTCTGTTGTTGTTGCTGATATTGGTGGTGGCGGAGGTGGTGGTGTCTGCTGGGATCCTGAAGATTGGCCAGGTAAACTCGATGGACCGCTAGACCTATGCAGTTGCTGCATTGATTCAGCTTGACATGCTGCAAAGAAGGTTAAAGTTTGTTACGTCATGGAAAACTCGAATTGTTTATATATTTCAATATGATTTGCATATATATTTCAAACAAAAGAAAATATCGCAACATATAAACATTTCATAAAAGCATACCTTGTTGTAGTGCTGCACGGCCACTAGTAACATCTTGGCCCTTACGTCTGCAAACTGTTGCCAGTACTTGGTTTATAAACACTGTGTTCATATTGTTCTCAACTTCCTTCTTTTGTGAGTTAAAAGTTGCATCTGCTTCTTGACGCTTATTACAATACTTCAACCTTATTTTAGCAATAGCTTCCGCTATTTCCTTCTCACAATCAATATTTATCTTTTGTATCTGTATGAAGACGAATCCAATAACATGAGAAAAAACAAAGGAAAAGAAAGGCAAACCACTTTGACTTAACTACCAAGAAAAATCGAAAACTCACATTGTCTTCATAGGATTTGACAATTTTTTCTTTTACAGAAGATAAATGCTTCAGTTCAATATGAAGTGGATCAACACGAGGAGTCATTCGTGAACCCACTTGGTTGGAATTAGCTTGCCCTTGATCTTGAATCCCATTCTCTGAAGATTGTTGGATTAGCTGAAAATCACTGTGAATTTCCTGAACCAAAACAAGTCAAAAATACAACGGGTCAAAGTTTAATTCAGAAGACTGAATGAAAGACGTGAGATTAAAGATTCTGACTGTGCAAATAAACTACCGGAATTGCTGGCATTGAATGATCAGAAACCGGAGAAGCAACTTGCTGAACTGCGGGAGTTGTGTCCTGTACATTCTCTTGACTGCAGTTGCCAGCTGGAATTCCCGACTCAGCAGACCCAACGTTTGGTGCCACGTGATTGGGACAAGTTCCATTAGGGTCTTCATCAGCATGTGACCCATCAGCAGATTCGATATGTTGTGTCAAATCATTGGCAGCTGGAATCCCCATCTGATCGGAGTCTGCATGCAATGGTATATCATTAGAGCCATTCTTATTCGGGTCTTCGGCAGCATGTGACATATCAGCAGAGTAGTCATTGGGTGCCATATCAATGTCGGCTGGCATCCCTGTCTTATCGGAATCCACATGCGGTGACATATCATAGAGACCAGTCTCGTTAGGAGGGTCTTGGACAGCATGTGATCCATCAGCAGAGTCCACATCATTGACAGCTGGCATGTTCATCTCACAAGGGTCAAAACGCGGCGCCATATCATTGGGAGCAGTCTCATTACCATCTTCGACAGCATTTGAGCCATCAGCAGAAGAGCCAACATGTGGCGCTGAATCATTGTCAGCTAATATTTCCATTTCACCTGTGTTAACATGTGACGCAATATCATTGGGACCAGTCACATTAGGATCTACGCTGGGACGTGACTCATCCGTAGAGTCGACATTTGACGCCATGTCATTGCCAGCTGGCATTTCCAACTCAGGAGATTTGGCATGCGGCGCCACATAATTAGAACCAGTCCCAATAGCGTTTTCAACAGCATGTGACCCATCAGCAGAATCGACATGTGGCCTTAGATTATTGATAGCGGGAATTTCCATTTCAGCTAAGTTGACATGTGGCGTTAAATCATTCTGACCTGTCTCAATACCTGCTTCGACAGCATGTGACCCGTCAGGATTGCTAGTACCTTCTCCTTTAGCATTTTCTTTGTTGAAATCAACTTCTGGCACTTCCATTTCCAAACTTTCATCTTGCCCTGACACGTCAATCTCCATGTCAGCATGCTGCTTTGCTGAAATATCTCCAATTGGCTCAGTTAATACCAGTGCATCATCCCCTGATACAACATTTTCAACTTCATCATGCTGTTCTGATGCAATTTCTTCAATATCTGGAATATTTCCGATTGGTTCACTTGACACCGTTGCATCAGCCCCTGCCACATCATTCTCCATGTCAGCACCCTGCTTTGCTGGAATATCTCCAATTGGTTCACTTAATACTGTTGCATCAGCCCCTACCACATCATTTTCAACTTCATCATGCAGTTCTGATGCATTTTCTTCAATAGGTATACTTGATACAATTTCTTCAATTGCTGAAATATCGCCAATTGGTTCACTTAATAATGTTGCATTATCCACCGTGACATCATTCTCCATAATTGGCTCGGTTTTTACCATTGCATCAGCCGTCTGCTTTTCAGAAGAATGAGAACCTATAGACTCTCCATCACTACTATCGTCACTTATAATGATTACTTCAGTTGGCACAACCACAGGACACATTTCATGCAAAGGTTTATCGAGAATTTGTGCTTCAGATGAATTTCCGGATAAAGCAGGGGGCACCTCACGGCTTTCTTGATCTTCCTTTTCACTCTCCACCAAGTCCATGATCTGGGTCTTGTGTACAGGCCCATTTAAAGAAAGGTTATCAGTAACTGCCACCTGTCCCACACCAGCCTTTAGCATTGCCTTTAGATCATCGAAGTTCACCTGCCTCAATCTTTCATGTTCGTTCAACTTATCAGCAAATTTTTTTTCTACCAAATTTAGCTTTTCCGATGTTACAGAGGAATTACTTCTATACAGATGGCGAATTAGAGCTTTTTCCAATACAAAGTCATTCTCTATATTCATCTTCTTTTCATCCCACAGTCTATCAAACTTATCAATCTCGTTTTTTTCCTTTCTAGCAATATTTTCCTCTATAATCTGTCCATTACTTTGCAAAGCTTCTTCATTAGATGAGCCATGGTTTTCTCGTTTCTGTTCTTGTAGGTTAAGTGGAACTGCGGGTGACATTCTAGGTTCTTCAGGTCGTGATGCACGATCTTTAAAAGCATTAAGCACCTGAAGGTTCTTTGGGCTCTGTAAAAACATCTCCTTTGGTTTTTTAAGCTTTTCATACACTTGATCAGCTTCTTCTTCCTTGCAGCTAAAATTCAAGTGCTTCTTTGCTAGAGCAAACGACTCTTCCCTATCAATCGTGTGTTTTGACAGTGAAGAACAAATCCAGCACTACAAACATGACACAAAAAAAATCTTAGTGAGTACATCAAAATTGTCAATATAAAGCATTGATTTATTTTTACTTCATTCAATGTGCGAAAATTTCATACCACTGATATCATTAAAGCCTGTAATATACTTGTGTGCTCCTTGCTGACGTTAAAATTCCCAACGACAAATTTGAGAAATCTCTCCACTATGATCTTTTCACCCTCCTGCATCCATAATCGAGTAAATCTACTTATGTTATACGTATTGACTATATTCAACAATGTCTTTCTTATACTAATTAAAGATGTCATGAAAGACATCAAGTCTATACGGCCAATCTGAGAATATAGTCCAAACACAACAACCTCAAAAGCACACAGAGAGAGAACAACTAAAGATACAAATTTTACAAGCTGGTAAATAGCAACATGGAAGATGGTGCGTCTGTTTCACAACAATATTCAGTGAACAAACAAATCACTGGCATTTCTGAAGACGCTACAAGAATTCTCAATACTAACCATTTTACGTATGGTTTTATTTGGGTCGTCTTTTAACTCAAGCGGTCCAATTAAAGAAATTAGCTAAAAAGGAAATGGTTTGGAATTGGGCATTGTCGGTCAAACAGGTTAGAAAAATCCCCCCGTCTTTTCTTGCTGCATACATGATACAACCCCCTAAATCGTATTTTCAGATATATAAATTATTCGTTTAATATTATTTTTTTGTAATATAAACAGCACAAACTATTTCAAAAAAGTGAAAAACGACATAGGCATTTGTGGGCCAGCTCAACTCGGCGCATTTTCACTGGTACAAACACTGGTATGTTTCAACCCGAACCCATCGTGACCGATTACCAAATCCGAAACCCGTCTTACCACCTATTAGGATTATTGTCCAAAACTTCATATTCGAGATATGAAAAAGCAAGAACAAATAGATAGAAACATACCGAGAACGTGAGGATGTTGCAGAGCTCAGACACAGTGGGCTTTAGATGCTGATAAAGACTATCAGCATTACCATCGGCAGTTTCATTAGTAACCGGAGTTCCATTACCAACTGCAGCGGACCAGAACTGATCTCCAGATGATGAGGGAGACTCGATATGAGTAAGAACCTCAGAAAACTCTGAAACGAAATGCAATATTATAAACTACAAGTCACTTATGACATACAAAAAATACATATATTAGTCTGAGATGACTAGGCTTCCCATTCTGAATCCTCCTCAACATCCTTGTGCCAACAAAGCAAAAGGTGTCAACAGTACAAGAGACTGCTCTCAAGAAAAAAAACATCCCCGCTGAAATAAACAAGTTTATTACTTAGGGGAAGAGATCAAATAAAAAGACAAATATCCGTGGGAAGGATAAAAAGACTTGAAAAAATAAAATAAATCTCGAAAAATTCTGAAATTTTACCCGAAGATAGAGGATGTTGTTGCACTGTTGTGAAGGAAGTTTTTCTAACTTTGAGTCTTTATACGTTTTTTTTAATGCACAAAATTTTCAACTTGTTATATTTTGATGCACAATAAAATTTTGATGCAAAAAGTCAAAAGAAGTTGGATACAAAAACAAACTTTTGACGCACAAAAAAGCGATTTAATGCACAAACCCTTTCTTTTTTTCTTTTTTTTTTCCTCGTCAAAACTATTCACTTCTAGAAAACTTCCTTTATACCCGATCTTGTGGAATTATTTTGAAATTTTTTGAGAACTTTTTTTTTAAAAAAATCCTTTGTACCTTCTCACGAATATTTGTCTTTTCATTTTAACCTTAGCCTATAACTTAGGGGTGCGTCAATTTGGTATCAGCCTCTCAGATGTTTTGGAAGTTCTGCGTTATTAAAATACATAACATGTTGGTTCAAACTATAATTACTATTTATTACACATTAAAAAGTTTTTAACTATTTTTGGCCTTTGAATAATCATAATGAGAACATTCATAGTTAGGAAACGCAACATATCAGAGTGCCATTCGGCAAAAGAAACTTTTAGATACCTGTTTCAACTCTTACTCGTTGAGGTTTATAACGAGCCTTGAACTCAGCAGCATGGGATCTCTTCCGTTTTTTACTACCACCATTTGAATCCCGACTTCCATCTTCTTTATGTACTGCACTCTCTTCTGATATGTCCGCAGATTTCTCTGTTGACTTGGCGTTTGAAGCGGGAACATCAACAGGGTTCTTAACTCTTTCGGACCTCCTCAAAGGGGCTGATCCCATCTGTTTCTCACTTTTCTCTGGTTTCTTTTTAACAGTAGACGGGGTTGGCCCCATCTGTTTCTCATTTTTCTCTGGTTTCTTTTTAACAGTAGAAGGGGTCGGCCCCATCTGTTTTTCAAATCTGGGAGATTTTCTAGTATTTAAAGGACTTGTTGAGGCTTGTATCCCTGTTGATGTTTCCCTGCCTGACCTTGTTACAACAGACGAGGGTGCGTCTTTCCTTTTTGCCATCTGTTGAGAGTCCATGCAACCGAATTCAAATCAACAACTGTATAAGCAAAATCTTGCAAAAGAGTGGCACATGGATATATGAAGTTATACATAGTAAAAACACCCTTTTATCGATTCAACAATTTAAACAATAAGTATAGTCGTATACAATCGAATAAGATACAATGAAATATTCCAAATTTACGAAAAAATGTCCATAGATTTTGCTCTCACTATAAATATTAAAGAGCAAGTAATCACTAACAGATCTTAACGCATCATTCCTGAAATTTCTCAAATCATACCAAATCTCGTACAAATTCACAACGAACATCCATACTCACATCAATGATGCTAAAAGAAACAAAACGGATGAGGGTTTCCCTCTTGGCGAGTCTTTTACTCTAATGTACGCGGCCTAATCAAGGTATCTTGGTGACCGTTTTCAACCCTTTCCCTGGTCACTCCCAAGATGTGTACCTTGTGAGGTGGGTGTTGGACCACTAGGGCACCTTAGTCGTGGAATTTGATGCTAAAACTAAAACTACTGCTAAACTCACCCGCCACTTGTTAAAATCAAATACAGACTTGTCCCAAATACAATTATCCAATAAACATAGATAAAATTCAGTCTTAATAAGTACGGCCATCTCCACTTATCTAAATATCGCAATCCCGCCATCCCTAAACTTTCTCTCTGTTTGAGTAATCCAATAAGAAAAGCCTAAAAATACAATATCCATACATTAAAAGCCCTAACATGCTTACATAAAACAAATATTACTCTCAAACCATCACCAAATGGCGTAGTGGTTTCCCCACGAGTTCAAACCTCGGTAGGAGTGTACATTTGGGGTGGCCAGGGAAGGGTCCGCGGGTACATTTGAGTCAAAAAAGCTCGCCAACATAAAAATCACGTAAATTTTGACACGTCCATAAAAGTCATGACTCGAAACCGAAAAACTACTCCTAAAGCCACCAATGCTTAAAAAAACCAAATTTCTCAGATAAAAAATCCACTCTTAATAAGTAGCACATCTCCACTAATCTAAATACCACCAATTCTGTCAGTTTTTGGCTTCACAGTAACAAACTCAAAAAACACACAAACCTAAATAGCTAATGATTTGGAAATGCATTTAAATTGTCAATTTTTGTTGTTACGTGTGATCGTTTTTTTTTTTTTTTTTTCTATTAAAACACAAACTTTTCAAATTTCGACCTTCGTGTGTATTTTTTGACCATTTTACCCTTACTTTTTTTCAAAATTTTGAAGGGTAAAATGGTCATTCTACACAAACAAAATACACACAAACGTCAAAATTTGAAAGGTTTGTATTTTAATAGTAAAAAAAAGATGATCACACATAACAACAAAAAATAACAATTTAGATGCATTTCCAAGTCATTAGCCCAAACCTAAATTACAAACACAAACTTTTCAAATTTCTACCTTTGTGTGTATTTTATGACCATTTTACAGTTTTACCCTTACTTTTTTCAAATTTCGAAAGGTCATTTTACATGGAAAAAAATACACACAAACGTCAAAATTTGAAAGGTTTGTGTTTTAAACTATTAATAGGAAAAAATAAAAAATGATGATCACATTATACACAAACCCTAGCCTTAGACTAAAAAAACAGGTAACAAACTAAAAGTCTATAACCGAAATTCAGTTGACGAAAATGAAGGTGCATTGAAGTTAAAGAATGGTATAAACCTGATGAATTTTGGTTAGATTTATTAATGAAATGAAGGTATTCCGGTGAGGTTAAGTTTCACCGGGAAAAATGGAGAAAATTTTATATACCTTTTTAATGGACTACAGTACTTTTTTGTAAATGGCTTTTTCTTCCTTTTATAAACTTTCTAGATGTTTTTTCTTTTACAAACGAAAACCTTTCAAATTTCGACATTTTGTGACCTTTTTACGTGAACCCATTTGGCCCGTGCCCATTCGGCTGGAGCCCGTTTGGACAGTTGCACGTGCTCGTCCGGCCCGCCCGTTTTGCGACCTCTATTACCCTTAACCTCATTTACATTTGTTTGCCTATTTTAGTATCAGGAGAAGACAATTTGTTATTGTTTTTTTTGTTTCGTATCTTTTTTATTTTGCTATTTTTGAGTTGTCGGGCTTTATATTTTATGTTTCGCATCTTTTTGACAGTTTTACTCATTTTATTAATAGGACAAGATATTTTTTTATAGTTTTCTGCTCCGTATATTTGTGTTGTAGTCAAATTTTATATTTTATATTCCGTAATTTTGTTTCGCATTTTATAATAAAATGAAAAACATACAATAAAAAAAGAAAAAAAAACAAAACAAACTAAGAGGTATTGTCCCATTTTTTACGTCCGTTTTTATACGTTTTCGTCAGTTTTTGTCCCATTTTTTACGTCCGTTTTTATACGTTTTTATGTTTTCATCCGTTTTTATACGTTTTTGTCCGTTTTATATGGTTTTATACATTATTTATACGTTTTTTCGTTTTATTCGTTTTATCCGTTTTATATCGTTTTCCCCGTTTTTCTTACGTTTTAGCCTATTTTCTTATGTTTTCAAACATAAAAGGGCGAAAACGAATGTAGAAAACGGGGAAAACATAAGAAAATGGACTAAAACGTATAAAAACGAAAACGTATAAAACGGATGAAACGAATAAAACGTATGAAAACGAAATGGCAACGTATAAAAATGTACAAACCATATAAAACGGACAAAACGGATGAAAACATAAAAACGTATAAAACGGACGTAAAATGGGACAAAACGACAAAAACGTTATAAAACGGACGTAAAAATGGGACAAAACGGACGAAAACGTATAAAACGGACAAAATCGTAAAAAACAAACAAAACGTATAAAAACGAATAAAAATGAATTAAAACATATAAAAGGTGTATAAAATTGTATAAAACGTAAAATTTTAAAGGTTCAGAACATGTGCCACAACTCGTGACTTAGGACAAATTTTTCATTAGTGACTTGGGACAAATTTTTTAGCAAAGTTTAGTACCTTATATGACAGGAATGAAACATTAGTGACTTAAGACAAATTTTTCGCAAAGTTTAGTGACTTGTTTGTATAGGTTTAGTAACGTATGTGCCACAACCGGTTACCAATCCTTCGAGTGACTAGGGTGACACTTATAAAAAAGTTTAGTAACATATGTGAAAAACCCGTGAAGTATAGTGACCTAGATGAAAAAATACAAACATTAGTGACTTAGGACAAATTATTTTGAAAGTTTAGTAACATTTTTGTATATTAACCCTATATAAATTGATGATGTTTTCAAAGTTGTAGTTAAAATATGAAAACTGGGTTATTTTTCATAATTTAGATTTTCATAAAGTGTAAAATGCACGACTTTTCAAATAAAACTATTTTTATTTAAAATAAAACATTTTTATTGGCAAATTGAATTGATTTTGGTCAAGAAAGAATGGAATTTGATTTTGAGTAAAAAGGTTAAAAACATTGTGTCGATTTTCTTAAAAAAAAAAAAAAAAAAGTTAATAAGAAAACTTTAGTTGCTGAATTTTGTATTAGTTATATAATAAATATGTATTAAAATGCATGTATCAATTTTGTTAAAAGAAATATGAAAATATGATGAAGTAATTAATTAAACTTTGCTTGTTAACTTTTAAATAAATTACATAGATTAGACTAGTACTGTAATATGTAGATAAATACACAAGAGTTTAGATATACGAACGACTTTCCTCTTTATGAGATTAAGTAAATATATCTAGAAAACGTATTTCTTTTACTATGTGTGTTCAATAAAAACTCATGTTTTCTTCTTTAAGTTTAACTCGTGTGTACACGAGTTTAAAAATTAAATATGACTAAAAGTATTATTAACATTAATATAAATATCAAAATGAATGCACATGTTAATGTGAGATGAAAATACATAAACGAGATTATACGTATAGCAACGGCGCATGTAAATTTTCTTTAAAGTTTTATAAATCAAACTGCTCTGATACCGCTTGTTGTTCCTAAAAGAGTGATTATGCCCTAAGGACTAAGTTAATTCACTTTCCATGTAATCTAATATGGGGTTTAAACTATTTAATGTTTTAAAATAAAGAACACAAGAAAGTTTTTTTTTCCAACGTTTAAAATTCTTATTGGAAATTAATCAAATAATTTGACAAAGATTGGTTGCGGAATATCCAACTCAGTTGAATGACGATTTTGGCGATCTCCTATCTAACTTAAACACACAACCGTAGTTATGGTTTAAGTATGAACTTTACTTACTCGCTAAATTGTACAACGGTTCAAGTTCAATTCAAGTAGTAAATGCTTTTGAATATGTATCACATTAATTGCAAGAGATGCATTTACTCCTATATAAACACTCTCTTTTATAACATAGAATTAGGGTTTATAAACGAATATACTTTACACATGTTGAGCATATAATGGATGGATGAGATTGCATTAAATGTTGCTATACTAGGTAGTAGGATAAAAAAAATTAGGAACAGTGTTGACAATTGTTTCACCTTTTTACCAACTCCATAAGGTGTGGATTTCTAAGAAGACTTGTTTTATCCCTTTTCATTAAAGTAGATTTTTTCGCCTTTGACCATCTAGATACTTGAGCTTATTTGCTCGGTATCTTTATGAATGAGGACATCAAATATCGTTCAGTGAGGCATTGTCATCCTCATTGATCTGAACTTCTTCTTTGTAACTTGTACTTTAGTAGCTAAATCGCAACAACACTAAAGTGAAGACAATTTGTCTTCAAGAACTCAAATGGAGTTATGCTAGATAATTCTCAGCTGCTAAACTATATGTAAGCTATTTTGTGTTCAGATCTATTCAGAGATTGTTGAACGCAAAATAGCCCAACAATATCAAAGTCGACTAGGCTCGTTTCGTATGCACGTTGCTTTATATGGTTATGATAATTAAGTAATTATATGCCAATAAAAAGGTAAATGTGTCATTTAAATTGAAATGATTTTGAATGGTTTGCAAGTTGATCTCGAATAGCTCGTGTGTTGTCTAGTCTTATTTACACCTATAAGTCTCTAAGTTTCAACTCTTTCTTTCTTTAAAGGTATGTTTGACGAAAATGGCGGTAGCAAGAAGTAGTAGGAGTAAGCAATAGCGAAAAACAGTAACAGTAAATAGTAGCAAGAAGCAATAGTTGTTTGTTTTGATAAGCGTTTGGTAACACATATGTATAGTCATAATTAGTAAGTGAAAACGCTAGTTACTCATAAATGCTGCTAGAAATAGCATTTTGATTTGGAGCATTTAAAAAAGTAAGAATGCTAGTTGCTTGATTTAAAACAAGCATTTTGTGCAAAACACTAACCGCTAGTTGCATGTTACTTCAAAACGCACCTAAACGCTCGTTACCAAAGATACCCTAAATGGTATTTCTTTTTTGTTTGAGCATGAAGAACTTTGAACTTTTCTATAGATGTTCACCAAGACGTCTAAAATGGAACCTAGCTTGTCTATAGAGGTGTCAATAGGGTCGGTTGACCCGACCCGAACCCGAATCTGATAAGGCTTATAGGATTGGGTTTAATCGGGTTAAAAAAGCTTATCGGGTTAGATTGACCCGAACCGATAACCCAAAATTGTTATACGGTCAGGTTAGGGTTAAGTTATTTATGGGTTATAGAGTCAACCCGATAAGACCCGATAATATTATATAACATTTCGGTTTTGGTAAGAACGAGCAGGAGAACTCGCGCGTTGTTGCGGGAATGTCGTGCTAAATTTTTTTTCAAAGTTAGTATTTAAGGACTAAATGTGAAAAAGAACGATAACCCTAAGGACTATTTTCAAAAATTATTTATGGAAATAATGTCTTTTTACGGAAAAAGTCCCTAAAATTCTCGGACTGTATGGACTAACTTTGAAACCATTAGATAATTGCAGGGACTATTCTCGTAATTTCTTAGGACACTGTAGCGAGCATTGTAGCAAGCACTGCAACTGCTACAGTGCGTTTTTTCCTTTTAGTATATCTTTACTACATATAAAAGAAAAACGGGCAAACCTTTAAAAGTGAAATGTTGAAAGTCAAAGATGAGAGAAATGTATGGTATAATTAATAATCTTATTAAAACATCGCATTACTTAAAAGTGCAATAATTTATTCATATTGTACAATCAATTAAAAGCATATTTACTAAATTAAAAACAACCAATTAAAACACCCCTTACTAAAAAGTATAATAAAATTTTTACAATGTATAATTTAAACAAGCTACAACATAATCCAAAATATAAAATAATCAACACACTAATTTATGTTATTTTTAAAACACCCTAAAATGAAAAGTACATGTTATTGTTGGGATTTAATATTCATGTTAACCAAGTAACACTACGAGTACGCAGCGGAATTTGGATCTAGTTTATACAATTAAGTTAACACATAATTAATAATCAATAAGTAATAAAAGGGATCAAGAAAACTAGCCCTCGTAGTCACCTGCAAGTAATTAACGAACAAGAAACCAAATATTCAAAACGAATACCTCTACGAGTCCACACACAAACACTTAACCACGAATACGCCCGATAAAGCTAGTCGTGAACGTTTACCCAATCAACACTTGAATACTTGAACAAACATGAACCAAGAAACCAAGAAAATCCTTCTTTACTTCTGTCCGATATCAGCTACTGCCCGAGAACCAAAAATCAATTCTGTCCGATATCGGATGGTACTACCCGATAAGATGTGTCACCTTTTCAGTCCGAGAACCAGCAACAGATTTAACCCTTACTTGACAGCTTCAATTCACTAGGAATACGTTGAGTAACTCTGTTCTAAAACCCTCCAAACACCTTGAATATTAATGAAGCAAGTTTAGGGTTTTGTTTGTACAAGTCGATTTAAAAAGCCCAATCGGTTTTATGAATGTGATCAACTAGAGTATAGAAGAGATTAGATCGATTCTTTAGAAGAGAATGTGTAACCTCCCAAAAAATTTCAATGTACTTAAGACTTAAATCAGAAATAAAGCACGATTTATTTTATCATGAAATTTTCTAAACATCACATTTGCATATCATTTGGCATATGCATGATCAACGCAGCTTGAGCATTCATAATTATACCGTTGTGATCAGAAATAAAATCCTCCACGATCTGATAATCTTAAAATACGTAACGAATACATTAAAATTTTGTAATAATACGAAATAAACTATAATAAAAATATATAAAATTTGTATTTAGGCCTCGGAATTTATTGGACTTTCTATCACTACACGACTCAACCCAACTTGTCAATGGGCCTTATAACCGGATCGAGCCTACACCATTTTTGTTCTTGGGCCTCGCTACCCTCTCGAACCCAACACGTTTGATTTTTCTCTTAGGGCCTAGCATTATACACGATCCACAAAACAACCCACCCACCCTAAATTCTTTTGGGCCTAGCTACTAGCCCAACCCAATATAAACAAATTTGAAGGTTTTGATACTACTATTTTTTTTGTTTTGCAACCGTTCGAACCAAAGAAGGAACAACACCATTCATTAGAACCTTTCCCTTCTATTTCTCTTGTAAACGGTCGATAAACTCTAGTCACAAACAAACTAAACTAGACTAAATCCCAAACTTTGCTTGAATAGGAAAAGAAGTAGGAGACAAAACCCTATCCCTTAGCCACCCTAAAACATAAAATAATCACACCCTAAGCACTCTTGACCACCTTTTGACTTCATAAACCAAAGGGTATTATGTTTGCCATGTCTAACTTGACTCGACAAGACCTTGTGTATGTCCTATGAACCGGCCGACTAGGGGGCATGCTCAAACCATTTTTACACTCTACCTTAGTTTACTTGGGAAATTAGGAGCTACAAGGATAACATAAGCTAAGAACCATACCTCTTTCTACTATAAAGAAACCCTATAAACATTTGATTAAAACACAACACTCTCACAACTCTCTCTAGCAAAACAACTCATTTGAAGCCCTCTCAAAATCATTTGCAACAAACGGGAAGGAGAGAAAAAGGAAAAGGATCAAGCAAGGGACAATAGGAAGACATTGGGTAAATAATAGTTCGTGTGGTATTATAAGGAGAAAAAGGGGTCAAATAAGTCCACGAAACACTTTAATCTCACGTCTATCTCTACTCTAAGCGAGTGCAGTAAGTTACTAAACCATTTCATGATTTCCTTTACTTTGTTTCACTAGTATATCGCACGTTAAACGTTAAAGAGCACCTAAAACTTGTATGGTATATCGTAATAACAACGCACAACTTATACTTGCACCTTTCATTGTCGTACCATCTAGATAAAACCCGTAGTACACACCAAAAACAAGTTGTGAAACCTTACCAAAGTTTAACAAACCCTCGTACACCGTAGTTTCATACGCAACACTAAACGGGCCTAAAGCCCAAACACCGAGCCCGTTAAGCCCAAACAAAGTCCAATAAGAGTTTAACTCGGCCCAATGAGTCCATGATAAGCCCATAAGCTATAAAAATAAGTTAGAAATAAGCTTGAAATAAGTTGTAAACGTTTTGCAAAGTTTTCGTTTTATAAAAATGATTTTTGGACTAGATTTGCAAATATGCGAAACCTAGGATTGAAATGGTAACATCCTTAAATACTAAAGGGGAGAATATATATACGAAAAGTATTTTATGAAAAGTCTAGGGACAGTAAGTGCTACTTTTGAAAGTAAAAGGGTAATGTATACGTGCATGCGCACGCATGAAAACCACAAAGACCAGTTGTGTAATTTACCAAATCTAGTTATAAATAAGATTTCGGGTTAAAAGTGTCAAGTTTGAAAAGTAGAGGTTTAAAGCGAATAAATGAAACTTGAAGGGCTGTTTTTGTAAAATCGGTTTTACCGAAGGATTAAAAATGTCATTTCTGAAAGTTTTGATGTAAAATATGTTTCGGGTAGTGTAACACCCCCAAAATCACAAAGTAACTTCGGAGACTATGGGGTATTACTTAGAGGTCATATTAAGCAAGTTATAGAAAGCGACTCTAAAGAGGCGTTTTAATTAAGTTGTTACCATTTCATAAAATTACGTTTTAGGAAACACAAAGTAAAATACCACATGTTTGGAATTACATAAAAGATAGTTTTTCTGAAATGATAACTTTAATTTAAATATAGCATACCACTTCAAGTGTCCATGGCGTCCACTCCGCTTCATGAAAGTCTAATTTGTAGAGATGAGCATGCTTAAAAGGTCAACAAAATGTTGAGTGATATTCATAGGTTTAAATAATTAGTTGAACACAAGTAAAAGATGATAATTGCTTCGAATACAATCACCATGGAAAACATATAGATTATTATGCACTAAGCTCATGACACCAAACTAACTGCATACACCTAATTATTGGTGTAAGTAATAATATTGCCCTCAGAGATGGAATTGCCAATTCCATAGTTAACCAATATAGTGGTTATTTCAGATATGTAGAGTCGAGTCGTTAATTCCCATAGTACTATCCATAATAATGCGTTCAACAAGTGATTAATGGTTCATGATGTATGGGGACTTATGGCGGCAACTTAGGCTATAATAATAATGATCAGGCGACATCACGGTTTAAGAAAGACTTGTGTTCCAGTTTATAGCATGCATCTCCCTCGCGGGGTTTGAAATAAATAAGTAAAGGCGAGGCTATGAACTCACCTTAGTAGGCATGATCCGAGTAGTAAAGAAATCAAGTAAGTGGTTACGCAGAGTGCGTCCACGACCTATAATTGTATACCAATACTTTAATTAATACTTTTGTATTTGACTTCGATAATATTTATACACTCCAAAAGTTTAAGTTATTTATGTGTATCGTTTATTATTGAATATGATAAACTTTGGCTCATGGAAGTGCTTAGACACACACAAAAGTATTAAAACAAATGAGTTGGTGGGTTAGTGCGTAACAGGAGATGATATATGGAATATATCATAGATAATATATTTAGGTTATAAAAACATTGTTTAAAATATATATATATGTATAGAAGGAAAGTAATGGTAAAAATAAAATTCTTTCCGTTTTACATGTTATAATCGTCCTTTAGAAAAATGAGTATGACTCGTTTATATGTCAAAATTTTATTTGGTGACGAAGTGTAAGAAATTATTATTGTTTTAAAATGAAATCGTTTTAGTATAAATTATGAGTTAATGGCACCGTTAGCGTTTATATCATGCTTGTAAAATGAGATATCGTGAAATAATATCGAAGACAAATGTCGAAAAGAGTTGAATATCTAGTTGTGAGCGGCGGAAAGATCAAAAGACAAGTAATGAAATGACGATTTGTTACACTCAATGTTATGCAATTTACTTGTTTGCTCTCAACTTTGTAAAGCCTTATGTTTCAAAGTTAACTTTGTATATATGTATCGATTTTTGGAATTTGGATGTACACTAAATGGGTTTTAGTTGTCACTTGACGTGGATTTGGACTTAAGAGTGGCTTCAACCGTGACCCAAATGGAGGCCAAAACCAAACCTTGACACATAAGTGGAACAAAAAAAGTGAGCTTCAAGACTAGTTTTGTTTTAAATTGAAAGGTGAGACATCAAATTGGCCAGTCAATAGCCGCACATTTGTGAGAACTAAAAAGAGGAATAACATGACTTAAGAACCTAGTGGACAAACAACATACTTGGACATAAGATGTGTAAACACGGTAGGCATAAAAGTTGCATTGAGTGGTTCCATAGGGTCATGTGTAGGAAAGGAGAGAGGCGTCTAGGCCCTTGACTTACCAATTTCCTCTACGACCCACACAACACTTATCTAACCGGACTTCTAACGAGGTCCAAGATTACCATTCCACCACTTAGCGGTAAGACCAAAATGACAATTCAATTAATTGACACTAATCCTAAATCAATAAGCCATAAAATAAACTAAACGCTTCCATTTTCTTTGAGCCAATGTAAACAATATATTCGGATTTGAAAGCCCCATCGAAATATTTTAACGATTTCAAAAACAAGAAACTAAGTATGTAAACTTCCCTGTGACAATCGTGGCATGACCCAAGTTTTAACATCATAAACACATCTTACTTATCAAAACTTGTTTCTACTCAATTCGGATGGGTTCATTCTCTAAACAAAAGTGAATAATTTTAGACTTTCTATATGAAATTGATAAAACACCAGAGCCTTTCATAATCAAAAACAAGAATAAACTCATAAAACTCTTTACGCATCAATTCATATGTATGAACAAGAACAAGATTACAACTCATAACAACAAGTCTAGTAACATATTGAATGGGAATAAGGAAAACCTTACAACAAAAGAGGAGTGTCGTCGAATAAAAACAAGGAGTAAAGGATCCTTAAATCGAATCCACAAGAAACCACAAGCACCTTGAAAACTCTTCTTAGTTTTTGATTTTGAGTTGTGAGTTGTGGCATCAGTGGGAACGATGGGGGTATTTAAAGGCAATATGAGTAAAACGACCTAGTACTTAGTGGGGATGAGGTGTTGGTATTCTTTGAGCAACAATATCAGTCTTACGTGATTCCTTGTCTTCATCTTCAGAGTGGTCCATGGAGGACAAGATTTGTCGATTTCTTCATGGATAAGCCAAGGAGATAACCAATCTTGAGTTGAAGTTATTAGTGGGATTGTATGAGATGTTTGGAGGTTATCTTCTTTTGGAGAGTCACGTGGATGCAGAGGGGTTAAGAGGGAAGGAAGAGGAGGCGAAATGGAGGAGTTTGTTGTGGGCGTATTTCAGGGAAAAGCGGAGAGATCGAGAAAAGATAAAGAGAGAGGGGGGAGGGGGAGCGTGGGTTTATGTGGGGTTAGGATAGGTTTTGCTTTATTTATTTTACTTTTGTAAGTTTTAGCTAATAAAAGAGTAGTGTATATTTATTGTTTGAGTATTTTCTAGAAAATAGATGTATTTTGTACTCGTGTTGTTAACTTGTAAACGCGTAACGCTAAACGTGAAAAATATATTATATATTTTTTCCGGACACGTCATGAATAAACTGACATGGTGATGACACTTTAGATTCTTATTAGTTAAACTTTTTATTTCCTCGCGTTTTCTTTTATTTTAGTTTGTCGCAGCGTCTTGGACTCATAAGACAAGAAAGTATTTTCTTGTGAAGCCCGGTCAATCATTAAGGATCGGCATAATTAAATAAGACTACTCGGATAGGCATAAATTTTATGCAAGAAAAGATGAAATGTCTGCATCTAAAATGCTCAATTTAGATCAAATAAATTTGATAAACAGTCTAGTTCATAAATATGAAGATTTAAAATAGCGAAATTTTCCAGGTGACTACAGGTAGAAAGTGTAAATCTCTCAAACTTGGGGGACTTAATTTGTACATTTTGAAACTTGAGGGTAAAAAGTGTAAATTCAGGAAAAGTTTAGAAAAACTTATAATCTTATCCTAATTTTGTGAAAATGAGTATTTTGATCAAATGAGCGTTATTATTTTTGGATATTGATGAACTTATTTCATATATGAAATATATATATATATATATATATATATATATATATATATATATATATATATATATATATATATATATATATATATATATATATATATATATTGAAAATGATTATATATATATATACTTAATCCGATAAAACACGGGGGAATCAAACACGTTAAAATACTCAACAAATATATTAAGATCTAACGGGGAAAACATTTCACTTATGTAAGTGAGGATCATTTAAGGCAATGTAGCACGTAAATTAACTTAAAAGCGTTAAGCACGCACACCTATTGGATTGGACAATCAATGATCTATTGAATAAGAATATTCAATGCTCTATTATTTGGTTGATAACCAAATGCTCATTTCTTTGAGGCTCGCCATCTCATCATTTTTAGGTTCGGTTTGGAACCTCGCTACGACAATGCTTGATCGTTTGTGCTGTTCATATCATCAAGGTGAGTTCATAGCCTCGCTTTTCACGTTATTTTGAAAATCCCGCGAGGAGATACAAACTCTAAACTAGAACACAAGGTTTTCATAAATCTCTCTCTTGCGATTATTGGTATTGCCTAAGTATTTAGCCATAAGTCCCGATCATGAACCATTAGTCATAGCGAGTGAGCGGATATCGTGAATAGTACTATGGGGATGCGACCGATTTAGGTTATAGAGAAATAACCGGAAGCACCATATTTGAATTTCTTTAGGTAATGGCTATTACCTCCTTTGAAGCACGTACGGTATTTGGTGTATGCGGTTGAGTCTTGGCCATAGAGCGCATAAAATCTGTGATTTTCTTATGATATTGTAAGTTCTGATCATGCTCTTATACTTATGTTCATCTATTTTAAACCTATGGATTTCACTCAACATTTTTGTTGACCTTTTTAAACATGTTATCTCAGGGAAATTAGTGAAGATTATGACCAAAGTACGAATGGGGCATGTGAGGCTTATCTCACTTGGTGTAAAACACAAAAGTTGTCATTTCTTTCAAACTCATGATCTTTCTTTTGGGAAAAACACTTGATTTATTTACAACATTTTAACACTATGAGTTTAGATGAATGATAACTATTTTTAATAAAATGTCTTTTCAGTCGTTTTCTATAATTATTGACTATGATCTCCATTCAGTAACACGAATTAGTCTTCCATTGTCATTAAGATTTTTGGGGTGTTCACAATTGGCTCGGAGCCAAGGTTATAAAGATCCAGAGTTTTTTCAAAAACATTTGGACTATAATCGCTTTTAAAAGGACTATTTTACATTTGCACTACGCATGCGCCCAAAGTGACAGCTCATGCATTAGGATTGATGCATCACTAGATCATAAGTAAATTGCATTTATTTTAGTTAGACATAGAGATTTTCTTGGCAAATATGTGTAGCTAACTAAAATCTTGTTAAATATATTATTTGGCATTTTACTTACATTAATTTATGGGTTGTTCAGATACCATGTACGCATCCCACCGGTTGTTTGTCCTGGAACGAGATGGAAGACACTATGTCCTCTACATTTGTCAATATGCCGCTCATCTAGTCCAGTCATACCGACTCTTGTTTGGACGAGAGAACCTTTTGAGGAAGGTAAAGTTGCCGAACTCCTCTTTATCCAGCTATGATTGCTCGCTCTCGAAAGCATAATGCTTTATTATGACCTTAGATGAGTACTATGAGTCGCAGCAATGGTTACACCTTCAGATAGCCATTTGTGGATGATGGATCATCCAGTCATCCAAAGCTGACTCTGCTTCATCGGCTTTCTTACGGATCATCTTCCCTACCGATTTGCGTCGCCGACGTGGATCCGTTTCTTAAGCCTTATGAGCTTTGGCCGTTTGGAGTGCCTTATAGACGCATCAAGTGCGACCTTCATACATACCTCTAGGAAGCGTCACGATCCATCACTATGACTCATGTGATATCATCAGCTCAGTCACCCCTTCACTCACCATCTACCTTGTCATCACCAGTTTCACCTATTGTTCCACTCTTTGCTACTTCACCACCACCGCCCCTACTGTGTTCTACCACGGACCACCATTGTTCTGTTTCATCACCTTTCACAGCATCTCCAAATTGGACACTTTAGTGAGCCATCCTTAGCTTTGCATCAAGAGTTATCCACCATCACTATCGATCCTGACATGCCTACTCAGTGGGCGTTGAGACCGAACCTAGGAAGAAGGGTGCTAGGCGATGGTCATTCGATACCACTACTTCGTCATTGGAGAGAAGAGGAGGCACAGTTCATTCGAGCGGAGAGAGCTCAACAATGCTTGCTTGTTCCAGATTCACACTTTGATGCGGTGAGCACGTACACCACACCATTCCTCTACTTGGCGACTAGACTCGTTAGCACGAACCGGTTAGTGAGCTCTGGCGCATTATGATGAGATTCCAGCGGTTAGGATAGAGAGCTTGGAGGAAGAGGTGAAAACCTCGTGATAGGTCGCTCTCCATTGAGATTGTATTTGACATGATGGCGCCCAGTTGTGGGCCGAGATGTCGTGACAGATTGACCCGAGGAGGCTTGAGACTACTGTTGAGATGCGATACTTTGAGAGACATTGCCTTGGTAGAGAGTCTTGCATCATGAGCTTGCATCAAACTCATGCTCTAGCTGCTATCCTAGGAGAGGATTGATAACCTCGGCGAGAGAGATCGAACGCGTGAAGCAGATATGAGATTTGACGGCCATGGTTGAGGAGATTACGTCGTCATCATGATGGCGCATCGGGAGATCGTGAATCCTAGTCATCTTTATTTTAGTATGTATCATAAAGCTGCCATATGAGGCATTAAGGCTTGTATCCTTTTGGTTTGTAACTTTGGAACAAATTATGATGTTGTAACCTATGGTTTGTGACAATACTATGTAATGATGTATTCTATGTATCATATGGTTGTATTTCGTATATTCTTGTGTTGTGATATTATTCATTGGTAATGTATGTCGAACCGATCCTTATATCCTTATATATATGTTATGATTTGTTGAAAAAATCATGATTCACATTGTCATTCATAGATATCATATCATTGATTTAAAGTGGTGATCTTGACTATTATGATATTTATAATGTGTAATAACTTTTATTATTGATCGATGATTTCTTAATCTTGGTGTTTATTTCTTGGTAATTTTAGAAAAATGAAGAGAAAGCTACCTCATCCACCATCACACCACTTATTGTTCAAAATTATTTGAAAGCGTTAGCGCTTCTATAGACGACATGCGTGACCTTTGCTAGAGCGAAGATGAACGCATTCCGAATTTGAACGAATTGCCCAGAGGCCGTGAAGCTGAGATTGCAAGTAATTTGAGATTGCAAGAGAATTTGAGATCAAGAAATTTGAGATCATGAGAAAGCCGAAATTGCAAAGATGAGATGTCGCCCAGAAGCGAGAGATCGCTCGAGAAGGCTGAAGCGGGCGTGTTTCTCCAGCGGCCGTGGTGGCTTACTCTCCTGTTGAAGAAAATCGTGTAGCGAAGGCTGCAGTATTGTTGAAATGTAAGCTCAAATGCAACTAACACTCCGACAAATCAAAGTGAGTCCTCCGTAGCTCGTAAGTGTAACTACAAAGAGTTCATGAGCGCAAGCCGACATTCTTCAAAGTACTGAATGTGCTATTGGTTTACTTCATTGGTTTGAGGAAGGCAGGAGACTTGTATTTCTACTAAGTATTTGAGATGATTTTGAAAGTCAAGTTCGCAGCTGGAACTTTGTTAAAGATGCGTTATCTTGGTGGAAAACCCATGCTCAACCAATTGGAGTGGAAAAAGCTTGTAAGATTTAGGTGAATTGGATCTGAGACAATTGTTAATGAAACGGTATTGCGGGAAGCGAGATGAAACTCGAAGATGAATATTACCACCTAGCTGCTAAAGGTAATGATCTTAAGACATACTTCAAGAGATTCCGTGAGCTGAGAGCTCTGTGTCCTCATATGTTCCCTACCAATGAAAAGCTTTTGGAAGCTTTGATCGGAGGTTTACCTCGAAGCATCGAAGGAGATGTCATCGCTTCGAATCCAAAGACTGTAGAAATTGTCTTACTAAGTATCTTTATCCATCATAAAGTAAAAATTGTCTTACAATCCAATTATCTAAATACTAAAAACAAATATGCATGAGACTAATCAGTAAGTTGAAGTCTAATGTTTTCAACATTCTCAATATTTCTTTATAAGAAAAACTAAATAGTTATCTGAGTAAACTTCCCGAATAATTTTTTTTTAAATTTCACATATAGTGAGGGATTTGAAATATAAGATGAGTGTCTTATCTCATATGCTCATACTATTGCAAGCGTCATAGTATGGAGATGTCGCCCTACCTTGCAATAGGTATTAGAAGTCAACGACACACTGACAATCATCATTACAGTTTTTTAAAATGTAAAATATTCTCATTCCTTAATGTGTAATGCAACAATGATCTACATTGAGCATATCTAGTTAGCATATGAATCATAAATGAAAAAATTCTACTTTAACTAGTATTAATTATCCTCTAGCATCAGTGTACTTATACAACACTATGATTTATAATTCGTAAACATTTGTATTAACAATAATCTAAAAACTCTCAATTAGATATTGTTATTGTGTCGGCATCATCTTTGTTACATGCAAGCAACAACCGTCTTTATCACAATATAATATATACATCATAAATCTTTAGTTAAAAACATAAGGTCTCCATCCATATAATGAATTATTTCAAGTGAAATATACCATTTAAGACTTACTTGAATGATATATTGCATTTGTGTTGGACTTAATTTTCCGCATTTGTTAATTCCAGATAAACATTTATTTCAATGTTGTTTGTTTATTCCTTAAATTCCAAGTGAAGTTTCATTACAAGCTTAAGGATTTATATCTAACTTAAATGGAATGATATCTTTAACATATAAATTTTAAGGAAAAACACATTGCTCCCACTTAATGTTATATGTACTCAAGAGTTATCTTAATTTAATCAAAATCATATTGTAATTAAATTTAAGATCTCAGCTCCCAGATGCATGATCCAATCCAAGCCATGGATTGCTTAAATTTGTAAACTACATAAAGATTATATAGATTCATAACCCTTTTGATTACACACCGTCCTCGCAAAAGGTAATCATAAAGAAAAAGTTATAAAATTTTAATTGCCATATTCCTCATATAAGGAAGCATGTATGACAATTAATTATTTTTATATAATTAATGCGTGGATATATAAGAAAATCTAATCACAGTCAATTGTTTAAGTATAATTAAATACTTCTTATTAAATGTCATGCATTAATATGTATACAATTTTGTCCTTGTGAGCCATTCTTCAAAAGAAACTCATTCCAACCCCACAGATTAACAGTTATGTGAAATAACAATTAAGCTCAAAACATTGATTTGCCTTTTTAAGGACTGCATCTTATCATTCATAGTTCTAAAACGTTTATCAGATTCAAGATGTGATAATGTATTTTAGTAGTTAGCTGATTTACAATAATCTTCTGAGTTATATCCCTCAGTATTGATATTAAAATATCACTCAAGTGATGAGGTATCCTTGCGGATTTATGAATGATAATAACATTATGCTTCGGTCGACATTTACATGTTTAACCTTAGTATGACATTAATAAGTGGATTTTAGAAGGTTTAAGCATTTTGTTCTCAAATACCTTCGAGATTTGTATATGCTACCACTTACTTTTGTAAGTAGAGACAATTCTCTAAATACTAAATATTTAAGCAACAATAAATTGTTCTTTATTGAGAACCACAAAATACATTTTAAGTTCTCTCAAGATTTGTTAATAAAATGTTTCATAAGATTTTAACAAATTCAGAACTTAAATCAAGACATAATGGAATTCCTTCCAACAACTCTAATTAGGGTTTGTAGAAAAACTCTAATTTTATATCACTCTTTAACCAAAAATTTTAACAACAGATTTGTGTTTCGTCGAGCTAGGAGGAACACGAAAACTACAATCTTCAGGCTAGGAAGTGTAGAAAAATCAAAAATCCAAAAGGGTTTAGGATTCAATTTGTTTGAGTGGAAAAACCGAAAATCCCTAAGGGATTAGGGGTTTCGGTTATGAGTTGTCTTGAATACCTTCTTTGTTTGAACTATATTGAGTGTATCCATGACATACGCAATTTTCTAACCTTGATATATTTTGGAGGCAGAGCAATTAAAGCTATCATGAATCAAACAATATGAATAAGGTTTGTTTCAACACATTAGACATACTATAATGAAGTGGTATTCTATAAGTATTAGAATTGTGAGATTATATCAAAATTTCATAGATAACTTAATTCTCTTTGGATCAAATACTTGTTAATTGGGTCGAGCCAAATTGCATATTAAGTATTTTCGAACCAAGTGCATGCTATAATGTATATTCCTTGAATAATACAAGAACCTTATATTCACGTTTTCATAAGAAGACAGAACTGTTCAAGAATCATTTATTCATGTGTTTACAAGAAAACAGAACATGTCAATAATACATTATAAGTCTTTGAATAATTCAAATGCCTCATATTTATGTGTTAACTAGAAGACATAACAATTTTACGATATACTTTATGTTATAAGTCAGTGATTAATTCAAGGACTTTATAATTATGTCTTAACATGTAAGCATAATTATACTAACAAAAGTAATCATGAACGCAAACTCTTGAGTTTTGTAGTAATTTCAAGTTAATATTATACTTCAGAATTATGATTATTACATTTAACCATAATTATGTTGACTAAAACATGTAGTCAAAATGTTGAAGTATCTTTACACTATATCATGAAATTTGAATGTAGTAGGGCAACAAACATCTTGCGTGTTCAAGTCCTAGTAGAATTATTATTAGAATGTAGTAGGGCAACAAACATCTCGCGTGTTTAAGTCCTAGTAGAATTCTTATTAAAATTAATAATAATAAAAAAGTACTATACTTGCCACTCTTTCTTCTTCAGGGTAGCGAACAAAATTTTTTGCTTCTGCGGGTATTATACTTTCAATTCATTATCCTTTTAGGGTATTTTGCAAAAAAGTCGGACATTCTTAACTCACAAGAGCAAATGATGGCAAGTATGATACTTTTTTTATCATTTGCCCTAGTTTTTATTATGTTAAATTTTGGATATGTATTAAGATAATTTATTTAATGATTTATAATTATGTTAAATCTATGATAAAAATGTTTTGTTTTAAGTTTACACTATTTACTTATTAATCGTATTTGTAATAATTTAATATATACTTATAAAAAGGAAAATTAAAATCATTCGGACAATTATAAAAAACAAACAACACTTTTCATTCAGATTCGGACATTATAGCTACCTCTTAATAGTAAGATGTGGTAGTCGATGCAATCTTGATGTAAGATAGATGTGTAACATCTTAATCAAACAAACACACCTTAATCTAGTCATAGTATACTCTCTAGTCTATGCTTCAACAAGTGACGAACATAAATTTATATGCAAGTACTTCAGGTTGTGATATAATTCCTCCTAATTTAGCTGAAGCGTTAAACCTAATTGGTTTACGCTTGAATTAAACAACTTGAAGTGAATTAGGGGAAATGATAAAACAAAACATTTTTATCATAGATTTAACACAATTATAAATCATTAAATAAATTATCTTAATACATATCCAAAATTTAACATAATAAAAACTAGGACAAATGATAAAAATATATATATATATATATTATACTTGCCATCATTTGCTCTTGTGGGTAAGAAGGGCAAAAATGTCCGACTTTTTTGCAAAATACCCTAAAGAGGATGAATTTGAAAGTATAATACCCGCAGAAGCAAAAAATTTTGTTCGCTACCCTGAAGAAGAAAGGGTGGCAAGTATAGTACTTTTTTTTATTATTAGCCCTAAAATGTAGTAGGGCAATAAACATCTCGCTTGCTTAAGTCCTAGTAGAATTATTAGTTTTCTTACCTTACGGTCAAGAGATACCAATAATATTGTTGTTCCTTGCACACACTTTGAGATTTCTCCCACTTGTGTAAGGCACAACATCATATTATGAAATCAAATCACATGTGATTGATTTGTGTAAACAATATGATAATGTCATAGATATTACAAGTAGTTTTAGAACCATAACCTTTAATAAGGAATTATGGATTATTATTCTATAGATGACGCTTCAGAGAGCAACAACAGAAAGGCAACGTGTTATCTTATAAAATAAAATGCAATTTTCCTTTAAGCAGTGGTCGTTCATATTCGAAAAATAATGAATTATTTCAGAGCAAGTTTGAAATGATATGGGTGACTAACAAGGAAATAAATCTCGTAGCTCCCACTGAAATTGACAACATTACATGAATGTTATTTCAGTAATAAAATGCAATGCTCCAACTAGATTTATCAACATTGTAAGTGTTACATTGCCAGTAGAAAGCATATAACAATTTTATACACATTCCTATTCTCTTCAAATGCCTACGAGTAACAATGTTGAACAGAGTATATGAAGTCCTACTTATGTAGATGAGGGACCAGCCATTCATACTTTCATTTAACTTGAATCTTTAGCATGCAATTCCTCCTTTATCATCTACACAGTCCCAAGGGTATTTAGCACTATAGGAATAATTAAGAGTCCAAGAAAATTACCTAGTGAATATTCTAGTAATTTCTTTACTCTTTACGGTTTAAACTCATACATCATGACAAGTGCAAGATGTCATTTATTTTGGTAGCTATAGACAAAATGTTTTCTAGTTACACAAAATATTTTATCTTTCAATTATTTCTAGACCATAAAAGGGTAATAAAAGATTATAAATGAGTTTAACAATTTTTAATCCTATCTTAGTTTGTCTACCAAGGAGAAAAGATAGGAATAAGTCTCACTCTTCTTAGCAGGAAAAGAGACTAAGTTTGTCTTTTTAAGAAAAACAACTTTGTTTACGAATTATGTTGCAACAACAAAATTTAATCAGAACATAGAAAGTTCAATTATAGTATTTTCGATAATTACATTCTTAAAAGAATTAACTACTCAATTAATTACTAATTAAGACTAAGATCCATCTTGACCTCCCACATATTTACCAAAGGTCTGACCAATGAGTAACTAAGTAAGGCAAGAGGTAAGCGACGAGCGTTAATTGCATAATGCAACTCTTAGATTTATGAGACTGATCAAGACATTAGTAGACAAGTAATAATAACATGAACATGTTTAGTCGCATCTTATGCCTCGGGTCCAAGGTCTGACCAAGCATACTCGAAATAAGTCGACCAAGTAAGAACTTGCAAAAATCACCAAAGGTCTGACCAATGAGTAATAATCACCATGGGTTGGAATGGCCCTAAGGTCTGACCAAAAAGGTCAAGCCAAATGCACGTGTTCATAGTTTGTTGGCATAGACTTAAAATTTTCACATAGGGTATTCACATAAGTGTGGTAAAATCGTGTACAAAGAGGATGGCTTTGATACCGCTGTTGTCAAAACAAAAATAAAAATAAAACGAATTACTAATTAGATTTCATGCAGCCTTTTAGCGTGTTTATTAAAACGTGTAACCCATAATCACAAAAACAAGATGACTCTGATACCACTGTTGGGATTTAATATTCATGTTAACCAAGTAACACTATGAGTACGCAGCGAAATTTGGATTTAGTTTATGCAATTAGGTTAACACATAATTAATAAACAATAAGTAATAAAAGGGATCAAGAAAACTAACCCTCGTAGTCACCTGCAAGTAATTAACGAACAAGAAACCAAGTATTCAAAACGAATACCTCTACGAGTCCACACACAAACACTTAACCATGAATACGCCCGATAAAGCTAGTCGTGAACGTTTACCCAATCAACACTTGAATACTTGAACAAATATGAACCAAGAAACCAAGAAAACCCTTTGTTACTTCTGTCCGATATCAGCTACTCTGCGAGAACCAAAAATCAATTATGTCCGATATCAGACAGTACTACCCGACAAGATCTGTCACCTTCTCAGTCCGAGAACGAGCAGCAGATTTAACCCTTACCAGGAATACGCTGAGTAAATCTATTCTAAAACCCTCCAAACACCTTGAATATTAACGAAGCAAGTTTAGGGTTTTGTTTGTACAAGTATGAATGTGATCGACTAGAGTATAGAAGAGATTAGATCGATTCTTTAGCAGAGAATGTGAAAGTATACGTGATGTTTAAGGACCCCTTGATCGAGTATACATAGTTTCCAAAACCTAAAACTCTTGGGCCTCAAACTTGTTCTCCAAGCAAGCATATTTTCCATATACAATTCTAACTCTAATAGCCCATAAGTTTAATCCAAACGACCCATCAATTTGGCCAGCAATGGTCTTGGATCAATCATGTAATCGGGTCAAAGACGGGTCAAATCTTTTTTCAAGTATAAGTGTGTACAACGTCTTTCACCGTATTGCGTGTGTCGCCTTTATGAGAACTGCAGCTTTCGTAAATTCGTCTAACCAACTCCCATAATCCAACAGTTATTATACACATTATACAAATTAATAAAACACAAAAAGATTCATACAAGTTAACAAGTTAATGGTACATATAGTATTGAAAATCGGACCGGACCAACGGGTTCAACCGAGACCGAGTGTCGTAGCCAGGTTCGCTTACCAATAAAATCCATGAAAACGAACCAGAGATGACCCAGCAACCGATACAAACTTGTGAATCAGGTCTCATCGAGATCTATTTCTCGATTAATCATCACAGGTACCGCCGCCCGCAATCGCAGTACCTGTATACTCTATATAAAGGAAAAACCAAAAAGTAAAGTAAAAAAAGGAAAATGTTGAAAAATATATTTTAAAAGGAAACTATTAATACATATTGAAACGGGTTGACGGGGCCTTCTTCAACTTCGGTGGGTTGACCGGTTTAATTTGACCCGTTTTTGACCCAACCGTCGGGTTGACTCGGTTTCATCGACCCATTTTAAATAGGAACGGTTAAACCGGTTGAACCACCCAGGTCGAACCGGGTTTCAAAACATTATGTTTAATCTTCAAATCTTCAAACTTTTATTACTCCCTCCGTCCTATTTTTATTGTCCACTTTGACTTTGACCGGTCTTTCTTTGTTATTTGACCATTAATATATTTTATTTGTGTTATATAATACTTGATGAAAGTTATCCAAATGAAAATACATTTAAAACAAATCCATTCATATATTTTTCATCAAGTATTATATAACACAAACAAAAATAATTATGGTCAAAGTTGAAGAATAAAGACTAAAAAAGTCAATATGGGACAATAAAAATAGGACGGATGGAGTATTTTTTTTATAACCCATAAAATTTTTTTTAACACAAAACGATTTGTCGCTATAATATCGCGTTGCTATGCACGGGTATTCGTCTAGTAGATATAATATAATATCATATAACATGAATTTTTCTTAATATGAGATGTCAAACATATATCGTTGGACAAGTACCAAATACCTGCAATACTCAAAACAAATATTTAAACATTGATGTTCAGCCGAAATAGTTATATACATACAAATATTTTGTAATGCATTAAACATTACAGTATGACAAGTTCCAGCGGAAGCCTTTAAATTTATAAAGTTGTGTCTTCAACTATTTCCTTTTGAAGTTTTTATCACAGGCCAAGAAACAACTGATCGCTTTTTCATCCATCCATTTCTATATAACATTGATGTACACTGGATTAGTATTAGTGCAGTGCCTACACAGAATTCAGTCTAGAAAATTAGTCAATCCTTTCTCTCAAAACTTAAACACAAGGTATTGTTCAATCTTTATGTGTTTGATTAGAGCGGGCTTAAGGGGTGTGTAAGTAGTGCCGTCGCATCAGGTCACTTATAATGGGCCACATTTTTTTTAGTCTTGTATATAAATATGTTAGATATTAAACATATGTGATACGTGTAATTCAAGTTTACATGCAATTTTTCTTTGATTCTATTTACTGATTTTTTGTTAGTTTTGATAGACACTTTGTGTTTCATTTTTCGATAAAATAGATACTTGAGTTATTAGTGTGCTTACAACCCGATAACTTGAATCACCCGACCCGATAACACTCGAACCCGATAACCCGAATCCTTATAGGGTCGGGTTGCGGGTTATTTTTTTTTTTTTTTTAAACCGAAAGAACTCGACTTGATAACGCCCCTATTTCTCTAACACATTAAAGAAGTTCAAATTTTGAAATGTACATTTCTGCACAAAAGAAAAGAGAAATTAATAATTTGAAATTTACATGTTGTCTATGATATTTTAAGGTCTAGTTATGGATGTTCTTGTATAATTAGTAGAGTGACAGTTTCCATTTGTGTCTCTTGTTCCATCTCACCTGTTGCTTACATTAATCATGCAACATCATTGATATATCTACAGTGGTAGGTTATCTAATAAATTCTAAATAGTTAATGAAAGCTTATGACATTCAACCGATTTCAATGCATGTTTGTAAAAGAAAGAGTAATATTCACAAAAAGGTGTAGATTGACGGGGAACAAGCTGATTTTGGGTGCCAGCCATTATTCACTCTACAAGGAATAGGCTCTGGCGGCCTCTCCTGCCTTAATTATGTTGGCAAACTAAAGTGAGCACGAGCCAAGACCTCTGACCCTGAGCTCTTATTCCACAAAGTCTCTCCAGTATGCCCGTAGGTTTTGCGGAGGTGGGTACCTATATGAAGCAAATGACAAGGATGGGACTTGAACCTGGGTCTATTGACTCAAGCACAAGTGTTATACTCCGAGGACGGAAACGGGAGGTATCGCGAGTGCCTGGATTTTTTCGATGCAGTGTTAATTTTTAAAACTGAGATTGAAATATGGATTGGGATTGAAAACAAGATTGTAATAATTTATAAAAAGAAAAAATGAGATTAGGTATTTTTAGAAAGAACATTAATTTTAAAAATAAAAACTATTTTTGGGGCACTATTTCAAAAACTTTTTAAAAAGCATTTTTATGTGAGAAAGTAAATAAACAATTGAAATTTAAGTTTTCAAAAAGTATTTTGAGAATTAAACATTACTCATTTTTAAGTTTTTAAGGATTCAGAAAACATTTTGCATTATATGTTGTAGAGATTAATAATTTAGTACTAGCCCTATATCCGCGCGTTGTGGCGACGAGTACGCTGTAAGTAAATATATTTTCGAGAAAATGTTATACGAAAAGTTATATAACAACAGAATAAGTATTATTATACAAACATTTACTAATATGATGCTCGCGTAATACGACGGAAAAATCAAATAGTCTAAAAACATGACCACGTGATGATTATTAATTTTATTAATAGTTGTTGAATATTTTATAACATCTAAAACATTTTTTTTTATACCAAAATTCTCAAAAAAAAATCCAATCTTAATAATCCAGTAACAAACTCAAAAAACACACAAACCTAATACACAAGCCCTAAATTTGAAGGCAAAGCAATCATATGCCCTCACTCATCCTTACATATCGTAGCCAGGCAGAACACTCACTTCTCTCCCCTCTCTCTCTTCCACTCACTTCCACCCACCTTTTATATAAGAGACTCACTTCCACTCAACTTAATTTTTTTTTTTTTTTTAATTTATAAACAAACCAAATGGAATATTTGTTTTACACACAAATCAAGTAGGTAACTTGGTTACCTTAAGTTGCGTTGGAAGGCGAGACTCACTCGTGAGTCTAGTGAGTGTGCAAGGCAATGGCGAGTGAGCATGCATGTAAGGTGACTCATTCAAAGACCTTGCGACTAGTCTAACAGAACATTATTATAACCCTAACTTTAGACTTAAAAAAACAAGTAGAGTAGCAAAGTAGAAGTCTATAACCGAAATTGAGTTGCAAATGAAGCTGCATTAAAGTTGTTACAGTGTAAAGTTAAAAAACCTGACGAACAAGTGATAATTTTATTGGTTTGTTACTTTGTCTTTTCGTGTATTTATGAATGAAAAGAAGGTTTCCGGTGAGGTTAAGTTTCATTGGCGAGAAACGGGGAAAAGGAGAAAAAATAACTCCACTTTTTTACCTTTTTACAGACTACAGTACTCTTTTGTCAATGGGTTTTCTTTACTATTTTTTAGCAATTTGGCAACAAGCAACACTTTTAAGTTTTTTAAATGCTCCAAATCAAAATGTTAGTTGAAGGAGCATTTACTAGCAACTAGCATTTACGCTTAATAATTACAAATATACAACTATGTTACCAAATGATTTATCAAAACAAACAACTATTTCTTACTGTTACTACTTGTAGCTATTGCCACTGCTATAGGGGAAATTGTAATGAGAATAAGGGTATATGTATATCCTAACTCATTAAAAGGCGAACATCCTCTCTGTATGCGAATTATCAACAACACCTAATCCCATTAAAACAGAATATGGGGAGGTAAGATGCTTACAGTCACACCCGACACCGAGGATAACGTACTGATTCCATAAATTTTGAGGTCCTCTTTACATTTCACATATACGTACATTTCAGAATCAGTTTAATCGAATAAGAAACCTGATTAGTCAAAAACCTGTTGAACCCAAAACCAAAATCAGACCAGTCGGGGCTTATCGGTCCAGTTTAATCAACACACCTAGATCTAAGCACGATTAGTATTCTACAGGATCAGTGATCACTACTATCATCAACACGATATAAAACCAAAACAAAATCACGTAACGGTAGCTATGAAGAACAAACAGCATAAAGAACCACCAGACTTACGGAATGTTAACAATCAAATCTCATTAATATAGATGCAAGCCTGAGCTGTAGAAACCAAATAACTAAGCTGAACCAGTCAACCAACAATAGAGGACAAAACATGAAATGGGCTTATAAACTTAATAACCAGCTTTTGCAGTATTTGTAACAGGTACTAATTGTCTGAGACAATTGCTAAGCGACGTAAAGGAGATTTCCAAACATTAGCTTCATGTTATACCCAAAAAGGAACACTTGAACCATAACATTCAATTTAGCAATGGCTATAAACATATGAAGATGGATTATCTGCTCCATCTTTCTACAAAAGAACTAGGGGTAAGGGGCCACGTTCCACGTACTACATTTTACACTTCTAGAAATGGCCATCATAAGTGTTAGACTGGATGCACATTTTTTACGTTATATCTAATATATGATATTAATCTATTTGTTAGTTACTCTTAGTCATCATCTGATAAACAAACCACCTCAGTAGCAGATGTTTGTGCTGCATTACCCCCAGCCGAAAATTCGGGTATGTTCATGGTATTAAGCTGACGAGCAAAATTGTCAATCAACACATTCAAGTTGTCATTTAAGCTGCTTAGTGGATGTCGATGTGAAGTATGAGGCAATTGTGATGGTGGGGGTGGCGGCTGCGGTGACTCTAATCGTGCTGGTGGTGGTGGTGGTGGCACAGGGAAAGGCTCAGTTGGTAGTGATGCCAATGGTTGTGCCGATGATACCATAAGTGGTGGTTGGGAAGTTGAGGTCGATGGAATGTTACTTGTTACATGCTGACCTGGCAGTATCCTCCGGGACATTCCAATGTTGGACGGTTCAGATGTAGGTCTAAATGGTCTCATATGAGGGGCCGGGGAGCGGACTCCAGTGCTGGCAAAAGATCGCATATGTGGGGCTGGAGACCGGACGTCATTGCGGGCCAATGGTCTCAAATGTGGGCCTGGGGCCCGGACTTCACGGCTGACCATAGGTGGCATGTGTGGGGCTGCACCACGACTTACACCGTTTACCAAAGGTCGACTATGCTGGGATTGACCACGGGTTTCGGTGTTAATTCGTAGATTGGCAGCAGACATATCAAAGGAGCTCAACCTAAATGGTGATCTGATTGGTGTGGTTGATGGAGGAAGATGGTTTGAGCCGTGTGGCAATCTGATCGTGGAAGATGTGGTTGAGGTGGTAATCGGAGCGACAGTAGGCGGAGCTATGCTAGTGGTGGTGGTTGAGGAAGTAACTGGGGTGACTGTTGTTGATGGTCTGCTAGTTGTAGTTGGTGAGAGAGTAATTGAGGTAACACTAGTTGACAGTCCGCTAGCAGGGGTTGTGGCGGGAGTAATTGGAATGACAGCAGGTGGCGGTCTGCTACTACTAGTAGTAGTAGGGGTTGTTGTCGAGGGGGTAATAGGAAAAATATTAGGTGGTGGTCTAGCAATAGTAGTAGAAGGTATGGTTGAGGTGGTTGCTGAGGGGATGGCTGGGGTAGGGTTGGCGTTAGGTGGTGGTCTGATCAGTGTAGTAGCTGCGGTAGTTAGTACTCCGCTAGTGGTGGTTGTTGAGGGGATGTTGGAGATAGGATTGGCGTTAGGTTGTGGTCTGATTGGTGTAGTAGTGGTGGGTCTGAGGCTTGTATTAGGTGAATATCTAGTCAGTGGATTTGAGAAAAGAGCCGAGGGATTGTCAACTATTTGAAGAGGCGGTTGTGTTCGCTGTAGCGATGGAGGTGGCATCGATGTTGCTGGCAGGGGTGGTGGTGCTGCTGTTGCTGATGATATTGATGGTGGTGGCGTTGGTGCCTGCTGGGTTCCAGAAGATTGGCCAGGTGAATGCCTCACAGAAGATGGACCAGGAAATCTATGAAGTTGCTGCATCAATCCAGCTTGAGATGCTGCAAAGAAGGTTAAATTTTGTTAACTTATGAAGATATTGAATAGTTATAAACAACATATAAGACCAAAATAAAAAAGGTGTAACATAAAAACCAAGTACAAAAGCAACCAAAAAGTTACAGTTCTGCTAAATCTCTATTGGTTAAGCACATATCTGGATAATTTACAGAACCATTTAGACACTTGCAAAAACTGATAGATCTTGCATAAAAAATACATTAGTACAAACTATAAAATCAAAAGAAACAAAATAAAAGTATAAAATAGTGTAGCATCTGATTAAATGGGGAAAATAATAATAATAATAAAATTGAACACCAGGAATTAGCACCAAACAACAACAGGAATTAGCACCAAAATAGGCCTAGTCTAGAAATAAGGTGAGTTAAATAACTGTAAACTGAACACAGAATGGGAAACCCTAAGGTAACGATTTTGTCACTATGATTTGCATCTATATTTCAAACAACAGAATATTTAAGATTCCAGATAAGCATACCTTGTTGTAGTCCTGCATTGTCAGGAGTTAGATCCTGGTACTTAGATTTGAAAGCTGCTGCCAATACTTTGTTATAAGCTACTTTGTACATATTGCTCTCAACTTCATTCTTTTGTGAGTTAAAAGCCGTCTCTGCTTCTTGACGCTTATTCCCATACTTCAGCCTTATCTGAGCAGTGACTTCTGCTATTTCTTTTTCACAATCCACATTTATCTTTTGCATCTGCACGAAGACAAATACAATACCATGCTGAGAATGAACACATGAGAAACACAATTTGAGTTACTTTACAGAAGAGACTTACATTCTCTTGATGAAATTTGACCATGTTTTCTTTTTCAGAATGTAAACGCTGCAGTTCCAAATTAAGTGGGTCAATGGGATGCATCCTTCGTGAATCCATATGGTTGAAATTACCATTCCGTCGAAGAACAAATAATCGTTCAAGCTGTGAAGCATTTTGCATTAGGGTGTGTGCAGTGATGGGTGTCTCAGCAACAACAATAGGTTCGGTAACGGGAGTCTCAGCAGCAACAATAGGTTCAGTAACGGGTGTCTCAGCAGCAACGACAGGTTCAGTAATAGGTGTCTCAGCAGCAACAATAGGTTCAGAAGTGGTTCGAGCCAAACCCTCACTTGTTGGAAGAGTGGCTGGCTGATCTTCAGTAACCATTATCATCAGTAATGATATCAGCAGCCACAAATGGTTCATTGTGAGAATTGGGTAATGAATCATCTGGAATTATTGGATCACCTTGCCCCATATCTATAAATTGTAGACTATTATCTTCGATTTCAACCATCGGAGTAGACTCAGCTAGCACTTCTTGATTTTGAATCCCGCTGTCCGAAAATTGTTGAACTTGAGGAGACCCATTTTGAATATCCTAAAAAACCAAAACAAGTCAGATTGGATGAAAGAGACATAGATTATAAATGAAAACGCAGATAACCTACCCGAATTACTGGTACTGAATCATCAGAGACTACATGTGCTGATGTGCCAGCGCTCATAGTACCATCATCTGCATTCTGTGTGTTGCATTCTACAGCTGGAATTCCCAACTCAGCCGACTCCTCATGTGGCGCCACATCATCTGGTTCAAGATGTGAAGAGTTTTGAATTTGGGTGGGTGCGGCTATGCTTGTCTCAGTAGCCACAATAGGTTCATAAGTGGTTTGAGCTAAAACCTCACTTGTTGGACAAGTGGCTGACTGATCTTCAGTAATGGGTGTCTCAGCAGCCACAACTGGTTCATTGTGAGGATCCGGCGATGAATTATCTATAATTGTTTGATCAACTTCCATGTCTATAGGCTGTAGATTATTATCTACAATTTGAACTACTTGAGTAGACTTAGGTTGCACTTCTTGATCTTGAATCCCACTGTCCGGAGGTTGTTGAACTTGAAGACACTCGCTTTGAATATCCTAAAAACCAAACAAGTCAGTATTTACTATGCCGAGGCATATGAAATTGGTCAAAGTTTAATTTGCAAGATTAGATGAAAGATGCAAAAATTAGAAAGTAAAAATGCAGATAACCTACATGAATTGGTGGTACTGAATGATCTGAAACAGCAAGTACCACATCTGCAGAAGATGAAGATGAACTACTGCTACTCGAACCAGATGTTAAATTATGGTCTTCAACACCTTGCGATGTGCCAGCCCTCACAGTACCATCATCTTCATTCTCTTTGTTACATTCTACAGCTGGAATTCACAACTCTGTAGACTCGATATACGGGGCCACGTCAATGGGACCTGATGCATTAAGGTCACCAACAGCATGTGACCCATCAACATGTTTGAGATTTGGTTCCATACAATTCCCAGGTGGCACCCTCTTTTCAGCTGTTATTCCCATCTCAATAGACTCGGCATGTGGTGCCACACCATCCGGACTAGTCCCAACAGGGTCTTCAACAGCATGTGACCCATCAGTAGATTCGAGATTTCGTTCCAAATCAGTGCCATTTGACAACCCATTGGCAGTTGGTATTCCCATATCAGCAGACTCGGCATCTGGTGTCACACCATCGTGACTGGTCCTAACAGTGTCTTCGGCAGCATGTGGCCCATCAGCAGATTCAACATTTTCTGACATATTGTCGACAGCTAGCCTTTCCATTTCCGCTGAATCGACATGTGACGCCAAACTATCATGACCTGTCTCATTACAGCCCTCAACAATACATGCTTTAGGATTTTCTTTGTTAGTATCTACTTCTGGCACTTCCATTTCCAAACTTTCATCTTGCCCTGCCACGTCAATCTCCATGTCATCATGCTGCTTTGCTGAAATATCTCCAATTGGCTCAGTTAATACCAGTGCATCATCCCCTGATACAACGTTTTCAACTTCATCGTGCTGTTCTGATGCAATTTCTTCAATATCTGGAATATTTCCGATTGGTTCACTTGACACGGTTGCATCAGCCCCTGCCAGATCATTCTCCATGTCAGCACCCTGTTTTGCTGGAATATCTCCAATTGGTTCACTTAATACCGTTGCATCAGCCCCTACCAAATCATTTTCAACTTCATCATGCAGTTCTGATGCATTTTCTTCAATAGGTATACTTGATACAATTTCTTCAATTGCTGAAATATAGCCAATTGGTTCACTTAATAATGTTGCATTATCCACCGTGACATCATTCTCCATAATTGGCTCGGTTTTTACCATTGCATCAGCCGTCTGCTTTTCAGAAGAATGAGAACCTGTAGACTCTTCATCACTACTATCGTCACTTATAATGATTACTTCAGCTGGCACAACCACAGGACACATTTCATGCAACGGTTTATCGCGAATTTGTGCTTCAGATGGATTTCCGGATAAAGAGGGGGCGACCTCAGCTCTTCCTTGATCACCCTTTTCACTCCTTACCAAGTCCACGATCTGGGTCTCATGTGCAGGCCCATGCAATGAACGTTCATCATTAACCACCAACTGTCCCACAGATGCGTTTAGCTTTGCCTTTAGATCACTTAGATGAATCACCCTCAATCTTTCGTGTTCTTTCAATTTATTAGTGAACTTTTCTTCTACTTTCTTTAGCATTTCTGATCTAAAAGATGATTTACCAGGATGCAGATAACGAAAAAAAGCTTTATCCACTTCGCGTTCGTTTTCTATCTTCATCCTCTTTTCGTCCCACGCTCCGTTAAACTTATCAATCTCGTTTTCGTCCTTTCTAGCAAGATCTTCCTTTAATATCTGTTTGGTACTTTGCAAAGTTTCTTCATTAGACGAGTCACGATTTTCTGGTTTCGACTCTTGAGGGTTAAGTGGGACTGAGTTTGACGTTCTTGGTTCTGGATGTGGCATTGTACACTCTTCTATATTATTAACTATTTCGAGGTCCTTCGTGTTCTGTAAAAATGTCTCCTTTGCTGATTGAAGCTTCTCGTACACTTGGTCAGCTTCTTCTTTTGAGCAGACGAAATTCAAGTGTTTCTTCGCAAGAGCAAAGGATTGTTCCCTATCAATCATATCAATCATGTATTTTGACAGTGAAGAACCAATCCAGCACTAAAACATAGGACATGGATAAATATCAGTAAATACATTAAAATTGTTTCTTTAATTTGTTGGGTTTGTTAAATGTTCATACCACTGATATCATTAAAGCCTGTAATGTACTTGTGTGTTTCTTTAAAACTTGAAAATTCTCGATGACAAATTTGAGAAAGCTTTCCACAATTGTCGTTACATTCTCCTGCATTTACAGTCAAATAAATCTAATTAAGTATGTTATATGTCGTGATTGTATTCATTTTACACTTTCTTAAACTAATAAAAGAAGAAAAAATAAAAAGGTACCACTCCACATAACGTTAACATATATCTCTAGTCTATATGACAAATAAGAAAATACATAACAAACATAGATGGAACAAGTAAAGAAACAAACTGGCAGATAACAACATAGAATGATGGTCAAAATAACTAACTAGCACCATATAGTTTCGGTAACTTCTAGTAACATCCACACTCACATATATAAAGTAAGGTAAGACGATACACCAAACAATGAACTGCGGAGATGCATGTACAAGAGTTTCACGAAGTTATAACTAGCATGAGCTTAGAGGTCGCAATTTCAACCATATTACTTTAAATTGTGTTATTTAGGTTGTACTGATCTCAATTCTCAAACGATTCAGCATATTAGCTAAAAAGGGAATAAGCGAGAACTGAATTGTTTAGGTTCAACAGATTGGAAGTCCACAAAGTCTATTTTTAATGCAGACAACCCCCTAAGTCTTTTTTCGAATCTTAGTAATTTCGTTTTTGTAATAATAACTAACACAAACTATTTAAAGAATAAATTAAAAAAAGAAAGACAAAAAAGTGTTTGTGGGTTACTTAACCCGTTTTGACCTTTAACCAGGACCGCCTAGTATTATTGTCAAAAACTTCATCTTCAAGATCAAGAAAAAGACAAGATAGATACATAAGAGACATACCGAGAATTTGAGTATTTTGCAGAGCTCAGACACCGTGGGCTTCAGGAGGTCATGAACATTTTCTTCATTACCAACCGAAGTTTCATTACCAACTGCAGTAGACCAAAAGTGATCACCCGATGATAATCGAGACTCGTTCTGAACAGGAACCCCTGGAACAGCATTATCAAAATTTTAACCACGAGTCACATTATTACACACACACACAAAACATATATGTTTTAATAGACAATAATTCTTGTTTACCTTCATTGGACCTTCCAGTTTCACCTTCTACTACATCCTTCACAGTCTTCCTGCGGGTGTTTACACCACAAGAGTCACTAAAAAAATTAGGCCGTTTTCTTTGCCTTGGGGTTGACTCGGATCTAAATTTCCACACTGGATTCTGCCCCTCCAGTAACTTTTTCCAAAATACACGAGGATGGTCTCCATCGGGTAAAAGGGTTTTTATCTCACTTTGGAACATAATATTTTTACCATAACTTCCACAACTTTCAACTCTCGTGATAAAAGATTTAGTTGTATCATCACTTTCAGATTTGTGAGAAATTATATGTAGAAACTCCTTCACTACATTATTCAAGATCGATTCTTCAGATGAAATATTATTATCAGATCGACTATGAAACTCTTCTAATCTATTAAATAAATCAGAGGCACCCCACATGAGTAACGCATTATATTTACTCCTTAGATTCTGAATCATGTTATCATGGTCCGCAAGTTTGAGAATTTTTTCTTCCAGTGTCAATGAAGTATATAATCGTACAACCATAATCTGTTCTGACTGTGAATCGATTGATATTTTTTGCAGTGATTTGATATCAGTTGAGGGATTCAAGTCGCTGTCAAAGATTATTACTAGGTCTATTGATGATAGTTTAACGGTTGAGTTACATGCATTAGACACCAACAAGAAGATAAATCTGTTCTTCTCATTGTTGAAATTGCTTAAAGCAGTTTGTTTCTTTGACGAGGCAATTCCAACCCCATCCAAACGCTCATATGAGTCTTGACCGAATCTTTGATGCACAAACTCAGCCAATACGGGTCCAACCGAAGCAGAACCACTTGTGGGCTATATTAAAAGAACAGAAAAAATTAATACTGTGTTGCGGCTTAAAACTTCAAAAAACAAACAATAATTTATACCTGATAAAGGATAAGCGCCCTTAGTTGTCGTTTTTTAACCTCTGGCAGTACGAGGTCCAGGAATTGTAGCTTGCCACTCGCTTTTATATCAACATCGAGTATCCTGGTGGGTTCAACAAGACCCATTGTGATTTTTCCTTGAAGCTTGCCATCCACGAGGTAGGGGTGATTACAACACTTCAAGGGGGGAAATTAAATCAATCAAATACATCTGATGATGAAGCGGTATCCTACTTTAACGGTTAGTGCAACATATAAAACACTTACCATTGTTCAGCCCATTTTTTTATTGCATGCACCCCCTCATTGCAAATATTTAGCCAGATAATTTATAACTAAGCAAAATGAATGATCTTCACTTTATTAATCAATTAAGATACCAATTGTTCCACAGCAGTACTCTTATCTTGGGTAAAGGCAGGGTCAAATTGATTATTTCACTAATTGGGGAAAATCGTCGAACGTCATTGTTTTTTAAGAATCTCAGAATACTTTAGTTTTTTGCAAATAAGATGGTTGCTTGGGTACAATGGGTCATTATCGTAATCAATTAACTGAACCCTAGGAATCAATATATACAAGGTAAAAAACCATCACTAAAAGCTTAATTTTTAAAATATTAGATCATGAAAGAGTTGTGCAAAAAAACCTTGCGGTTAGAATTAAGAATCTCCAGAAGAGCATCGTCAGTAGCACTTCTTGAGCATGATTGAAAAACCGTAGCATTAGATAGCAATGAAGCACAATATTGTTCAAGCTGCACGTTTGATAACTGAACAGGAACCCAATATTCTACAAATTTTGATGAGTTAACTATACTTCCAGCATTGGTTTTTGCATTATTGTTTTCAGCATTCTCCATAACGCCAGCTGGTTTGGATGTCCCCGTAACCTACCATTAAAACATCAAAAAAAGTTATCCTTAATGAGGATTTTTCACTAACATTAAAGTAGTGACTAGGGTAGCAAATTACAGAAAGAAATTAAACGAAAATTTCAAATAATTATAGAACGCTCACAGCCAATACATAAAAAGCAGATCAAATGATTGACCAACCTTGTCACGAGAGTCAAGTTCCTGCTGATTCTCCAAAACATGATTAATCCTGCAGGATAAAGGAAACTAATTAATGCTGATGAAAAAACTCCAGTAGGTATAACAAAATCAAAGTATCAAACACGATAATATCATGCCTAAATCAGAGGCTTAAATGATGGATGCATATACTTAGCAGCAAACACTTTAACTTATATATACAATAACAGAAACAGACAACGTTTTAACATACAACATCAGTATGTTTTAGAGAGGCGTTTGTCACGAGAGACAAATTCTGTCCAATGATGTTTAACTTGAACCTCAATCTATAATCAAATTTATCATTATGTTTGACTTTTCCCAACACCAATTTGCCTCTTTATGGAAGTATTATTGTGCATTCGTGCATCTATTTTAGTGATGGAAATACCATTGAGACCGTTTTGGATTATGCAAATTCTATTGTTAAATACGTAAGGTGAGACTAAAGGCAAAGGCGTGTTCTAAAAAAGTAAAACCACTCCTTTCACGTGCATGATCAAAAGTTCAATCTTATCCCCTCTTGCTTTAATCAAAGAAGACAATATAAACACGAGTACTAATACACTATATATAAGATCAGTCTACAGATACCCAAGATAGCAAAAAAATGTCAAATCACTCAGTTCTACCTATGAGAACAAGAGACTTGCCTGGATAATGATGTATCTGCAATATGTCCATTTGATGGCGAGCAATTGCCACCAATTTGTTTCTCCACATTACCACTTTCAATAGACTCGCCCTCTACTGGTTTTGTTTGAGAAGGACAATCAACGTGTTCTTCTTGGTCTGCGGCTATCAATCCTTCCTCCAAAACCGCTTTTTGAGCTCTGTCGCGAGATCCTTGAACAGATTGACCATCTGCTTCATCACTGCATTTACCAACACCTTTGTCTCTATCTTCCACCTCCTTATCTCCGTCTAAAATGCGAAAGAAATTTAAAACACTCAGTACTTTAATGATGATAACAACGTAAATATCAGTTTAACGTGAAACAAAATTAACAATTTATAGTCTTCTAGTGATTAGAAGCAGTACCTCCATTGGTAATAGTTTTAACTTCAGATGTAGATGCCCCGCCTTCCCCTTCTGAGCCCTCCTCGTCATCTGTATGCCAAAACAGCAAGCCAACAAAACAAAAGGTGTCAAGTGTCGACCAAAAACGAGACTGTGATTAACAAAAAACATATGTGGTGAAATCCATGAATTTAAAACTTAAGGATGTATCAATTTGACATCAGTCCATAAAAGTTTTAAAAACCGTACGTTATTCAATAATTGGAACCATATTATCGTAGAGCCGTTAAAAGAAAAGTATTAGCTCGTCATTTCACGACAAGTTACCTGATTCAACTAATACTCGTTGAGGTTTAAACCGCGCCTTAAACCGAATAGCATTGAATCTCTTTCTTTTTCTGCCACTAACCTCCGGTGGATCCTGCGTTTCAGTATTTACATCTTCTGTTGACTTGACGTTTGTAGCAGGACCATCATCATCCGGGTTCTTACCTCTTTCGGACCTCCTCAAAGGGCTCGGCCCCATCTGTTTCTCACTATTCTCTGGTCTCTTTTTAATGAAAGTGGCAACCGGGGCCGTTTGCTTTTCAAATCTTGTAGAATTTGGTGTAGTTGCAGGAGTTGGTGCGACTTGTTTATTTGCTAACGTTTCCCTACCCGATACGGGAACAGGAAGTATATCTTTCCTCTTAGCCATCTGTAAAGAACCCGTGCAAAAATATTAAAATCGGCAATAAAAGCTAAATCTTGTATACGGGTTGCACAACGAAATACGAAGGTATACATAGTTAAAAAAAACACACCGTTTTTTCAACAATCAAATACATATTAGTACATACCATCTCAATACACGACTCGTAACCAACATAAAAAGTAGTAAACCAGTAAACCCTCCTTCCCCATATGCACTATTCACGGGGGCGTTTTGATTAGCTTATTTTACGAGCTTATCAGCTTATTGAGATTTGGAAAAGCCGATAAGCGCACTTTTTTCAGCTTATCACCTTGAGCTTATGAGCTTTCATAAGCCATAACCTCATAAGCTGAAAAAAGTGCGCTTATCAGCTTTTCCAAATCTCAATAAGCCGATAAGCTCGTGAAAAAAGCTTAATCAAAACACCCCCTTCACTTCACTCTCATAACGACACGAAACTTAAAACTCATCTTCACTTCAAATATAAATCATTAAATCCAAATATTACAAACCCTAGATTTACAAATAAAAAGCAATGTAAACATACATCTAGCATAATAAATAGAGTTAAATAAATGCAAATAAAGCATAAAATCAATATCCATTATTGTCATTACTAAAGTTGATAACTTCTTTTCCGACCTTTTGCCCGACTAATTAACGAGGTTATACAAATCCAATATCTATAAATTACAAGCCCTAACACAAAGAATCCAAAATTTTAAGAAAATAAATGCAAAGAAGAAATGAAATGAAGGTAAATAAATGATAATACGAACCTAAATTAGTAAAAATAATAATGTGACATCTATCGGCTTGTTTGGAAAAAGAGTGAGTTTACCGCCGGTAGAAAATAATGCAAGTGTGTGTGTGTGTTTGGAGATAACCGGGAAACGAAAATGAATCGACTTCTTTCTTTATAGAGTAAATTGCAAAAATCGTCCCTAAACTATGGCCAAATTGCACGTTTCGTCCCAAAACTTTGGAAAGTGCAAATATCGTCCCTGTGGGGAAACTTTGGGGCAGAAATCGTCCTTGGCCTAGATCAAATGACTAAAAATACCCTTCTCTTTTATTACTTTTCGCTTAAAATAGTCCCCTGTGTTTCGCAAGATTTTTGCAAATTTATTTTTTTTTTTTTTTTAATTAACTATTAGTATTAGTATTAATTTACGTTGTGATACGTTTTAGTCGATTTTGCCCGTTTTACGCTGTCCCGATTGTTCGCTGCCCACGCCGTTCGATTTTTACGTTTTGCCGGGCCGCTTTTACGCTGCCGTTTTTACGCTGCCCGCTTACGTTGCCGAGTTTACGCCGTCCGTTGCCCAGCAACGCCCGAATGCCGCCCGGTTTTTGCCAGTTTTATACGCCGTTGCCGATTTTTACGTTTTCGCCCGAAAATGCGTCCGATTTTTTACGTTTAGCCCGCGAAACGCATGTTACCGCTTTTTAGCGCAGCCGCTTTTCGCCCTGATTTTTTGACGGTTTTAAAGCCCGATGCTGTTTTTTCACGTTTTCGTCCGCTTTTTTATTTTAAACCGATTTTTACGTTTTTGCTCGTTACGTTGCCGTATTTTTTACGTTTTCGCCTCTGTTAAAGCATCCGTTGTCTTCGTTTTGCTCCGATTATTTACGACCTCAAAAACGAAAAAACGGATGAAAACGTGAAAAACTGGACCAAAAACCTAAAACATCTTAATTTAAAACGTGAAAAATCCTCATTTAAAACGTTTTAAATCGACAAACGTAAAACGATTTTAAAACGAAAAAATCCGAATACGTTTTAAAACGAAAAACGGACGTCAAAAACGTACGAAAACGACTTAAAAACGTGAAAATCGACGTAAAACGCAGAAAAACCGACATTAAAACGAAAAATCTGGACGGCGAAAACGTAAAAATCGGATCTAAAACTTAAAAACGGATGAAAAACGCATAAAACATAAACAAAATCGGACGAAAACGTAAAAAATCGACAAAAACGTGAAAAACGGGACTAAAACGTGAAAAAACTCAACTTTAAAACGAATAAATCGACAAAACGTGAAAAAACAAATACTAAAACGAAAAAATCGGACGAAAACGTGAAAAACTGGGACTTAAAACGTGAAAAAAAATCGAATTTAAAACGTGAAAAATCTCGGACGAAAACGTAAAAAATCTAACACGAAAAACTTAAAAACGGATGAAAACGCACAAAACATAAACAAAACGGGACGAAAACGTAAAAAACGAAGACAAAAACGTGAAAAATCGCATAAAACGAAAAAATCTGACTAAAACGTGAAAAAACGGACAAAACGAAAAAAACCCGGATAAAAACGTGACGCAAAAAATCCGGTGAACACGAAAACGTAAAAACGGACGTAAAACGAAAAATCTACTAAAACGTGAAAAAATCGACTAAAACGTAAAAAAATGAGGCGAAAACGTAAAAAATCGGACTAAAAAACGTGAAAAATCTGAATATTTAAAACGAAAAAAAATTAATACTAATACTAATAGTTAAAAAAAAAAAAAGACTAAATTTGCAAAATCTTGCTAAACACAGTGGACTATTTTTCGCAAGAAACCGAAAAGTAATAAAGAGAGAAGGGTATTTTAGTCATTTGATCTAGGCCAGGGACGATTTCTCTTTCCCAAAGTTTCCCCACAGGGATGATATTTGCACTTTCCAAAGTTTTGGGACGAAACGTGCAATTTGGCCATAGTTTAGGGACGATTTTTGCAATTTACTCTTCTTTATATATAAAAAAGTTCTTTTTTCATGGGAAATATAAAGAGGCTTAAGAGGATTAGGTATAGTCTCAGTACAAGTAAGGGCCATGGAAAAGAATGCAACCTCAACACTTTTTCTCCATGGCACCAGTTTTGGTTATGACACCAAAACTCCCCTCCCTAGCATAACACCAGTTTTCTGATGCCATCATGCTTATTTATTTATTTATTTATTCTTTTATTTTTAAATAAAACAATATATAACTAAAAATTAATTTCATTAATAAAAAACACATTGCATAAATAATTTTTAGTAAATGAATGCTAGTAAATGCTAGTTACCTAAAAGTCAAGGACTAAATTGTAAATACCAAACTGTTAAAGTGAAAAAAAAAATATACGAGTATATTAAAAAGATAAATCGTCATAATTATATGGTCTTCTTCTTTATTGTGGTCTTCTTCTTCCTCTTATACTTGCAGCAGCAAAAAGGAAGTACAACTAACAAACAAACCACAAAAAACCATAAACAAACCACAAACCACAACAAACAAACAAAAAAAAAACCCTTTCGCGTGAGCTGGTGGCTATGGCGCCACAGCCCACCAGCCAAGCTCCGGTGTGGTTCCTTGTGCCATCGACTCGCGTCATCGCTGATGGCTTGAGCCATCAGCCACTGTACCCTGCTCTCTAAAAAGAAGTCTAAAGGTGTTATCCATCACACCTTTGGTTTAGACCTAACGAGTGTGGAAACCCGCGCGATGCAACGGGATTGGCTTCAAAGGACTTACTTTGCAACGACACTTAAACCTTAAGGATTAATTTTGCCAAGTTGCTATAGTTAGCAATTAATGATGCAGGACTTATTTTGAAGCGCCACATGAACCTCGGGACTTTGCTTTTGCCAAGTTAGAAAAGTTTGCATTTAATGCATCAAGATTTATTTTGCATAGCCACTTGAACCCTCCTCGTGAAGCTAACTTTAAGTTTTGAAACTTGCATTTAATGCATGCTTTGCACTGTTTTCTTCCCTGACAAATAGTATATATATATATATATATATATATATATATATATATATATATATATATATATAATATTAATGCTTCTTTTTATATATATAAAAAAATGTACACGTATATAAAGTTTTTTTAAGTAGGATATAATTTTTTAAAAATTAGTCTAATAATTTAACAACGTTCAAAATAAGCTGTAGAAAATTAAAAACTTTTAAAACGGTGTATGACTAATTAAATAAACAATAACAATTATATATATATACTAATTGTCGGGGAAGAAAACAAAGAACAAGCCAAGCATTAAATGCAAAGTTTTCCAAGTTGGCAAAAATGTCCCCTGAGGTTCAAGTGGCAACCGCAAAGTAAGTCCAAACATTAAATGCAAAGTTTCACAACTTGGAAAAAATAGTCCCTAAAGTTTAAGAGGCGTTGCAAGGTAAGTCCTGTAGAATTAAATGCTAACTATAGCAACTTGGCAAAATTAGTCCCTAAGGTTTAAGTGTCGCTACAAAGTAAGTCCTTTGAAGCCAATCCCGCTGCATCGCGCGGGTTTCCACACTCGTTACTTTCTATAAGTGGGGGATCAACACGGACCGAAAGATCTAAAGACAAGATTTTCTTACAGTTTTGCACATTAACGCTTTAGGAAGTTCAACAGGGTGCTAGCATTTGATCTACTTTAGCGCACTACGTACACTCTAATTGCTTGAATCAAACACAAGTATGTGTGGGTGGGACCAAAATTAGGGTTTTCAAAAGTTGAGAACCCTAATTATATCTCTTGTATTTATAGGCCTTAAAAGATAAATATTATATTTAAATACTAGATAAACTCCATATTTAAATAAGAGATCATTGATTCATTTAAAAGATTTGGAATTATCTCATAATATACTTATCTTCTTGAATAAGTAATTGAACCAAGCCCAAGCCTAACACACACCCTATACGGGCGGCCAAATACCAATGGGCCAGATGGACTTTACATTTGATTCTTAGTTTAAGGTCATTCTTCTTAAATAGTCCAACTGATAAAACTTAATGGGAAATGCTACATCCATCTACAATTTACAAAAAAAAACCCACACGATGACATGGCAATGATGTGTCAGGAAGTGAGTGGTTTATTAAAAGAGAAGAGAGAGAAACCACACCAATTAGAAAGTGACACATCAGCATGTGAGATTTTTTTTGTAAATTGTATGTGGATGTAGCATTTCCCAAACTTAATTCTTTTTTCGCTTAATTAGAGCATTATATATTTACAATAAAGTTTCGCTTTATTGTATGTGACCTCATGGAATCAAATATTAATGGCAGTATTTAATTATGTTATAGTATGCATATAATCCTACAAACTACCACTTGGACATGTGTATAACTTCCGCTAATAATACCGACAGGTAGCCGTTTAGCAATAGTATTTGTGACAACTCGGATTTTTAAGCCATTATTTAACCTCAAACTTTTACTATTCATTTTCTGGAAAAGTTACTATTCATCCTCGAGTTTTCACTATTCACAATTACTATTCATTTTTACTATTCATCGTTTTTTTGGGTCATTATTTATACTCGAACTTTTTCCCGAAAATTACTATTCACTAATTACTATTCATAGTGTTTTTATTTTTTTTACTATTTTCGCGTAAATTAAATTTTACAACTTTATAAATTAAATCGCGTAACCGAGAAACAATATTTTTATTTTTGAACAACATATAAACCAGGGTTAATCTACATATTGCTAAAACGTTTCTCGTAACATCATTTTCATTTTATGTCTTACTCTTAATTACCTATTATTTATTTATTATCATTAATTAAATAAATAAACGATTTCACATGATTTTCATGCAAACAATGTACTTCGTACTCCTAATATATAAATATCTAGTTTTTGGGTCATTATTTATACTCGAACTTTTTCCCGAAAATTACTATTCACTAATTACTATTCATAGTGTTTTTATTTTTTTTACTATTTTCGCGTAAATTAAATTTTACAACTTTATAAATTAAATCGCGTAACCGAGAAACAATATTTTTATTTTTGAACAACATATGAACCAGGGTTAATCTATATATTGCTAAAACGTTTCTCGTAACATCATTTTCATTTTATGTCTTACTCTTAATTACCTATTATTTATTTATTATCATTAATTAAATAAATAAACGATTTCACATGATTTTCATGCAAACAATGTACTTCGTACTCTTAATATATAAATATCTAGTTACTATTCATAAATATCTAAATACTATTCATCAATATATCTAAATAATATTCATCAAAATATCTAAACACTATTCATCCAAAATATCTAGATATTTTCAGAAATTTTCTCTAAAAAAAAAAAAAAAAAAAAAAACTAGTTCATTTTATTTTACATAAAAACACACACATCCCCCCTATTTTCGGCTAGAAAAAGAAAGAATAATAAATGTTCGGGTTTTGCTTATTTGGTGTTATACGAGTTTACTCTTTCTCTCCTCCTCCTCTTTGATGCCGCCACCCTTAACCCTCCATACTTGATTTTCAGGCTCCGAGTTATACACATAAGTTGAAGGCGTAAGTATTATCTACGTAAAAATTAAGTTTATTTGGTGTTTTTGCAGTTGGATTAAGAGCTACACAATGGTAGATAGGAGCTGTGGTGCCAAAGGAATTTCTTGAAACATTTACAAAGATAGATCTATGAATTATAAGCAGGGACGGAGCTAGGGGGTTCTCGCGGGTGCCCGGGAGCCCCATGGATTTTTTCGATGTAGTGTTAATTTTTGAAAAAAACACTGATTTTTCCTAAATGCATCTTAAATGCACCCGGTCTTTCGAAATGTGTTTTCAGTATTACGATTCAAAAGATTTTATGCACCCGGTCATATTTTGTCCTGGCTCCGTCCCTGATTATAAGGATGGGTTTTTGATATGGGAGCTTAGTTTTGATTTGTAACTTGATTATTATAGTTTTGGGGTTGGTTTGAAGTGATTTAGAGGTTTTATAGTTTGGAAGATGGATTTTTGAATTTAGATGCGGAAGCGCTATCTAATTTGCTAGTATCATTTATCGGTTATTATCAAGTGAGTCATAGATTATAATTTTATACGTTTTGAATTACTTTTTGGGGAGATACATGCTTATAAATACTTTACTCGTTTTATCAAAATACATGATTTGCACTTACATACAGATACAAGTGCACAAAACATCTATACTTTTATGATGTGCTACATTTTTCTATTTTTCATACATGATGTGTAGTTTTATTGTGATATATGCCTTAATGTGTTAAACTCGTTTGCATGGTTCGTACATTATTCATAAGCAACTGGTTAACTCCTGGAGGAAGCCGTTGGAGAGGTATTGATAATACTATCAGGCTGACGCCCCCACCCTTGTGTCCTTGTATTCTTGACCTTGGGTGAATATAATCCGGTGTAGGGTGTAAACATATGAAAGCAAGTCATGAGGTTCAGTTGGCGGTTACATTTTACATTAAGTACTTGCATATATCTTATACACATATGTCTTGCTCATACTATATTTTAGCAGTGGGTTGTGAACACATAGGTTGCAAGTTTTGTATAGGCGGAACTTGGAAGCTATGAGAACATTCTTTAAAGGCTTTATTGTTGGTAAATTTAGTGCACTTGTGGGATTAGTTCATACCTGGTAATGGGTTAGGAGGTACGGAGTGTACACCCATAAGGTCCATGCACACCCTGACTCTTTTAGTGGTTTGTATTGGTAGTGCTAGTGGAAAGTATCACGATGGAAAGTACTATTTGTGGTTTCCACTGAAGCAGTGTGTGTTTCCACTGAAGTAGTGTATCCACTGCTAATAGTATGAAAGTACTGCTAGTGTTAAAGTACTGCTTAATGACCACTTTTAATTGGTCTTGTAACCACTAACGGCTATAATGGTGATAATTATGAGGCTATTAATGGGCCGATTAATACTCATAATTCCATTTGACTAGCTCAGAGTAACCTCCTATAAATAGGAGATCTGATTATGCATGAAGAATACACAAAAAACGATTAACACTTATAAGCGCAAGGGTTATTGAATTGTGCCTAATTCTATAACTGCATTTGGTCTTATCCCAAGTAGATATTAGTGTAACCCAGGCATTAGGGTCGAATAGTTTAATTTGGAAAGTGATCACACGATTTCAAGTGATATCCGGTAACCACCTAGTGGTATTTGTTTCTGCTGACTTGGTACTTGTTTCTGCTGACATTGATTATCTAACCCTGTTCTGGGAGTTAAAACCCCAACAATCAAAGTAAACTATTTGTGATAATCAATGGCTGCTACTGCAATAAAACACATGGCTTCAAACTTTGCCAAGCTTGATAAGTTTGAAGGGGTGGACTTTAGGAGATGGCAGAAGAAGATGCACTTCTTGCTGTCAAGCATGAGTGTGGTGTATGTGCTAACCACACCTATTCCTGATGATGGGGATGATGCTACTGTGGAGCAGATCAGGAGGAGGAGCAAATGGGAGAACGATGACTACATATGCAGAGGTCTTATTCTCAATGGTATATCTGATTCTCTGTTTGATATTTATTAGAACTTTGAATCTTCCAAAGAACTGTGGGATTCCTTGGATGCCAAATATATGGCTGAGGATGCATCAAGTAAGAAGTTCCTTGTTAGTAATTTCACAAATTACAAAATGACTGATTCAAGACCAGTTATGGAACAATACAATGAACTTCTTTGAATACTTGGAAGGTTTACACAACACAATATGAACATGGATGAGGCTATTAAAGTCTCTTGTGTCATTTACAAACTCCCTCCTTCTTGGAAAGATTTCAAGCATACCTTGAAACATAAGAAAAAGGAATTAACTCGTTGAGTTGGGCATCATCTGCATTGAGGAATCTCTCAAGATGCAGGATAATGACAAGCTAAAGAGTAGCAATGCTGCTGGTGCATCTGTTGTGAATATGGTGGAGCATAACAACTCCACCAGGTACAATGACAACAAAGGCAAACGCAAATATCATGACAACACTAGGGCAGATCCTAACAAGAAGGCAACACCTACTTGTTGGAAATGTGGCAAATCTGGTCGCATTAAAAGGGATTGCAAAGGTGTTAAGGTTGGTGGTAAAGCCAATGGATCAGGCACTAATGGTTCAGGGAGTGGTGGTTCAACCAACTCACTGAAAGGTCAAAATATGTTTAATAAGTCTTTTCAGATTTATTATGTTACATATGTATCTGAATCTTATTATGTGCAGGATGATGATGTTGCGTGGTGGGTTGACTCTTGTGCAACAGTTCATGTGTGCAAAGATAGAAGCTGGTTCAAGACTTATGAGTCACTTAATGATGGTTCTATTCTTCACATGGGAAATGAGTCAACAGCCTTGGTGCATGGTCGTGGTTGTGTAGATCTTAATTTTAGTTCTTGAAAGATTGTAACTTTGTTTAATGTTATTCATGTTCCTGATATAAGGAAGAACCGGTTTCAAGTAGTGTATTGAATAATCATGGATATAAACAAGTTATTGAGTCTGATAAATTTGTGCTTTCTAAACATGGTGTTTTTATTGGTTTTGGTTATTTATGTAATCAAATGTTCAGGCTTAATATTGTCACTAATAGTGTTATTTCAAACTTTTATGATCACCATCGACTGACTGACTCTACCCTATGGCATGCAAGACTTGGCCATGTACACTATAAAAGAATGCAAGATATGTCTAAGGATGGGTTGATCCCATATTTTGACATGGACACCTAAAAGTGTAAAACTTGCATGTTGACCAAGATAACCAAGAAACCTTTTCATGGTGTTAGTCGTGAGACTAAGGTCTTGGAGCTAATTCACAGTGAACTGTGTGATTTGCATGCCACTCCTTCTTTGGGGAATAAGAAGTACTTTGTGACATTTATTGATGATGCTTCTAGATTTTGTTATGTCTATCTATTACATACAAGGATGAAGCATTAGATAAATTCAAAGTGTTTAAAACTGAAGTTGAATTACAACTTGGGTCTATGATCAAAAGATTAAGGACTGATAGGGGAGGTGAGTACATGGATACTCAGTATTTTCAGTCTGTTGGTATAATCCATGAAACGACGCTTTATACTCCTCAAGAAATGGTATTTCGAAAGGAAAAACAGTGGTGTCTGAAGGAGATGGTTAATTCCATGTTGTCCTATTCAGGACTGATTCAAGGGTTCTGGGGTGAAGCTATGTTAACAGCTTTCTATTTATTAAATAGGGTTCCCAACAAAAGGAACAAGGTTACACCTTATGAACTCTGGACTAAAAGGCTGAACTATCTCAAGGTTTGGGGTTGTAGGGCTATTGTAAAACTCCCTGATCCAAAGTTGAAAACTTTGGGTGAAAGAGGCATTGATTGCATCTTTGTTGGATATGCTGAGCATTCTAAGGCTTTTAGGTTCTATGTTATTGAACCTAATGAATATGTTTCAGTTAACTCCATAATTGAATCGAGAGATGCAAACTTTGATGAGAATAGATTCTCATCAGTCCCTAGACCAAGTATGAGGATTCCTAATGGAACTCATGACACTGGTGTATCAGAGATTCCTGATGATGAACTATCAGTGGTCCCTGATGAGGTTGTGGTTCAACAACCTGAACCTATGCTCAGGAAAAGCAAAAGGGTCAGGACTCCAAAGTCATTTGGACCTGAGTTTCAACTATACTTAGTTGAAGGAACAAGGGATGAGGTCTCTGACCAATACTCCTATTGCTTCATTGTTGAGGATGACCCAAAAACATTTGAAGAAGCAATGAAGTCCTAGGACATTGCTTTCTGGAAAGAAGCAATCAATGATGAGATGGATTCCATCTTGGGCAACAACACTTGGGTGTTGGTTGATCTACCACCTGGTTGCAAACCTCTGGGTTGCAAATGGATTTTCAAAAAGAAAATGAAGGTAGATGGAACTATTGAAAAGTTCAAGGCTAGACTAGTCATTCAGGGCTTTAAACAAAAGTCAGGGATAGACTATTTTGATACTTATGCCCATGTGGCTCGTAGCAGTACCATAAGACTGCTGATTGCTATGGCATCTATTCACAATCTGATTATTCATCAGATGGATGTGAAGACAGCTTTCTTGAATGGTGAATTGGATGAGGAGGTTTATATGAACCAACCTCATGGCTTCATCTTGCCTGGCAATGAAAACAAGGTGTGTAAACCGATTAAGTCTCTTTATGGACTAAAGCAGGCACCTAAGCAATGGCATCAAAAATTTGATGAAGTGGTTTTGTCCAGTGGTTATGTTCTTAACCAAGCTGACAAATGTGTATATAGCAAATTTGATGAATCTGGTAAAGGAGTCATCATTTGTCTATATGTTGATGACATGTTGATCTTTGGCACTGACCAAAATCAGGTTGACTTGACAAAGGAATTTTTGTCATCAAGGTTCTCCATGAAGGACATGGGAGAGGCTGATGTTATCCTTAGTATAAGGATTAAACATGAAAGTAAAATAATTTCTATCTCTCAGTCTCATTACATTGAGAAGGTGTTGAGGAAATTCAATTACTTTGATTGTACTCTAGTGAGTACACCTATGGATACTTGTGAGAAGCTAATGCCTAATAATGGCAAAGCTGTATCTCAACTTGAGTATTCTAGGGTGATTGGCTGCCTGATGTATGCCATGACTTGTACAAGACCTGATATTTGTTTTGCAGTGGAAAAATTGAGCAGGTATACTAGTAATCCTAGTGCTCATCATCGGCAAGCGTTCAAAGGGTAATGAAGTATTTGAAGAGAACTATGGATTATAGTCTCTCATATACCGTTGCCCATCGTGTTGGAAGGATACACTAATGCAAGTTGGATCAAGAACACGAAGACAATTCATCTACCATGGTGGGTATTCCTACTTGGTGGAGGTGCAATTTCTTGGGCATCCAAGAAGAAAACTTGCATCACCAGTTCAACAATGGAATCTGAATTTGTGGCTTTAGCAGCTGCTGGTAAAGAAGCTCAATGGTTGAAAAACTTGCTTCTTGAGATTCCATTGTGGCCTAAACCTATAGCACCTATTTCTATCCGATGTGATAGTGCAACTACATTGGCTAAGGCTTATAGCCCGATGTACAATGGTAAGTCTAGACACTTAGGTGTCAGACATAGCATGATTCATGAGCTTATCATAAATGGGGTGGTATCTATAGATTTTGTTAGATCTCAAAGTAACTTAGCTGATCACTTGACGAAGGGTCTGGCTAGAGACTTGGTTATAAAGTCTGCTAAAAGGATGGGTTTAAGTCCAACTTAGTCACTGAATGCTAGGACACCCAACTCCCTCCTAAGGAAACTTGGGAGCTGAGTTCAATGTGGAAATCTTAACATTCAGTGGACTGGAGCACAAGTTTTATTTTACATCCCAAGGTTGTGCTCAGAACCTGCGAAAGGAGGATGAAGTCTTTACTTCTTAATGGTTAATTTTCTTTGAAAAAGTCCTTGGCATGAGCATGAATAAAGAGGAACCACCTATGTAAATGTTGAAGTTTTGCCGCTTCAGGAAGCTTTGGACTTTTAGCTTTACAACATTTATGAATTTGGATATGGACACATGGCTTGTATAGTGTCAAGAGCTGATAAGTGTTTGAAAACTTGTGTGTATTTTATCTTCGGGTATTCAAATGGGTTGAAGGGTTCAATTCTTAGAACACCCCGATTCTCGAATATTTGAACGTGTAATTTACTAAGATGGAAATTCAATCCTCGTGACATTTTCGTTTATGCACATGTTTTGTTTAATGTTTGTTTTCATGCAAAGGAAGTGAACTAAATTTGGGGAGGATTGTTGGTAAATTTAGTGCACTTGTGGGATTAGTTCACACCCTGTAATGGGTTAGGAGGTACGGAGTGTACACCCATAAGGTCCATGAACACCTTGACTCTTTTAGTGGTTTGTATTGGTAGTGCTAGTGGAAAGTACTGCTGATGGAAAGTATTGTTTGTGGTTTCCACTGAAGCAGTGTGTATTTCCACTGAAGTAGTGTATCCACTGCTAATAGTATGAAAGTAATGCTAGTGTTAAAGTACTGCTAAATGGCAGTTACAACTGCTTAATGACCACTTTTAATTGGTCTTGTAACCACTAACGGCTATAATGGGGATAATTATGAGGCTATTAATGGGCCGATTAATACTCATAATTCCATTTGACTAGCTCAGAGTAACCTCCTATAAATAGGAGATCTGATTATGCATGAAGAATATACAAAAAACGATTAACACTTATAAGTGCAAGGGTTATTGAGTTGTGCCTAATTCTATAACTGCATTGGGTCTTATCCCAAGTAGATATTCGTGTAACCCAGGCATTAGGGTCGAATAGTTTACTTTGGAAAGCGATCACACGATTCCAAGTGATATCCGGTAACCACCTAGTGGTATTTGTTTCTGCTGACTTGGTACTTGTTTCTGCTGACATTGATTATCTAACCCTGTTATGGGAGTTAAAACCCCAACATTTACATGTTAAACAAACATATTAACTCACCAACCTTTGTGCTGACACTTTTTAGCATGTTTATCTCAAGTTAGTAAGGCGATAGCAGGTGCATGGAGCATAGAGTCATAAGGCATGCTTTGGAGACTTATACTTTCATAATTACCATTCGATACGTTGTAAAAGCACTTTGAAACCTCATGTTTGTAACTCTGATTTAATTTATCGAATGAAAATTTTTCAAAAATGTTATTTAAAGGTTGTTTTCTATACCTCGTACTTTGTATTATGAAGTATCACCCCAGTGACACTATCGTTCCGCTGCGATATTTTGGGGGTGTTAAAGTATTCTACCTGCCTCACAAAAATACACGACTTATCTGTCCGATAATAGAACCAAATATTATCATTAATAGTTAATGATTTTATGGTTTGAACTATATTCTTATTCCCTTTATTTTCGATACATGTTAACTAGAGACATGAATCGACTTCTTTTTTATATATAAAAAGGTACCCGTATATAAATCTTTTTTAAGGATGTGTAAGGTATAATTTTTAAAATTACTTAAGTAGTGGAAAATTTAAAACTTTTAAAACAGTGTATGACTAATTAAATAGACAACAATTACTTTGTTTAGGTGAGAGATCAACACGGACTGAAAGATCTAAAGACAAAATCTTCTTACGGTTTTGCACATTAACGCTCCAAAGAAATTCAACGAGGTGCTAGCACTTGATCCACTTAAACGCAAAACATACAATCTAATTGCTTGAATCAAACACAAGTATGTGTTTGGTGTTTCTGATAATGAAAATGGTGGGATCAAAATTAGGGTTTTCAAAAGTTAGAAACCCTAATTCTATCTCTTGTATTTATAGGCCTTAAAAGATAAATATCATATTTAAATATAAGATAAACTCCATATTTAAATAAGAGATAATTAATTTATTTAAAAGATTTGATATTATCTCATAATATACTTATCTTCTTGAATAAGTAATTGAACCAAACCAAAGCCCAACACACACCTCATACGGGCGGCCAAATACCAATGGACCAGATGAACTTTTCATTTGATTCTTAGTTTAAGCTCATTACTTCTTAAATAGTCCAACTAATAAAACTTAATTCAGTTTTCGCTTAATTAGATCATTATATATTTGCAATAAATATATAAAACTGAAGTTTCGCTTTATTGTGTGTGGCCTCATGAAATCAAATATTGATGGCAGTATTTAATTATGTCATACTATGCACATAATCCTACAAACTATCGATTGGGCATGTGTATAACTTCTACTAGTAATACTGACGGGTAGCCATTTAGCAACAGTATTTTGCATGCCTCACAAAAATACACGACTTGTCCGTCCGTTAATAGAACCAAACAATTATCATTAACAGTTAATGATTTTATGGTTTGAACTATATTCTTATTCCCTTTATTTTCAATATATGTTAACTAGAGACATGGATTAAGCAATCTCAATTTGCTAACATTTGTTTCTCGATCTAGAGTTAATGATATTACTAAAGTAAGGTACAACAATAGTTTAACATCTACTTCACTCACGGTCGTGTGTATATCAGTCAATTAATCGAGTGACCTACAATAGTATCATGCTCTTATAAGAGGAACAAATCCTTTTACATATATCCACTTCACAATATACGGTCTATAATACCTGAAACACCCACGTATGATCTCGAGTTACCAAGATGTTGGAGATGAATCTAAGTAGAACTCGTCTTGTATTACAGATGTGATAATATTAAAAGTTCAAGGACACAAGAATACAAATCATAAACTTGACTCACTATTTGACAAACATCCATGTAGTGACGTCTCGTATGGGTCATCCAATATTCAACCCTATGAATGCATATGAACTTTTTGCCCAAAAGTAAATTATGATAAAAGGGTGGCATCGGATGATAATTAGTGAATTAGTCATTGGTCGGTTTCGCGTTTCGAGTGTTATCGCTTAATCAGACAAGAGATTTATGATGAAATGGATAGGATGATGAAAAAAATATATGATATGACTTTTTATGGATTGGTTGAAGCAAATTGTAAGGATTTGAGTGATTTGAGTGACAAAATATTGGAAAAGATGTGGGAAATTTGGTATAAACTGGAACACTTGGATCGAAGTGTAAAATACGGTCTATAATACCTGAAACACCCATGTATGATCTCGAGTTACCAAGATGTTGGAGATGAATCTAAGCAAAACTCGTCTTGTATTACAAATGTGCTAATATTAAAGTTCAAGGACACAAGAATACAAATCATAAACTTGACTCACTATTTGACAAACATCCATGTAGTGACGTCTCGTATGGGTCATCCAATATTCAACCCTATGAATGCATATGAACTTTTTGCCCAAAAGTAAATTATGATAAAAGGGTGGCATCGGATGATAATTAGTGAATTAGTCATTGGTCGGTTTCACGTTTCGAGTGTTATCGCTAATCGACAAGAGATTTATGATGAAATGGATAGGATGATGAAAAAAATATATGATATGACTTTTTATGGATTGGTTGAAGCAAATTGTAAGGATTTGAGTGATTTGAGTGACAAAATATTGGAAAAGATGTGGGAAATTTGGTATAAGAACACTAGGATCTAAGTGTAAAATGTTTAGGGTTTTTAGGAGATGCAGAGAATGTAGACTCCTGTGAATGCCTTTTTCACATAATCGGGGTTGCTTTTAAGGAAGAAGAAGCTAGGTGCACTACTATAAAAAGTGGATCTTGAGATAACATCTGGATCTATGAGATTAATACTTAAGTCGAAGTCAATGAAAGGATGATCAAATTCAGTCACTTGAATTTTAATCAATGGCTTAATGTTATGTATGGTGGACATAAGATGACTCACTGGAGAATGAGGAATAAACTCTATGATGAATGGGTTGAAAAGAGCATTGAGGAACTATTTGAAGAATACAAGGAAATGGTGAATGATAAAATAGAAGATGAAAAAGTCATTAGTTATTGGGAGTTCAAGAGAAAGTTGCACTCTGAAGTTGTAGATTTATGGGATGAATACCAGGATAATGAAGGAGAGCATGTAAAAATAATAAATATAGTTTGGGATCGTTGTTATGAGCTGCAAAACCACGGTTACGAATCAACATGGTATGCTAGAGAGCTTGAAGATCAAGAAAGAGAAAGAGATGCGCAAGAATTAGAGCCTATTACTACCCTCCTAAGATTACTGTTGAAACAATCAAGGCGAAAAGATACACTGTGAAACATTCGAATGACTTTATTCTAGTTAAGAAAATGAAGAAAAAAAGTTTGCCCGTTAGCAAAAGAAACGCCTTAAATGTTCAAGGAAGGAGTCAACTAAGAAATAAGGAAGAAAAGTGATAATAACAAAGCAACGTAGAGTAGAAGAGAGTCGAACTTGAACAACTCATAAATAACCAGAAGTGCTTCCCTGGAGACAACCCAAAATGTTTTTCCATTTTTCCTTTATTTTGTTTATTCTACAGTTCATTCTGTTGAGTAGATACGGCGTATTCCACTCCCAAAATCCATACTGTTTATTTCTGCATTTAGGATTTTATTTTTATAAATTATCTGCTAGGTTCTTAATACGACGTATTTCTGTTTTGGGATACAACGTATTCAAGCCCTGACTCGTATTGAATCTTCCATACAGATAGTTCAATATGGCGTATTCAATATCAGGGATATGATGTATGAACAAATGTCTGCATTATATCACCAAGGTAGTTTTGACCCCAACCTGATCAATATGACGTATCCAATTCATGAATACGCTGTATCAATCTACAGATCTGGACACGACCTTCTTAATTTTTTTTTTCTAATCGACTAACGCTATGAAACTAGTGTTATGTATTTCTTGTGGGTCGGTTTACAGGTTTGATGAAAGCAAAAAAGAAGAGGTATACTTATTTATGGAATTTTTTGTTGAAGGTTGTTTGCGCTAGGATTCAGGCGCACTTATTTTCAAAAGAAGAAAAAAGTGCTCATATTCTTACCATGGAGGATCATTTTGAGCAATATGAGAAGAATTTTCCATTTATAATTCTACCCTCTTTATGTTTATGTATTCATTCGTGCAAGGAGGGCGTTGTACAATTCAAGTGGGGGAAGGTAGATAGAATTAAAATTTTACTTGTCCTATATCTACGAAAATACCTAAAAATATGCTAAAATTTAAATAAAAATTACATGTTTTCGTAGATCATTAGTAACATAACCCGCACACAATACCCTTAATTCCATTTGTGAGAATTGAAACATTTCCGTTTCCCCTATTTTACCCCAAATTCCACAAAAATATGAGTGTGCTGCTAGATTGATGTAGACTTTGGAACTTGGCTTGATATATCTATTTGAAACCACCATAATGAGCATTGCATTGAGGAAAGTTGGTGTAATCGGCTTTAATAAACGTAAAAAGCAAAATTATTAGGATAAACCCAAATGACCCATGTCATTTATATATGTTTGGTTCTTAACTAACTACACTAGTTAGTTAACCACCCGTATAAACCATTCTTTACTCTCATCTTTAGAGTAAGATACCCCTAATATAACATGTTGAGTCTTTCCTTTTGTTTTTAAACCCACTAAATGTTTATTGGTTCGTTACACCTTTACACCTTAGCTTACCGTGTAGATTAAAGTCCATTGTTTGGTTGCTAGTTGCTAGATATGTCCCATGTATTTCCTGTATTCGTGTGAGTTTTTCATTCGATTCTTTTCTAGAGAGACATTGGTCATGAGAATTACATAATGCAATGGGAATGTGAAAATATGTATTTTTGTGTAATATTCTTGTACTACTACTTTCACTAGTTTTTATTTCATTCGAATTCATATACGTTAATGAATATCATAGATGAGATATTATTGGTGAAATGGTAAAGTATGTACCATTAGTTTATTTTTCAGTTTATGTTTATGTTAAAAAAAATATGAATTTTTTTAGTTATTAATTTAAGTGGTCCGTAATATAAACCTCTTAGTTTAGTGTACAGTGACCATAATTTTGCCATTTTTGTATTGTATATTTTGGGATATTATGGGAGTTGGTTATTTGGGATAGCTAACTTGGTATGTTTTGTCGATGATGTTGATCGATGTATATTTGAGTCTTATTCGTGTATCATTAAAGTGTGTGTTTTCCGTGTTAAAGTATGAGTTAGTCAATGATAGTCTCTTTCGGGTTTGTGGTAAGGTAGTAGCTAGTAGCAATTAGTCATGTCAGACTTAATCTATTTGTTTTTATTATTTTCTATTTAAACCAATTATATATGTTTCTCATGCCTTGTCCTTCCCTTATTCATTCTTCATCCTAACCTTTAGCTTGCTCGAATTAGGGAATTGAGCAATCATTGGTGTCTTATTCATGAATTTGGATGAGCATTAATGGTTTTGTCGCCCTGGTATAATATTATTGGTGAAGATTACTTAGTCCTAGTCATTAGCTTATTCGAGTTATGGAATGAGCAATCACACGTATCACGGGCATGGATTTGGTCGTGTATTTGTGTATTTATCGCCTTTTCTAGAATATTGATATCAATAGAGATTAAAAAGAATGACAAACCCTTAAGCCTTCACAATTTAACCCATTTTGCCTTTGAAATTGGAGACTATAGTGATAGAGATGTGTATCCTTGCCAATCTTATGATAGAATACTCACCACGACTGTGCGTAAGTGTACCACTATAAAACACCTTAAATTAGTTACGAGAGATGAGCGGATTTCATTTCCTATTCGTGAGGTGTAATGGTTATGCACTATTGGTTAAGTTAATTACTTTGATGCTTAATTCCTAAATCAAGGTTTGAGACGTTTTTCTAATTGCTTAATTTATAGTCTGCTTAAGTTTACTATTTTCAGTGTTTATGAATCAATATTGGAAAAGACACATAAAAGGACATGATTTGGAGCTTATTTTGGTAATTCTGTATGCAACCTTCAAAGAGCATACGGCGCATGAAACTCTGGCCATACGCCATATTGATATATGGAAGAATTCACTAAGTATTGGTGAATATGAAGGCATACGACGTATTTAACTCTGGCAATACGCCGTATTGGAAGCTCTGCAATCAAAGCCCAAGTCAACCATTGAAGGTACGCGGCGTATGAAACTCTGTCCATACGCCGTATTGAAGATCTTATCTCCAGTCAAAGTATATAGCATATTTGAAGATATATGGCGTATTCTTCTTTAGCGATACGACGTATTTAAAAGACACACAGAATATGCTTTCTTCGTCAGCAATCAAGGAATCTAGAATACGCCGTATCAGTGCCTGACAGAACACTATAAATACAAATCTAATACGGGGTGTTCATATATAATACTTCCACCACACCACTTCACAACCGAATTTCATCATTTCAACACCCCAAGATCAGTCCCGAGCGTTAGGAATCCAAGAAGAGAAGGTCTCTGTGGAAACGTAGAGGGGGGGGGGAATACGTTACCGTTTAAAAACTTTAGATCTTTAGTATCAAATTGCTTATGAAGCTTGTTATAATATGAAAGTTCCAATTATTGTTTGTGACCAATGTAAAGCATAGTAAACCATGTTGTCACACAAGCATTAACATCAAACCACATCACAAGCAATAGTATAGTGCAACTATAAAAGTAAAGAGATAAAGAAAGGAAAGTTCAAACCGAACACGATGATTTATAGTGGTTCGGTCACGGATCTCCTTTCCGCCCTACTCCACTCCCCGAGTACCCAACTTGAGAGTTATTTCACTAAATCAACAAGCTCCCTTCTCGGCGGAGAAAACCTTACAATCGCCGCTTACACTTTTTCTGGTACAAAGCTAAATACCGGTTCTAGTTCGAGGTAGAACCAACCTAACGTCGCCTATACAATATTTCCGACACTAAGCTAGATGTCAAGTTCTTTTACAAGGGTACAACCACTCCCAATATGTTTTATGGCCCAACATAACAAACCTTGTGTTTTATGGCACAAACACATAAACCATCTAATCTAGTTTGGTGAAAGTGTTGTTATGATGCAATGATGTTTACACTAATGATCCATGACACAAATGTCTAATGGATATGAATAACTACTTCTAAATGATCTTCCATTGATAGGAAGCCTTCATGATGAAGATCACAAGTTCCCTAAACTTGTTGTGATAGATCTTCAACTTGTGGTGAGTGGGAATGGCTAGATCTCCAAGCTTTCCTTGGTTGATCAAGATGTAGAGTATGCTTACAACAAAGATGAATGTTAGAAGCATTATGATCATGTGATGGTGAGGGTGATTAATGTATGTTTCTACATTGTTATCTACAGATCTAAATGATGCAAGAAGGGTAGAGAGAAAGTGTGTTGAAGGGATTATTAAACAACTTGGTTTGGCTTCCTATTTATAGCCAAAATGGACAGGAGCGTCCACGGACCACGGAACCCTCAAAAGGGTTCCGCCATGTACCATTTTGGTACCGTCGGTCCTGACAAGATTACCAAAATCTTACCAAAGTCAACCAAATCCATCCAAGATTGTGTAAGCTATGTAGAGTCCAATTCTAAACAAAATATTCTATGAAATCTTCTAAAGATTACAAGGATGATGCATACCATGATGTAATATGTATTTCCATTTTAGATTAAAAAGTTTATCAAAGTAAACTTATAAAATGTATTATGTAACTAGTTAATAAAATGTCTAGTTACCTTTTGAAATACTTGTGAATGCAAAATGTAAAATGAGGTTCGAAATAGAATGGTTAACCTATTAAAATACTTAGTGACTCTAAACGTATTTTAAACATTCTAAATGATTTGTTAATGGGTTTGATCATAATGCCACATAACAAACATGTACGAACCTGTGTTGTAACATACGAGGACTTGAGACATCGAGAGGTGTTGAATGTATGTTGAGACAAAGTGTGATTACAAGTAACTTGTACATTTTACGTTATGTATTACAAGTTACATGTTTGTCATCAATCAAAACAAACGAGACTGTATAGATTAAATATCGTAATATTTGCACTAACAATCTCCCCCTTTTTGATGATGACAAATATATGTAAACGTAATAGAAAGTAAAATGTAAAACGTTACTTGTATCCTTACTACCTTTACATTACCTTCTCCGTTTACACTCTTCTCCCCCTTTTGTCGAAACAAAAAGGCGTGTCCTTGGAGTTTAACTTCATTTCTCCCCAAAAGGCGAGCTTGCATCATCCCTAGTGAAGTTAAATCGTCCACTTCAATCCATCCCTTGTTTGGTAGCGGATCCATGGATCAAATAAAGAGGCTTAACCTACATCAAGGTTAGTTTTATGCAACAAAAATTATGAGAAATATATGGAAAAGAAAAATGCATAGCAATGTTAGCCTATTTTCTCCACTTTTTATCGAAGCACAAATGCTTGTTGAAAAGTGAGAATGATGCTAAATGCGTGCATGCTCCCCTTGACGGTTGCTCCCCCTTGTTTGAGGCGTCAAGGTATGATTAAAACCTACAAAACAAATATTAGTGCAAAACTATATTCGTCATTGGACGAGTAAGTGCTATGCAACAAAGTGTATATAAGATGCATTCAATGAATGCTCGATGGAAGCTCCCCTTGCTCTAGGGCGTCAAGATGAACCTTCAAAATAAATATAAATATAATAGAAGCTTTGTCTTTAGACAAATATGTCATATACAATCAAGTGTATAGACGATGCAATATGAGTGCTTAAATGATATTCCTCCTTGTTCTAGGGTGTCAAGAAGCACCTAAAATAAAAAAATAATTGATGCAAACTTCATCCTTAGATGAGTAAATTATATACAATCGAGTGTATATGATGATGAACCTACAATGAAAACATTAGTGCAATATATTTCATCTTTTTCACAAAAAAATAAGATGTATATATGTGATATAATCAAAGATCTCATGAAGTGTAGTCTCCTAATTACAATCATAAGAAAAGTGAGAATATAATATGATAAAACCTACAAAATAGTTCCTAGAAAGAAGATATGAAGTCTTCCACCGGTGTGCCACTAGTGGTGCTAGTGTTGGTGTCGGTTTACTAGTAGGATTCATGTGGTGATGGTAGATGACTCGAGATTTACAAAAGTAAGTTTTTGCTAATCCATGGTGGTGATGATTAGTGAAAGTGGTGATGGAAGGTGGTGGTGATTAGGTAGGAAGCTATTAAGGAGTTAGAAACTCATATGTATAGCAAATATAAAAAATATGGACTCATGCAATCCTTTCGTCATGTCAAGTGAGCAAAGCTAAAAGGAAAAAAAATATGAATGGACATTGCATTTCAATGATGCATAAGGGTTATGATTTGAATGATTTATTGATGCTAACAACCTATTGTTTTGAGCAAGTTCTCATATGCTTCAACCCAAGAGTAATCAATAATGCGTTCTATCAAAGAATATATAAAAGTGATAACATGAAGATAAATTCGTTCATTGATTGACACGAATTATAAAAATGACCTATTCTAGGTGACAATGGAAAGGTAGTATTAGCATGGTTTTGACCGACATGGATGATTATCACTTTGAAAAGAAGTGAAGACAATATGGAAAATACTAATAATAATAATGAGTACCTATATGAGGATGAGAATGACATCATATAAGTGAGAGTTGGATGGACCAACGTGTTGGAAATGGCTGTTTTGATTAATATATCGTTTACATTGACAATGACATGCATGATATATGTCAAGCGAGAAAAGAATAAGATCCTATGATGGTGTTCTAGATAGTGAAGTTGTAAGGTGCTAGTTTAAGGAAAATCCTATATTCGTTGATTGTGGAGATGAAGAAGTTTGTAAAACACATGATGTGTTTTTCACTTGATGAGGTATTGGTGCAAACTTGTGATATAAGGTTAAAAAGGTTGAACTAGTTGTGGTTTCATGAACCGGTTTTAGCTAAGTGGTGTTTGCCTATGTGTTGGTATTTTAGAGTCTAAGAGATAAAATTTGACAAAAGACAATTATGTGAATGGATTTCTCTCCCCCTTAATTGGTGGACATCCAACATAATGTGTATCAAATAAGGAATGACAACAAAGTGTTTAGGAGGTTATTCGGGTTAACGAAAGAGATGAGCTTAGTGATGTTTTTCTGGATGATGGTTAGCATACAATGAACTTCATCCTTAAAGTCACGTACCTCTTCTCGATTAATACGAGATGATCGTATGATGAGGCATGTGGTTTCCTAATAGGAAGTGAAGAGGATTAGAGTATTGTTATAACTAAATAATGATGGAGGTGATTTTTGGAAAGCGGAAGCAAAAATGAGATTTGGAAAGAGGTCGGTTGAAAGACAAAAATGCAAAGCCAACCCTCTAGAACTTAATTCTATATGCTTTTAAACTATATGCAAGTGTAGGGGTCCCATAAAGCATAGTACTAATCTACGTAGCAATAAAGGGGATTATGCAAAATGAGCATATAAAAGTTAGAACCAAGTGAGATAACAAATAATTTGTTATCAACCTACAAAACAAATTTGTTAGTGACAAAAGATGTTAACATGATAGAAATCAAATGATAACATATTATATAAGCAAAAACAACACATTGCACTTAGTAGACAAGAAATCACCACACAAGATAGCATCAAAACAATCATATTATGCAAGAATATGACTTTATTCAAGACATTTCATTATGAGATTGTTTTGTCGTTAGACTTAGACACTTAAGCATACTTGGATATACAATAATCTATGTGATTAATTTGTAAGATAAAAAGGCTTCTAAAAGTTAGTCATACCAAAAGCACTTTGACTGATTATATGTGCACACGTAGCAAACAAATAGTGTGACAAGAAGCAAAAGAAACAAGATGAAAGATTCATGCAAGCCATGTTTAAGACATAACAATTTGGAGCATGTATCATTTGGATCGTACTACACATAGATGTAATGAATGCCAACTAATAACTTTCAAACACAAATATATCATATCAAAATTATCATGTATCAAAATGGCATATTATGAGTTCATAAGTAACATGTTAATCATGCTAAAATAATTCAAAAGTAAGTATCATGCAAATAAAGTTTAGGTTTAAACGTTTAGTAGCATGAAACAAGAATACAAGCATTATAAAGATAAAACCGTACTAAGGTTTACACATTTGACTAGTTATCAAACACTAAGATAATGTCAAATCAACTTATCGTATCAAACAAGAACATGTAATCAACACATGTAAGTGCAATGCAAGTGGTTTTAAAAGAAAAGTCATATATACTACTTGTTTGATTAGTATTCCTAAGGCGAGGCAAACTATCAATGTTTTAACACTTACTTTAGGCAAGTATAGGAAAACAGATTTTTCAAGTTGGAGAATGAATATGAGACTATTACTAGCGGTGCTCAATTAAGGCTAAACACGACCATTTTTACGGGTGATTCCACATACCCAACTTCTCTCCGGGAAGCAATTCAACCGTTAGGTCAAATTGAGTTTCTAGTGCAATAGGTTCTCCAGTAGTCATTCTCATGTTAGAAAGATGGGAACTCCTACTTTTGCCTATTAAAGTGCATAAAAGATGATAGTTTACCAATACTTGGCTTAATGTGACACAACTAATATGCAATATAACTAAGGTGATGAAGATGTCATGTTATACACATGAATTTTAACAATGGTGTGTTGATAAACAATATGTTTTAATCTTGTGTTTAGAATCTAAGGTTGTTCAAATTACATAGCTATGAAATGTATACTTTAAATGTGATTTGATTATCTAAGACTAGGGAATGGAATATGTTAAATTAAGAACGTTCTCAAGAAAGCTCTTTTTTATTTAACGAGAATCTAAATAAGGTTACCAACTTCAATAGATCATGTGTATGTTCTAGAGATGTGTAGTTTTAACCTTGGATGTGCACAAGGTTTGAGCAAGGTTAGGTTATGATCTATGCTTGAAAGGAAATGGATACAAATAGTATCTTTCAACAAACGATGGGATAAAGTTATCATGCTTATGAAAATAAGTATGACAAGATGAATTGGATATGCTAGTTCATAGAACTTGTGGATGTTTGTTTCAAGATCATTTAGCCAATGAGGTGTAATGAAATCTCTTGTAACATAACCATTTATGTCGCAAGGAGAGAATAATGAATAGGATATACAATATCCTTTTAACAAGATGAATACTTAACGCATGATTTCTTAGGCATAATGTTTTTCAAAACATCATGTTTTCCTAAATAAAGATATGAAGCCAAAGTGCTTGAATCGGATAGTCCCATCTAAATAAACTTGGTCTCAAGATTATATTCACTAGATGATGACAAGAGGAATTCACTCGAGTTTCTTATGTATACTCCTCAAGAGTCATTGTTGCTCGGGGTGTATGATGTTGGCTTTGAGATTGCATTTTAACATATGTTGTTAAAATGTTGATTTGAGGTTTAACAAAATTTATGCAGAAGTTTAAAGACAAAGTATTACTAATACTTTGATAATTTGTGAAGGTAGTACTACTTATACCTAGTGGAAATTGACAACAATTACCAAGAGCACCATGCTTATTTGATAGTTGAGGTTCTAGCCATAATGAATTATCTAAGTCCTTATATGTGGGAAAGGATGGTTGAGTTTGTTCAAACGTGCATTTGATTCAGTACAAGTGTTGGACACAAGGGCTTTTTGAGCAATATACTCAACGAATTCAAATGATGGTGGATTGGTTGATCTAGGTGGTAGGTCTTCTAGTGTGTCTAAATAAGGATGTGGTGATGTAGGGGTTTGTTGTGCTATGGGAGTACTTAGGTTGATTATTTGTCCATAGATATTGAACACAAAAAGTACGGATACTAATTCTTATGGTTCATTGGTTGCTACAACTTAGTGGGTGAAGTGCTTGAAGTTTTGGTTATGTCTATGAAGCTTAGGGGCTGAGGTATAGGTTCACCTTGAAAGGGCACGTTTGATTTAAAGGATGCTCTTGGAAGTTCATGAGCAATACACTTAATAGTGCCAAAAGATGGAAGAGGGATAGTAGGTGTCAAAGAGGGATAAGTGGCACAATGGGCTGTTTGTTTTGGATAAGTGTTTCAACATGTGTTGTTAAAATACTTGGGTGTTGGTTTTTTCGGATATGACTTTTAATGACTACAATCGTAAGTCGCATATACTTGAATATTTCGGATGAAATACTTAAGTTGTCAATCCTAATTTGTTGAGATTATAAAGCTTAGATTGAACTCAAGGATAACAAGACTTGATAGTATGTCTTTAACATACGTGTGAGTTATGACTCTATGTAAATACTTATCGTCTTGAAGGATGACACATTATTTTCATGTTAACCAAGTGAGGCAATACATGTAGATACAAAACAATATCTATAGTCATATGATAGACTTGTGTATGATATCTTTGCAAATAATGAGTCCAGATTTGTTAGTCTCGGTAAGTCATCTAAGTCATCCGCAAAACGGGTGAGGAGATGTTGGTGGTGTTGCACAAAGTACAAGTTTTGGAGACTTTGGTAGTGAAGGTGTTTTGGATGGTTGTAAAGTAGTCATAATGGTGGGTGATTTTGGTGGTGGAGTTGGAGTACTTAAGTTTAGAAAGTTCACATCTTGGATGGGTGATGAGATGTTGAGAGGTAATGATTCCGAGGATGAAGAGTTCAAGTTTAATGAAGCAACAAGATCGAATGCTAATCCTAGTGGTTTATTTGAGGTTGAGGATTTAGTCATTTTGACTTTGCTTTAAGAAATGCTAAGCTTAAGGAAAAGTAACAATGTAGGTGTGAAAATGACCATCCTGAATGTGTCGATTTATGGAGCTAAGGATTCACAGAGAGATGTGTTTTATTTGATGTTAGTTTCTAATGAGATGAAAGTGTCTAAGATCATGTCAAACATCCTAAGTTAATCCATTAAGGATGTGTTGAGTGAGATATGAAACATATGCATTAACAAGTATCCTAGAAACGAGATTTGGTAAATTAGATTGCAGGATTTAGTAAAATTCAACAACTTACCTGTAGGATCCACGGCACCATTTCATTACACAGGAACCCTTAAATTGGTGCCTGGTGCCTTTATCAGTGTATGGCGGTACCAAAATGCATAACAGACGGTACCAACATTTTGGTGCCGTCGATCGTGGACACTAGAAAAGTTCACAGACCCATTTTTTAGGTGTCGGGGAGTTTTCGAAACTGAAATTTTGCTTAAAACATGTGACATTATATATTTCTAGTTAGGAAAAGTCGATAACACATATACAAACATAGTGGAGCATAGACTTTGACCAAGGGCTAACGATTTTCACATAAAAGTGAAAATGGGTAAAATTTGATAACACACTTGTGCTATCCACCTGCATAAACCGGTTAGCATACAACATTGTTTTAAGTCATATTATCATCCTACAAAGTAAAAACAAATAAATTACATCATACAACATTGTTTTTGTCCTTGTACCAAACACTCTCTTAAAACTTCCATTTTTCAAAGTACTTGACTAATTTACTTAGTACTCATTGCTAAGTGAGTTATGGCATTTCATAAGTTATGCGAGATGTTAGTATAACCTATGCAAAGGAAGTGATCTAAGTCTATAAGTGATGGTAAAACAATTTTCCAACTTAGTGCACAAAATCTAGCAAATGTCCTATTGTGCATAAACAAGAAATTGTCAAGCAAGCGAATAAATAACATGGCAAGATTGACACTTATATTATGCAAACAAACAAGTGTAAACAACAATTTGAAAATAAGCAAGCAACATATATGCAAACAACATAAACAAGTGGTCATTTAGCATAGCATAACAAGAAAACACTTTTCGTCATTTAGCGTTTAAATATGACGATGTATACCAAGCTTGATTAGTTTTCTTTAAACATATTACCAAATTAATTAGTTTCAAAAGAAGTTGTATCAAAGTTCTAAGAATACCAACTTAAATTGTTTGATTCAAAAATTTGAGTTTTTATGTTAAAGCGAAACTTAATATTTTAGACATACTGTAGTATTTGGTCTATTTCACTTATTTAAAATTAGACTCAGGCCATGAAAGTATTTTTTAAGTGAAAGTAGACTCAATTCCCTTTAAAATGATAGGTGGCTCGACTCGTACGGACTTACGGTTAATTAGTTATGATTTTTTTAAGTTGCCCAAAAAACTGCATACTGTACACACGGATTCCACGGAACCAAATAAAGGGATCCGCCCTTTATAAGATTTGGTGCCATGGTCCTCTGAGACAGATTCACCAAAACTAGTATTTGACATAGAGAGAACGTGTGTGACTTACTAGATTTCATAGTAAACATATAATACACATATTTAACAACATATCTACTTATGTAACTTATCTTAAACATTTACGGAGGTGATTTTTCAACTAAATTTATAGTTATCCCAAACACTCCTTTAAAATCATATTTCTTCATAAATTTTCTATAAGCACACAATACAATACTTACTAGTTCTTTCAACAAACTTTTATTTTATTTTTCAAGAAAACCTTCAAGCTTGTATACAAAGTTACATTTAACAACAAAATTTCTAAGTATAACAAGCAAAACATTTTTCATATTATTTTTCGCTTCAATGGTAATTTGATACATGGATCGTACTCTATTTTAAAAACCATTTGTTTTGAAAATAAGAGCTATGTGGCTCTGATACCAATTGTGGAAACGTAGAGGGGGGGTGAATACGTTACCGTTTAAAAACTTTAGATCTTTAGTATCAAATTGCTTATGAAGCTTGTTATAATATGAAAGTTCCAATTATTGTTTGTGACTAATGTAAAGCATAGTAAACCATGTTGTCACACAAGCATTAACATCAAACCACATCACAAGCAATAGTATAGTGCAACTATAAAAGTAAAGAGATAAAGAAAGGAAAGTGCAAACCGAACACGATGATTTATAGTGGTTCGGTCACGGATCTCCTCTCCGCCCTACTCCACTCCCGAGTACCCAACTCGAGAGTTACTTCACTAAATCAACAAGCTCCCTTCTCGGCGTAGAAAACCTTACAATCATCGCTACACTTTTTCCGTACAAAGCTAAATACCGGGTTCTAGTTCGAGGTAGAACCAACCTAACGTCGCCTATACAATATTTCCGACACTAAGCTAGATGTCGAGTTCTTTTACCAGGGTACAACCACTCCCAATATGTTTTATGGCCCAACATAACAAACCTTGTGTTTTATGGCACAAACACATAAACCATCTAATCTAGTTTGGTGAAAGTGTTGTTATGATGCAATGATGTTTACACTAATGATCCATGACACAAATGTCTAATGGATATGAATAACTACTTCTAAATGATCTTCCATTGATAGGAAGCCTTCATGATGAAGATCACAAGTTCCCTAAACTTGTTGTGATAGATCTTCAGCTTGTGGTGAGTGGGAATGGCTAGATCTCCAAGCTTTCCTTGGTTGATCAAGATGTAGAGTATGCTTACAACAAAGATGAATGTTAGAAGCATTATGATCATGTGATGGTGAGGGTGATTAATGTATGTTTCTACATTGTTATCTATAGATCTAAATGATGCAAGAAGGGTAGAGAGAAAGTGTGTTGAAGGGATGATTAAACAACTTGGTTTGGCTTGCTGTTTATAGCCAAAATGGACAGAGCGCGTCCACGAACCACCAAAACCCTCAAAGGGTTCCGCCCTTTATACCATTTTGGTACCGTGGGTCCTGACGACACGGCAAGATTACCAAAATCTTTACCAAAGTCAACCAAATCCATCCAAGATTGTGTAAGCTATGTAGAGTCCAAATCTAAACAAAATATTCTATGAAATCTTCTAAAGATTACAAGGATGATGCATGCCATGATGTAATATGTATTTCCATTTTAGATTAAAAAGTTTATCAAAGTAAACTTGTAAAATGTATTATGTAACTAGTTAATAAAATGTCTAGTTACCTTTTGAAATACTTGTGAATGCAAAATGTAAAATGAGGTTCGAAATAGAATGGTTAACCTATTAAAATACTTAGTGACTCTAAACGTATTTTAAACATTCTAAATGATTTGTTAATGGGTTTGATCATAATGCCACATAACAAACATGTATGAACCTGTGTTGTAACATACGAGGACTTGAGACATCGAGAGGAGATGAATGTATGTTGAGACAAAGTGTGATTACAAGTAACTTGTACATTTTACGTTATGTATTACAAGTTACATGTTTGTCATCAATCAAAACAAACGAGACTGTATAGATTAAATATCGTAATATTTGCACTAACAGTCTCGTATCAACACATTTAGTTTAATCATTCGGTTTGCATATCGATTTCATTATAATTTCTATTTGTTTATCGTTTGTTTTAGCTCTTTGTTGTTCTACATACATTATTGGGTAACACCTAAGGTGTTAGCTATGTTATGACTATTACATTCATGTTGTTGCTTTTATGAAGATTTGATGTTTTGTTTTGGATAATTTATGTGATTATAAATAGTGTACTTGTTTATTTGTTTAAATAGTTGACATCTATTTTCTAGATCATCATATGAATAGTCTTTAAGCTAGTGGTGATCTGTATGAATATGGTCAGTAATCTTGACCTGACTTCACTAGTATCCTTCCTTAGGACTCGAGGAGTGGGAACTCGAGGTTAGATGAATAATGCTAAAACACTTAAATTAGTATAGTGATATTCAATAAAGCGATCGCGTGAGAAGAGTAGGTATCACCAGGACCAATGGGGTATCACATATAAATCACATAATTAGTTGACACTACTTATTGCATGTTTGTAACTGATTAGACCTATAACTTGCTTCAGGGATATAGGTTGCATGCATAGAACTAGATATAGTGACCATCTGATCTAGTTTACCTTAGATAGGAATGCTTGTCTGAGCATTTCTGATGTCACAATTACTCTACATTAAATCATTACACGAATAAACGGATAACTGAAGTATTTCTTAGAAGTAGCATGGCTATCACTTCCTTATCCAATTGATCACAACCTTAGTAGTTTAATTGTTTTAATTAGTTTAATTTACTTTTATTGTTTAGTAATTTAACTAATCTCAAAATCAAACCCCTTATAAATCTGTAAAATTTACTAGGTTAATTCTAAAAAACACTGCTCCTGAGAACGACATCGTACTTACCCTACTGGCTACATTGATTGGGTACACTGACCGTTAGTGTTTTTCTATAGGATAGTCCGGCAAAATATAAATTTAAAACTTGATAATAAAAATATTGACAACGATCAAACACCCTAAATACAAAGGAAAAAACATGTTAATAATTGCTTTGCGTAAAACCATTCATTACATTTATTGCAAAGTCTTGATGGTAAAAACCAAACGCACACTCGAATGTAGTAAGTCTCTACGAAGAAGAGTTTTGCTACCGCCATTTATAGAATTCCCAATGCTAACAACAACAATTCAGACCCGAAAACACAAATTGAGATATAAGAACAAATATTCACAAATTTCATAACTATAAAGACGATCGAAAAGCCAAATTGAAACACATTTATTGTAGAACATGTTTACACTCATATATTGTCTCTTAAAATCAATCTCATACATCGACACGACATCCTCACATCACAAAAAAGCTATTGTAAACACATCAGACTCTAAAACCGATAATCGGTTTCCATTATTAGTTAAAAACCAACATCTAGCCAAGTTATAAAACAACTTGAATTTGGGCTCGGATATCAGTTTATGCAGGCATGTTCAACAACAATTATGCATGCCTGTTTTTGCAAAACCAACACTACAACTCGAAGGGCAACTGAATCAGCATACCCAAGCAAGCACTATCCAAAATAGATCTACAAAACATACAACAATCATTGAAACTTCACATCTAGTGCCCTACATCAAAAATCAAATAAGCTGTAATACACGTTTACATCATATGTCACGATTATTACAAAGACCCAAACTAAAGTTAGCTTGCATATAAGAAAGATCATAAAGTAACAACCTTTAACCAAAAATAACTCAGGAAAACCCCATTTTACGGTTGGCAAAGTTAGTCAAACAAATAACAATGAATAAAAATACAAACCTCTTATAAAACAAACTAACCATGAATCTAGAAAAAAAACCCACATACATGAGTCGAATCGTATACCATACAACATCCAATGTTTAACACAAACAAAAAACTCCATATCTTGAAACATGCACTTAATCATCCAACATAACATGCACTCCACAAAATAGACCAAAACCAAGCCTTGAGCTGTTTCTATGTTAATTCCATGGTTAACCCAAAAAAATTAAGCATGCATAAAGTAACAAGACATAACAATATAAAAAATATCATGAAGTACTAACCTTTAACCAAAAATCATGATCTTTACACAAAATAGGAAGATCCAACCAATGAACTATAGCTGCAAACTGCAATTAAACCCAAAATTAGCCAATAAAAATACTAACAATTTGTAAAAAAAAAAATAGAAAGTCATAACACTTATGAAATTAACATTCACAACCACGATATATACAAAGCTTCTTCACAACTTATAACCGCATGTCAAAAACAATTTATTCACTACACAAAAATCCGCAAAATCACAACACATTAATCAAACTTCACAACACATTAATCAAATTTTAAACAACAAACAAAAGCAAACAACTCTTCTAGCAAACTGTAACGATTAAGGAAGCACAATTACCCATATTAGCCCTAAGTTTTGCAAAATCACAACATACCAATCAAATTATACATTACAATCCTAAACGCGAAATCAGTTAAATTGTATTCTACTAATCGTTCTCACCAAAACCCACAAAACAATTTCGTATTATTAGCAAAAAATAAATAAATAAAGAAAAACAACGACTCAATTTTCCAGTGTTGCAAAAAAATTTCTACAAGGCCGATTAATTACCGATTATGCGCTACTGGGCCATCGACCTTGCTGATTTGTGTAAATCACTCAAACAAATCGGTCGGCTTTGGTCAACGACGGTTAACGATGGTCAAACTTACCGAAAACTTGCAAATCTTGTTGGAAATACCCTAAACTCGCCATAAATTAGTTTAATCACTTATAGTCACTGTTTATATTTATTACAAGATGTTTTTCAAGGAAAATCTTGCTGGGAATATTAAAACTCGCGGTAAATACGCAAATCTTGCCAAAAATGCCAATATGATTTATTACCGATTCACTATTTTTGCAACTTTGAACAAATGTAATCACTTATAGTCGCTGTTTATATCTATTACAAGATGTTTTTAAGGAAAAATCTTTACGGGGTTACTCAAAACTCGCCGGAAATACACAAAACTTGCTGAAAATGCGAATCCGATTAATCACCGATTAATCCCGCCTAGACCGATTACAAGCTACAGGGTGGTCGGCCGCCTCACTACCGATTCGCGATTTTTGCAACCTTGCAATTTTCTTACTAGCACCTATCAAGTGTGTGCCAAATGAAACACTGATTCCTTATATTAATGGTCTAGAATCAACAATCCAAAACAGGTGTACAACATGCAGCATGTGAACAGTTTCGGCTCAAGTTGTGGCTCCACAGTGCACTCAAGCTGCCCCACTCCCTCAAGCAGATCTCCAAGTCGACGGCTTCACAACAGTGTTGGCTCCCAAAACACTTCAATGAACGTTATATAGTATAATTATATTATATAAAATATATAACATGTATATCACGTCCTTAATCTTTACCTTTATTTTTAGTATTTATCTTATAATCATATATATTGAAAGATTTAGTTCAAAAAATCATTAGGGAGTATTAATGACATGTATTTTGAAGTGAAAATAGTTTTTAGTTGAGATTAAATGCTAAAACCAATTTTGAGTTCAATATAATTATGACTCCGATCAAGTACTCACACATTGAATTTTCTTAAGTCCGTTTGGTATTCATAAAATTCATATTTAATTTAAATATTAATATCTAACTATCTTATAATAGAGGGATGCACTTCCCTCATATTAATTATTTTAAGATTTCCATATATAAAATTTTAAGCAAATACAAGTTACAAAGCATTAGTTACAATACTTAAAGCACAAATAAAAATACAAATCAAACTACAATTAATACACAACTTAAAACACCCCTTCACAAAAGAGTACATGTCTCTAATCATGATGTACAACATTTGCTTCACACGCTAGGATCAAACGCTAGGATATCAGTTATCAAACTAGATTAGATTAAGACAAAGATTAAACAAAAGAAGCTAAAACAATAACTTATAATTTCAGAATAATTGTGAACAAAATCTCGTAAATTTGATCAAAAAGAAAAGGAACATACTATTAAAAAGGTGAATCTTACCACAACAACAACAACACCACCAAAGCTTGAAAATATATATAGTATAATGAAGGGGCCTAACAAATTAAATAAACCTGGTTTTATGAACGACGAAACACACATATCAACAGATTCAAAAGTCAATGGAGTAGTGCTTGATTTTGGAGTGTGTGCTTTTGTAGATCTTGTTTTCTTTAAAGAATGTGCAAGTCACGTGTTTATATTTTTATACCCTTCCTTTTTAGACAATAAAATATTGAAAAGTTGTTTTCCCTGCCTTTACCTTGCTTTTCCACTCCATAGATTAAATAATTGGCTTACATGTAAAATGTTTTCTCGAGAATTTCGAATTCTCCGCTTTTTGTTTTCTCGAGCTAACCAAACAGACGAAATCACACCATTTCCGTTTCTTGGGCCTCATTTCCCTATACCAAACACACCCTAAGTATTAGGTATAGATAGGTGATACTCACATCATATTTTTTGATTAATGCACCACAAATTATGCATTATAGTATTGTAAAGTACAAACTTTAATGCACAGATTGTAATGCATTCATTAAAAAATGTAGTGTGAGTATAAATTCCCTTAGGTATACTATAACATGATATATAATGAAAAATCCGAATTTCTTTTATTTTTTCAAGTGAAAATGACAACTTATTATATAGTTTTCATTTGAAGTGCAAAAAAACAGATGATTTGGCTTTCAATACATTTTAGTATTGAAAGCGACTATACACTAAATAAGGTAAAAGCCATGCTACATATATCTACCAATATAAGAAAGTTTACCCGAATAGAGTTTTATACTTGTAGTTATTAGAGCAAAGATTGTAGTGAAGCACCATTTCTTTTCATTTGAGTCCCACCGGATGCCACATCATTTTAATACTCCTTTTTCAAAATACCCATACTAATAACACAAAACAAACTCTTCGTTTAGGCTCCACCTACCCCCAATTTTATTTATTTCTTACTTTGCTTCTGATTTATATATACTTAAAAAAAAGCTGCATAACTAATTTGTCTTATTTGCTTCGTTTGAACGAAGAGTAGCAAACGAAGAGCAAGGCTCGTGTGGTGAAGAGCAAACGAAGAGATTCGTTTAGTGTCCACGTCACAATGAAGATGGTGATTCTTCACTACACCCTTGCTCTTAGCGTGTCTATGACGTGAGTATATCAAATTTGGTTTATAATTCACGCCGAGCGTTAGGTACAAAGTGATATCATGTGTTGGTGTCGTGGAAAAAATGTTGTAACTTTAGCACTTTTTCTTATAATACAAGAACCTCCACTTAATACAAAACACCCATTTTTAATATAAAAGTGATGCCATAGGTAAAAGTGTGACCGTAGGTCCACATACAAAATAATAAAACACAAATACAAAAAAGGGAAAAAAAAAATACTCACCGCTTGATTGGTGGGTACGGCACGACCTCCGATGACACAAGAGATGGTATACCAAACCATAATTTTAAAAGTTAAGATATAAACCAAAAATAAAGATAATCTTCAATTTAAAATAGAAAATTTGTTTCCATCTTTATTTTATTTTGTTCTTCCTACCAAGGTAATGGGTCAAGCCATAACACTTGTGGGTTTCACATGGGTCGACTAAAACAAATAGCCCAGTCCATTTGTTTGGTCTAGTTAAAGTCCAATGCTATAAGTTAGTTCATAAGGATAGAGATCCATGTTGTCTCACATAAGAGATAGTGGTCCCCACAGATGATCCACTTTCAATTCAAATTGCGGGACCCACTAAATTTTTATGTAAGACAACGTGACTAGTCATGTTAAACTAAACATTAGATGATCCCAATTCTAGTTCAAATATTTGAGTTTCGTGTTATTGTGTGACCCTATAATCTCAAAATTATCGACATTAATTAATTTATTATATCATGCAAAAAATTATATGGTATACTCATTTATTAAACAAGGATTGCTACGATGCCGCCGCGTTGCGGCGGGGCATTTTATATTTATCTATATACCCGCTCTTTGATCAAAAAAGGACCAAGAACCTGTCAACAGATGTGTGCACCCTTTGGCGCAACAGATTGCGGTGGAAAAGCTGTAGTCTTGTTAGGTGTTGCAGCACCAATTCTGATAAGTCTAGTGTCCTTGGTCTCCAGTATTTGTACCCAAATCATGTCGGAGATTCTTAAGCATAGGCATCAAGTAAGCAAGTCGTGATTAGAACCTCCTGGTTAGCAACAGTGTCTGAAACTGACCTAAAAAGGGCGCCTGTGTCACAGCATCAAAGGTAGGCGAAATTCAAATAAAAGAGCAAATCATTACCAGATAAGAGGGTTTGGTGACACGACAACTTCCCTCTGAATATAACATGAAGCAATATGCATAAGATCATTGGCTTTCTCTGCTGCATCTTCAGAACGGTTTCCACATGATGCATCACCCCAAAATTTAGAAAATCAGTTCTAATAGTACAGGATTATGATTCAAGTATCGTATGTATACACATGGTAATAGAGTAATAGCCATGCTTACCATAATATATCTAGTGTTTAGGCCTGCTAAGATTGCTGCACCACGAAATAGAGAAAATGAAACGGCTTCCATGTCCCTTTTTTTGATATCTACAATGCGTGTATGGACTTTTGCTCTTACTACGGTTACAGGTATAGTAATTTCGTATTTCAAGTAAACAAATATTTTTAACTTGCGCTATTTTTTCAAAAGAACTTGCCATATGAACTGCCCTCTTAGATATGGTCCCCGTTACTAAGGATCAAAAGAGAGAAACTTCAGAATGTCAAAGTTGGTATAGTTTACTAAATGACTGATTTTTACCCAAAAACCCATATTGACTCATTACCCAATCCATCGCACCAGACTGTTTTTCCCACTTCTATTGACAACTAAACCATACCTTCATTAATTGTTGATCATGTCAAGGACCCTTGGCTGATTTCAAGCATCCACCTTCATTTAGCCACGAACAACTTCCAGCAAGAAAATCCGGCAGTTTGCTGTAAATACAAACAAACCCGACCAAACCTGCGCACTCACTTCCTGTAAAAGCCCAAAATCAGATTCAATATTTCATTTTTCATGATATAACATAAGAATAAAATTAACAAAATTAACCGTGAAGATTGCCATCGCCTCTTGCTTGAGTATTGAGTAACATAGAGAAAGTATAAAAATAAGTGAGGCGGCGAAATTCTCTGCCCTTCCAATCATGAAGACGTGGGTTAGAAAGTTGGGCCAAATTAGCCAGAGTTATTGACGTAAAAAAAAGAGCTAAAAGTCGTATGGATCAAAAATGCAGGTAAACATAAGAAAATACGCAGACAATCATGGGCACATTGAGCAGGCATACCGATCAGTTGGTCATGCTCTTTTGCAGCATCAACACATCGCTGATGGTCATTATCAGAAGGACGCCCAACAACACCATCCTCATTCACGATCATCTCGTATTGTTCCTTTTGTGATTCTACTTCTGTGTTTTGTGCTTGTGCCCATGACACCCCTGTCAACTCACCAATTTCCTTAATTTTTTACAAATTAATTTCACACTTCACGTTATCCGTATTGCCTTCTTGCTTTGACCCGAATTTGAACATCTCACTACATTTTTCATTGATATCGAAGACGACTTTATGTGCATCCGAAATACCTTTTGTGACCCATTTTAGCTCACAAACACCTACATATCAGCCCCATTTCGTCACTGAAACTGACACATTGCAGACCCAAATCGCACCCACTTCAGCCTCCATTTCATCACTCAGACGCACCTATCTCAGGCCCCATCTCATCCCCCAATCACACACCCATTTCGTCCCCCAAAGCGTTTATCTAAACATAAACTTACTTCGAAACCTGCATTAACACTTGTTTTTTTTTAACATAAAGGGTGTTTGGAATTGCGACTTTTTATGTATTAGCATCATCAATTCAAGTGAAAAAAGCATGTTAATACTAACCGATTGCTGACACCTTATGGTAATCCGCTTCTCAGCTTGTACCCAAATGCAACCTGGTCCCATGATGAAGTTTCTTTCTTTTATGGTGTTTCGGATTTTCAAGATAATCTGTCAGCTCAAAAGAGCCAATATTGATCCTTGAAAATAAGCAACATCACAAACAAACATCAATTAGCAATCCCAAACATCCATAACACAACTAAGTGAGTACATGAAGCAATCCCAAACACCCTTTCGCCCTAGAATCTGATTTCAATTCATGAGTTATACTATTCTGCCAGCTCAAATTAAGTTCGGACCACATAACAATCTAGAACCCCTGATTTCATAAAAACACTTAAATTAACACGATTTTCGATTGCAAGCTCTTTCGAAATATATAAAAAGTTATACTATTTTGCTATCTACATGGGAAAATTGGTTACATACCTTCTTCGATTGCAAGGTCTTTCGAAGCAAACTTTAAAGCTTGAGTACCCACCTGATCAGCATAAATAGTATGCACTTTATGAATATAGTCTACAATTACAAACACTAATAGAATAAAATATGTATCGGACTTTAACCTTTGAAAACATCGGCGGCGCATGTTCAATTCCTATAGCTTTGGAAGTTCATGAACGATTGGACGTGGCCTTCATTTGGGTTTTACTGTCACCGATAGACAACTACACGTAAATAAGAGCAACTTAAATTTGAAAAAGACTAATTGTTAGCAACATAATATACCTGCTGCCAACCCTTGCCACGGGATAGTTCTTCAGAAAACCTATCATTCTCGGATCATGTACTGCCAAATAACTTGTAGACAACAATTCATGATGTTAATAAACCTGCATAAACTGTTTCCATACTCTAAATTTATCAACTGCAAGACATATGATAGCTGGACATCTGTTGTCACACGCATCATAAATGTTAATCCGTTTGCTTCTCTCCACAGTCGTGCGAGGAGCCACCTTCATTACTTTCTTTACTCCCAGCCACAACAATATCTACTCTCTTGGTACCATTACGATAGGCAAGCGAGATATGTTTACACAGTGTTGGCCAAACCTTCTGAAACAATATGCTCGGGAGTGTTTCTATTACCGAGTTAGATAGAGGACATGCAACTTTGGCAACAGGTTTTTCTTGGATTTCATTTTCGACAACGCCAAATCGCATAAAGTATAGGACCAAACGTATAAAAAACTAACATGATACAAACATCTAAGGCAAATAACATTCGGGCTTTAAAGTATACGTACACTACATGACGCTGTTAGAAACACTATAAGAATACAGCTCACCTCACAGTGGTGTTCCGCACGTCTTCAAAACTGAAGGTTGTTAATTTATAACCCAAGAGGCCTCGTGGTCTAGTGCAATTTTAAACTGAGACATTTTTATAAAAAAGAAAAACTTAATGACAGAAAGAAAAAGCCTTACTTTTTGGAATATCAACATCATCATCATCATCAATCTTTTCAAGTTTTGGCTCTTCAACCTTAACGCCGTGGTCTTGGGTGGTCCTTTGCCTCTAGCGCTTCTTCTACCACCGGCCAGTGATTTTCAATAAGAAATCAAAACATAAAAAAAATATATATATCACAAATTTCATACAGAAAATAGCAAAATACCATAAACCCACATCGCAAATCATGCAAAATACAACTCAGTATCATAAACTCACATCATAATCTAACCAAGAACAAAAACCCATAAATCAAATTTTCTTACTTACCTATTATTGGAATTGGATTTGCAATGGGTTTCAGATCAAAAGTGTGTCTTTGGTTTTGATAAGAACAAAAGGAGATGAATATGTGAA
>OU343217.1:267960393-267992988 GCA_910596185.1 Chrysanthemum makinoi
CCATTGTCGCAAATGATATATTAATCAAAACCGCATTCCCAACACTCCTCAACACGCTTGGTATCAACCTCACCATATGATGTTTACCCCATCCTCATATAGGTACTCATTATTATTAGTTATTTTACATTTTATCTTCACTTTTTTTCTGTGTCATAATCATCCATGTGCTGGCAAAACCATGTTAATACTATCTCTCCCATTGTCACCTAGAATAAATCATTTTTTCGTATCAATCAATGAACGGGTTATCTTCATGTCTATTCATATTTCTTCCTCTTCGCCTTGGTCACTTGACATTACGAAAGGATTGCATGAGTCTATATTTTTATATTTGCTATACATACGAAGTTTCTAACCTTAATAGCTTCCTACCTAATCACCACCACCTTCCATCACATCTTTCACTAATAATCACCACCATGGATAAGCTTAAATCTGTCATTATAAATCATGAGTCATCTACTGATTTATCACCACATGAATCCTACTAGTAAACCGACACCAACACTAGCACCACTAGCTTTAACTCTTTATATTCCAACTTAACTTCATAACTTCTTTCTAGGAACCATTTTGTAGACTTTATCATATTATATTCTCACTTTTCTTATGATTGTAATTAGGAGACTACACTTCATGAGATATTTGATTATATCATTTATATATATCACATATATACATCTTATTTTTCTTTGTCAAAAAGATGAAATATATTGCACTAATTTTTTTCATTGTAGGTTCATCATTATATACACTCGATTGTATATAACTTACTCATCTAAGGATGAAGTTTGCATCCATTATTTTTCTTATTTTAGGTGCTTCTTTACACCCTCAAGCAAGGAGGAATATCCTTTAAGCACTCATATCATCGCCTATACACTTGGTTGTATATGACATTTTTGTCTAAAGACAAAGCTTCTATTATACTAATATTTATTTTGAAGGTTCATCTTGACGCCATAGAGCAAGGGGAGCTCCCACAAGAATTTATCAATGCATCTTATACACACTTTGTTGTATATCACTTACTCGTCCAATGACGAATATAGTTTTGCACTAATATTTGTTTTGTAGATTTTTAATCATACCCCGACGCCAAACAAGGGGCAGAACCGTCAGGGGAGTATGCACATTTAGCATCATTCTCACTTTTCAACAAGCATTTGTGCTTCAATAAAAAGTGGAGAAAATAGGCTAACATTGCTATGCATTTTTCTTTTTCATATATTTCTCATAATTTTTGTTGCATAAAACTAACCTTGATGTAGGTTAAGCCTCTTTATTTGATCCATGGATTCGCTACCAAACAAGGGACGGATTGAAGTGGACGATTTAACTTCACTAGGGATGATGCAAGCTCGCCTTTTTGGGGAGAAATTAAGTTAAACTCCAAGGACACGCCCTTTTTGTTTCGACAAAAGGAGAAGAGTGTAAACGAGAAGGTAATGTGTAGTAAGGATACAAGTAACTTTTACATTTTATTTTCTATTACGTTTACATATTTTGTCATCATCAAAAGGGGAGATTGTTAGTGCAAATATTATATTTAATCTATACAGTCTCGTTTGTTTTGATTGATGACAAACATGTAACTTGTAATACATAACGTAAAATGTACAAGTTACTTGTAATCACACTTTGTCTCAACATACATTCAACACCTCTCGATGTCTCAAGTTCTCGTATGTTACAACACAAGGTCTGTATATGTTTGTTATGTGGCATTATGATCAAACCCATTAACAAATCATTTAGAATGTTTAAAATACACTTAGAGTCACTAAGTATTTTAATAGGTTAACCATTCTATTTCGAACCTCTTTTTTACATTTTGCATTCACAAGTATTTTATACAAATACATCTTTTGTAAAATGTCTAACAAATATATACATTTATTTGTACAAGTAAACTAACTATAATATTCATACAAGTACTAAAGTTTACTTACACTTGACAAAATATATATTATTTTGACAAGCACCTAACTAGATATTTTATTTTATAAATAGCAACTAGACTTTTTCTAAACTAGTTACATAATACATTTTACAAGTTTATTTTCATGAACATTTTAATCTAAATGAAAATACAATTTTACATCACTTCATGCATCATCATATCTTTAGAAGATTTGGTCAATATTTGGTTAGATTTGCAAGATCTTGAAAGATGTTATAAGATATCAAATTTAATAAAGTATTATTTTTTAGATTACATTTTTGGCTATAAATAGAGCCCATTGTCTTCTCATTTCAATCATCCCTTTCAAAACACATTCTTTCTATCTTTCTTTCATCTTTAGATCTATATAACCATAGTAACATACATTAATCACCCTCCCCATCACATGATCATAATGCTTCTAACATTCATCTTTGTTGTAAGCATATTTACATTTTGATCAACCAAGGAAAGCTTGGAGATCTAGCCATCCTCATTCACCAAAGCATATCAACATATGAAGATTCAAGATCTCTTGATCCTCATTGATTGAAGACTTCTTATTTAAGAAGATCATTTAGATTAGTCATTCATATCCATTAGACATTTATGTCATGGATCATCATTGTAAACATCATTGCATCATCACAACACTTTCACCAAACTAGATTAGATGGTTTATGTGTTTGTGCCATAAAACACAAGGTTTGTTATGTTGGGTCATAAAACATAGTGGGAGTGATTGTACCCTTGAAAAGAACTCGACATCTAGCTTAGTGTCAAATATTGTATGGCGATGTTAGGTTGGTTCTACCTCGAACTAGAACCCGATATTTAGCTTTGTACCGAAAAAGTGTGTTTAAGATTGTAAGGTTTTCTCCGCCGGAAGGGAGCTTGTTGATTTAGTGAAGTAACTCTCGAGTTGGGTACTCGGGGAGTGGAGTAGGGCGGAGAGGAGATCCGGGACCGAACCACTATAAATCCTCGTGTTCGGTTTGCACTTTCCTTTTTTTATCTCTTTACCTTTATAATTGCTTATGATGTGGTTTGATGATGATGCTTGTGTGACAACTTGGTTTACTATGCTTTATATTAGTCATAAACAATAATTGATACTTTCATATAATAACAAGCTTCATAAGTGATTTGATACAAAAGATCTAACGATTTTAAACGGTAACGTATTCACCCCCTCTACGTTTTCACAGTTTCTCATATTTTTTATCTTTTTTTTTAAAAAATTGAATTACTTTCTCTTAGTTATATCATTGCTCTCTTCATAAAACTAACCGAAAAAAAAATATACTTTTTGTGTGATTTTAGGAATCAAGTGTGATTTTACACATAGAATTACACCATGAACCAATCATGGCCCTTTTTTTTTTATCAAAACAAAAACCCATTTTCATCATGTGTCTTTAGAAAATTTGGGTCAACATTTGTTACACCCGGATTTCATACTAATTTTATTATTATTATTTTGAATATTAAATCCAAAATAAGCATCGTGATCATAATTTTCAACATTAGAGTACCAAGCAATAAGAAATATTTGCTTACAATCCAGTGCAACGACTATCCAACATAATAATAAGACTAAAATACACCGTTGGCCCTTAACCAGATTCGGATGATCAGCGATGGGACTTAACATCGCCCTTTTCATCGCCAATGCACAAAATTCAAACAGTAGCCATTAAATGCCAGATTTGTCCCTTGACCAAGTCAAACTCTGATTTTTGTTTTGTAGTCAAGGGTATTTTAGTCCATACACATTTATACTTTTATAACACATTTATATTTTACCCCTTCATCTTTCATCCTCTTTATCATCTACCCAAATCATTCATCTCCCCAACATCATCATCTCCCCCAACATTCATCATTCATGTGATCTCAGTTTGATCACAGTCATATCTTTGTGCATCAATTAAATTATATGTATAGTCAAACATTGCAATCTTTTGGGATGAATGTTGAAAAGTGTATATGAATGATCCAACTGTAGCACCAGAACCAGTTCCATCAGGTGAACCTTTTTCTCATCATTTCAGTTTAGTTTTAAATGAATGTAAATAATCACAACCCTTATAAGTTTCCTGATATGCAATAGAGATGGCAATTTCGACATATTTACTTGATATGCAGATACGGCTAGGCCAAAAGCCCGTTGTAAATATTATGTTTTTATAAACATACTCTTCTGCACTAATTATCTACTGCAAAAGATGGACAAATGATGTTTTGGGTCAACCTACTAGCTTGTTAATGAGCTTGCCCGATCTTCCATCATGCCATCTCTAATATGTATAACTAATATGTGGGAAAGCAGATACACAAGTTGAACAACAAGACTCGGAAGATGATGGACCTCCTCCTGGGTGGGATTCCAAGTGTGAGTCCGAACCTAAAGTTCAACTGAGGTAATTCTTGTGTCCTAACGAGTATGTATATATAAGATACAAAGACGGGGAATGTACAGCTGTCTGTGCAGAATGAAGATGGTCCTGAGCCACAATCACTGTCACGTCCTATTCCAGCACCAGAACTAGTTATATCTGGTGAATTTTTTGTTCTTATCCTAATAATTTAAATACATTTTTTTATTTGAACCTTCTGTTGCTACTTTTTGTTCCGCTTTTGAATGATAATTTGCTGATAAACATAAACCTAATAAGTATAGCGGTATGTGGGAACTCAGATGCAAATGTGGAAGAACAAGACTCAGAAGATGACGGGCCTCCACCCGGATGGGATTCCAAATGTCAGCCTGAACAAAAATTACAAAAGACATGCTCATCAGGTCAGCTATATAATTCTTCTGAATTTATTATAATTGAATCTTATTTTTGTTGGAAATGTATTTATTTACAAACATGTGAATGTCCGGATTCGAACTCGTGACCACGGGATTGCACACATTAGCGAATGAGAATTAAAGTTAATAATTAATGTTTATGTTTACGATTAATTATTGCACATTAAGTCCGGTTAACGATCGGTAAGTATTTAACGGAAAAATGACTAACGACCGTTAAATGAAAAGAGAAAGGACTAGTAATGAAAAGACTTGAAAAATTTATGGTTTTCTTGGGCTTGTCCTATGGCCGGCCAAGGGGAGGGTTTCCAAGCCCAAACCCTAACTTGTTCCCAAAGGTGTCATTCACTATATAAACGCTAGCGTTTGGGTTTTCATATCCTTTGCATTGAATTAACCCTAGATCTCTCTTCTCCTCTCTCTAGTCTATATTCGGCCGAGCACCCCATGTAAGGGAGTTTGGTTTCGTTTTTCTTAAACGAGGACTTGTGTTAGATCTAGCAATCGCTTGATTCGTAGGTTAATTGCAGTGTATAAAACTGGTTGTAAGACATTATTCTTACACCAATAAGTACTTCTTTGTTTTGCTTTGCTCGAGGGTTGTTTTGCTTTGCTCGAGGGATTTGACATTTGCAAGAGGTACGCTACGATACTTTCGCTAATTAATTTATTTGTTATGATCTTAAGTCTTCCGCTGTGTACTCTTGATGTCTTTATGTTTTATTGTATTTTATATATCATAAACTCAACAATTTTCTCACTTTTGACCACCTTGTTGGCATATCAGACTCGAAGATGGAGGATGGCCAACGAGACATGCATGATGATGAAGGGCCTCCACCAGGTTGGGAACCTAATCCCCCGCAAGAGTCACAAGCTCACTTAAGAGTGTCATCACCTGTAGTTCAATCAGGCAAGTTTTTTCCCATCACTTTACATTTTTTTTCTCTCTAATTTATAAGCTATATCATAAGATCTAACATGTGGATGTGTTAAGGTGGAAGAACGGATTGTGAACAAAAAAATGTCAAAGTTGTTAAAGAAATTCCTCAGCCACCTTCAAGACAGCGGTCTATTACTCCAATTGAACCACAAGTAGCGATGTCAAAAAGACCAAGGTCGATAGAGCGGTCCATTACTCCGATTGAACCACAAATACCAATGCCAAAACGACAAAGGTCGTTAGATAATCCTGGTGAGTGTTACCCACCTACATTTCGGCATTTGGTTTTTTGGTTGTCAAATTTGATGTATTTAATTACTTCAACAAAATGTGAGGTAGTTAACGTTATAAAAACTTACAAAATGACAAGTATTGCTTACAAAGTTGAAAAGGAAAAACTTGTTTGCCATTTGTGCATTCTCGACAACGCTTGCATTTTTATGGCTATATTTTGTCAAGTCGAGTAACTGTATGATTTGATGCAAATGGGACAAATGGTGTGTGGTGCGTGCCTTCATTACTTAGTTATCCAAGAGGTGCTCGATATGTTGAGTGTGCTTGTTGTTTGGAAGAGAATTATGTCCTCAAGGTCCATTATGCCGCTGTTCTACATGCACATAAGAATCAACTTATTTTTTCTTTTATATTGATCATTTTACATAGTACATGGATCTTTTGGTTCTGACACTAAATAACTTTATGCAACAGAAGTAGGGCTGTCGATGTGGTAGTCATGATGCTGCTGCTTATGTACTCCTACCGGGCACAAAAATAAGATGCAATAATTGCAAGTTTGAAACAGTAAATTGGGGTATGTTCTTGTTCTAGAACCATTTTTTTGTTATATTTCCATTCCACTGCAATATCCTGCTAATTTGATACAACCAAAGCCGACATTTTGGATCATTTTTACTTATGAATGAGTTGATTTGGATTATTTTTGTTCTTTAATGGGTCAATTGGGTAAAACAAATTTGTTAGATAAAAAGGTTATGGGTCAATCCAACTTGAACCGCACTAAAATTAATGGTTTTGCCTTGAACCCGACATTGCATGTTACCCCAACCCGCCGCCCGATCATTTTACATCTTTGGATACAACTAAACAAACCTTGTGTTTCATATACGCAGTGGATCAAAACCGACGCCCTCCTCTCTCTCTCAACACAAGAAGCGAGCAAGACAACATTTGAGGCGTGTGTAGGGCTGAAATATACAAGTAATACAACCCATCGATTTGGATACCTCTTGAAGAGTTTTCATTTAATACTTGTATACGTGTACATGCTATAATGCTTTATAGTTTATAGTCATGAGTTTGATCATTTTTCTACCATGGACCAACTATAGCACCAGAACCAGAACTATACACTTCATCTTTCATCCTCTTCTATAATGCATTCAAATAATTTATATACACTTTTCAACATTCATCCCAAAAGATTGCAATGTTTGACTATACATATAATTTAATTGCTGTACAAATGATATGACTGTGATCAAACTGAGATCACATGAATGATGAATGTTGGGGGAGATGATGATGTTGGGGAGATGAATGATTTGGGTAGATGATGAAGATGATGAAAGATGAAGGGGTAAAATATAAATGTGTTATAAAAGTATAAATGTGTATGGACTAAAATACCCTTGATTACAAAACAAAAATCAAAGTTTGACTTGGTCAAAGGACCAATCTGGCATTTAATGGCTACTGTTTGGACCCGTGGCGATGAAAAGGGCGAGGTTCGTCCCATTGTGATCCTCCGATACAAGTTTAAGGACCAACGGTGTATTTTAGTCTAATAATAATGATAGTGCAACGCTTGGTCCAACTATGTTGGTCCTAAATCCTAAGGACACGTATCACACACGCAGGATCAGCTATAAAGCCTTTGTGAGTCTGCGATGTTTTTAGTAAAAACCCTCGTAAGAATAATAAAATGCGAGAAAACCTTTTTAAATGCAAACAATCACTTTAAATCAACTATATCACATCACATATCATTTGCCCGATGAGAAGGTGGCACACATCAATATAAATAGACAACATGCAATGGATCCATGCAACACACCGCAACATAGACTATATAATTGGGTTATAAATAAAAACAAGTACGACATATTCAGGGTAACAACAAATGCAGTTACACACGTATCTTATTATAAGATATATAATATGGGGACACAAAACGGTGCCCACCCCTGTCGTTTAGGCTCCCGCTATTCTCTTCAGCCCAACTGCCATATCCATCTTCCTTCTTCTGGCCTGCTATCGACATAGGTGTCTTCCTATTTGATACGTGGCGGCCTCAGTCTCACATATTCATCTCCTTTGTTCTTATCAAAACCAGCACACACTTTTTGATCTGAAACCCATTGCAAATCCAATTCCAATAATAGGTAAGAAAGAAAATTTGATTTATGGGTTTTTGTTCTTGGTTAGATTATGATGTGAGTTTATGATACTGAGTTGTATTTTGCATGATTTGCGATGTGGGTTTATGGTATTTTGCTATTTTCTGTATGAAATTTGTGATATATATATTTTTTTATGTTTTGATTTCTTATTGAAAATCACTGGCCGATGGTAGTAGAAGCGCTAGAGGCAAAGGACCACCCAAGACCACGGCGTTAAGGTTGAAGAGCCAAAAGTTGAAAAGATTGATGATGATGATGTTGATATTCCAAAAAGTAAGGCTTTTTCTTTATGTCATTAAGTTTTTCTTTTTTATAAAAATGTTTAGGTTTGTTAGGATTCAGATGGTTATGTATTGGTTTTAGACGTGTTGTGTTAATGGAAGAAATTTGTTAATTTGTTCATGTTTCATACCATGTGTTTGATAAAATGTTTTAATGACATATTTGTAGCGTGGTGGCGGTTGCAGCTGCAGATTGGTGGCTGCCTTCGGAAACTAATACTTAAAGAACATATTCGGTATAGTTATTGCTTTTCTTTAATGTCATTGAAAACGTAATCACTACAAAATGAGGTTTTGATTGAGTTCTGTTATAAGATATGTGTTTGGTAAAATTGGATAGCATACTTTTCATTGTGGCTTAAATAGGACGACATCCACCCTAAAGGGAGTAGTGTGTTTGGTATTGCTTATTAGAGACCATCAGGGGTGCGTTTGAATTATTTTACCATTTTAAAAATATTATTTAGGTCACACAGTTGGCTATTTACATACTGTTGATATTCCGAAACACAATGGTTTCAGGAAGTGGGGAGAAAGGCATCGTTCATGGGCAAGGTACTACCCTTCGTTTATGTTGAATGTATTAGTGTATAAATTATTATTTCCATAATAAAATAGTTACCGATTTGCAGGGGAAAAAGTAGGTTGCAGACCATGAAAAGTATGTCTCAGTTTAAAATTGCACTAGACCACAAGGCCTCTTGGGTTATAAATCAACAACCTTCAGTTTTGAAGACTTGCGGAACACCACTGTCAGGTGAGCTGTATTCTTATAGTGTTTCTAACAGCGTCATGTAGTGTACGTATACTTTAAAGCCCGAATGTTATTTGCCTTATATTATATGCCTTAGATATTTGTATCATGTTAGTTTTTTATACGTTTGGTCCTATACTTTATGCGATTTGGCGTTGTCGAAAATGAAATCCAAGAAAAACCTGTTGCGAAAGTTGCATGTCCTCTATCAGCTAACTCAGGTAATAGAAACACTCCTAAGCATATTGTTTCAGAAGGTTTGGCCAACACTGGTGTAAACATATCTGCTTTGCCTATCGGTAATGGTACCAGTAGAGCTGTAGATATTGTTGTGGCTGGGAGTAAAAGAAAGTAAATAGAAGGTGGCTCCTCGCACGATCTGCGGAGAAGCAAACGGATTAACATTTATGATGCGTGTGACAACAGATGTCCAGGTATCATATGTCTTGCAGTTGATAAATTTAGAGTATGGAAACAGTTTATGCAGGTTTATTAACATCATGAATTGTTGTCTACAAGTTATTTGCAGTACATGATCTGGAGAATGATAGGTTTTCTGAAGAACTATCCCGTGGCAAGGGTTGGCAGCAGGTATATTATGTTGCTAACAATTAGTCTTTTTCAAATTTAAGTTGCTCTTATTTACGTGTAGTTGTCTATCGAGTGACAGTCAACAACCCAAATGAAGGTCACGTCCAATCCTGTTCATGAACTTCCAAGCGTTATAGGAATTGAACATGCGCCGGCCGATGTTTTCAAAGGTTAAAGTCTGATACAATTTTATTCTATTAGTGTTTGTAATTGTAGACTATATTCATAAAGTGCATACTATTTATGCTGATCAGGTGGGTACTCAAGCTTTAAAGTTTGCTTCGAAAGACCTTGCAATCGAAGAAGGTATGTAACCAATTTTCCCATGTAGATAGCAGAATATTATAACTTTTTATATATTTCGAAAGAGCTTGCAATCGAAAATCGTGTTAATTTAAGTGTTTTTATGAAATCAGGGGTTCTAGATTGTTATGTGGTCCGAACTTAATTTGAGCTAGCAGAATAGTATAACTCATGAATTGAAATCAGATTCTAGGGCGAAAGGGTGTTTGGGATTGCTTCATGTACTCACTTAGTTGTGTTATTGATGTTTGGGATTGCTAATTGATGTTTGTTTGTGATGTTGCTTATTTTCAAGGATGAATATTGGCTCTTTTGAGCTGTGACAGATTATCTTGAAAATCCGAAACACCATAAAAGAAAGAAACTTCATCATGGGACCAGGTTGCATTTGGATACAAGCTGAGAAGCGGATTACCATAAGGTGTCAAAGAATCGGTTAGTATTAACATGCTTTTTTCACTTGAATTGATGATGCTAATACATAAAAAGTCGCAATTCCAAACACCCTTTATGTTAAAAAAAAACAAGTGTTAATGCAGGTTTCGAAGTAAGTTTATGTTTAGATAAACGCTTTGGGGGACTAAATGGGTGTGTGATTGGGGGATGAGATGGGGCCTGAGATAGGTGCGTCTGAGTGATGAAATGGAGGCAAGTGGGGGATGCTTGGGTCTGCAATGTGTCAGTTTCAGTGACGAAATGGGGCTGATATGTAGGTGTTTGTGAGCTAAAATGGGTCACAAAAGGTATTTCGGATGCACATAAAGTCGTCTTCGATATCAATGAAAAATGTAGTGAGATGTTCAAATTCGGGTCAAAGCAAGAAGGCAATACGGATAACGTGAAGTGTGAAATTAATTTGTAAAAAATTAAGGAAATTGGTGAGTTGACAGGGGTGTCATGGGCACAAGCACAAAACACAGAAGTAGAATCACAAAAGGAACAATACGAGATGATCGTGAATGAGGATGGTGTTGTTGGGCGTCCTTCTGATAATGACCATCAGCGATGTGTTGATGCTGCAAAAGAGCATGACCAACTGATCGGTATGCCTGCTCAATGTGCCCATGATTGTCTGCGTATTTTCTTATGTTTACCTGCATTTTTTATCCATACTACTTTTAGCTCTTTTTTTTACGTCAATAACTCTGGCTAATTTGGCCCAACTTTCTAACCTACGTCTTCATGATTGGAAGGGCAGAGAATTTCGCCGCCTCACTTATTTTTATACTTTCTCTATGTTACTCAATACTCAAGCAAGAGGCGATGGCAATCTTCACGGTTAATTTTGTTAATTTTATTCTTATGTTATATCATGAAAAATGAAACATTGAATCTGATTTTGGGCTTTTACAGGAAGTGAGTGCGCAGGTTTGGTCGGGTTTGTTTGTATTTACAGCAAACTGCCGGATTTTCTTGCTGGAAGTTGTTCGTGGCTAAATGAAGGTGGATGCTTGAAATCAGCCAAGGGTCCTTGACATGATCAACAATTAATGAAGGTATGGTTTAGTTGTCAATAGAAGTGGGAAAAACAGTCTGGTGCGATGGATTGGGTAATGAGTCAATATGGGTTTTTGGGTAAAAATCAGTCATTTAGTAAACTATACCAACTTTGACATTCTGAAGTTTCTCTCTTTTGATCCTTAGTAACGGGGACCATATCTAAGAGGGCAGTTCATATGGCAAGTTCTTTTGAAAAAATAGCGCAAGTTAAAAATATTTGTTTACTTGAAATACGAAATTACTATACCTGTAACCGTAGTAAGAGCAAAAGTCCATACACGCATTGTAGATATAAAAAAAAGGGACATGGAAGCCGTTTCATTTTCTCTATTTCGCAGTGTAGCAATCTTAGCAGGCCTAAACACTAGATATATTATGGTAAGCATGGCTATTACTCTATTACCATGTGTATACATACGATACTTGAATCATAATCCTGTACTATTAGAACTGATTTTCTAAATTTTGGGGTGATGCATCATGTGGAAACCGTTCTGAAGATGCAGCAGAGAAAGCCAATGATCTTATGCATAATGATTTGCTCTTTTATTTGAATTTCGCCTACCTTTGATGCTGTGACACAGGCCCATGACAGGCGCCCTTTTTTAGGTCAGTTTCAGACACTGTTGCTAACCAGGAGGTTCTAATCACGACTTGCTTACTTGATGCCTATGCTTAAGAATCTCCGACATGATTTGGGTACAAATACTGGAGACCAAGGACACTAGACTTATCAGAATTGGTGCTGCAACACCTAACAAGACTACAGCTTTTCCACCGCAATCTGTTGCGCCAAAGGGTGCACACATCTGTTGACAGGTGCTTGGTCCTTTTTTGATCAAAGAGCGGGTATATAGATAAATATAAAATGCCCCGCTGCAACGCGGCGGCATCGTAGCAATCCTTGTTATCTATACATACTAAAACACAAAGGATTCCCTGGAATATTCTCTTTTTTTTGGGCCTGCACCGTTTTAGCCCTTTTTCTGGTCCATAACGAGTTCCGGAACCCAAATAGAAGTAGCGCTATATGTATATTTTTTGGGCGGTGGATGACTATAACTCATCTTCATCTTCATCGTCACCTACTTTGGATAACGACAATTGCGTCACCGCCTTAAACTCGATCGTATCATGTAAGTCCATGTTTTTATTTTACAAACACAGAGCTCTAAAAATACAGAAGAATTAGAGTATGTTTGGTGATGGATATTGAAGTGGGTTATTTTAGATGGTAATTCCATGTTTTTATTTTTTTGCAAATACCGACTACTTTTATGTTTGGAGATGCTTTATCATCAGGTCACCCATCTTTTATTTTGCAAACAACAAACTACTTTTATAGATGGTGGATATCGTAGTGGGTTATTTTAGATGGTGGATATTGAAGTATTGCTTTGTGTTTTAGAGATATTTTTGCTACTAAACTGGCGCCAAGATGTTGATGAAGTAAAGAGGAGAAGAGCAAGTGGTGGTTGAAGATGTTGGAATAGGCTAAAAAGAAGTTGGTGAAGAAGGGTTTTAAAGCGAAGAAGGCCTTGGTTTCGATTGTGTTTAGAGCGACGATGCACGTATATATGTGGATGTATAATTCATTCAAAGTAAATTTTTTTTATAGATTTATTCTTTCTGTTACTGGTGTTTGTTTAGCCAGTGTAATTGTACATAAGAAATCTTCTATACTTAGATATGCAAGATGAGGAAATGTAAATACGTGGATAGAAATTTAGAGGCTCTTATCTTTAACCAATCTATGCATATTTTTATAGTCATTTTACCTTCAACTGTGGTCCTATTTTTTTATTTTATTTTATTATTATTTTTTTTTGGGATAATTTGCCAATTTGACTTTCTTCTTAACATTCACTTATAGGTGAAAGTTGACTAAAGATGCTAAAAAAATATGATGTAGATGAATAGCTTCTTTATTCACTAATAAGTAATAACTACGCACATATTTAGTATCTAGATCGAATAATGGAACCTTATTTTCGATTGCTACTATTTGTGGATAGTTTCCCTTTTGTATTTATTGTTCCACCTATGTCTTTTACAAAGTGTGGCACTAAACATATACGATCATTCGTTCCTGATTCAGTAAGCTCTTGAGGTAATTACTTTGTTCAAGTTTCGTACATTTTGTTTTTATTGACTGTCGCGACGGATTTGTGAACAATATGTGGTTGCGTCTACTTTTAGACACACAAACATATAAGGTCAGGTGCAGAAGATTCTTTATGCAAAAGGCATGTGCCCTTTTTCTTTGTACATGGCGCCATAACTTTCCGTTTGCTATTGCATGTATCTTTGTAGGCATCCTGACTCGGCTTTGCCTCTATGATGTGAGAAACAAAGCCGAATAACAGAGATATTTGGAAGCAAACAATTGTCAGGTTAAGTCTTAAATACAAGTATCAATTCTCCGTTCTTCCAGCCATAAATTTGGAAGGTTTTGTTACTTCTAACGTTATACTGAATTGCGCAGTTATAGGCTGATGGCCAATCGCGTATTGATCTTTATTAAGAACATGAGCAACAACAACATTCAGCAGGCGTGAATGACAACAAAAAAAATGGTCGACAGGTTGACGGAGGCATTTGGTTCGTGGGTTAGAAGCAAAGGGGAGAAGCCGCAATCTAGATCGTCTCCGCATAAGAATGGTGGAAAGGTACGCCTCTTTAACATAGTTTTATATGCAATTCTAACATAACATGGGATAAAGTATAAAAGCAGCCTTTTGAGTCATGCATACTATGTAATGGGTTTGATATGTGAGACATAGAATCGACTAAGACGGTTCCATTGTATAAATTTTGCCCAAACATAGTACATGTGCTTTGATGGTATTGTAATATACGGTTGGTCTATATGTAGCAACGGTTTTGAGTATATTCTGAACATGGTGAGGGAGCGAGAACGGCAAAAGAAATTGTCTGTGAGGTATGCTTCAGAAGGATAATGAAGCTCGGGTGAGTTTTTCTCATTGTAGTTCTTTAACGATATATAACTCTCACCTTAAGTTTTGTTCGTATACGATATAAGAGATGGCTTGGATTATATTAATTACTTGCAACATATCGTTACAGATAGCAAACAAAGATTAGAAACAGACCCCGTCTCCTCAGGTGCCAATAACAAACGAAGTGTTCAGCCAACCACTGTAAGCGGAGCCATTAGTTTTTATGTTGTTGGGCTGATGCATAAGAGATATGAATAACGGTTTAACTTATTTTAATCCTTCATGATTTGGTGTTGTTAAAGGTGTTAACACAAGACCTGGAAAGGGTAGCATTAGTTTGTGGGCGCACAATAAACACGGCCGGTACGAGCACCTAGGCAAGTGAATTTATTAGTATTTGTGTAATCGGGTCGGGCCATTATCAGCCAAGCTTTTGTAGCCATTTAAATCTTTTACATAATTCGCCAGTTAGTATCTAATTCTCGAACTTTTACATTGTTTGGCAGAAGAAAGCTTGCTAACGGTCTGCTTTATGCAACCATTGTGTTCCAGCAAGCGCACATAGGTTCGGATATAAGGTAACTTTATATTTCAATATTTTATTTCATCTCTATCCGCCTTTAATCATCATCTGCTCATTTAACAGAATAATGGTATGACAACTGATGCGAATTCGTCTCCAAACGAGGTAACTTCCCGACTGGAATTTTTTTCAGAAGTCCATGTTTTTATTTTGCAATATTGCATCTACAAAATTAGTAACATAAGTTGCCAAACATAGGAACCTGTTTAAACAGCCATGCTTTTTTTCCTTTGTATATAGCATGCTAAAGCTCTAAAAATACATGTTCATCGCATCAACATATTTTTAAGCGTTGCCCGTGTGCGTGCCTTGAATATTTAAGCGGCAATAACTTGCTACTACTCATATAATTTCTGGAATTTTTTTGCCTTTCTAATTGCGATATGTGGCACACTGTGTAGGAAATGCTCACGTTCGAATAATTAGAGGAAGAGGTCAACAGTTGCAGCAAATCATAAAATCATTGCAAAAGTTTTGATTTTTCAGATGCATTGTATGATTTTGAATGAAAGTGCCTCCAGGTAATACCACTTTATATGTTCGTTCCTATGTTAGTTATAATATTCCATAATGGTCTTTTAAAGCGAATGAATGTGTCATGGAATATTGAAGGTGGATGGATGAGTCTAATTCTAATGTCCACCCAATTGCTACTTTTAGAACACTATTTCTTCTAGATTAGGCCAATCCTAATCTTGCTGAATATACATTTCAAACCCATTTACTCTTATAGAGCTTATAGCATATTATATTACTTCATAAATGTCTTCGTTTTCTGAAACTAACACCGGACCCCAAACGGATGGCTTTAGTTAATATTGCTCATGGTAGCATCTTCAAGATGGGTTGACAAGGTGCTTCATGTTCTTTGCCATCTTTGAAAATTATGCATCTCCATACGCTTTGTCATTGTCATTTTTGTTTGTTGGGTTTCTCCCTGTATGGATTTTTAATCTTCCATTTTATAAACCATTTTCGGCAACCCAATATTTTTTGCAGCTTCGTTTTTGCCTAACATGACAGTAAAACACAAAAGAGTGTCTGAAAATATTGTTAATGTGTTCAGCAGCCCATTGTAAAAACAAAACACACAATGTTACGCAGTGGCCGCTCCATATACGTACCTTGCCACATCAGATTCTAGAATACATGCAGCCAGAACTGAATGCCCCTTTAACAGTAAGGTTTAACAGATCGTGTAATTTTTCTGCATCTTGGATTCATAGTTACGTGTCCTGTTTTGGGTGACGTATGTGATCAAAAAGACCATAGCATTGCATATATCTAATCCATTCAATAGGCCTGTAGATCCCGTTGCACTTCATATACCTGTAAGTTTAGTAGTTTGTTTTCATTCTGTATTGAAAGATGTGAATTCTGCATTTAAAGAATTTTTATGTATTTGTTGCGAACTAAAATGTTGATTCCCTCTTAACTTTCTGTTATGTGCAGATAAGAAAAGGAACTGCGGGGGGCATTGTTATTGGATTAGCAATTTACGTTTATATATAAATTTCTTATGATGGTTTTGTTATTCTTACTGTAGGATATTATTGCTGTCACAGTTTGGCTTCCACTTAACCAATAAGGCTAGGTTTTGCACTCAACTTCTCGTTGTTCTATTATGAATTCTCAAACCAGCTGACCGCGCTTGATTATTTGTTTATATACTTACATACCTGTTGAATGTAAAAATGATATTATTTGTTTAGCATTTTAGGATTTGTGTCTACTAAGCTAGCTACTAATTCATTTGTATGGGTTTCATGGTTTGCTTCAGTTGACATATAAAGATAGTGTTATTATATCGAAGTTCGTACTTTCATGGCTTTTATTTTCCGTTGTGAATTTAGTTGTGAATTTAGTCAAGATAACCGTTTGTTTGTTGGAGTCACTCACGAAGATGGTCACCTAGCTTTGTTATAGGTATTACTGTTTGAAATTATCTAACTTCCATAATTTTAGGTGTAAAAGTGTTAAGGTCAAATTATCTATACCGTCACCGAACACACTAACCGTAAAAGTTAGAAAATATTTTTTTTTTGGCAACATACTATCGCCTAAACTTCTCAGGGAAAAAAAATATAATACCCGCTGCAACGCAGCGGGCTATAGTCCTTGTTCTATCTATATACTAAAACACAACGAGATTCCCTCGAATATTCGCTTTTTTTTTAGGCTTTAGGCGTTTTGGCCCAGTTTGTGTGTTAGTCCGTTGGCGTACAAGTTTAGGCCCGGTAGCCAGTCCGGTTTATACTACTTTTACTTTGATGCCCGAGGATATATATCACTACGTAAAGAACACGTGTATTCAAAGAAACACATTACAGAACACGTGTCTCCATATCCAGATCCAGAACATAGCATCATCATCATCATTGTGATCAACCAAAAAAAAAGCAGCCACATACTCTCTAACTTCATCCTTTAATCATTATCCGACGAAAATCAGTTACAGATACTACTCTTTTATTAGGTTTTATTATGACTTTTGAAGTCAATCAGTTGAAGATCGCATCAGACGTGATTACGAATAGGTATAATCTTTTTCTTTTAAAGTGACTCATGTGTATTTAATTTGTTCTTTTTAATTAGTAACCATTATGATCTATTGTACTGAATGATTTTCTTTTTGTTATATTTCAGCCTTAGAGCCTTGGTATCAAGGTGCTGTTTGCTACTGAAATTTGTATTTAATTTTAGTTGTTGTATTTAGGTTAGGGTGGTTACTTATGCTAATTATGAGTTTTTGTGCAGACGGGTGATGCTGGTCCTTCTTCGTGTTTTCAGTATAAGAGGATCCCGAGTGTACACAGTGTTTCTTTTGATAGGTATTCGAGACTTGATATCAATAAACACAGTTGCACAATTCAAGATTCATATCAATTTGCAAAATTCAAGTCTTAAGGTTAAACAAATTCTCTCAGGTCAGTCTTCTAACTACGCTAACCCTAATACCTAAAATTAGTTTTCCTTTAGATTCTTGCTCAATGTTTGATTTGAATTACGGGTGTCAGTGAAATTTTGGATTTTAGATGTTAAAGCTGAATTAGCGAGTGGGGTTGTGGTTGATGGAAGTAAGGGGATTTTGTGCCTACTATGTGTTTGATGAAAGCCTCAAAAGAACTGGGTTTGTGGTAAGTTTTAATTTTGGTTGTTTTGTTTTAACTTTAACACAAGTTTTAATTTTGCATTGTCCATATATGACATCCAAACATGTTGTGCTAATAAGACTAAAAAAAAATTGGCCATATATTCTCCAACATTTTTATCTTACATGAATATCTTTTTCATACATTTGCAGCTCATGAAGTTAAGCTATGTTATCTCCATCGAAGGAGGAATTAGTGGAAAAGGTAAGCGCTATATTATTCTCCGTGGCCTTTTATGTCCTAATGTAATAGTTAATTTCATTCGATCGTGACTTACCACTTTAATTTGCGCACTTCTTTTGAAGCTGCTAACATCGTTTGTCTTAAGTTAAAACCTGTTATTGTTGTTATGCAGACGGTCTGCTCAAATAAAGCAAAGTTTTCACGTGATAATTATTGTGGAAATCTTCTACCATGTGGCAACCATTTTTGCACTAGAACGTGTCACGCCCTTAAGATTTCTGGATCAGGCTAGCAATGTGAAAAGTGCAGTCTACCTTGCGAACGGGTTAGCTTCCGTATACTTTTTTCATTCTTAATTGTGATTATATCAGTTTGTGATTCTTTTTATACGTAAAAAATGCCTGCTTTTTTTTAAGTTTTGAATTGTTACAGGAGAGGGAACCTTCATGTCAACACCCATGTCCCTTAAAATGTCATCCTGAAGAATGCCCCCCTTGCAAAGTGCTAATCAAGCGGTCATGTTATTGTGGTGCTACGGTTCATGTTTTCGAGTGCTTATATTACAATACCTTATCTGCAAAAGAGCAGATAGCTGTTCGTTCATGTAGTGGACCCTGCCACAAGTAAACTTGCAATTCCTTTATAATCTTTGCCAATTTTTAAAGCCATCGTATTTCTCCAGTATTTCTAAAATTAAGATTGTGCGTTTGTGCAGAAAGCTTCCCAACTGCACACATTTATGTCCGGAAATATGTCATGTTGGTCAATGCCCATCTCCAAGAAAATGCTCCAAAAAGGTAATAAGTTCAAATTGTTAAGCTTTTTGCTTTATCTTTTTACGTTGTTTTGTGTGTTGATTGTCGTTTGTTGCGTTGCCTTATGTTTGGTGCATACGTTTAGATGTCCTGGCCACAAAAATCATAGCAATGAAACTAGATTTAGTTCTAAAAATAATGTTCCATTAAGAAATACACATTTTACTTGATTTTTGATCACACAATAAATAGAGTTATACACTTTTCCTATGTGGTGCAAGTCTAGCTTAGATAACGTATGGGTTAGTTTGTATTTTACGCTTTCCTATGTGGTGTAAGTCTAGCTTATATAACACGGTTTTATTTGTTGCCTTACTTTTCAAGGCTGAGTGCGCCTAGCGTGGATAGTTTTTGAATTAGGACGACATTTTTTTTTGTTCCTATGTTTTGGTCACTGGGAGCTGGTAATCTGGTTTTGTGTAGTTATATTTGTTTGCCTGCTGTAGAGTGCCGTCATTAAGGATGTTTGGAATTGGGTCATTTTCAGTTATAAGAGTGGCATTATTAAGGGTGGTTGGAATTGGGAGATGGTAATTTGGTTTTGTGTAGTTATATTTGCTTGCCTGCTGTAGAGTGACACGTATAACTATTTCCATTGATAGAGTTAAGCTCATAAAGACCACCAAGATTTGTTATTGATGACATTTCTTTTTGGAAATGTAAGCCTCGAGTCTGAACGGTTGAGTAATTCTTTTGAAATCATGTGTATGCAGTTGGTATAATGCGTAACATATTATTTACTATTAATCTAATTGTCTAAATAGTGATCTACATGGGTTTTCTTATCGAAATTGTTCTGCCCTTTTTCTTTTAATTGTCGCATTAGTTATAAAACATAATCAAAATCGATTTATTTATAAGTGAATTCTCGAGATTTTTAACTCTAAAATTATCATTTGCGTTTGTTCTTAATTGTTAATGGGCAGGTAAAGCGTACACATGATGAAGACATACAGTCAAATATTCATTCTTGAAATTGTTGGAATAAATGTTCGGTCGACATACATTACATGGCCAGCTGATCCATCTGCTACACTTGGTATAAAGCTGCCATTTTTGGTAATGATGGTGAAAAACGTGAAAAAATATTTCACGTTCGAGATTCAAGTCCTGGATGATAAAAATGTCAGGCGGCGTTTCCGTGCCTCTGATTTTCAAGTGTGTAAGTCTTCCTTACTATTTAATGTGCAAGTAGTTATGATCGATACTTTTGGAAAATCATGAATATATTGTATGAATTTTCCCTAAACAACTTCACGCAGGCTATGGCGGAAAATTGGGAGTTATTATGATCATCCGTGTTTTACTTTACGGAATATATTGTATGAACGACGTTATTTTGTGTTTATTTGCATATAAAAAACTACTACTGTTTGTTAAATGATTGAACAGTACGTGAAATTCTTAATTTAACACCAACTCTGGATACTCGGCCACAAGCGTATGAAGACCTGCAACAAGAAAAACCGAGAAAGGGATTCACGTTAGTATACATATGGTCCAATATCAGCATCACAAGGGGCGGACCTAAGGAGGGTAAAAAAATACTAACCTGTTACATTGTAAATTTTATCACATAACTAATGTTTTGCTTTTTTTTTTTTTTTTTTTTTTTAAATTATTTACAAATCACATGGCCTTTATATGCAGTTACTATTTCAAGGCGATTGTGAACGACGATAGAAGACAAAGACCTATACCGGCTTTCGGATTCCTTAAAAACAATGGCAGGTAAAAAAACAACCCCACTAACCTAACAAGACATCAATGAAAAAGACTGCTGCTGAGATCGAGCGACTCAAAAAATCAGTACAGAAAGAACTCTTCAAGCATAACCCAGGTGCAGGTGCTCCAATAATCAAGAAACCGAAGCATGGGTAATAAGACCATAGTTCTTTTGCAATGTATATATTAGTGTTGGTAAGCGTTACACAGCAGCAACACGAAAGACTCGGGAATATCTGGCTCCCGTATTAGCTATTTATACATTTAAGTTATATATGGTCCAATATCAGTATCATGTTTTCCTCTTGAATGTCTTATTAGAATCAGTTTGCGTCATTGATGTTCTGCTCTTTGGTCACTGTTGTACACGAATATTACTGCGACAACATTAACAGCATACAATAACAGCGAAGATTTCTAAAGAAATGAAAACACAACTAAAAAACATGCTAAAAACAGCCGCCGCAACGCGGCGGGGCCAACTCCTTGTTATGTTATATCCAACAATAATATTGATATCAACAACATATATATACTACATATGTCACACTTTATAAAAAAACACATTTGATTTGTGCCTCCATTTTCTAAAACACGTGTACTCACCTTGAGGTCTTATAAATAATTCTTAAGTCCTATCAAGTGTCACAAATTCTTAACCATCTATTTTAGAGAGGTGATTTGCATGTCTTTTAAATTGATTGAGACACTTTAAATTAGAATGTTCAAGGTGAAAATGTGTAAAAGTAATATAAGTGTATAAATGTCATAACACTTTAATTTAAAGTGTGTCAATCAATTAGAAAAATATACAAATCACCTCCCATTAAGTAATTCAACGTACTAAAATCAATTAACATGTCCTTTCCAATTATGAATACTTTGTCTCCTATACAAACGAACTTGCTTATTTATATCTATGCTATATAAAATACAAAAATTGTCAACAAGTCAATAATTGAAAAAATGAAATTCGAAAAGTGGAAAATATGGTTTGCATGATAACTTTGGAAAGTATTCATGGTTTGCAAAGAAATTTGTCATTCGTAAATGTCAAACTTGATTTCTATTACTTTGCATGGTAACTTTGTTTGTTAAAAAACTGTCATACTATATACTCTCATATCATTTATGAATTTCAAACTATGTTAAGAATTTTTGTTATAGTTAAATTATCGGATATTACAACCGTTTGTAATTACATTTTGATATTTTCACGTTCTATATTGAATGTTAAACAAAACACTTGCCATAATATCGGATATCGTTAATTGTTTACCACTAGAAACCGCTGCCGCCAGGCGCGGGTACTCACATAGTAAAATAAAAATAGTCAAAATGAAAAGTGAAAAGTTAAAAAAGTGAAATGTTAAATAAATTAAAAAGGAAATGTTTAAACAATTAATTGTGTGCAAGTGAAAAACTGAAACTAAAAAAAGAAAATGTTGAAAACATATGTTTGATAAGGAAACTATTAATATACATCGAAAACCGAACCTGACATGTTGACCCGGTTTAATTTGGCCCATTTTTTCGACCTAACCCGTCGGGTTGACCGATTTAAATTGACCCGTTTTTCGACCCGAACGATTCAACCAGTTGAACCACCCGGGTCGAACCGGATTTCAAACATTATGTTCAATCTTCAAAATTCTCAAAATTTTATTGTTTTTAATTTATAACCCATAAACTTTTTTTATCACTAAAATTATCTGCCCTTATAATATTCTGTTAGTGTGCACGGACACTAATCTATTATCCAACAATGTCTAATGTCTAATGTGTTAACGAGTACACTCCCCCAGTCTCTATTATTTACACAACCATGTTAGGCTAGTCCCAGTCGCGACCTGGGACAACCTGCGCCACGTCAGCTTTCTCTCTCCAGCGACCTGGGACAACCCGGATGCCCCAGTCGACGACCCAAGGATTTTTATTTTTATTTTATTTTATTTTTTTATTTTTTTTTTAATTCAAACATTTTTAACATTAAATTTGAATTTCATTCAAATTAAAAAAAGCATTACATTACGAAATAAAAAAAAAACATTACAATACGAAATACATAATTATAAATCTAATCTGAATGCTCCCCGCATGCAGAGTCATACGAGGGAGTACGAGAACGAGCAAATCCCTCGAACCGAGCCAAATCTTCCTCGTCTACACCATCGTCTTTGTTCTCCCGATAGCTCCAATTGATTTTGGTGTTGATGTTGTTCGTTATCATCGAAACACACCGCCACAACTTGTCAGCAACCTCGCGATCTTTACGGGCTTGATCTTTCAAAAATTTGTCGATCACAGCTTTTCTTTCAGGAGTAATGTCGTTGCAACTCTGGTAGTTTTGTCTCATTTGCTCCTTCTCCGCTTTCGCCTGGTCAAACAAATCGATGACGCTTATAATAGCGTGTTTTCGAGCCTCATCGTCGATATTGCATTGATTTTGAACGTACACTTGCATATCTTCAACAGAATGGGGGAGACGGCAAGCCATATTAAATCTTGTGTTGAGAAGTATTTTGAGGTTGAATTGTGTTTGAAATTGTGTGTTAAGAAATGTGTTTGAGGTGAAGTTGGTATTTATAGAGTGGTAAATTTGGTTTAATTTTTTTTTTTTAGTTTAAGACCAAACGGTCACATTTTAAACTTGTGTTGCATTTGACATCGGGCGCAAAGTCACTCGATATTGCATTTCCTCCTTGCTCGACCGATGTGCCGCCCCACCTTCACAATCGATGTGCTCGATGTCTATATCGGTTGTGCACAAAAAAATTGCACACCCAACCGATGTTATTACTTCGAATGCGACAAGCCTTACTTTTAATCTAAAGTAACTAAAATACTTGTCACGTTTAATCTATATAGCAAGGATTAGGGTAAAAACTGTCAAATATCTAAACTTTAGGGTCGATAATGAAATTTATCAAATCTTGATGGGTTCTTAGAGTGCTAGGTATCATAACAAGCCTCAACCTCATCGTCGCGCCACCTCAGCGCCACATCAGCATCTCATTTTCCCACAACAAACCCTCTCATCACTCATAACAAACCTCAACCTCTTCATTTGGCCCCAACCATTACCACTTTATTTTTTTATTCAATTTTCATTTTCAAATAAACTAAATAAATTCATTTCATTCAAATTAAAAATACAATACATAAAAAAAAACACTTACTAATAAAAACGATACGAAAAAAAAACGACACGGGTAAAAAAAAAACAACACACGGGTAAAAACAAAACGACACGGGTAAAAAAAAATACAACACACGAGTAAAAAATACTAGTCGTCCATGATTTGATGATATTTGTTGACTAGACGTTCCTGCCTCTTGCGGATGATTTCTGCTTTCACCGGGTCAGGATTGGTACTCGGATCTATCATGAGAAAATCCATCTCGATCTTCTCTTGCCACGTTTTTTCCTTTTCCCGCCTCGCCTCGTAACAAGCCCTTTGAGCATCGGCTTTTTGAGCATATATTTCGGATATATGTCCCGAAAAACTACTCGCTTGACTTCCACCGGAGCTTGCAGCGCTTGACGTTGAAGTCGACTTCTGTTTCTTTCCGGTTCGTTTGCATACATCTCTTTCAGGCCGAGGTCGTTTGTCCGGCCCGAATATATCCTCGAGACATGTAACGTCAATAGGATCTTCGGCATCCCATTTGGGATAATTTTTCAAAACATCACAACATTTTTCATACAAAAATTCCCTCCCACCAAAACGCTGCGTAAAGTTAACTTTGGCATTCTCGACATGATCTTGGTCATTTTCACCACTTCGACGCTGAAGATGTTTGTAAATAGCATTGAACTTCTGGCAATCACAAGTTAATCCTTGTCCATTTACCGCTTATCATGTTCTTGCCACGCTGGTTATCGGTTGTCTGAGAATTGAACATTTCGAGAATGTCGTTCCAAAAGTGCTCCTCCGGACGGTCATTGCCCATATCTTTATCTTGGGAAATTTCTATCCAACATTGCGCAAGTAACATTTCTTCGTGACTTGGTCCACTTCCTCCTGTTCACTTGTGCTATGACTTCAACATCTTCGCCATCGCCCCTGTCCAAATCTACTGCAGCTTTTTGCCTTCGATTTTTGCCCTGCCTTTTGCCGGTTCACGTGCTTTTGGAACTTTGAATTGTGAACCGGTCGGTTGTGATTCCATTTGGGGCAATTGTGAGACCTGGGACGGTTAAAAAACTGTGGAGATTGTAACGGGTTAAAGAACTGCGGTGATGGAAATCGGTTGGGGTAACTTGCGAAACCTTGTTGAAACTGATATTGTTGGTTAAGCATTATTTCTTGTGGAGACGGGTTGGAATTGGTCGAAGAAGGGGTAGACGGGTTTGAAGAACCCCCGTATTGTTGTGCGTTTGAGTTAAGTAGATTTGTGAAGTATCCTCCGTCATGTGGGTTTTGAGACATTGTGTAAAATGATATTGTTGGTTAAGAAAGATTTGTTATGTATTTTGGGTTTGAAGATGTGTAAAATGAAGAAGATGATGATAGTTTATATAGGAGTGGTGGGTTTAAAAAAAATTAATTTAAAAAAAAGTTTACGTTTGAAAAATGTTTACGTTTTATAACGTAAACTTTGCTTTGTGTCAGTGTTTGCACCTCCTCGTCCCCACGATTTGGTATCCGACGGCGAGTCACAACAAGGCAGGGCGGTGTGGCGGCGAGCCACGGCGGCCGGCCACGTAGGCGACGGCGAGCCACGGCAACCCCCACACCGTCCACTCTTATGAATTTTCGAAAATAAGACAACACATGCAACTTACGTATTGTACGAATTCCAGCTTTTGCTTCCTGACAAGATTCCATTTCCTTTCTTTTTAATTTATTTAATTAATCATTTATATAAATAGTTTAAACATTATCTTCCTCAACAAGATATCACAATCTGCTATTTCCGTTGGAGATTGTACATGTCAACTGTTAACCCCACATAGCATATCCTTCTTACATTTCAAAATTACTGTTACAGCCGAAAGTGGACAATTATTTTAATTTTCAACAATTCAAAAAAAAAAATTCCTTCACTAAATTTATTTTATTTTATTTTTTTTACTATAAACCGAAAGTGAACAATTATTTTAAGACATCTAAAAGAGAAAATGTGGATTATTATTTTGAGACGGATGAAGTATTGGACTAAGGAGCGTTTGTTTATTAACGGGAATTACTATGGGTATGGGTCAATATGGGTTTGTAAACCCACCATACTTGGTGGGTATGAGATTTGCCTATTTGTATGAGTTGCATACCCATATCTTAAAGTAACACCCACCAATCAAACAATTTATTAGAAATAGAATCCAATTTTTCATTCTCATTCCCAAAAATCAAACGCCCCCTAATAGTGGAATTAAATGAATTAAATGGTGTCACTGGACCGAACAATTTAAAACTATATTTAAACGTTGAGGGTATTTTGATTATAAATAAAAGTATAAAACTATGGGTGTAGGTATCGTTGGTTGTGATTTAACAAAGTTAACCAATCTATATCTATATTTATATACTATATATATAAAGGAAAAATCAAAAAGTGGAAAAAGAAAAATTAAAGCTAGAAGAACGAAAAGTCGAAAACATATGTTTTAAAGGGAAACTATTAAAACACATTGAAAACCGGGTTGACCCGGGACGCTTCAAACCCGACGAGTTGACCCAGTTTAATTCGACCCAATCATTCGGGTTGACCCGGTTTATATTAACCCGTTTTTCGACCGAAACGGTTCAACCGGTTGAACCACCCGGGTCGAACCGGGTTTCAAAACATTATGGGTGCGTTTGGTAAGGGTTAATCGAAATGGATATGATGCAAGTGTTTGGTTAAGATATATATCTTTCAAATATTGGATTGAAAGATATATATCTTCTATACGGAGTATAGGAGTCCACGAGCCAAGGTATCAAACTATCATAGATGAGGGACCCACTTTATACCTAAACCGATACCGTTTGTGATTCATGATAGCATATCAAACGCACCCTATGTTTAATTCTCAAATTCTCAAACTTTTATTATTTTTCGTTTATAACCCATAAAAAAAATTTATCACTAAAACTATTTGCTGCCATAAAATCTCGTTGCTATGCACGGGTACTCGTCTAGTTTGGTTTAATAGGTTTTGAGAAAAAATTATTGGCCGATTATCCAAACTAAATTTTTAAAGAGTCAATCCAAACAACCGAGTTGAACTTAGGTTCAATTGGATAAGGCACGTAAATCAGATTGTGAAAATAGTTCAAGAATAATTAATAGAGTAGATTCGTTCAAAAAAAATTAATAGAGTATATGCCAAATAAATCAATTTTAATGCTAAATAATCAAAATTGGTTCATTTACCAACCCCAAACATTTGATGCCTGAAAGTCTAAATTAACTGTGTTACCAGTATTATATTACACAAATTGTTCCATTGGTGGGGGTTGGACTACGCGTCTTCCTCCACCACGCACACAAAATAAATAAGTCATCATTAAATCTTGTTAAACCATCGGCTAGCAATTCGACCGTCAACCAATTAGGTGCACAACTTGTCACGCAGACAATTGAGTTATTTTATTTTTTATTACTAATATTATTTTTAGTGTATTGTGAGGTATGTTTGTATTTAATTAAGATATTTTATTTAACAAAGTTAGTGTGGTCTTACTATACATGTTTGGTGGTAGAGAAAGAAGTTGATGTGATAATGAATTGAAGGTGATAAACGAATCACTATTACACCTAGTCCTAGGAAAAATAACATGTCTATTTACTGTTATTTTATGTTGTACATATTTTACTAGCCATGTCTTCCAAAAAGTAAATAAAACGTGCATTAAGTACTCTTTTTTTTTTAAGTATTTAGAGTGATATATTTTATTTGACAAAGTTAGTGTGGTCTCATTATACATGTTTGGTGGTAGAGAAAGAAGTTGATGTGATAATGAATTGACGGTGATGAACATATCACTACTAAACCTAGTCCTAGGAAAAATAACATGTCTAAGAGGCTTGGGGTATGGACGTATGGTAACATGTTAACACCAAGTTTTTGGTGTCACCTCAGCGCCACGTCATTTCAACATCAAAACATTTAACACAAAAAAAAACACCCCTTATCATTAACACCAAATAACACTACATTTTAAGACCCAACCTTTAAAAAAAATACAAATTACAAATTAATCTCTTAACTAACATTTCAATCCTTAAATAAACCTTTAACTAATATTTAATTCATTAAATACTATTACAAATTAAAAATACTTTAAAAACATACTTAAATTTTAAAAACATGCAAAAAGTTAAAAACTAATAATAAATTACATAAACTTTGATTAATAAAAATTAAACATTACATAAACATAAGTTACGAACTAAAACATTACATAAACATAGATAAAAACTATGATACACATAAGTTTCTCAGCCATAAACTAATCTGAATACTCTCCACATGCAAAATCATATTCAGGATAATCCCCAAACTCCAGCCTGAACAAATCATCGTGAGCTTGTTCTTGCCTCAACAACTCATCCAACACAGTAAATCCATGCTCATCAACCGGTTCATCTTCATCTAACCTAAGTTGATGAAGCTGTTGTGAAACGGAACCAGTTATAATGTTTTCCTTGTGCATCCAATGGATCTTGTGACTTATGTTATCTTATATTTGTGACGCACATCTCCCCAGCTTTTTCTCAATCTCGTTATCTTTCCAACCTTTCTCTGCCAAAAATTTGTCGATGACAACACGTCTTTCATCCGAAATGTCTTTGCAATTTGCGTATTGTTTCCTCAGATCCTCTTCGAGGTACTTGCTTTGCTAAACATCTCGGATAACTCGTAAACTTTTTCCTTGCGAATGTTATCGCCATCAATCAGTTTCTGAACGCTATCCTTGACTTCTTTGACAGTATGTGGGAGATTACAGCCATGGTTTTGGAGAAAAAAAGGTTTTTTTTTTATAAAGAGGGTCGGAATGTTTTATGTGAAAATGATTAGATAGTTGTATAATATATATGATGGGTTTTGGAAAAATATGAAAAAAAAAATAAAAAATAAATAAAAAAGCTATTTAGAGGCTGTTTGTAATTTATTTATTTTATTTTTTTATTATTACTTTTCTTTTGAATTCAAAATCAATATAAACGTTGAGGGGTTGATTGTGTAACTTTTTTTTTTAATTCAAATGGAACTAGCCGTTAGAGGGTATTTATATAAATATTTTTGGAAGTTTATGTGTTTCGATCTAAGTTACTACAAAGAACGTAAATGAAAACGTGGGGCAACGTCATGGTAGCCGGTATGGTAACGCAACACCAACACGCGTCAACTCGGCCTTAACACAGTTGGGGCGCTTACCGTGTACCCTAACCTCTAAAAGCATTAGGTATCATGACAAAGTTTTGCTCTTTATTTAAATCCCACAAGGTGCCACATCACAATAATAAAACCACTTTAAAATACCTTTTATATCATAATACCGCACAAATTCTCCATTTGACTCTCATCCACCCAATTTTTTTTATTTTCTTCAATAAACCTAATTTAACTTCAAAAAAAAAATACGCCTACCAACACTTTCTCACACTTACTATCTCTTCTTCCAAATCTGATCTTAAAAATATAATAAGGGCAAATGGCACAAAAAGGCATCAAAGTTAGGGTCTATATCCAATCAAGGTATTCTACTTTTTTTCTTACATAAAAAGATTGCCAACAAAAATTTTTAGCGGATTTGGGTTTTTTCATTAACTTCCGTTAACAACTAACCAATAATACTGTTAAGTGTATACATTGAAACATTTTAGAATTTTGAAGGGCCAAATTTGAACCTTTTCTTTTTTATAACTGTTATCCCCAATTCTCAAATCCACACATTCCGATCTCATCTCATTTAATAATAATAAATCAGTTTCTCATTTCATTTGTTGATTTTGGACAAACAAATATACCTTTATCTATTTTCTAAATCAACCTAACGCAAACACAGGTATATTTGATGCATTTCTTCCAAATCTGAAAAAAAATAAAAACAAACAAATAAATAAATAAATAAATAAAAGGTTATCGTCTTCATTGGATTGCTGCTTACACGCACACACTTTATTCATACACACATAAAACACAATTTGCTTTATACATCGGGAAAAAAAGAAAGAAAAGAAAAGATATAAACTGACAATTGTTTGTCGTTTATTTCGTCGTCTACACAACGATCTCACGGCGAAGGAAGATGGTGTGGCGGCGAGGGGTGGTGAGCATGCCATTTATGCATGGCGAGCTCCTCTCGTCGTCATATCGGATGCTCTAAGTATCATAACATGTTAACATCCACCTTTTTGAGACCCACAATTTTATTTTATTTTTTATTTTTCAAATAAACTAAATTTAATTAATTCAAATAAATATACAATAACATTTTTTTTAAATAATAAATAAATAAACTTGTTAAGAAAAGTTTAGTCCGCTCACATAAAACCCATTTACCATCATTTTTCTTCTTTTTTATCCTTCACCTGCACATACACACTTTTATTATTCACACATAACGGGCGCGCGCATACACATCAAATAAACACACAGACACACTAAAAAACACAAAACAAACACAAACCCACTTTTAAATAAAGTAAAAAATAATGAAAAATAAAAAAAGAATAAACATTACCAACACCACCACCAACGCATGTTGGTTTCTTTTCCACCCGGTATGGTAACGACCCATAACGTCGAGCCACGTAGGCATAACACCCGGCTTTGCGTTATGGTACCTTCTGCTCTAATAGAATTTGTGGATGGATTTTTACAAATTATTAGTGTTATAAAAAAAATCTTATCCTTTTTTTTAAGTTACACCATAAGGAAATGTCAAGAGTTGTCATGCATTTTTCCTTTTAATATAGATGAAAACATTATTAAGTCAACCACTTTATTAAAGCAACATTGTTTTAAAATTTATGTGAAAATTAAGTTTTAAAAGGTATTTTGGGAATTAGACATTCCTTATTTTTAGATTTTGAAGTTTAAGCACAAACATTTTTTATTTTGTCTAATAAAACAATGCATTTGGTTGCCACTTGAATATACAAAAACATACCATATTGTCTAATAGTCTGATTTTGTATGGAACAACAGAAATCACAAATAAAAAGAATTAAGTTTCTGTCATAAAAACAAATAATGATATTAACAAAATCAAACTCCAATATGTGGATTCTATTACAATCCCTATCCCTCTTAAACTTTACAACACATGAACAATCCTATTTCCTTTCTTATTGTCACCTTTTCTTGAGAATTTCACTGTATTTTATACATCTATTTTCCGCCGTATGTAAGTTTTCAAATGCTAACAAGCTCTACAGTACTGAAAGTGGTTTACTCTGACGCTTCAGGCCCTGCTGAATCTGATAGCTAGACCGACGCTCATGTACAGACAGGACCCGGTCCAACAGATGCTGTGGCTCTAGACCGACGCTCATGTACAGCCAGGACCCGGTCCAACAGATGCTGTGGCACCGGTTCACCCCTTCTTTGCTGATGGGGGATGCTTGCTGTGTGAGCCAGTGTTTTCCACTTATCCTGTAAACAAAACCAATTTGCACTCACTATTTAACATTACATGATGCGGACGGTTATTTGCATGGTACTTTGGAGGTGCAAAACGAATATGGAAAGTTAATTTCTAACCTTCAAGTCCACAACTGTTCGATGATCTGCATCATTAAAAGCACGTATTTTAACCTCACGCCATCTGCAAGATTTTGAAAGATATGAAAAATAAGTTATAGTAATAATGAACCATGTGCTCTAAGGCTTCTATATCTCAGAACTCAAAAGGGTCACAAAGTTCATACTTTCCGGGTCCATGAACTTCGACTGCTTCCACAAGTGCTTCTACTTCTGGTATAGAGAACGGTCTCCTAATTCTACGTTGTGAGACTTCACATTTCTTTCTTGGTTTGTAGTGAACCAGGATGTCCGAGAGTGCCTTGGTTGTCACAGCTGTTACTGGTACAAGAGTTTTGGATTCTGCCACTTTTTCTTCTGTTAGTACCTTGGTATTTTCTGGTATACTTTCTTGATTCTTATCGGTGTAGTTGTCTAAGTAAGTTTCCAGATCAGTATATGGAGAAGAATTTGAGTATCCCACATCCGTAATGGGACTTGCTGAGCTGGAAATAATACAAACCTCCATTTAATAAAAACAATTCTTAAATGTAAAGATCTACCGGTAACAAATTGTTTATTACCTTAATGGTGGTTCTTGTTGACTCGGGAATGGGGAAGCTTCGAGAAAACTAGGCTCCAAAGTGAATCTCAAAGTCTCGAGGTCAGAATTATGAGAAATACCCATCTGTTGTAGGGTCCGGTTATTGTCTCTGACCTTTTTGCCTTCAAGAAGTATACCTACATTTAGTTCCCCTCCTAGCCTAACTTTAGCAGCGTTCATAACAAGTCTCTGTGTAAAATAGTTTATAAAACCAACAGTATAAGATTACACAAGTATGGAAATTTTGCCGTTGAGAAAAGAGTATATAATGAACTTATAGGAAGAATAAATTATGCTCAATATGAATACCTTTAATGAACCTATAGTCGCAGTC
>OU343217.1:267993088-268033408 GCA_910596185.1 Chrysanthemum makinoi
CTACAAATTCAATCACAATGTATAGTCGAGCTCCTAGTTATTTTGTTGGTCGTCCGGTCTCAGAAGCTTCAACCAACGTTGAGAGCTTGTATTGCCTTGCATTAGCTTCCGCCTCTGTTAAATCAACCCGTAAAATCAATATGTATGTTGTATTCTACAGAAATTCCTAGCTAATGAAAATAAAATGTGTAGAAACTTACATCATGGACAGCGTCGCGAATTGCATATAGTTGTTTTCGTGAAACTGTTCTCACCTAAACAAATTCGAAAAATAAAAGCATGAATGTCATTATAGTTATGTATGATGAGTACTAATAAAAATTCATATGTATGATAAAAAGTTTATTACCTTATTAACAATGGTCCAAATAACATTTTGGGTGCATGGAGGAGTTGTAAGGGAACCAATGTATCGATAATATTTTCTGCTTCCAACTTTTATTTCTCGTGGATCAATCATTCCCACGCTTTGTTCGACATCCTTTGTAGAAGCCAATGCTTTAAAATATGGTTCCATCTGATCATATGACAAAATTCGAATATAAAGATTAATTAGTATGTTGGACAACAGCTTGAGGTTAAAATGGATACTATCAAACAAATTAAAACGTATATGACGTACCAACGATAGAAGAGGATCAGGGCGACCAATTTTGTACATGATTCCGACCACAGCAATTTTACCGTCACTACTTTGATGGACCAAGTGTAGCTCTAAATTGAACCTGTATGTGTACGAAAGTTTTGTTAAAAACATTCTTTTGAATTTGGTTCACTGAATTAATAGATAAAAATGTTTTCTTTTTGGTAAATTTACATATAGCGCTTTATATGGTACCTTCTACCATTAACGGTATGTTCGGTTGGAGTGTGCCAATGAAGTTGGTTAAGCTGATACTCAGTTCCGTTTATATGCATATGTCCTGCTCCACCGATCCATCTCAACTGGTATTCACACCAGTTACTGTTAGACCGAGGGTATTCGGATTTTATACCTTAACGATAAAACTTGGAAAATAATCATGCATACCATCATATCATGACCTCTATTAACAAGAGTCGAGTTTGCAGGCTTATAATCTCTATCAAGCCTTCCAAGATGTGAAGTGGTTTGAACCCTTTTATGTGTGAGATCGATCGGAGATTGCAAGTCTCCTTGATTACACATACTCCACTCGGGGTGGATCTCTCCCCAATGATGTGGTCCGTTTGGACTGTTTACATCATACGTGAACTCGTGTTCATCCTCTACACGACCATAGACAACATATTACATCAATATAGGTTATATATAATTAAAGAATGACAAATCTATTATGATGTTGAAGTATAGCAACATAGCATCATATGTAAAACTCACCAACTTCTTGAGATGTAGCAAAAGGCACACAAAAGATGATGAACAGGGCAATGAAGATTGAAGAAAACCGAATGCTTTTGTTCGCCATTTATGTAAAGGTTATATGAAATCTTTTCGGGTTTTTGTATAAGCTATCAATGTTAGTTTTCGAATATATATATATAGATGGACAAAGATCTAGAATGAGATGAAAGGGGTCAAGAGGACCGTGTGAATGAGGTAAAAAGATAGTTTGATATTTGACCAAATACCTTGTATAAACATACATTATAAAGACAGCACTATTTATCGTTTACTAATGAGCCTTTCATAAGAAATTCAAGGATTTGGCAGGTAAAGGTTTGAAATTTTGAAACACTAACAGACATGTCAAATTGGTACAATGCTAGCTATATATGTTACATGTGTGAACCAAAATATTTAAATCAATAATTTCTTTAACTACTACTTCGAATGCTTCTATTTTGTATTTTTGTTTTATGATAGATTGTGTACTAATTTTGACTTGTATACTTGTATATCAAGTGATCAGCATATAGCTCACATTATTCCAAACTATTCCTTTCTTTTCAATACATTTCTTTGCATGCTATATTAGTTTATAAAAAACATACACAAATCGAAATTTGATTTATGTTTCATGGAGTTCAAGAAGAAGTTGGTGATAGTTGTTGTGTTTGATTGAGAAACTGAAGTTGCCGTGTTTAAAAAAATCAACATCGCTACTTTGAAAATGTAATATAAAAATGTAAAATATTTTTTTTGGTCAGTTATTTTAGTCAAAAAAATGTACATATTTTACCAACTTTAAACTTTTGTTAAGTTTTTCAGTTTTATCATGGAAGGTTCTAAATATGAATCAAATACGTTATCATTTCGAAACAAGCATTAAGGGGCTTTCTTTTTATTTTTTATTTTTATTTGTTTGAAAATTTGTACAACAGTATCTGTTTGGAGTTGGTTATGAGTGCACAAGTTGTGTTTCTTTTTGTTTTTAATGACAAGTATTAATAAAGCACATCACTACTATTTTAACATTTCGTGAGTGGTTCCAAGTTCCACCAGTACGTCATAGATGTTAATGAATGAGAAAATCTTGAATAATATGTTTAACAAACACACAAATTAATGAGAAAAAAACCCAGTTAAATTCTTATATAAACTAGAGGAATTTTCATTTGCATACTCTTATTTTGGTATTTACCAATGGACAAATCCTCATCTTCTATTTGGATTGATCTAATGGTTGAGATTAATCTAATATTTAATACGCTTAACCTTAATCTTCCAACTATATAAAGCCTTTATTTATTTTTCTTTTTACCATTCGTCATTTTTTACACACACTTTGTATGTGTTTTCCTCTGCTCTCATTTTTTCCCTCTAAAAATTAGTTATTCCGATCCACAATTACCATTCCGATGATCATCACCATCACCATTCCAATCACCATCACCGTTACGATCATTATCTCATCATCACCTCCGGTAAGTAGTAGATTTTGATTTGAATGAACCGTTTGTTTTGCTTATTTGATTTATATTGTTGTGGTTGATAATGATGTTGAATCACTTGTTAATTATGTGGATCAAGTTGTGTAACAATCCTTCTTATCAAGTTGCACACCAAGTGTTTGATAAAATGTGTGAGTGAAAAATATTTGATAATCTTGTTATATGCTCCTGTAATTTTACTTATTAATTAAGTTGTTAGTTGAATTTATGTTTTTAACAACACTGAAATGCTATTTTTATGTCGATTGTTGCTTTTGAATCGCTCTCTATCGCGTGGTATCACAAAGGATATCCGGTTAATGATATTATAATTTTGTTGTTTTATGTGCTTCTCAAGATATAATCATTGGATGCAGTAGAAGCTCTCATGTCTTGGTAGATGCTTATAATGGTGGGCATGGAAGTTTGAATTATGGAAATAAATTAGCTAACCGGAGTTCAGGTGTTCAACTCCCGTTTGGCTTGAAACCGAGATGCGGTCAGTAATGTTTTTCTTATGAAACTTAGTGCTTGTTAAGATAGGTTCTATTAATGTATGCGATGTATGAATGCTTTAACTTTTTCGAGATCACAGAAATATGTATTCGAGATGCGTGAAGCTCGTGATCGCATTTATACTTTTTAACACTCGAACTAAATTTTCTCTCATGATGTCCGCAAAACCCGTTGGAAAAGTTTTAGAACCATTCAAGGCCCCTTTCACCTTATTGGACAAGGTAAAACACTTTATGATATATTTATTTCCTAGTAAAATGCTTTTGGTTGTTATCCTTGTGGAGGTCGCTCTAGGTGTTATCTACCTTTACATCTTCGGTCTCGTCTTGAATGGTACAACATAATTGTTATAGTATGCACATATCTTCGTGAGTTCAGTTCCCAATAGGATATTTAATGTACACTTGAAATTGAGAGGGAATCAACTGGTATTTACAAATAAACAAATTCTTGCTTTTGAATCAGTAGCTTTGTAGTATCACTTGTGATATTTGTAGTATCACTTGTGATATTTTGTTTTTATAACGCTTTGATATTTGTAGGTTAAACTTTATTATATGTCATGTAAATTATCACTAGTGATATTTCATTGTTATTGTTTTATAATTATTCTTAAATCTTATTTTTTTAAGTTGTGATAATACCCTATTTACCGTATGTTTACCTTTGTTTACGCTTTTATAGTGTGAAAACACATAAGTCGTTTAATCATCATGAGTTTATTGAAACTCCCGGGGATAAGTTTTTGGGTTCCTGAGTTTGGGCTAGTGCTACCAAGATTCTAGTCATTGCCCTGGGGCTGTTCCTGAGGCGCCCTGAAGGTGAATCACTGCAAATAAGTCCGATTTTACCTTTTTTTAATTTATTTTGTTTGATGTAACACTTGTAATTCATAGCTTTTCAATATTGCTAAAAAACTTATGCTCAATAGTTTGGAATGATTTTATGAGGATTTTTGTGATTCATACAGCTTCTTGTATCTGGTATCACTTGTGATATTCTCTAAAAATGAGGCAACACTTGGTTTTGATTTTGATGTTTATACCACTTATGCTATTCTGTTAAATTTGATGTAACATTTTCTTTGATTTTTAGATATCAAGTTTTTTTATTTTTGTAGTTTTATTTCTTGTTTTTATACATATTTGGTATATGTAAAATGCAGTGTTATATCTCGTAGGAGCTAACGTATTCAAACGAATTTTCCCTTAATCTTTTCTGAGTAGACTTTCTAATACCAAATCTTTTCTGAGTAGACTTTCTAATACGAATTTTCCCTTAACGTATTCAAACGAATTTTCCCTATTGCAAACTAAATACTTCTCTTTTACAAATCCATCCCTTAATCTTTTCTGAGTAGACTTTCTAATACCAAATCCTTCCTCTTAAGCATATCTCATGTACATACTAATGCAATCCTCAAATGTAATCATAAACACTAAACAAAACTGGTAGCACACTAGTAGCAACTCTAGGAACCCAAAAAACCGATCCACCAGGAGTATCAATAAAATCATGATGAATAAAAGAAGGAGGAGTTTTCAAACCACTAGAAGCTGTAAAGAATGTGATAAAACACAAAGTCAAAAAGCATAACACAATAACTTCAAAAATTGTCTTAAAATATCACTGGTGATACTATACATTACTTGAAATATCACCGTGATACTATGAATCAAAAATATCACCAAGTGACAATATAAAGATGATTCAACAAAAGACTAAACTGAAACAACAACACATCCAATCAAAAACTAATGACTTATTTAAAAGCAATATAACATCTACATTAATATACTTAAGCACTATCATAACAAAAAACACAAAAACCTATAACTCAAAATTCAAAGAACATAAATTGACAACAACTATAACTCATTTTCAAATATATTCAACAACCGCAAACACGACTATTCTTCTTAAATATGCAACAATTGCTTTAAGAAATCTCTTCCAAAACACTAGATTTACTAACTACTTTGACTACACAAAGAAAACGCTTCCCGATGGTGACTTTGTGAACTGGAGGTCGCTTTCTTACTTTTCTTTTCATTTCATTTAGACTTGTATTCCAATCTGCACAAAACAAATCCCAAGTAAGTTTTTATGAATATTTATTCATGATAAATATAAACTCAATGTTTATCATACAATTTTATAACATTCTACCGCAAGTATGTCATATTAATTTGTATCACAAGTGATATACCACGAAGCTAAATGTCAAAACAAGTATGCCGCATACATACAGGGTTTATCACAGTTGATATTTTTCTAAAGGAGACATGCTTATATGTTGCAATTTACCTTTTTCCTTATCAATCTCTAGAGATAGGCTCAAAATTTGCTTGTAAAAAACTCGCATTTACAATTTTTTTAGAAACAAACATAATGTCCGCAATTTTTATGTTTAAAGATTTATTAGCGCACAAAAAGTAACCGCTTAAAGCTTGTATTGTCTCCGATGCTTGTAAATATCATCTTCTACATTTTTTCAAAATCAAAATTTTAATGTCTTATGTTATATAAAACAAAAAGACACTATAAATTTTAATCAAGATTTATTTGAAATATAGTTATTTCAAGTATAACGGCTTATCATCACAGTTGTTATACTAACAAAAATCAAATAAAAAAATCACTATATTTGTTTTATCACTGGTGATATACCATTAAATATTTAAGTTATCCTTGACCGCTTCTTCATCATCACCACTACCATCAGTACCACTACCACTACCAAAAGTCAAAACTAAACCACCACCACTACCACGAAGAAAACTAAAAATGTATCGCTTATCGCTACATGATCACTAATCGTGTGATAACTAATCAATAATCGCTACATCTGTTTTTATCACTAGTGATATACCATAAAATATTTCTCTGTCACACTAAAAAACGCATCATAAGTTATATCAAAAATTATACTTGTAACAAGCTACCACCACCACCACCACTACCACTACCACCACCACCACCACCACCACCACCACTACCAATACCACTACCACTACCAAAAATCAAAACTAAACCACTACCACTACCACTACCACTGTTTTTTTTTCACCATACTCAAATCAGTACCACATCTACCACAACTGTTTTTATCACTAGTGATATTTTTCCAAAATCTTTAATAAATCAGGAAAAACATCTAAAATCAAAGAAAACCTGAAAAATCTTAATAAATATCTTCTTCTTTTACAAGATGACGCAAAATCTCAAATAAATACATAATCATCAATTTCATGACAATAATACAAACAAAAATACGTAAAAATGTTCATAAATAGCAATAACATTCATAAATAAGTATAAAATCAGTAGAGATACATAAATAACATCTAAATAATTACTTTGAAGCTTCATACCATCATTTTCGGAGTCGGTAGGTTTATTTTGATCCGTTTTTTTTGTGCTTCGCTTCAGCTTGAAGATTGTTGCATTTTTGTGTTTTTTTTTTTTTATTTTGACGGTTAATTGTTGGTTGATTTTGATAGTTAGGGTTTGTTTTTAGTGAGAGAATTAAGAGAGAGAAAGGGAGGTTTTGTTTTTGATGGTGAAATGAGTGCCTGTGTTGTGTTTTTGTGGTGGGGAAAGTTTCAGCTTTTGGCAAGAATGGACCCTCCGTGTTTTTAATCCTTAAAAAATGTTTGATTGATCCAACGGCTAGGAATTGTCCCTTGGTAAGTAGCAGATTTTGAGTTTGTGAAATAAAGCGCCTCATATAAACTAACCCATAAAAGATATATAATCACTTAATCATGTCCAAAAAAATACAATATTATATAAATCCAACTGTTACAGATTTGATCTTGTTTTAATTTTTAACTACTTAGCTAACACTTTAAAAAAAAAACATTAATTGGTATTCATCTTCTTCATGCTCATGACTCCACCATTAAAGATCAAGAAGCTTTTACCTAAATGAATGTGAGTGAAGCAAATAATAAAACCTTGAGGGTAGCAATATCCGTGTGAAGCAAAAATTGACGGGAAGAAACTAATTGCAATGAGAAGGCAACCGTGGGTGAGCACCGTCGGGGAACAATGTAATGGTGGTGGAGGTTAAAGGGTCAAGATATCACAAACATTACACACAAGTATATATATAGAGAGAGATGAACAAAGATCTAGAATGAGATGAATCTAAAGGGGTCAAGAGGACCGTATGATTGTGATATAAAAAAGTAGTTTGATATTAGACCAAATACCTTGTATAAAGTGAAATTAGAAATGTTGCCTTTTAAAAAAAAATGAAATTAGAAACACAACACTATTTATCGTTTACTAATGAGCATTTCATAAGAAAGGATTTTGGCCGGTAAAGGTTTGAACTTTTGAAACACTAAAAGACATGTTAAAATTAGTTTTTGATGTTTATTAAGGGTTTGCATTTTTTAGTCTGATTCACTGTTCAATGCATGTTTAACCCATTTATCATATCGTCCACGTTCCGGTAGTTCCAAATTCAATGTTTAACCTAAGAGCATCCACAATGGGTAAAACAATCAAAAGCTTTTTACTATTTTACCAAGTCATTATAAGAGCTTTTTTGCATTTTGAGATAAGGTTTTACGATAGCTTTTCAAGAATTTTAAAAGAAGACTTGGCCAACTCCAAGCTATTGCTAAAAACTACAAGGCATTAAATGAGTATGCATTAAATGCATTAAATGCATCTAGTCTTCAAAGACTTGATGCATTGTAGATGCTCTAACATGGCCATTTTAGGTAGTTTGTTGTACGGAAAGTTTCTAAAATTATTAGTCATAGCTCATAAACTTTGATTATTACTAATTTTAACAATATTCAATTAATATAACATGTCTGCATCTTTAAGTTTTGTTTAAACGTTGACTAGTAATTTGATTTTCTAAAAGGAGGGTTAGGGTTCTTAACATCTAAATATCATTTTAGAATACATCATCATACTTTTACAAGACAATTAGACAATTTCTTATTTTGATTTAATTTAACATTGTCTTTATATAATTGTTGGTGCATGTTCGGCAACGTAAATATAATTGTTGGTGCATGATCGGCATGCAACGTAATATAATTGTTGGTGCATGATCGGCAAGTTACTGTGTAATATTTTTATGATTGTCTTGATTTATTTAGATTTATTTCTTTGTGTTTCTTGCTAAAGGGTTGGTTCGATATCTTTTTGTCAAGTTTCTTCCACTAATATTTTATGGGATTTATTTTTTTCTTTATTATTGTCCAATGGTGCCTTTAAATAAACATTAAAGTATTTTCTTGGTAGCTAACCATGTCATTTTCATTCTAACTATTTCTTAAGCTTCCAATTAACATCAAGTTGTAAACTCGTAATAAGTAATTACATTGGCAAATATGTCAACAACAAACTTTAGTTGTTCTCAACTTGTAACTAGTTGTTAGCAATCAATTTTTAGTTAGTTGCTTCAAACTTGTTCAAAGAAACAACTCTTTGCATTACTCTTAATTCGAGATGAGGAAATTGATTTGTAGACTTAACTAATAGATTAAGTTATCCTTAACAATTAACAATATATATAGTTAGTGAAAAACATGATCCTTGAGGTAAAGAGGTTCAATGGTTTCTACTAAAAGTACATTATTTGATCTAAATCCTGTCATTTAGGCATTCAATGTGACAACTTAACCTGACCAAATATATTAAACGTGCATTAAATTTGATAAACTTTGATCATAATCCCATATTCCCGTTTGTAGAAAGTTAGTCAACTTATAAATGCGATCATTTAGTCATCTCCCCTTATAGATAAGGAGTTTAAGCTTTACTAAATTGAATCTACATGAGTGATTGATTATAAATAGAAACAACACTTCTAATAATTTAAGATTTATTCTTTTATTTAATAAGTTTTCATGTCGTCTCATTTTCGTCCGTTTTAATGATTCCCTTGGAGAAACCATTAGAAAAAGACAACTAACGGCTTATGAAAATCTCATGAGATACAAATTTATATACAACCAAACAAACCGGTTTTGTAAGTAACGAGGATTTTTACTGCTCTCGGTATGATCTCATTTAAATCGTTTTTATTTTTTACTCATAACATGAACGTAGGATAAAAAATAATTTCTAAAATTTAAACGTACATATAGTTTTTGAAATATCAAGGACGATTTATGTTATTTTACCGTTACATGGTTGATCTTTACTCTTTTGGGATAAATTTCATAATGGCCGTTAAACGGCAGGAACAATTGTAATTCATATAGGGATAATTTTTTGCAATAAAAGGGGTATGTTTGGCAAAAATAGATTGTGCTGGTGCTGTTGCTGATGTATTTGCTGAAAAAGATTACAAAATGAGATTATTTTTATAAGTTAAATGAAGTAACCTTTTATTTTCATAGATTATGAAAGATTTTTTTTTTTTTTTTTTAATAATCTCTAATAAGTTATGTCTGCTATACAAATATTATTTTTTAAGTAGCTTAATTTTTTTTAAAATAAGCATGATCACTCCATAATCTCATGTGTCAAACATAGCTAAGGTAGTCAGAAGGGATAGTTTATGTAAGTATTTGTTACACGTTCAGTCTTTAAGAACTGATTTGTGTTACACTGAAAGTCCTCGTAGACCTGTTATGCAACAACAATTAAAATTCAAGCACTGGTTTTGTAAGTTTCCCAAACCAGACAAAACAATCATGTTACACATTTGGTCCTTAGAAACTGATTTCTACTACGTCGTTAGTTCTCAAGGACCTTTTTGCAACATCATTTAAACCTCATGATCTCAGTAAATTTTAGAATAGACAATAAATTACTGTTTGGTGAACAGTATCCATGAAATTTTATATATTTCTAATAAAATTGCAAAACCAAAGAACATGTATTTCTTGTATAATATAAGAACTATATACTTTATATATAAATATAACATTTTACATCTCTATTTTCAACCATAAATAAACAGCCATTATTGTTCCCATTGAATAAATGAAATCATATTATATCCTGTATGAAAAAAAATACTACAAATTCAATTACAAAGTATAGTCGAGCTCCTAGTTATTTTGTTGGTCGTCAGGTCTGTAAAGCTTCAACCAACGGTTATTGAGAGCTTGTACCGGCCTTGCATTAGCTTGCGCTTCCTGTTAAATCAACCAGCAAAATCAATATGTATGTTGTATTCTACAGATATATAGTTCCTAGCTAATGAAAATAAAATGTGTAGAAGCTTACGTCATGAACAGCGTCGCGAATTGCATATAGTTGTTTTCGTGAAACCGTTCTCACCTACTAAATTTTAGAAAATAAAAGCATGAATGTCATTATAGTTATTATGATGAGTCACTACAAAAAAAGGGGCTTTTAGTGACACAACTTTTAATGACATACAAAAAAAGTGTAAATAAAAGCACATGTTTACTTACACTTTTAAGAAAAATGTAAGCAAAAGTTTAGTTTTGCCCACTCTTTTTAAAAAGTGTAGGCAAAAGTCTAACTTCTACCCACACTTAACATAAAATGTAAGCAAAAGTCTAACTTTTACCCATACTTTACATTAAATGTAAGCAAAAATCTAGTTTTGCCCACACATTTAAACAAGCGTGAGCAAAAATCTAATTTATACACACACTTTAAAAAAAAGTGTGAGCAAATGTATAGTTTTACTCACACCTTTTAAAAAATGTAATAATAGTCTTACTTTTACTCACATTTAAAAGAGTGTGAGTGAAAATACTTTTTACAACTACACTTGATAAAAGTGTGAGTAAAAGTGTTGTTTTTATCTAAATAAATATGCTAGGGAAAGTCTAACTTGTATGATCACGGTCGAAAACTGGATTGGATCGGACAAAAAACTGATTTGATCTAAAACAGGGACCGAGGACCGGAACATAATGTTCGGTCTGGGTCGGTTCGATTCATTGATTCGGTCCGGTCCAACAAAGCATAATGGTCAACGGTGTATAAGACTGAACCTGACCAAATTAAAATATGTTCGATCCGATCCGGTTTCTTAATCCAATCTGATCCACAATCTATTATGCCCGACCCTACTTGTATTTAGGGCTGAGCGTAGGTCCAAAACCGACCCGAACCGACAAAACTGAAAAACGAAATTCATGAAAAACCAAAACCGAAACCGAACTGACGGGCCGTCGGTTCGGTTCAGTTTTGTGTCTGGCCGTCGGTTCGGTTCGGTTTAGGTGTATTTAGGTATGTTTTTGTCGGTTTTGGGCTGAACCGAACCAAAACCGAAAACATGTAAAACATGAAACCGAAACCGAACCGACGGACTGTCGGGTCGGCTCGGTTTTTGTCGATTCGTTCGGTTTTGTCGGTCCGATTCGGTTTTGGACCTTTGATGCTCAGCCCTACTTGTATTTATACTTGTTGCAAAATTTAAATACAAGAATAACTTAATCTAACAAAATATATTTATATAAAAACTTTACTAAAAATAAAGGCAATTTGTAAAAGTAATAACATTGGTACTGATATTTATGTAAACTAATAAACTATCCACTTCCCTTTTCATAAAAACACTTTCCCCTTTTCATTCATTTCCCCAAAATTAGATCGTCACTCTCACACACCATTACTCAATTCGTTAAACACGATCGTCACTCTCACACAAACTCACTCAATTCGTTAGGAAATTAGATGATTAATTCAGGATGAAAATCGTTGTACCACAACATGATCGTCAATCAATTCATCAGAATCTTTTTTATTCGTTTATTTTGCGATATTATGATGTTGTATTGTAGTTTTGATAAAATCTTCAAGTATAAGTTATGCTGTTAGGGTTTCGATTCGGTGTTTAGGGTTTCGATTCGGTAGTTAGGGTTTCGAGTTTGTTAATCGCTAGTTAGGGTTTCAAATCCGAGTAAGTTGATTGGTAGTTCGGTTTCGAATAGGAGTTAGTTAATCGGTAGCTCGGTTTCAAATCAAAGTTAGTTAATTGGTAGTTCCGTGATCAGAATCAGTACGAATCGGCACACTCGATACGCCTATTTTTGATTCTTTTTTTGAATGATTGAGTGCAAGTTTAATGTATAGTTTGCTTGATTTTGATCATAGTCTTGATTGTTTGATTAACTTTTGATGTTCGTTAGCTGATAATTTGTTTGATTGATTATGTATATCACGTTATCGATAATTTACCGCTTTTGTATATGGTTTTGTGGCCTTTAGTAGTAATTTTTCGGAGTTTAGTTGTTAATAAATCGTTTGTGTCTTTCGTGTTATTTTGTGCTTATTTCGGATTATAACTGCTGTATATTAATTTGTATGTGTATTTCATATTGTATTGTTGTTTTTATTTGCCCAAATGCCTCCCGTAAAGATTGATTATAGCAACATTTCTAGTTATAGATTGCGCAAGGAACTAAAAATGAGTTGGTTGCTTCACTATAATCTCTGGTTACTTGTACGATCACTTGTTACCATGAAAGAGTTTACTTGTGTTTACTTGTTGATGCTATTTTTAATCGTGTCTCATGTATTTAGCGTATTGAGAAACCATTTTGACTTGTTTATTGAATCAGGAGCTAAAGGTAAAAATTGAGCAAGTGAAGGAGAAAAGCTGGAAAAACATAAACCATTCTGACTGGTGTTTACATCTGAAAGTGAATTCAATGATGAGATGATGGCCCATACGCAAGCACTTCGTTATTAGCCACGGGGATATGGTGCTTCTCAAAAACTATAGCTGATGATTTGTTTATAAGAAAACGTGTAGTCAATGATTAGATCTAGTTTTAAGTGGTTTGATAATGATATTATATGTGTCTGTTTCTGTAGTTTTAGATATTTGTTATTGTGGTTGAGTTGATGGACTAATATGGTTTTTTTTTGTTGTTTTTATAACAGCCGTGTGTGCGGTAACTCACATGGAGTCATCAGAACGTATGGGCTCATGTGCTGCAGGCAATGCTTCCACATCAACGCTAAGGAAATTGGTTTCATTAAGGTTAGTTTTGAACCTTTATGTGCTTTAAACAAAGTTTTTGAAAATTCTTTTTATCTCTATCTATCATCAATGCGATGTCTAAAAATAAAATGTGCAACTTAGTTTGGAAATTTCGATACTTAATATAGTGGTGGGTTGTGTTCTGTTTGTGTTTAGTTTTATGATATAGTTTTGGATATGTTGACTTTGGGTGCTTTGAGTAAATGAATGGTCGGATTGGGGAGTTTCACATATAATCGTCATACTATGAAATCATAATTATGCTTACCAGCAAAGAATGTATTGAAGGGTGGTTGTCTTTTGGTGAGGGCACTCTAGACTATTTAGGATGCGTGGTGCGATAATGAACTTAATGTACATGTTTAGTATATCATGATCAATGTTGATGATATGTTTGGTTTACTATGCAGATATTGGTCGGGGAGTCAATTATGAAGCAAAAAAATCCGACACATGTTGTAACTTAACATTTTAGAAGGTTGATTAAAGGCTTAGAATTATTTTTATGATGAGTGTAAGAACGCATTACTTTTATGATTCTTATCCCGATTTGCCACCAAGGATCTTTTGTAGTATATGAAACCAGCTTACTTGTGCATGAGTCCGTTCTGAAAAATGCCCCTCTTCCATTCGCTTGTTTTCACAGATTAGGAATCAGACAGGTCTTCAGGCAGTGAAGTAGATGGTGCAATGGCACCGACTATTGTAGACAAAAACACCAAGGTATGCTTTTACATGCCACAGATTAGTAAAAGTTGTAACTGGCAAAACATTATGTGCTATGTAAATCAACAAATCCTTCTTTGTTCAATTTTTGTTACTAGCAAGTGCTATCATATTTGATCACCAAACGTTGTATTTATGGAATATTAATATAAACTCTGATAAATCATTGCAATAATTTCTTATGCGTTAAATATACGCTTTGGGTATCTCTGAGCCGCGTCAGATGCTGATAATCGGTTAACTAGGAATACTTTGAGTATTCATCTTAACAAATACATGTAATCCTAGAGTCAATGCAGTCCGATAGTTTTGTGAGATAGAATGATGAACTTCATATGATTACCGTTAACAAAAACCTATAACTTGAGGGAAAATTTTAGTTGTCTATCAATGAGAGACTCGTATACATGTGCTCCATTGAAATTTCGTATTTGTTAATTAAATTTATTAGTGGCTAGTAAATAGATGAAAACAATGTAGGCTAATTTAATAATAATTTTGACGTGTGTTGTTGTTCCATCGCATAATAGGATATCGAAGTTGATATGGAGCAAATAACAATTGTTCCCCAAGGTGAACATCTAGGTTCTATATCTTTAATACTCTATGATATGATAATACCATTGGGAAATTTTAAAGATTATTTGTGTATTTTTCAGATTCTGTAAATGGGGTGGGCCAAGTTGACGAGCGAAATCTCACTCTATCCCTGAATATGGTGAAGATGATGGGCATCAAGAGGGTAAGAATTGAAATAACTGCAGAGCCTGTTTTGTGCTGTTAGTTTTGTGGCATCTTCTCACACCCGTAATTTGCTATAAATCATATTTTAGAGGAGAGTGCTCCACCCAAGAGGCAAGTGTCTCCTGATAACTTTACCGTGCAACTCTTTTGAGAATCCATTTTGCTGACGCCATTCTCAAAGCTAAAGAAAAAACCAACGAAAAGGTATAATTTGACCTTATGCTCCATGTTATGCATGTTAGAGGTGGCAAAATGTGTGTGTGTTGAGTGGATTGGGAACATTACAGGATAGGTAAACTGTTTTGTAGTGGTTAGGTTGGTTTATGGAATCCTTTTAAAAAAACAGTGTGTTGAAACAGTATGTGGACGATCTGCGCTAGCTATCTAATTTACCCACTTTGACCATCAGGTTTAGGCATTCAATTTTTTATTCAGGTCACTTTTAACCCGTTTCCTTATAGATATCTAATTTTCTCACTTGACCAGCTAGATATAAAACTTATTCTGAAAAGACCACCTATAAGTAAATCTGTCAATTTGCCACCTCCAGTGTAAAATGCCTCGTTGCAATTACTGTATTTGGTAACGTAATATTATGAGTTTCAGGTTGAGGAGCAGGATAGGGAAAGGTTGAGGCTTGAGAAAGAAGATCTTGAAAATCGGAGAAAAGTAGGTAGATATTCTTTGCTATTTACCTCATTGCAGGCATTTTGTTTTGTTTTGTATTTTATGTTCTTGTGTTTAGCATATCACTCAACTTGAGGTCATGTTATTATATAGAAAAATCTTGACTGCAAGCGGCAACAAAGGCTGCAGTAAGAGGCACTCAGAATAAAGAATTAGCAGCAGATTTCGAAGCAAAAGAAAGAGGGAACTTGAGAGGGAAGCTGCATGCCAAGCTCTGCAGAAGGTTTTATGTATGTATAATTTCATATTGAGCTATTGACCAACATTGTAATCAATTGTTAAAAGTAGGCGAATGACCTATATTGTCGGTTTTTGAAGTGAATGAATCTGATAAGATATCACTGGCACCCTCTTATACAAAGATTGAGTTTTTAACTTCTATGTTGCATATTCTTTTTATCTTTTAGTTATGTTACTTTCGGAACCGACTGATCTGTAGGTTTGTGTTGAAAAGGTGTTGATAGTGAATGTGAAAGGATATCAATCATATTCTTTTTATCTTTTAGTTATGTTACTTTCAGAACCGACTGATCTGTAGGTTTGTGTTGAAAAGATGTGTTGATAGTGAATGTAATAGGATATCAATGGGGTGTGGCTTAAATTTTGCCGGTAGCCTATAGTGACACATGTTTGTGTCTAAATAGTCTCAACCTATCCTGACACTACTAAGTGTCAGTAAATTGTGTCACTATATACTTTTACCGCCTGGATTTTCAATGACACTTTTTATAAGTGAAGGTGAAGAAAATATATCATTAGTGACACTTTTTTTGACATTTTCTGACACTTTTTTTGACATTTCTTTAACTACTACTTCGAATGCTTCTATTTTGTATTTTTGTTTTATGATAGATTGTGTACTAATTTTGACTTGTATACTTGTATATCAAGCAAGGTTCTAAAAGGCGTGAGGCGTGGCAAGGCGGCATAGCCACGCCTCAAGCCTTACAAGCCTTTGCGTTTCATAAGGCGTGCTTAAGGCGGCAAAAATATTTATAGATTTATGTATTTATAATTTTGTATCATTTTTTAAGAGCAATTTCAATAACTAAAGCCCCAATCCCAAATAACCAGGCCCAAATATGAGGCCAAAATAGGAATTAAGTTTTGAAATAACGAGGCCCAAGAAGGAAATAGCCCAAATACTAGAAAAAATTAAATTAATAATTAATAGGCCCAAATACAAAATAGCCCAACACACAAAATAGCCCAAAAATGAAAAACCTCTAAACGCTTCAAAAATGGCGCCACGCTTTGCCTTTGCCCGATATTTCACGCTATTTCCACGCCACGCTAAAGCCAACGCTAAGGTCTGTTTCAGAACGTAGAGACCACGCCACGCTTGGCGACGGCCGCGCTTTTAGAACACTGATATCAAGTGATCAGCATATAGCTCACATTATTCCAAACTATTCCTTTCTTTTCAATACATTTCTTTGCATGCTATATTAGTTTATAAAAAACATACACAAATCGAAATTTGATTTATGTTTCATGGAGTTCAAGAAGAAGTTGGTGATAGTTGTTGTGTTTGATTGAGAAACTGAAGTTGCCGTGTTTAAAAAAATCAACATCGCTACTTTGAAAATGTAATATAAAAATGTAAAATATTTTTTTTGGTCAGTTATTTTAGTCAAAAAAATGTACATATTTTACCAACTTTAAACTTTTGTTAAGTTTTTCAGTTTTATCATGGAAGGTTCTAAATATGAATCAAATACGTTATCATTTCGAAACAAGCATTAAGGGGCTTTCTTTTTATTTTTTATTTTTATTTGTTTGAAAATTTGTACAACAGTATCTGTTTGGAGTTGGTTATGAGTGCACAAGTTGTGTTTCTTTTTGTTTTTAATGACAAGTATTAATAAAGCACATCACTACTATTTTAACATTTCGTGAGTGGTTCCAAGTTCCACCAGTACGTCATAGATGTTAATGAATGAGAAAATCTTGAATAATATGTTTAACAAACACACAAATTAATGAGAAAAAAACCCAGTTAAATTCTTATATAAACTAACCCATAAAAGATATATAATCACTTAATCATGTCCAAAAAAATACAATATTATATAAATCCAACTGTTACAGATTTGATCTTGTTTTAATTTTTAACTACTTAGCTAGCACTTTAAAAAAAAAACATTAATTGGTATTCATCTTCTTCATGCTCATGACTCCACCATTAAAGACTGTTGAAGCTTTTACCTAAATGAATGTGAGTGAAGCAAATAATAAAACCTTGAGGGTAGCAATATCCGTGTGAAGCAAAAATTGACGGGAAGAAACTAATTGCAATGAGAAGGCAACCGGTGGGGTGAGCACCGTCGGGGGGAACGATGTACTGGTGGTGGTGGGAGGTTAAAGGGTCAGTATATCACAAACATTACACACAAGTATATATATAGAGAGAGATGAACAAAGATCTAGAATGAGATGAATCTAAAGGGGTCAAGAGGACCGTATGATTGTGATATAAAAAAGTAGTTTGATATTAGACCAAATACCTTGTATAAAGTGAAATTAGAAATGTTGCCTTTTAAAAAAAAAATGAAATTAGAAACACAACACTATTTATCGTTTACTAATGAGCATTTCATAAGAAAGGATTTTGGCAGGTAAAGGTTTGAACTTTTGAAACACTAAAAGACATGTTAAAATTAGTTTTTGATGTTTATTAAGGGTTTGCATTTTTTAGTCTGATTCACTGTTCAATGCATGTTTAACCCATCACTACAAAAAAATAGCCATTTAGTGGCACACATTTTTAGTGGCAGATTTGTAAGTGCCACCATACCACTCTTTTAGTGACATATATTATGTGCCACTGAAAAAATTAAAGATATAGTGACACTTTTACGATATATGTTACAATTGTACGTAGTCACCGGCGAAACAAAAGTATTTTTTGCCATAGAATATCAATAAAATTTGCGGCGCCTTAACTTTTATACCTTAAAATGTTTTGGTTTTTTCCTCCTCATCTTATCTCTTTGGCTTCACGTTTTTTAGAGTTCCCTCCAATCCATAAATCCAATTTTTGAAACAATTAGGCGTTCCTTCTTTATTCCCAAATTTCATCAAACCCTAATATATCTTATGGCCGCTCACTACCTTTCCTCCATAAATATCTTTATCTCAAAACGCTTTGGTCAATCCTCTTCGGCAATCAGCGCAGCCCAGTGTTCATCTCTCACTCAATACCTCCCTTATATGCCCAGGCCATCAACATTGATTTGATAGTAGGTGTGTCTTATTTTTCTTTTACTTTATTGGCTATCTTAGGGTTCGATTCTCGTTTTGTTTTTGGATTATTAACACTGATTTGATATGTTACTTTGTTTTAATTTAATTGTTATGCATATGAAAGCCACCACATTGAAAATGTAAAGGTACGTACTTTTACATTCATACTAGCTCTTTTGTGTTGTGCCATATAGTAATATAATATTTTTTTTATTCACCACTGTTGAAGAACAAAATCTCTTATAATGAATCATAATAGTTCATATATAATAATAGTCATGGTCGAAGGACGAAGGGCACGAGTGGCGGTCTGTTTGATCTTCAAATCAATTATTATATGAACTTTTTTGGTGATAAGAAACATTACTAAAACCAATATACAAGCTTGTAGTTGGTCAATTTCTTAGATAAAAACGTAGGCAACAAGGTGAAAGAAAAAAAAATGGTGTTTAACGAGTTGTAAAACTTTGGCACTTTTCATAATGATGGATAAAACTTAGTAGTTTATGTAATTGGTTGTGTAAAAATATATTTGCATATCTTTATTTTATATATGCTTGTCATTTGTTATTAATATATTCTATTTATTCTATTATTTGTTGATACAGATGTTAAGACTATTTATCATCCAAAGATCTTAAACACAAAAAATATGATCTACACTGCAGGTATATATGTGCGTGTGTTCATATATCATACTACGTACTATTTTTCTTAAGATTTGGTCCTAACCAAGTAACAATTATTTAGTAGCTTACTATATCTGCTCTATTTACTCCTCATGCTTAATTATTATTGAGATTAATGAAGAGTACATTCAGGTAAGTTTTGAGGCATGAAACTCTTTTCTATCTTACTTAATGATATGATTATGTTAACTAAGATGCTATGTTTACCGGTCTTGGATAAGATAACTCGATTGGGTATGTAGATAGCACTAATCATGTGGATTTATGCTAAGTTAGATATCATTTATTTTTATAGTAGTGTTTAATTTAATCACAGCTAGTAAACACTTTTATAGCTAATTATCATTTTGATTGCTGATCGATTTGAATTTATGCTCAGGTACCTCTATCCAGTTTTGTTTGAATATGTTGCTCATAGGTACATTTGCTTTCCATACTCCTATTTTTTTCTTAGCGTTTAACATTGCTTGATTTCTTTAGAAGTGCTATCATCTATCGTAACCATAGAGAATATTAATAATTATGCTAACTTAAATGTGCCTTGTATTTATCTAGATTGCTAATTTCTGGCATTTTGCTATCTTTTTACAGATGTGCTGATCTTGAGGAGTGGTTGGGATGTTAATTATCTTCGATGAAGTACGGCCCATTTAGTAGTTTTAGGTTTCTTATATGATTTTCATATGAAAATTCAGATTTGTACTCTTGTGCTTAATATATCGATTCATGATATTAGATTATAATGTTGAATGATTGTACAACTATTCAAATAAATGAAATTGATGTTCTTTTTCATGCGCCTTGTTGTTGAAACTAGTTTCATTCAGTATTGAATTGCTTAAAAAATATACAGATATTCTATTGTGACCTGTATCCAATGGCTACAAAAAAGTTTTGGTGTTGTTATACAAAACTATTACTGCCACAAAATCCAAAACATTTATAGTGTCACAATATAAAAGTGCCACTAAATATTATACAAGCTGCAGCAACAAAAAGAAAAGTGTCACTAAAACTCTTTAGTGGCAACGTACTTAGTGACACTCTTTTTTTCTGCCACCGAATCCCAAACTGGGCTTTAGTGGCACTTATTTCCAGATTTAGTGACACTTTTTGTGTGCCACTAAATGGTCTTATTTTGTTGTGCATTTATCATATCGTCCACGTTCCGGTAGTTCCAAATTCAATGTTTAACCTAAGAGCATCCACAATGGGTAAAACAATCAAAAGCTTTTTACTATTCTACCAAGTCATTATAAGAGTTTTTTTGCATTTTGAGATAAGGTTTTACAATAGCTTTTCAAGAATTTTAAAAGAAGACTTGGCCAACTCCAAGCTATTGCTAAAAACTACAAGGCATTAAATGAGTATGCATTAAATGCATTAAACGCATCAAGTTTTCAAAGACTTGATGCATTGTAGATGCTCTAACATGGCCATTTTAGGTAGTTTGCAGGGCCGTCCCGTGAAATTTGAAGGCCCTGTGCATAATTCTATAATAAGGCCCTTTAACTCCGAAAATTTTGGCACCCGTGAAATTTAGTAAATAATTTTTTTATTAAGCATTGCTTTTTGATATCAATAAAATAACAACTTACTCTTATTCTATTTTTAAACACTAGTTTTCTTTCCTCTTTCTCTTTGTATATGAAGTAAGTTATCTTGTAATTAATATTTTTGAAAATTTTTGGTAGCTAAAATGACGTATTTCAGGTTATTTTGAAAAGAAGGTATTTAATGAATTATGGATTCGTTTGCAACAAATCTAAATAAGAATTGGGGCTAAAATGATAAATTGAAAAGATGAGGGTTGAGTTGAAACCTATAACGCATGTTCAAACTTTTTTTCTTCTGCCGAAAAAAAATCTCACATTCTCCATTTAAAATCATCTATTAACATGATTAAATACCCCTAAAATGATTTTATACTTATACGGATGTTTTAAAATTTGAGGCCCCTAAAAAATGGAGGCCCTGTGCCGTTGCTCCTCTTGCACATGCTCAAATCCGGGCCTGGTAGTTTGTTGTACGGAAAGTTTCTAAAATTATTAGTCATAGCTCATAAACTTTGATTATTACGTACTAATTTTAACAATATTCAATTAATATAACATGTCTGCATCTTTAAGTTTTGTTTAAACGTAGACTATATGGATGTTGGTAACGAGGTTGTGGCAGACTCACATGGGGACTTCTCTGTCCCACAAGCCGACCCCACTGATAACATAACCACAAAAAAACCCAACGTTTGTTTAAGCCCAGCTTGTTGTACCACTACCCCATCCTCCCTTGATAAGTCCACTAATGATTTACCCCCTAAAGACCCCTTACTGGGCCAAACCTCACATACTTGTTCCCCCACACCCTCTCAGCCCATTCAAAAACCTCATTCACCCCTAAACGTTAATACCTCTATAGCACATCATACATCAAACAAGCCCTCAAAACATTATACCTCATTCACCAACAGAGGTAAAACAAAAAGGCAAACTAAATTCCTCTCAGTTAGACTCATTGACCCCCTCAATGGGATTAACACTCACACTGTCAAAAAGAAAACAAAAACACATTCTCATACATCATCATTACCTAGTTCCATTTCCCTCTCAAACAACGACTCGAACATCAAGCGATGCAATGATAGACTACTTAATCTTGCACCACCCGAATCAGTTGACAGTGAAAATGAAGTCATGAAAACAGTCGAGGTAGGCATACTTCTCGGGTACAGCTTGAAGGGTATGGAAAATGAAGTTCATGCCACATTTGGTGATCATGTTGTGAATAAATGAATATTGCCTCATTAAATATTAACGGAGTCGGCACCGCTCCTAAAAGGAAATGGGCAAGGAAAATTTGTCATAACAACAACATAAGCTTCATAGGAATTCAAGAATCAAAGACTTCAAAAGTTGATCGATCCCTCATCCACTCACTTTGGGGTAACACTAATTGTGACTATGCGTTTAAGAATTCGGATGGTTTTTCGGGTGGTATTATTGCTTTATGGGATAGTTCTCTGTTCAAAAAACATTTCGTCATTGACAGTGAGGATGGTTTTCTTGCCATATATGGTGAATGGAATAAAATCAAGATGGATTGTTTAATAATCGTTGTCTATGCGCCACAAGATAGGAATAAGAAGTATAGCCTTTGGTCAAGACTCACCCATTTAATACGCAGCTTTCAATCTATGTACATTGTGTTAGGCGATTTCAATGAGGTTCGGAGTGAAGACGAAAGACTTGGTTCTACGTTTTGTACATCAGGAGCAAGACATTTCAACACTTTTATTTCTGATTCCGAGTTAATCGACCTCCCAATGGGGGGCAAACGATTCACCAGGATGAATAAATATGGAACGAAGTTGAGCAAAATAGACAGAATCCTCGTTTCACATCACTTTGTATCAAATTGGCCGAATGCTCAACTTACCACTCTTCCTCGCGATCTTTCGGATCATTGCCCACTCGTGCTCAAAACACACTCAGCGGACTACGGTCCGATACCCTTCAAATTCTTTAACTCTTGGCTCCTCAAGAGTGAACTTCCGTCAATTGTTTCACAAGCATGGTCTAACCCCAATTCGAACGTAACCATCAGAACACATCCAAAGAAGCTTGTTGAAGTGCAAACTGAAAAATTTGAAACAGTGTGTACGTAGTTGGAGACAAACAGTGGGCATACATGAAAATCACAAAATTCAAGAATTAAAAGAGAAAGTGGAAGACTTAGACACCAAAGCAGAAACAACAAATGGTCTGGAAGACACTGATATTATTCAACGTCTTTCTTTAATGAAAGAACTTGAAGTCTTGGAACATATCAAACGAATGGATCTCATGCAAAAGGCAAAGGTTAAATGGTGCGTTGATGGAGATGAAAACTCTAAATTTTTTCATGGCATGATCAACAACAAACTCTCAAGATCAAGAATCAAAGGAATCACCATAAATGGGTCATGGGAAACAGATCCAACCCTTGTCATTTCCCACATCTTCAACTTTCACAAACAAAAGTTTGGTAATACTTCACATAATCGTCCTCGTTTCTCAAGTAATCTTTTCAAAACGCTTAAGAATATCGACGTCGCAATTCTTGACGCCCCATTTTCTTGTGATGAGATTAAAGAAGCGGTTTGGAATTGTGGTGGCTCCAAAGCCCCCGGTCCCGATGGGTTCACTTTCAAATTCATCAAACACTATTGGGACTCAATTGGTCAAGATTTTATCAACATGGTGAAGCGGTTTGAATTAGACGGTTTTATTCCAAGAGGTTGCAACTCCTCGTTTATCACTTTGGTCCCAAAGATACAAGATCCTCTCCACATCAAAGATTTTAGACCCATTAGCCTTATTGGTTGCCAATACAAAGTTATAGCCAAAGTCCTCGCCAATAGACTATCACAAGTTGTTCACTCGATTGTTAGTGAGGTGCAAACGGCTTACATTAAAGGTAGACAAATAATTGACGGGCCTCTAATGGTGAATGAGATCATATCATGGGCATCAAAAAAGAAAGAACGCCTCTTCATCCTCAAGGTGGATTTTGAAAAAGCATTTGACTCTCTTGATTGGAAATTCTTGGATCACACAATGGAACAAATGGGTTTTAGTCAAAAATGGAGAAAATGGATTTTTGGATGTCTAAACTCGGCATTCGGCTCGATCCTTGTTAACGGGTCTCCCACCAAAGAATTCAAAATCCAAAAAGGTTTACGCCAAGGTGACCCTTTATCTCCGTTTCTCTTTATTATTGCAATTGAGGCTCTTCATGTCACAATTCAAGAAGCGAAGCAAAAAAGCATTTTTGAAGGGATTGAAGTGGGCTCAAATAAGATTGGCATTTCACATCTTCAATTTGCGGATGACGCTTTAATCATGGGCAAATGGTCACTTGAAAATGCTAAAACCCTTTGTCGAATCTTACGATGCTTTCACATGTCATCCGGGTTGAAAGTTAACTTCCACAAAAGCAAATTTTTTGGTGTTGGTGTGACTTATAACGAAACACAAAGCTTTGCTTCAATCCTTGGTTTCCAACCATCCACCCTTCCTTGTACATACCTTGGGCTCCCCATTGGATCAAATATGAATAAGAGTAGCAATTGGAAGCCTATCATCGATAAATTCCACAAAAAACTCACTTCATGGAAAGCAAGAACCCTCTCTTACGGTGGAAGATTAACCCTCATTAAGTCGGTTCTCGGAGCCTTGGGTACTTACTTCTTCTCTCTTTTTAAAGCTCCCAAATGTGTCATAAACTATCTTGAAAAGCTTAGAAGAAATTTCTTTTGGGGAGGCTATTTGGATTGTAACAAAATGGCATGGATTGCATGGAATAGGATATGCTCATCTTCTAAAAATGGTGGTCTTGGAGTTGGTAGCCTTCATGCTTCCAATCTTGCTATGTTGGGAAAATGGTGGTGGCGTTTTCACTCGGAAGACAACACTCTATGGAAAAACATCATTATTTCAATTCATGGAGAATATGGAGGTCTTGGTTTTGACAGAAATTCCACTAGACTCTCTTTTAGTCCTTGGAAGTCTATAATCAAACTCCCAAAGTCCTTTTCATGTGCCAACATTGATTTACAGTGTGTTTTTAGAAGAAAGGTGGGGGATGGCTCTTCTATTAGATTTTGGAAGGATTTATGGGTTGGTGATTCATGCTTGAAAAATGACTTCCCTCGATTGTACCTTCTGGAAACCGAGAAAAATTGCACCATTAAAGATAGGTGCGACTATTTAAATGGGCCTAATAACTTCAGTTGGGCATGGCGTAGATCTCCCACTCTTGGATCAGAGGCTTCTCAATTTAGTGGACTCTTGGAATTACTACAACAATTCGCCACATCCAACACAACTGCACAATTGGATCTTCACCCTTCACAACTCCAGAATCTATGTAGTATCTGCTATGAGGAAACACATTGAAGAATCTACTTTGGGATCAACTACTGTTAAGACTAAATGGAATAGTACGTTACCTATTAAAGTTAATATTTTCGCATGGCGTTTGGCATTGGACCGTCTTCCTACAAGATTCAATCTTGGCACTCGTGGAATCGACTTAGACTCGGTAAGATGTGCAATATGTGATGATGAAATCGAAACAACTCAGATTTGTTTGTTGATCGCACCATTTCTAAATCGTTGTGGTCCATGGTTACGAGATGGTGGGGGTTCGATGATCACCCTACGGATGTGGGTAACTTAATCAAATGGGCTGACACGGTCAACTTTTCTAGCTCCCTAAAAGAGTGCTTCGATACCGTTATTCAAACAACGCGCGGGACCATCCTGGAGCTGAAATAAAATTTGCTTCGACCTGAAACCCCCTCGAAAGGACAAGTTGGTTGATGACATAAAAATTTTATCTCATTCTTGGATTTCCAGTAGGAATAGGAAAACTAATCCAACATGGATTAATTGGATTTATGATCCAAAAAATGCTTGTAATGTTGCTTTGTAAGTTTCACTCCTCTAGTTTCTTGCTAGAGGGGCTCGTTGTTTAATAAATTTTATGCTGTTAAAAAAAAAAGGGTTCTTAACATCTAAATATCATTTTAGAATACATCATCATACTTTTACAAGACAATTAGACAATTTCTTATTTTGATTTAATTTAACATTATCTTTATATAATTGTTGGTGCATGTTCGGCAACGTAAATATAATTGTTGGTGCATGATCGGCATGCAACGTAATATAATTGTTGGTGCATGATCGGCAAGTTACTGTGTAATATTTTTAAGATTGTCTTGATTTATTTAGATTTATTTCTTTGTGTTTCTTGCTAAAGGATTGGTTCGATATCTTTTTGTCAAGTTTCTTCCACTAATATTTTATGGGATTTATTTTTTTCTTTATTATTGTCCAATGGTGCCTTTAAATAAACATTAAAGTATTTTCTTGGTAGCTAACCATGTCATTTTCATTCTAACTATTTCTTAAGCTTCCAATTAACATCAAGTTGTAAACTCGTAATAAGTAATTACATTGGCAAATATGTCAACAACTTTAGTTGTTCTCAACTTGTAACTAGTTGTTAGCAATCAATTTTTAGTTAGTTGCTTCAAACTTGTTCAAAGAAACAACTCTTTGCATTACTCTTAATTCGAGATGAGGAAATTGATTTGTAGACTTAACTAATAGATTAAGTTATCCTTAACAATTAACAATATATATAGTTAGTGAAAAACATGATCCTTGAGGTAAAGAGGTTCAATGGTTTCTACTAAAAGTACATTATTTGATCTAAATCCTGTCATTTAGGCATTCAATGTGACAACTTAACCTGACCAAATATATTAAACGTGCATTAAATTTGATAAACTTTGATCATAATCCCATATTCCCGTTTGTAGAAAGTTAGTCAACTTATAAATGCGATCATTTAGTCATCTCCCCTTAGAGCAAGGGGTGTCATGACCTCTTCACTTCTCTTCACTTGGGCCCTACGTGTGCCACATCACCTTCACATCACTTCAACACACTAACAAAAAAATACCCCCCAATCACAACATACTCACCTCTTTTCACTTGGGGCCCACCCACCCTCACAAACACATAAATAACACAAACACAAACACATATATTATGATAGGTTTTTTGTCCTTTTCTTCGTTGTTCCCCTGGCAAAAACCAAACTGGCGAGCCCTTGTGGTATGGTGGCGAGGGAAGAAAAGAAGTGGCGAGCTGCCACGTTTGATTCGGCGAGAAACAAAGAAGACCATACCCCTTGCTCTTATAGATAAGGAGTTTAAGCTTTACTAAATTGAATCTACATGAGTGATTGATTATAAATAGAAACAACACTTCTAATAATTTAAGATTTATTCTTTTATTTAATAAGTTTTCATGTCGTCTCATTTTCGTCCGTTTTAATGATTCCCTTGGAGAAACCATTAGAAAAAGACAACTAACGGCTTATGAAAATCTCATGAGATACAAATTTATATACAACCAAACAAACCAGGTTTTTGTAAGTAACGAGGATTTTTACCCGCGCTCCGGTATGATCTCATTTAAATCGTTTTTATTTTTTACTCATAACATGAACGTAGGATAAAAAATAATTTCTAAAATTTAAACGTACATATAGTTTTTGAAATATCAAGGACGATTTATGTTATTTTATGTTACAAAAGTAGTCTTTAGGGATTAATTACGTAATTCGTGCTAAAATGTAGGGAGTGTTTGAGTAAATATTTATTAGCACAAAAAAATAAAGTTTAAGGATGTTTTCTGCAAGATCAGGTAAACTATACGGACCAAATATGTAAATTACCGTTACATGGTTGATCTTTACTCTTTTGGGATAAATTTCATAATGGTTGTTAAACGGCAGGAACAATTGTAATTCATATAGGGATAATTTTTTGCAATAAAAGGGGTATGTTTGGCAAAAATAGATTGTGATGGTGCTGTTGCTGATGTTGTTGCTGAAAAAGATTATAAAATGAGATTATTTTTATAAGTTAAATGAAGTAACCTTTTATTTTCATAGATTATGGAAGATTTTTTTTTAATAATCTCTAATAAGTTATGTCTGCTATACAAAGATTATTTTTTAAGTAGCTTAATTTTTTTAAAAATAAGCATGATCACTCCATAATCTCATGTGCCAAACATAGCTAAGGTAGTCAGAAGGGATAGTTTATGTAAGTATTTGTTACACGTTCAGTCTTTAAGAACTGATTTGTGTTACACTGAAAGTCCTCGTAGACCTGTTATGCAACAACAATTAAAATTCAAGCACTGGTTTTGTAAGTTTCCCAAACCAGACAAAACAATCATGTTACACATTTGGTCCTTAGAAACTGATTTCTACTACGTCGTTAGTTCTCAAGGACCTTTTTTGCAACATCATTTAAACCTCATGATCTGCGTAAATTTTAGAATAGACAATAAATTACTGTTTGGTGAACAGTATCCATGAAATTTTATATATTTCTAATAAAATTGCAAAACCAAAGAACATGTATTTCTTGTATAATATAAGAACTATATACTTTATATATAAATATAACATTTTACATCTCTATTTTCTACCATAAATAAACAGCCATTATTCCCATTGAATAAATGAAATCATATTATATCCTGTATGAAAAAATATACTACAAATTCAATTACAAAGTATAGTCGAGCTCCTAGTTATTTTGTTGGTCGTCAGGTCTGTAAAGCTTCAACCAACGGTTATTGAGAGCTTGTACCGGCCTTGCATTAGCTTGCGCTTCCTGTTAAATCAACCAGCAAAATCAATATGTATGTTGTATTCTACAGATATATAGTTCCTAGCTAATGAAAATAAAATTTGTAGAAGCTTACGTCATGCACAGCGTCGCGAATTGCATATAGTTGTTTTCGTGAAACCGTTCTCACCTAATAAATTTTAGAAAATAAAAGCATGAATGTCATTATAGTTATTATGATGAGTACTTATAAAAATTCATATGTATGATATAGAAAGTTTATTACTACCTTATTAACAATGGTCCAAGTAACATTTTGGGTGCATGGGGGAGTTGTAAGGGAACCAATATATCGATAATATTTTCTGCTTCCAACTTTTATTTCTCGTGGATCAATCATTCCCACGCTTTGTTCGACATCTTTTGTAGAAGCCAATGCTTTAAAATATGGTTCCATCTGATCATATGTCAAAATTCGAATATAAAGATTAATTAGTATGTTGGACAAAAGCTTGAGGTTAAAATGTATACTATCAAACAAATTAAAACGTATATGACGTACCAACGATAGAAGAGGATCAGGGCGGCCAATTTTGTACATGATTCCGACCACCGCTATTTTACCATCACTACTTTGATGGACCAAGTGTACCTCTAAATTGAACCTGTATGTGTAGCAAAGTTTTGTTAAAAACATTCTTTTGAATTTTGTTCACTGAATTAATAGATAAAAATGTTTTCTTTTTGGTAAATTTACATATAACGCTTTATATGGTACCTTCGACCATTAATGGTATGTTCGGTTGGAGTGTGCCAATGAAGTTGGTTAAGTTGATACTCAGTTCCGTTTATATGCATGTGTCCTGCTCCCCCGATCCATCTCAACTGTTATTCACACCAGTTACTGTTAGACCGAGGGTATTCGGATTTGATACCTAAACGATAAAACTAGGAAAATAATCATGCATACCATCATATCATGACCTCTATTAACAAGAGTCGAGTTTGCAGGCTTATAATCTCTATCAAGCCTTCCAAGATGTGAAGTGGTTTGAACCCTTTTATGTGTGAGATCAATTGGAGATTGCAAGTCTCCTTGATTACACATGCTCCACTCGGGATGTATCTCTCCCCAATGATGCGGTCCGTTTGGACTGTTTACATCATACGTGAACTCGTGTTCATCCTGTAAACGACCATAGACAACATATATTGACTCAATATAGGTTATATATAATTAAAGAATGACAAATCTATTATAATGTCGAAGTTATAGCATCATATGTAAAACTCACCAACTTCTTGAGATGTAGCAAAAGGCACACAAAAGATGATGTACAGGGAAATCAACATTGAAGAAAACCGAATGCTTTTGTTCACCATTTATGTAAAGGTTATATGAAATCTTTACGGGTTTTTGTATAAGCTATCGATGTTTGTTTTCGAATATATCACAAACATTACACACAAGTATATATATAGAGATGGACAAAGATCTAGAATGAGATGAAAGTGGTCAAGAGGACCATGTGAATGTGAAGATATAGTTTGATATTTGACCAAATACCTTGTATAAACATACATTATAAAGACAGCACTATTTATCGTTTACTAATGAGCCTTTCATAAGAAATTCAAGGATTTGGCTGGTAAAGGTTTGAAATTTTGAAACACTAACAGACATGTCAAATTGGTACAATGCTAGCTATATATATTACATGTGTGAACCAAAATATTTAAAACAAGAACTTCCTTTATATATTCGAATGCATGCTTCTATTTTGTATTTGGGGTAATTCCCAAAAGGGGACAAAAAGTTGGGCATTAGTCACTTTGAGGTACAAAAAAAAAGCATCTTCTCAATTTGGTACGCGAATGTGCGACTCCACCCAAATAGTGACACGTGTCCACCCAATTGTTAGACAACAAGTACCCTTCCAATAATTATTTCCCACTAACCGGACAACAAGTACCCTTCCAACAACAATATCCGGATGCAGAGAACGTATGCGAACGACGGTGTGAGAATTCCGGCTAATGTGCGATTGAAAAAGTGTATCTCTGAAAAAGGTACCATTGGGAACTATCAAAATCTTTCTTCAGGTAATCAAATCCTTTTTGTTTTTTTAGTTTTTTAATTTAGTTTTAATTTATCAATTCAAATTTGTGAATTAGTAAATCAAATTTACACACACAAAATCACACACACATTATCCAAACCGTAATTCTTTGAATTTTTTGATACAAATGGTATGTTTATCGCTATAATTTATGTTTAATCTCATATTATGTTTTAATTACATTAATTTTTTGATAACCCCTGTTTTCGGGATAGGTTAATTTCTTCAACAAAGATTCTTTTTGTGGTTTTTGGATTAGGTTAATTTTTGGTTCTTGATGATAACCCCTTAATGATAACCCCTGCTTTGATAACTCCCAATGATAATCCCCTTAATTTTGTCGATTGTTTAGTTTAAGTTACCAATGTTAGCCGGTTACCCCTGCTTTTGTTGGTTTTGTAACCCCTGCTTGTAACCCTGCTTTTGTGGGTTTTGGATTAGGTAAATTTTGTGGGTTTTTGATAACCCATGTCCCGACATTTGGTTAAGTTATGAATGTTAGCCATTTTGTAAAGTAGATGCCTGATCTTTTTAAAATCATGTGTTTAATTTAGTGAAGAAATGCAAGTTCTGAATTTGAATGTTGCTGAAAGATTCTGTTTGGTTACTAGTGACAAAAGAGTATATAAGGTGGCTTTTAACAATGAATGAATGGATGAGTGTGTATGTGAGCAATTATGGATACTATTTTGTTAAAAACCACCTATTATGATGCTTGCGAGGTGAAATATTGCGAGTGTAATATGATGAAATGTTGATTATATATTTTATATTTGTATAGTTTTAGTACCATACGGTGGGCTGATTTAAGGCGAGTTTTAATATATCGAGTTGATTAATGGTATAGTTTATTAATAGCACTATATAATAGGAAACCGGTTTTCTGGTAATGGCGCCACGTGACGGTGAGTTGAATGCTTGTTATTATGATGTTTGTGAGTGAACTGCAAATTTAGAAAATATGCTGAAAATGATTATAAATGTGATTAATTTGTGCATTTTTGTTATTATGTTGTTATAATGATGTTTTAGAACTGCAAAATAGATAATATGCTGATTTTGAGCTTCAGTTATGTGTATAATTAGGATGAATAATGAATGGATAAGTGTGTATGTGTATAATTAAGATCTTGTTTAGAGAATTGTATGTACTTCTAATTGCTTTGTATGTATAGGAATCTGATGTGAAGCTTCACGTTCGAAGCAAACTGCGTTACTTTCAATTGGTTAAAGACAGACTAAATGAAAACCGTCGCAGACTGTTTCGGTCAACATGCTTTGGTCCATGGTTGGATTTGAATTCTTTTGAGAACGATGAGAGTCTTATACATTATATGCTTCAAAAGCAAATTAAGTCTGACGATGACCACTTTGATTTGCCACTACTTTATCATGTTAATGGACATGATCTTCATTTTGGACGGCGTCAATTTCACCTCATTACTGCTTTTAAATTTGGAATGCCTAGTTTCCGTAAGTTTAGAATTGGTGATATCATATTTCGTGACCGGGTATTTCCGCATAAGGTAGGTGAGGACTTAAAAAGCATAGATCTTCTATGTTTGATTGAGGATGAAGTGGTTTTTACCAAAGTATCGATGAAGACGCACCGAAGTTTGCCTTTTGTTATCTCTTGAGGTCATATTTATGGGGCGTGACTTGTTATCTGTGGTTGATGATACATATCTTAGGATGGTTGAGAAGTTTGAAGACTGGAATAAATTTCCTTGGGGAACTCATTTGGAGACAGTTGTACGATGCCATTCGAAATATCAAGTCAACTCAGAAGATGGAATATTCGTTGTCTGGATTTGTTTTATGTTTCAAGGTTAGAATTGTTTCACGAAATTGTTTTTAACTATAATTATTTGTTTTAAGTATTGCTAAAAATATGTTTTAACTAAAATCTGATATCATAAATATATATATGTTTTTTTTCTTTCAGATATGGATCTTAGAGTCTTCTACACAGAGCTGTCTTTGGTGGAGTAAGGAAACAGGTGTTATCCCAAGAGCACTTTCATGGTCTAAGAATGTTTCATTTCAAAAACTGGAGAATTTCGCCACTTTTTCCTAAGGCAAGTGTTTATACTATCTTTCTAAATGTACTAGTTCACTATCATTATGGTTAATTCTTATCTTACTTCATGTTTAGGACAAAGAAACAAACAATGATCTATATCCGACGAGAGCCGAGGTGATTCAGAGTGGTACACAGGAGGCATTAGGTTTTTAACCGGTATGCACCTAGACCCCGCCTATTGTCCATGGAGATCTTTTGAGGATTATCGCGTGAGACGCAGCGAAGCTCGCTCGAAAATGCATAGTATGGCGAACCTCGAAAGCGTAAGGCTCGTGTTACTCTTCAAGATCGTGTTAAGACATTGCAGGATATTTGCAATGGTTTGTTGATTTTACCTGCAGAGGTCAACAGTTTGAGAGCACGGGTTTGGAAACTTGAAACCATTATTCAGGTATTTTTATAACGATAACCATAAACACCACATACATATTTAAGAGTTTACTAACTGATTTTGTATATACGACACTTTTCATAAGAAAAAATATGATGGACATACTCGCAGTACAAATCACCGGTTAGTATTATTTTATTTTTATTTACATGTATGTAACAAGAGGTGGAGATAGTTATCCGAATTGCTTACATTTTATTTAATACATTTTACAGATAGTGATGATAAGGTTACTGATCTTGGTGATGAGTATTGCTCAAATTTAAATGATAATTTCCTAAATTTGTTTGATTCGGCAATCAAATCATCACGGGAGAAAAGTATTGATGAGTGTGTCGAAGAGGAGAAAAGTATTGATGATTTCCAAGAGGTTTGTACAGCCTGAGCTACATTACATTTCAATGGTCTTTTAAAGTAAATACTAAGTTTGTTTTTATTTCCCTGCACACAGAATGATTGCGCTTTTGGCCACCCAAGATCGTGTAGCGTTGAAAAGCAAAAGGCTGAGATTCGACGGTTGCAAAGAGTCAAGGAAGAGAGGCTACGAGTCTTGATGGAAGAAGAAAAAACTGTGAATAGTAGAAACCATATGTTGAAAGCCCCTCACATGAAGCTTGCTTTGCAAAATTGTGTGTCAAAGAAGAGGCATCATCAACTAGTACCTAGGCCAGAATTTACGGAAGTAGATGCTGTTGTGAAAGTCCCTCCTCCGAGCAACTCAAAAGAAAAATGATATCTCGCGGTCCTTATATGATTAAGCTGTGTAGTGAACTCAAACCTTGGCAAGAGGTATGTCATACAATATCATATGTATATGTTGTACTCAAGGTCATTTATGTATCAGCATCCGTGTATGTATGTTGTTTCATACGATAGCATATATTTTTATACCATGTAGGATCTAAAAAGGCCATCCAAAAGGATTGATAAAGTTTTTGTCCATCGTGAGTTGGAGGATTTTATACAAAATTCTTGGTGTTCTCGTTGCAAGTTTCCTTGGTCCAATGATATTGTTGTTGATTGTATTTTCTGGGACTGTTTTGTTGGGCTTGACGCTAATCGTAAAGGCTGGTTCCGTGACGAGGTAATTAAAATAAGCCTTTTTTAGTATATGGTTTTCTTTTATGTTATACATCGTTGATGATTATGATTCTGTGTATGCTTTATTGCCTCTATTATGCACGCGTATGAATTGTTGTCCATCTTTTTTGTTTGTGGTTAACTGTTCGTAGTGGTGCACACAGGTCGTCAGTATTGCAATTAGCCAATCTTTTGTATGTTCCTTTTTTATGACTGGGTTTGTAGTGGGTTTTATACTGTTGGTAGTGGCCTATCTATTGTTCCTTTTATTTTGTATACATGTTAGTTATTTCCTCCGTTCAGTCATTTGTAGTTTTGTTCGGTTGCACATTTGCATTGGTAGCTATGTCGCGCGGTCGCCTAGGTGAGCTTGGTTTTGCGTGCGATAGTGATTCTCTCGTGATCGATGTGTCTTTTTGAGAGGGAAGTCATTGCTGCTCGTGAGTGGGAAACGATGCTTCGCTTGCGCTGTTTTGATATTGCTGCACGTATTAGGTATTTGGATGACTTAATCCATGAGGTTCTTCAGGAGCGGCTCGATCCGGTATCGGCTAATTCCGTTACGTTTCTCAGAGAGGTGCGGGCACATGAGCGTTCTAAGCAGGTCACGTTACAGGGAATGTTACGCGAGGCACATACAAATTTTGTGCTGCATCGCGTTATATCAATAGTATTCGTGCGTTGTAATGGTTCACTGTGTGTTATTTGAAATGTGATGTATCCGGAGCATAATTTTAAGTTAGAGTCTAGCTGTAGTTACTCTTTCGCATAGGTGTTGTGGTGTTTGATTTGTGAGTGGTGTGTGGTGGTCTCAGGTTTGCATTATGTTTGTAAAAGTTCGTTTAATATAAAGTGCGGTGTTGCATTTTTTCGATTTGTTTCTTTGTATTTCAGTATATAGTGATGGTATTGTGTGGATATGTGCCTTACATATGTTTTTCTTACATGTGTACAGCATATTGAGCTTTGGGTGATGTATTTGTGGCACTTCAGATCATCTTTTGTAGATTGGTCCATCGTTAGCGCTTATTTCTTGACACTTCTACTTCAAGATTCAGTTCCACTATTTTATGCTAATAAAGAAGTTTACCAGTTGGCATGGGCTGATGTTGATCGGGTATATACAGAAATACAAAGCAACACATCTTATATAACTTTAATTTTTCGTTTTTGGAATTGATGTTATTTTTATTTATATTGCTTGCGTGTTCATTCCGATAAATGAACCTAAGAAGCATTGGTCGCTGCCCGTTTCACATACAATCCAGAAATGTTATATTTTATGACAGTGCTTATCGTTGTGAAGATGAAGGTCGTGATTGGTATCTCAATATGAGGAAATGTTTGGAGGTTAATCTTCCCTTAATTCTACTGGAGACAGGTGTGTTTGACAAAAAAGAATTTGACCCGAAAACCTACCATATCAAGTTTCATCTTGCAAGAATGTTCCAAAGGTGGAGGTTTATTTGGTGATTGCGGAGTCTTTGTCGCATGTTTCTTTACGTGTTAGTAAACCACCTCGATTATATTTGCTATTACTAGTTTTGCCAGTCATAGCCTTACCACAAGTGTTTTGATTAAGATAGGCATGACACAGACCACTAAGATTAACATAAACATAAATTTTCATGAAACATACGATTACATGACAACTACCCTCAATGGGATTCACTGTCCAATGGGATTCACAGTCATAGCCTTACCACCCTCAATGGGATTCACTGTCCAATTAGCACTCTTAAACGTTCTGTCCTTCACTTTTGCACTAGCCCAGTCACTAATGTCACCCGGAGTTGCATCTAACGTTTGACATTATAATTAATTAACAATAACTATAATAATAAGACATCTATAAAATAAAAAAGATATAGTTTAATAATATATAAACTAATTTAAGTGTATACCTTGATACTTTTGTCGTTTGTCACAAAACCATCTTTGTAGAAGCCCTCTATAGTATTCCATTAGCATTGAAATCAGAACTCGGCGAACATCTTTTGTTAAACTGTTGGATGATTCTCGACTGCTCAAGTCATATAATTGTAACAATGTCCGTGCAATGTGCCCTTGACCAATTAGTAATGCCGTCCACCGTTTGTTGTAAGCTTCCTGATTTCTTCGTTCAATTTGTGAGAATGCTTCTGCAAAATCGTCGGTCGTGTAAGATTTGCAAGTCTTCCAATATAAGGCCTTAATCTTTCTCCCTTGTCCGAAATTGCAATTCAACATCAAATGCCTACAACAAAAACCATGAAATGCATCAGGGAAAACCGTTTGACAAGCTTGTTGTATTCCTAAATGTCTATCAGATATTATAGCCAAATCTGCAACTTCACCGATGCATTCCTTCAAGTGGGTCAAAAACCATGTCCACGATCTCCCAGTCTCACCCCGAGATACACCGGTCAGCGAGAGGAACAATTTGATTATTTCCATCCATTCCAACGGCGAGCATATTTGTACCTAGGTATGTACCTTTAAGATGAGCCGCATCAATTACTATTAGTGGTCGCAAATGTTCCAAGAAACTCCGAATCTAGTTTAGTTAAACAAAGTATTAGTTTCACAAATAATAATATAACGAATATAAATTTTTTTCTAAAATAAAATAGACAGTAATAAATTATTACCGCAACACCAAAGCCTATAAAAAGCATCTCAAAACGGTCTTCGTCATCTGTCTCAATGTGTGTTACCCAACCGGGGTTTTCAACTTTAAATTATAACAATAATACGGTAATTGCGAAAAGGAATTTTTCGGGTCACCGGACAACGTTTCCAATGCTATATTTCTTCCTCCCCATGCCTTTTTGTAAGAAATGTCGATGTTGTACTCAAGGTTGATGTCGTTTACTATGTCCTTTGGCTTATATATCCGACTGTGATCTCCCATCTTTGGTATCAACAAATGACCCAACAATTTTTCGGTTGCATTTCGGTGATTAGGATACAATTGTGTTCTCGGACAAGTGTGAATGTCATTTACTTTTCCTAATTTCCATCTTATACTGTCACCTATCTTAGATGAAATTATCTTCCAATTGCAATTCTTATGTATACAAATTACATCATACCTATATGAATCAGATTTTCGTGTTTTAAATTGAAAACCTTCTAAAAGAGCTTTTTCACCGATTGCATACATGCATAATTCTTTACTATCAAATTCAACACCCTCTTTTAGAAAACGTGACCAATTTTGTGCGACCCCTACTTTTGGTGTTTTAATATTTGGTGTTGGATGATCGGGGGGAGTAGGGATACATGTGAATGTGTTATTTTTCCATGCATGATTTGGGGTAGTAGACAAAATAGGTTTGTTATTTTCGAAAGTTTCATTTTTTGGTTGATTATATGTGTTGTCAATTTCATCACCAAATTCGTCGTATCCGTCAGGAAGTGCATTAAGATCAAATTCAAAAGTATTAGATGAAGAAGGATTTACCTTTAAGCCTTTGTTACTCTTCTTAATATACAAATTATGCAACACGGTAGACTTCCTTTCAAAACTTGATGTACAAAAAAGGCCATATCATCATCGTCGACTATTTGGACACAATTATTTCCAACATGGTAAGAAATCCCAATATCATACTCTTCACCGATGTTGAACTTTTTCTTGGCTAGAGCAACAAGTTGTGTGTACGTAGTATTTTTTGGAAGTGATACACCAAAGGTTAAATCTTGGCAAACCAAAAATACACTTAGTTTACCATTCATTTTTTTTTAAGTCTACACGAATTTTTTTATAAAGGAATGTGATTGTATATGTCCAAATTTTATGCATATTAGAATGGGGTGTAATAAATTTATTTGGTTCGCACGCTTGTTCAAATCGCACATTCAAGCACATTTTTTGCTTAAATGCCCATGTACTTTTACCTGCACCGCATTAATTTACATGTACTTTCACCCTGCACCACATTAATTTACATGGTCAGGGGCAATAAATTTCAACCAACCTTATGCATATTATTTGGTTTGCACGTTTGTTCAAATCGCACATTCGCATATTTTTTTGCTTAAATGCCCATGTACTTTTACCTGCACCGCGTTAATTTACATGTACTTTCACCCTGCACCACATTAATTTACATGGTCAGGGGAAATAAATTTCAACCTACCTTATGCATATTATTTGGTTCGCACGTTTGTTCAAATCGTACATTCGCACATTTTTTTGCTTAAATGCCCATGTACTTTTACCTGCACCGCATTAATTTACATGTACTTTCACCCTGCACCACATTAATTTACATGGTCAGGGGCAATAAATTTCAACCTACCTTATGCATATTATTTGGTTCGCACGTTTGTTCAAATCGCACATTCGCACATTTTTTTGCTTAAATGCCCATGTACTTTTACCTGCACCGCATTAATTTACATGTACTTTCACCCTGCACCACATTAATTTACATGGTCAGGGGCAATAAATTTCAACCTACCTTATGCATATTATTTGGTTCAAGACGCTTGTTCAAATCGCACATTCGCACATATTTTTGCTTAAATGCCCATGTACTTTTACCTGCACCGCATTAATTTACAAGGTCAGGGGCAATTAATTTCAAAACCTACCCACTTTATTTGTGTATTTTAATTTCGCTAGAAAATACACAAGAGGTTTAACTGAAATGGTACCGGGTACAAGTGTTTTAATTGAAGTGGTTTATCGTTAGGTCCAAAATATAAGGTTACAGTCTAAATTTTATTAATTTTACAATGGGTATGATAAATATTAGAGTGTCCAAATTTTATAATAAATTTCAAAACCTACCGAAAATATACTTAAATCTTGGCAAACCAAAAATACACTTAGTTTACCATTCATTTTTTTTAAGTCTACACGAATTTTTTGTAAAATGAATGTGATTGTATATGTCAAAGTTTTATGCATATTAGAATGGGGTATAATAAATTTATTTGGTTCGCACACTTGTTCAAATCGCACATTCGCAAATTCTTTTACCTAAATGCCAATGTAGAAAAATATACAAGCGGTTTTAAATGGTACCGGTGCGCATGTTTCAAATCCCTATAAATATTGAATGCACACTAACAAGTAACTCAAAACACTAACAAACAAAAAACCCAAAATTTTCTCAAAATGTCTAAAAAGACTTCAACCAACAGTTTCGGAACAAAAGACTTCACCAACAAGTTGATGAAGATGAAATTTTAAGAGAAATGGAGACAAGAGAAAGAGAAGCCGCTCTTAAGGAGGAAGCGAAAGGCGATAGCAATAAGAGAATCTGTTCTTAAGGAGGAAGCCGAAAGGGAGCGACTTATACTCCAAGATGAAGAAGTGTTGTTAGACATGGAGGAAGCCGCTCGAAGGGAGCAAGCTGAAAGGGAGGAAGAAGAACGTCGGGACAGAGAGTTCGATGCTTTGTACAAAGAGTGGGATGAGAGCAGGTTTGAAGGTTGTCGTGACTATCTTTACGACGATGGTTACGACTCTAACAACTCTCAAACCGGATCACCAGACTATATGTAGTTGTGTCGAAGTTTGGTTATCATTTGTTTGTTTCGTTTCTTTCATGGTGGTAGTTGTGTATTGACTCTTTATGTTGTTTCGTTTGTTGTTTGTATTGTGTTGTCTCTTTATTGTATTGTCTCTTTATGTTTGTTTCGTTTGTAGTTTGTATTAATTAATTTCTTTGTGTTTTTTCATGGATTTATATCTAATCTATATGTCATTATTAAGAAAGTATATATTGTAGCAACAATTATTTTTGTCCATTTTTTTTCTTTTTGTTGAACATTTTTGCCTAGTTTTTTTGTAATTGTTTGTTTACGTTATAACGCTTATTAAACGAAACACGTATTTTATGTTTTTTAAGTTTAACTTCAACTCCGCCTTGTGAGAAAGTTTCTTTTTAATGTTGTTGTTAGTTTTGTGTTTTGTAAAGTTTATCTTCGGTTCGTACTTGTTTATTTTTTTTTGCGTGGCTGTTTACTGTCTAAAACGTTTCCGATTGTAAAATTCAAAGATGTGTAGGGGGTTCATTATCACAGTATATGGGCCTGTGAA
>OU343217.1:268033508-268130642 GCA_910596185.1 Chrysanthemum makinoi
TTTACTTTCATGCCACCACCTCATTCCGGTGTTGCTTTAAATGCAAAAGTGTTTTCGATTCTAGAAGAATGGGGCATAGAAAAAAAGGTATTTTGTATAACTTTGGATAATGCATCTTCTAATGACCGTTTTGTTGAGCTTTTACGTGAGCAACTAGATACAAAATCACCACTCGTATCTATGGGTAGTTTTTTCATATGAGATGTTGTGCACATATTTTAAACTTGATTGTGCAAGAGGGGCTCAAAGAAATTGATGAAGCGGTTTGCAAGGTTTAAGTAAGGAAGCAAAAGTTTTTAGACTGTGTTAAGTTACTTTCTTTAAGTTCAAAAAAGGGGTTAAGGCAAGATTGTCCTACTAGGTGGAATTCTACTTTCCTAATGCTTGATAGTGCCATTTATTACCGAAAGGCATTTGCCCATTTAAAAATAAGTGATTCTAATTATAAAAGTTGTCCAAGTGCTTCTGAGTGGGATATCATTGAAAAGATTTGTGTTTTCCTTGGAGTGTTTTATGATGTGACTAATGTTTTCTCGGCCCCAAATATCCTAATGCAACTTGTACTATCCTCACGTTTTTATGGCTTATCTTACTTTGCATGAGAGTATGAGTTCAAGTGACGAGTATATGAAAGATATGGGGAAGTCTATGATGGAAAAATTTCGAAGTATTGGTCCGATTTTAAATCTCACTTTAGCCATACCGTAGTGTTTGATCCAAGATACAAGTTGCACTTTTATTGAATGGAGTTACAAAAAGGATTTATGGAGACGGACCCTCAATATGCCGATGTTGATGGGTTATTGAAGACCACTTTTAATGAATATGCTTGTGATGTTTCCTTTACAACTTCAACCAGCAACTACTCAAGTGTTCGTAAGTTGGTGAAGAAACAAGTGATGATACAAGACGTCTCTTTGGAGTTAGAGCAAAACTTCTGGTAATTTTTTTTTAATTCATATAATACATGTCGAAGTTGTAGATCTTGTACGCCATACCATATCATTGCACACATAGTTTTGACCTGTTTGTTTAATCTATAATTAGTGAAAATAATAAACCTTAGTTGGTTTTTCACAAATTACTTCTAGGATAAATAACGATTGTCGAAAATGTAAATGTTAGCCGCAAATATTTAATGTAATGTTTTGTAGGTGCAAAATGTAAATGTTGAGCTGCAAAAATGTAAAATGAAAGTAGGATTTCGGATCTAGGTGTTCTTGATCATGTATGTGTCATGAACATGATATTTAATGTAAGGTTTTGTATTTTGTTTGGAAAGAGGATACCTAACTAATGTACGCCTCTGCTTTTTTAACATTTTCTATTTAATTAAGGTTAATTTAAGTAAGCAAAGTTGTCTCAAAGGTGGATTCGATGGTCCGCATGTATCTGCTCAAATGATAGTCGCTTAGCGCATACATTTTGCATGGCCACAACTAAAAGTGTGTAGTATCGTTCACAAGGCTGTTACATATCAAACTGGTAATTGCTAATTGCTCATGTAACATGTCAAACTGGTAAATTTATGAGTTCGATGCAGTAAAAATGTTCCGTGTCACTCAAAATGTTTTCTGATGTATGAAATATCTGTAAGCGAAAAAAGATATGCATTTTATTTGTCAAATAGGCGTGTTGGGTTAACATCATCGTTTCACATGTATGAAAGCTACCCATTTTGACTGTTAGTGAACATGTGTGATCTGTTCATGTAGGATTCCAACAGACCAACTACAATTTTGCTTAAGCTTTACTATGCAAATTTCTAATCATTGAATTACTAATTTTGTATTATTACTTTATAGGATTTTGATGAGTTTCAAAGCAATGAATCTACAACCAACAAAAAGTCAGAATTGCAATTGTATTTGGATGAGCCAAGAATGGAAAGGACATTGGAACTAGATGTGTTGGCTTTCTGGAAATCCAATGAGTTTAGATATCCCGTACTTGCTAGGATGGCTCGAGACTTTTTTGACAATTCCTATCTACCGTTGCATCTGAGTCTACATTTAGTGCTAGCGGAAGAGTATTAGATCAACATCGGTTCACTTAGTAAAAGAACTCTAGGCCCTTATTTGCACAAAAGATTGGTTGTTTGCAGTGTTCAAATGAAGTCCCTCTTGAAGAGCCTCACTGAAGATATAATGTCGAGTCAATCTTGATGGTGGTCCCGAATCAGTGCTTCAAACTCAGTCAACAATCCCGATTCCCGGCACACTTAAAGATTTGTGAACTTTTGTAATGTTAAGTTTATTATCATTATGTAATAATGTTCTGTATGTATGTTTCTGTGGGACTATATGTGATAATGTTCTGTATGTATGTTTCTGTGGGACTATATAGTTCTTTCTATGCATGTAAAGTGTTAATGGTTTCTTAACATATCTTTAACAGTTAACCTGTTAAAGTTCGTGTCGTGTTCGTGTTTGAGAAAATTGACACGATAAGCTAACAGGTCGTGTTCGTGTTTGACCTTAACAGGTTCGTGTCTTAACAGGTTCGTGTGACCTGTTATGCCAGCTCTACTTACAACGTCCTTACTAGTCTTACTAAAAAAATTAGATTGTAATCATATTGATGATATTTATGATTTATAAATTAAAAGAGGACAACTAGTGTTGGTACCCAAAACCCGCCCATTTTCATATGCGTAAAAAATTATGTTTAGCCACATCTAGGATTGACCAATTTTGCTCTTGAAGGTAAATACAGAGTAAATGTATTTCTATTTTCTATCCTTAATAGTAGCCTCTTTTTGCTAGTTAGGCTAACTACAACTAAACAGAGATCTATATCGATCCACATCCCCGCTATTGAAAAGGGTCGATCTATAATCACCGCCTTGCCTCAACAAAAAAAACAAAACAAAATCCACATCTTCGCTATTCGATCTATAATCACTATCAAAAAGATCTTCGTGATCTATTACAAAAATCACAATAACTACAAATTACGATCTGGTATATACACAAAATATCTAATTATTATCTTGTTTAAAATCGAATCGAAAGTGATAGTGAGTTTTCGAACCGAGCTCCGCCCGGTGGAGTTTGCTGGGATGACTTCGATGGCATCCTGGGTTACAGGTTGGTTGCCGTGGATGATGCCGGATTTTGGTGGTGGTGCCGGAGTCTCGTGTGGTGGTGATGATGACGATTGGAGGCGTTGGTGGCGTGGTCGCAGGTGGTGTGGGCGTGAATCGTGAGTAAGTGATAAAGATGAAGGAGAAAGAGATGAGATAGAAAGAGATAATGAATAATTGATATTTATTTATATCTAATACAGGGGTATATTTGTCATTTAACTAAAAATTCAAAGTCAAAGTCCCACCTACCCACTGTACTTTAATATTAAATAAGTGGACACGTGTCGCACGTTGGATGGAGTCGCACATTCGCACATGACCAAATTGGGAAGAGACTTTATTTTTGTACCTCAAAGTGATCACTATCCACCTTTTTGTCCTCTTTTGAGAATTACCCCTTTTAACTATTGTAGCATAACAGGTTCACGAGGACTATCGATGTAGCCGGAAATCAGTTCTTAGAGACGACATGAAACTTATTAAATAAAAGAATAAATCTTAACATCTTATAAATTATTACTAATTCAAAACAGAAGTGTTGTTTCTATTTATAATCACTCATGTAGATATAATTTAGTAAAGCTTAAACTCCTTATCTATAAGGGGAGATGACTAAACGATCGCATTTATAAGTTGACTAACTTACTATAAATGGGAATATGGGAAGGTTAAGTTGTACATCATTGAATGCCTAAATGACAGGATTTAGATTAAATAAGGTACTTTAAGAAATATGTTACGAAACCATTGAACCACTTTCCCTTAAGGGTCATATTTTCACTAATTATACATTGAGTAGTGATAAATATATAGGACTGATAAATTGATTAGAGAGAAAATATCAATGCAGAACACATATTATCTAAAGATCAAAGGGTTGGATCTGAGCCATTGATCATTCTCTCATCCTACGGTCCATATTAAATATCTATTTTTATTTTAATATAACACATGGGCACATTAGTAATTTCACTCCCCATCATTTATTTTTCTACCATACCCCGCTCCCCCTCATTAATCGTACAACTCTCTCTCTCTCATAACTTGAAACTGCTCTCCCCTCATTTCCCCAATTTGATAACTTCAAACCCTAATCCCCAATTTCATGATTTGATGTTATTAACTTCAATCAATGGATATTACGCAAGAAGTAGCACTATCTAGAGGTCAGCCGTTGCCCTAATCGTCTTCGGTGCCGGATTCCGATCAAAATTATTCTCCGGTGTTTGTATTATTCTCCGGTGTGTATATTACTCAATGATGGGCACGTTAGCATCGGATTTATATGAGAATTAATGAATTGTGATGATTGAATTGTTGTTACTGTACCTGTTGTGAAATAGAAGGATCGAGGATGAGTGAGAGATTGGAGAGTGATGAATAGAAGGATCTTGTACAAAAAGCTAAGCAACTTTACACGTTACGAATGGTAGCGGAAACAATATTATTCTCGGGTGTGTATCCGTACCACTTCTATGGTTCTCCATGTTCTGGCAGGTTCAAAGCAAAGATTATTAAAGGGAAGAAATCTTATAGAATTTGGATAGTATGCGGATAGAATTTGGTCACACAAATTTGGTCCACTCAACTCAGTGGAACTTTTTTTTAGCCATCATTGTTTTCCAAAATCTAGTTGGCCTTCAATTTGAAAATTGGGTCAAGTACAGCTGTAGAAGCAAAAAAGATAAATATTAGTTACTTTATAGTTTTGATGCTCGCTAACATTATTGAGTAGCTTCTAAACAAGTTTAGTTGGTATAAAGAATAGAAATATATTCTTTAGTTTTGGCAAAGATGATATGATGTAGGTGAAAATATTTTTTCGATGTGGTTTTGAAAAGACAAAAAAGCTTTTTGTGTATTAAAAAGATTATTTTCTTAAGTTTATAAGTTTATTAGTGATATTTAATGTCAACGTGGATATGTGGTTAATTTGTGGTAAATCACATGTGATTTTCGGTAAATCACATGTGTTTTAACTCAAATCACATGTGATTTTACCGTAAATTATTTTTTGAAAGTGAATCATATGTGATTTACACGAAATCACATGTGATTTACACACGAATCACATGTGATTTTCGGTAAATCACATGTGTTTTACCTCAAATCACATGTGATTTTACCGTAAACTATTTTTTGAAAGTGAATCACATGTGATTTATACACGAATCACATGTGATTTACACACGAATCACATGTGATCTACCGCAAATCACATGTGATTTATCGCAAATCACATGTGATTATACCGTAAATTATTTTTTGAAAGTGGATCACATGTGATTTACTCATTTTTAGATTAAAACTGAATCACATGTTTTCATTTAATAACATCAAAAGAATAAATCGCACGTAATTTACATTTTTCATAACAGAGAAAAAAATAACACACGTGATTCACTCATTTTTAGATTAAAACATAATCACATGTGATTTACACACGATCACAACAAAGCCGAATCACATGCGAATTTTTTTTACGAATCACGTGTGATTTGTCTGGACGGAAAGTTTGAAAAAAGTCGTCGAAAAGTATATAAAAGTGCATATCTATAGAAAGATGGTTTTTTCTCGTCGCGATGGTATATTTTTTTTGTAGCTAAGATTTACCGTTTGCAAGATATGTTGCTTTTAAAAAATGGTGAAAGTGAGTTTTTTATTAAATTAGATGATAATTTTCCCTTTCTTTGTTATTTTTGCTTTTATCTCTACCGTTAGATTAAATTAAAATAGAAGGCTAAGATTTGATTATTTGTTCTTTTTATTTTCCTTGTTTGTCATTGATCTCAACTCTAACAGACCTAATTCGTTTGTATCTTTACGATCGTCTTAAATTCATTTTCTAGTTTTTACTAATATATCTCAACTACATGGTTAATTGTTAAGGATAACTTGATCGATTAGTTAAGCTTACAAGTCAATTGCCTCATCTCGAATTAATAGTATTAGAAAGAGTTGTTTCTATGAACAAGTTTGAAGCAACTAACTAACAATTGATTGCTAACAAATAGTTACAAGTTCGGAACAACTAAAGGTTGTTGGTGGCATTTTTGACAATGTAATTACGTATCACGAGTTTACAACTTGATGTTAATTGAAAGCTTAAGAAATAGTTAGAATGAAAATGACATGGTTAGCTGCCAAGAAAATACTTTAATGTTTATTTAAAGGCACCATTGGACAATACTAAAGAAAAAAGTAAATCCCATAAAATATTAGTGGAACAAACTTAAATTAAACCTACCCATTCAGAGAGACACAAAGAAAATTCTTCACTTAAATAAAAGGATATTTCTGGGGCTAATAACCTATTAAAGCATTATAATTGTCACAAATATCAGTTCGACGTAGCGAACTAAAAAAATAGCTCTTTTAGACATTAAACTTGATATTTTTGTCTTCCTTTAAGTATTATGACCAAAATTATGACAATTTTAGCCTTCGAAAAATATTTCAAAAAAAAAGAAATTCGAAAAAAAAATTAAGAAATTTCGAAAAAAAAAGTATTTCCAAAAAAAAATTCAAAAAAAAATTTTGGAAAAAAAATTTCGAAAAAAAAGTAATTCGAAAAAAATTTAGAAATGGTAAAATGGTCATAATTTGGTCATACAACTTAAAGGAAGACAAAAATGTCAAGTTTAATGTCTAAAAGAGCTATTTTTTAGTTCGCTACGTCGAACTGATATTTGTGACAAGTATAGTGCTTTAAAAGGTTATTAACCCTTGATTTAACTATGACTACTAGTTACCAGGGCCGTTTTTGAGGGCGTAAAAGATGAGCGATGATTCATGGCTTTGAAAATTTTAAAAGCCTCAAAATTTGTCTCGTTAACAATTATATGCATGCGTACATGTGTTTTTCAAGAGGAAGTAGTAGTATTTAGATGAAAAATAACTTAAATGAGTAATATTTTGAACTTTTAAATTAGTAATTGCATTTTATCTTATAAACGGCGAGATTTTATATATACAACATTACTTTTCGAAATGCATAATTATGTAATACGTCCAGGACCCTTAAAATTTTCTAAAATTTAAAAACGGCACTGCTAGTTAGATTTGATATTTAACTTTAAATATATCAAGACAATCACGAAAATATTACACAGTAACTTGCCGATCATGCACCAACAATTATAGTATTACGTTGCATGCCGATCATGCACTAACAATTATATAAAGATAATGTTAAATTAAATCAAAATAAGAATTTGTCTAATTGTCTTGTAAAAGTATGATGATGTATTCTAAAATGATATTTAGATGTTAAGAACCCTAACCCTCCTTTTCGAAAAGCAAATTACTAGTGAACGTTTAAACAAAACTTAAAGATGCAGACATGTATTGAATATTGCTAAAATTAGTAATAATCAAAGTTTATGAGCTATGACTAGGGTTCAAAGCCCCCTCCTATAGTACTCACTGGGACCGATGTTCCTTGGCTCGAGGGGCCTAGGCTGGTCCGGTTAGCACCTTAGGTTGCATTTTAATAGGTGATCCCACCGATTTTCACCTTTTTGAAGATTAGCTATGACTAATAATTTTAGAAACTCTCTGTACAACGAACTACCTAAAATGGCCATGTTAGGTTAAACATTAATTGTGAATCAGACTAAAAACTACAAACCCTAGTCACCCGATAAACATCAAAGTTGAACCTCAAAAACTATTTTAACATGTCTTTTAGTGTTTCAAAAGTTCAAACCATTACCTTCCAAAATCCTTGAATTTCTTATGAAAGGCTCATTAGTAAACGATAAATAGTGTTGTGTTTCTAATTTCACTTTATACAAGGTATTTGGTCAAATACCAAACTACTTTTTTATATCACAATCACACGGTCCTCTTGACCCCTTTCATCTCATTCTAGATCTTTCTCCATCTCTCTCTCTATATATACTTGTATGTAATGTTTGTTATACACTGACCCCACTACTACACAAACTGGTTTTTCCCACAGAAACGAAACTGTGTGAAATTTCACACGGAATACCAACAAATTACACACCAAATTGTTGACTAAATTTCGTGTTAAATAGTCCGAATTTCCACGGATCTCCCTCTCTTACACACTAAATTGTTGACCAAGTTTTGTGGAAATCCGTCATAAATTTCCCACAGATTTGTGACCATATTCACACTATTTGTGTTTATTAGACGTCCCCGATGGGAAACTTGTGGCACATTTCACACATATTAGCCACGGTCAAAAGTATGTGGCAAATTTTTGCTCCATTACTTACGAATTTCACACGGTCTTTTTTTATAAAGTAACTATTTAACCAGACTGTGGGAAATCAGTGGGTACTTTCCCACAGATTACCTACCAATTTAATTAATCCGTGGGAAATACATGTGTAAATACCCATAGATTTCTCACAGAAAATATCATTTTTATGTTTTACCTACTTACACATTCCCACATTACTTAGTATGTTTTCATAGTGTTTGTAGTTTCATATTATATGTGTTTTTCTATTAATGAAACTATTTATGCTCACAAGTGTATGTGTATGTTTAAGTATAACCCCGTTGTATATGCGTGGATATCTACACGTATATGTTACATATCTTTGTTTATGGTCTTCATTGTATCTATAGATGTTTTATACCTAGGTATATGGACGTGTATATGTGTGAACGTGCAACTATATCAAAAAAGTTAAAGAAAACAATTATATTCGTGGGAAATATGTGGGTACTTTACCACAGATTACCTACCAATTTGATAAATCCGTGGGAAATACATGTGTAAATACCTACGGATTTCCCACAAAAATACCGTTTTTATGTTTATGCATACTTACACATTCCCACATTACTTATTATGTTTTTATATGTGTTTTTAGTTTTATATTATATGATTTCGTTTATTATTGTAACTATTTATGCGAGTATCATAAGTGTATGTGTAGGTTAGGTATAACTTTTTGTGTATCAAATCAATGCATATGAATGAATATCTACGCGAATATGTTTTGTTTGTCCGTCATGATCTTCATTGTATCTTTAGATGTTTTATGTGTAGATAGACAAGTATGGGTTTGTGCGTGAACATCTAACTATATAAAAAAAGTAAGAAATTGATTAGGTATGTGGGAAGTTCATCGGTAATTTGTCACAGATTACCCATCAATATTAGAAGTATGTTTATTTTGTTGATCTATTAATGGTTTTGTATATACATTTTCACACTTTTTGTATATACATGTTTACATACAAAGAATATATGCATGCTTGTCGGTCACCATGGATCGGTTGAGCGTGGTCACAGATCGGTAGAGCCATTGTGGCTGTTTGGTCGTGTAAAGGAATACAAGCATAAATCCATATAAATGACATAAAATATGAGCATAACCGGGGAAAATTGACACTAAAAAGTCAAGACTATTTGATGTTATCAATTGAATTGTGATGGGAAGGAGGTGAAATTTTGGATTTTGACTCCAAAAGCAAAGTCATGGATATCTCTCTTCCGGTTTCATGGCTTTTTCAATCATCAAAATCGGAGTTCGTATGAAAGAATTGTGACCAAAATGATGTAACTATGTCAATATATGATGTGTTATCATCTAGTCAATTGAGTAAAACTCAATCATTAAGTGGTACGCCTAGTTAATGACTAACGAGATTTGATAGTGGCATATAGGAATGAAAATATCTGACCCAACATGGAACCCTACTTGAAACCGACACGCAAATTAACATGTTTGTGTTGAGTCTATAATAGATTTCGGGTCGGGTTTAGGTTGACCCAACTAACTTGTTTATTAAACATATCATGTTTGGGATGGGAATAAATTAAGCGGGTTGACCCGCCAACCTGTTTAAGATCTTATACTTAAATTAAAAACTATTGATATTTTATTATACGAGTTAAATGGGTTATTCGGGTCGACCCGCAAACCGTTTAATCTTTTTAACTCATGTAATGTGCCTACTTTTGTATATAAAACAGGTTAGATGGGTTAACCCGAAACCCGTAACCTATTCAACCCGTGTAACTTATTTAACCCGCTAACCGGGTTAACCGGTTAGACCCGCCGGGTTTTGAGTGACCCGGGTCAAACCGGGTTATGAAACCCGCCCAGATTTGGTTTTTTTCAATTTTCTTTTATAAAAACCGGGTTGACCCGATCGGGAAAAAAATATAATACTAAATGGAAAACCGGGTTGACCCGGTCGAACCGATGCCCGTGACACGACCGGGTTGATTAAAAACGCGGTTTTTAAAACATGGTATACGAGTTAAATGGGTCAGGTTCGGGTTATTTGTAAACATGTTAGGGTTGACATAGCTTTATAGTAACATGACTTGATCTCTTTATTTTTATTTTCACTTAGTTATCTTGCTTCAAAATAAAATTAGATTTACAAAAATAAAAACTACAATAATTTGTTGTAGCAAATAACAAAAATATATCCCTCCAAAAGAAACATTACTAAACTTAACTTTTTTCCCAAATTTTGATATTTTCGCTGATACATTTGCCCCCAAAACCAAAAGTATATTTATCACATAAATAAAAAAGTAAAAGAAAATATAAATACCTAAGTTACAACTTACAACCCTAATTATTGCCATTCATTTACCACAGCCGCCTCACATGAATCGGTCTATCTCCTTCACTGTCGCCGGCCGTCGTTCTTTCGCCGGTTCCATTGGTTTCCGTCAAACAAAGTTTTCGCCGGTTCTTTCCATTGGCTGCAGGGACTCTTTGTTTGGTATATTGTTCTATCTTGTTCTAAAATTTGAAGTAAAAAATCAAGAGGTATAGTTAATTTGAATATCTTTTAGCCTTTTTGTAGTTTGAAGAACTCACATCACTGTTCATTCATTGATGTCAAGCCACCATCATGTGCAGGGACTCATGGATAGTTTTCTTTTTCTTTTTACTGTATTTGATTACATATGATATAAATTAATTACTACTTGGGTATGTGTTTGTAGACGTTATAGGCTGTCAAAGATGATTGAAATTTTATAATTCATGCCATAACTTGCACCTTCTATTGAGATTACACACTTGATTAATTGACTTGATTTGTTTTGATTAACTTTTGTTCTACTTGTTCTACATTATTTTCAGAAAGTACTGTATTTTTTAATAATTTTGGTCCTTCTTAGCTTTTGCTTGGTGATACTAGGTGTTAGTTTTGTTCATAACATTTTGCTTAGTGATTGTTGTAAAGGGTATAGCTCAATATATATATCTTCTTTAAAGTATGTCCTAACCTTAATCATACTCTTTTTTGAGATCCTGTTAAGTGTGTATTTGGTATACTTAAGTGAAGCTTTCTCTAAATTTAACTTGATGCGTAGTATCATTTTTATCAACATAGACATCCTTTAACTCATATTTTGTATTTGCTTTGCTTGTATCTTGTGTACATTTCCACTAAAAGTACACAATTTTGAATCTTTATTGTTGTATCTTGTAATCTGACATGGTTGCTTATTTTTGTTTATCACAGATGTGTCATGACCATTCTCATTTAGATTCTAGTTTTAACGGTCAATTAATTTTCAAGATTGGCCATGGTGAATCCTAGAAGTAATTAACCAAGTGAGCACAACTCTCTTCATTACTTGATTAGTTGATTACAAGATAAAAATATCCATGTCTTAAAACCAATGCTCATTTTGTAGATACACAGCTGCACATGGCATGATACGGACGCTTGGTCGACTTTCTGGATTTTGAATGTATGCGTTAAAGTGGAAGCCTAGTTTTCGGTCCAGTAGTATATGTTCCATGCAAAATATTATAGTTGTATTAGTTTTAGCATGATTGTTAATGTATTGGATTTGCGATTTTTAATGTTGCTATACAATCATACTGTAAATAAATCTTGTATTTGTTCTTATGTTGTGTGGATTGATACAAAAAAAGTAGTTTTTGCTGTTTTTAGATTTTAATCTGCAGCCACTTTTTAAAATCTAATTTAGCAATGACTTTTGTTGCAAAATTTGCGACCTCTAGCTTTTGTTGGCAAAAAGTTATTGTCGTTGCTAAATAATAGTTCGTTGCTAAACAGCAACTGTCAATCTTTGTTGCTAAATTGGATGATTAGCAACGACTTTACACTATAGCCAATTTACCAACGACTTCAAATTTTATTGCTGATTAGCAACGACTTGAAGAAATTAGCAACGATTTTCCACTTAGCAACGAAGGGTGTTTGTTGCTAATGTCGTTGCAAACGCCATTTAGCAACGAAATTAGGCAGTTTAACAACGATTTCAGGCCGTTGCTATTGGCAGTTTTTCTAATAGTGGAAATTGTAGTGTGAAAATCGTTGGAAATCTGTGGCAAAAAAAACACGAAAATGTGTGAAAAATGGCTACTAAAAACTGTGGGAAATTTCGTGAGAAATCTGTGGGAAATTAAACCCACGGATTATCCACAATGATATTCGTGGGAAATGAGTCAACGCCGTGGAAAATATTTTACCCACGGGGTTTTTACACACGGAATAATTTCGTGTGAAATCCGTGGAAAATGGCCTTTTTCCACGGAATTTCCCACGGATTTTACTGTGGGAAAAACCTGTTTGTGTAGTAGTGCCCTTTAACCTCCAACCACCATCAGTACATTGTTCCCTCCACCGGTGCTCACCCCAACGACCCTTCCCGCCGGTTGCCTTCTCTTTGCAATTAGTTTAATTTATTCCCGTCAATTTTTACTTCACACGAATATGATATCACTACCCTCAAGGTTCTATTATTTGCTTCACTCTCATTATTTAGGTAAAAGCTACAATTGTCTTTAATGGTGGAGTCATGAGCATAGGTAAAAGCTACAATTGTCTTTAATGGTGGAGTCATGAGCATGAAGAAGATGAATACCAATTAATGTTTTTCTAAAAGTGTTTAGGTTAGTAGCTAAAAAACAAGATCAAATCTGTAGCAGTTGGATTTATATAATGTTGTATTTTTTGGACATGATTATGTGATTATATATCTTTTTATGGGTTAGTTTATATAAAAATTTAACTGGGTTTTTTTCTCATTAATTTTGTGTTTATTAAACATATTACTCAAGATTTTCTCATTCATTAACATCTATGACGTATGAGTGGAACTTGGAACCACTCACGATATATATATATATATATATATATTTTTTTTTTTTTTTTTTTTTTTTTGTTAAAAGGTCAAAGACCCGGTAAATATATTACTTCAAAAAACGTTTAAGTACAAAGGATATGAGTGAATCTCATATCTCATCCCTTTACATAGGCAAAAGCTTACATAACAAGATACTTTATATTCTTTATATAAAAAAATAAACCACTACTCAAAATATATCTTTAAACTCCATGGAGATAAAATTACTTCCTACCAAGGCCTTGGAGCTTGATACCATACGTGTCATAATAGGCATCCAAGTTTCCTGGAAGATCGTAAACCTGATCTGCATAGTTATCATAACCATAGTCATCATAGTCATCTTCGTGATCATGACCACCACCAAATAGATTACTTGTCTCATCAAAGATGTTCACAACCTCCTCATCATCACTATCAAAATCCACAATCTCTCCCACCTTAGTGAATGGGTTAACCCTCTTAATAAACGAAGTAGCCGAGAAATCCATATTATAACCCTGATAATCAACCTTTTTAATAGGATTACCATTATTATCAACAAAAGTAGCTTCCTCATCAATAAGAAGCCTTTCAAATTCTCTAATTTTCTCAACAATAGAGGTAGGACCAGACGTGTTCGCTAATATTGAATCACTCACAAGCAGATCTTGTGATACATTACCTGTCTCGATAGACCACTCACGAAATGTTAAAATAGTAGTGATGTGCATTTGTCATTAAAAACAAAAAGAAACACAACTTGTACACCCATAACCAACTCCAAACAGATACTGTTGTACAAAAAGACATCATCTTCAATTCAAAAAAAAAAAAAAAAATCCCCTTAAAGCTTGATTCAAAATGATAACGTATTTGATTCATATTTAGAACCTTCCATTATAAAACTGAAAAAAATTAACAAAAGTTTAAAGTTGATAAAAGATGTTTATTTTTTTGACTAAAATAACTGACCGAAAAAAATATTTTACATTATTATATTACATTTTCAAAGTAGCGATGTTGATTTTTTTTAAACACGGCAACTTCAGTTTCTCAATCAAACACAACAACTATCACCAACTTCTTCTTGAACTCCATGAAACATAAATCAAATTTCGATTTGTGTATGTTTTTTATAAACTAATATAGCATGCATTATAAGAACGAACGTAATATTATTTTGCATGCAAAGAGATATGTATTGAAAAGGAAGGAATAGTTTATAGTAATGTGAGCTATATGTTGATCACATGATATACAAGTCAAAATTAATTGAATATTGTTAAAAGGATTTTTCTAACTTGTGCCCTAAGGGCATGTTAACAGTAAAATACTTCCACAGAAACACGGGATCCACAAAAATTGTACTTTTTGTGGATCCCTGTGCCCTTTCTCGCGACCGGTGTCCTTTTATGTGCTAACATGCTTCAGTACACATGTTAGACAAACCCTTGTTAAAATTAGTACTCCGTAATAATCAAAGTTTATGAGCTATGACTAATAATTTTAGAAACTTTCCGTACAACAAACTACCTAAAATGGCCATGTTAGGTTAAACATTGAATTTGGAACGACTACCGGAACGTGGACGATATGATAAATGGGTTAAACATGCATTGAACAGTGAATCAGACTAAAAATGCAAACCCTAATCACTTGATATACAAGTCAAAATTAGTACACAATCTATCATACGACAAAAATACAAAATAGAAGCATGCATTCGAATATATAAAGGAAGTTCTTGTTTTAAATATTTTGGTTCACACATGTAATATATATAGCTAGCATTGTACCAATTTGACATGTCTGTTAGTGTTTCAAAATTTCAAACCTTTACCTGCCAAATCCTTGAATTTCTTATGAAAGGCTCATTAGTAAACGATAAATAGCGCTGTCTTTATAATGTATGTTTATACAAGGTATTTGGTCAAATATCAAACTATATTTTACTATTTCACATTCACATGGTCCTCTTGACCACTTTCATCTCATTCTAGATCTTTGTCCATCTCTATATATATACTTGTGTGTAATGTTTGTGATATATTCAAAACAAACATCGAGCTTATACAAAACCCTAAAAGATTTCATATAACCTTTACATAAATGGTGAACAAAAGCATCTTTTTCTTCAATGTTGATTTCCCTGTACATCATCTTTTGTGTGCTTTTGCTACATCTCAAGAAGTTGGCGAGTTTTACATATGATGCTATAACTTCGACATTATAATAGATTTGTCATTCTTTAATAATATATAACCTATATGCAAGAGTAATGACAGTCATCTTTCGTCCTTTTTTGCCCAAATCACACCGGTAGTCCCCGTCTTTTTTGCTTTTTGCTCCCTGGTGGTTTACATATTGCGCCGTTAGTCCTTATCGCTAATCGCCAAGTATCTTTTCGCTATCTCAATGGCATCTAAGTCCTAACCAAGCGATCACTTGCGAAAGTCACTCCTTAATAACTAACGACTCATCTAACCATAAACTCCAAAATTTTATTAAAAAAATCTTTTTACGCCGTTTTTATCAAGCTCCGCTTTTCTTACGCTTACATGCTGTCCGCTTATATACTGCTGGCTACTTTTCTACTTTTTGTCCGTTTAGCCGTTTCCTTGCTTTTTTTATTTTTTTATTTTTTCTTACGCTTTCCTTTTACTTTTCCGTCTTTCCTTCGCTTTTACGCTTTGTCCGCTTTCTTACGTTGGGTCCCTTTTTAATCGTTCCTTCGCTTTTTATACGCTTATCCGTTTTCTTACGCTTTTGTCCCTTTTATAATGCTTTCCTTCATTTTTTACGCTTTTGTCCGCTTTTCTTATGTTTTTCCGCTGTTGCGTTTACGCTCTTTTTTACGCTGTCCGCTTTTACGCTTTTGTCCGCTTTTATACGTGTAATTTAAAAAATGACGTTGTTTTTAATCCGATTTTTTCCCGATTTAAAAAATGCTTTTTATCCGATTTATAAAAGTTTTTTCGATTTAAAAATTACGCTTTTATCGGATTTATAAAAAGGTTTTTCCGGTTTAAAAACGTAATTTTTAAAAACTTGATTTATAAAAAGTTTTCCGATTTTTAAATCAGATTAAAAACGATATTTTTAAATCGTGAAAACTTTTTAAAATCGATTAAAAACTTATTTTTTAAATCGCAAAAACTTTTTAAAAATCAATAAAAAACGTATTTTTTAACCGAAAAACTTTTAAAATCGATAAAAAACCAACTTTTTTAAATCGAAAAACTTTAAAAATCGATTAAAAAACGATTTTTTTAAATCGGAAAAAATCGATTAAAAACAACGATTTTTTTTAAATTACACCGTATAAAAACGGACAAAAACGTAAGAAAAAACGGACAAAAGCGTAAAACGGCAACGTATAAAACGGACAAAACATAAGAAAACGGCAAAAGCAGCAAACGTGAAAAAAAGGAAAACGTATAAAAAGGACAAAACGACGGAAGAAACTAGACAAAAGCGGAAAAAACGAAGGAAAGCGTAAAAAACGGGGTCGAAAACGATTAAAAGCCAGAGAAAGAGACTTTTTTAATAAAATTTTGAGTTATTAACGGTCGTTAGTAAAGGACTAACGCCGTAGCAGAACTAGGTTATCCGCAAGGATAAGGCTTAGGGTAGACGACGAGTGCATTGAGATAACGAAGATAGACAAGCGTTTATAAGGACTAACACGGCAATATGTAAACCACGTGGAGCAAAAAGCAAAAAAGAACAGGGACTACCGGTGTGATTTGGAGCAAACCATAGGGACGAACGGTGTAATTTACTCTTGATGCAATATATGTTGTCTATGGTCGTTTAGAGGATGAACACGAGTTCACATATGATGTAAACAGTCTAAAAGGACCGCATCATTGGGGAGAGATACATCCCGAGTGGAGCATGTGTAATCAAGGGACTTGCAACTCCAATTGATCTCACACATAAAAGGGTTCAAACCACTTCACATCTTGGAAGGCTTGATAGAGATTATAAGCTCAAACTCGATTCTTGTTAATAGAGGTCATGATATGATGGTATGCATGATTATTTTCCTAGTTTTATCGTTTAGGTATCAAATCCGAATACCCTCGGCCTAACAAGAATCGGTGTGAATAATGTTGAGATGGATCGGAGGAGCGGGACATATGCATATAAACGGAACTGAATATCAACTTAACCAACTTCATTGGCACACTCCAACTGAACACACCATCAAAGGTCGAAGGTACCATATAAAGCGTTATATGTAAATTTACCAAAAAGAAAACATTTTTATCTATTAATTCAGTGAACCAAATTCAAAAGAATGTTTTTAACAAAACTTTGCTACACATACAGGTTCAATTTAGAGGTACACTTGGTCCATCAAAGTAGTGATGGTAAAATAGCGGTGGTCGGAATCATGTACAAAATTGGCCGCTCGATCCTCTTCTATCGTGGTACGTCATATACGTTTTAATTTGTTTGATAGTATCCATTTTAACCTCAAGCTGTTGTCCAACATACTAATTAATCTTTATATTCAATTTTTGACATATGATCGATGGAACCATATTTTAAAGCATTGGCTTCTACAAAAGATGTCGAACAAAGCGTGGGAATGATTGATCCGCGAGAAATAAAAGTTGGAAGCAGAAAATATTATCGATATATTGGTTCCCTTACAACTCCCCCATGCACCCAAAATGTTACTTGGACCATTGTTAATAAGGTAGTACTACCTCTGTCCCTAAATAAGTGTCCAGTTTGACTTTTCAGAGTCAAACTGGATCAACTTTGACCTTATCTATTTTTGCGGTTGTTATATAATACTTGATGAAAAATATATGAATGGATTGGGTTTTAAGTGTATTTTTCATTGGTATAGTTTTTCATCAAGTATTATATAGCACAAAAAAAATATTTACGGTCAAAGTTGAACCAATTTGACTCTGAAAAGTCAAACTGGACATTTATTTAGGGACGGAGGGAGTAATAAACTTTCTATATCATACATATGAATTTTTATAAGTACTCATCATAATAACTATAATGACATTCATGCTTTTATTTTCTAAAATTTATTAGGTGAGAACGGTTTCACGAAAACAACTATATGCAATTCGCGACGCTGTTCATGAGGTAAGCTTCTACACATTTTATTTTCATTAGCTAGGAATTATATATCCAGAGAATACAACATACATATTGATTTTGCCGGTTGATTTAACAGAAGCGCAGTTAATGCAAGGCCGGGACAAGCTCTCAATAACCGTTGGTTGAAGCTTTACAGACCTGACGACCAACAAAATAACTAGGAGCTCGACTATACTTTGTAATTGAATTTGTAGTATTTTTTTTCATACAGGATATAATATGATTTCATTTATTCAATGGGAACAATAATGGCTGTTTATTTATGGTAGAAAATAGAGATGTAAAATGTTATATTTATATATAAAGTATATAGTTCTTATATTATACAAGAAATACATGTTCTTTGGTTTTGCAATTTTATTAGAAATATATAAAATTTCATGGATACTTTCACCAAACAAGAATTTATTGTCTATTCTAAAATTTACGCAGATCATGAGGTTTAAATGATGTTGCAAAAAGGTCCTTGAGAACTAACGACGTAGTAGAAATCAGTTTCTAAGGACCAAATGTGTAACATGATTGTTTTGTCTGGTTTGGGAAACTTACAAAACCAAGGCTTGAATTTTAATTGTTGTTGCATAACAGGTCTCGAGGACTTTCGCTGTCACACAAATCAGTTCTTAAAGACCGAGCGTGTAACAAATACTTACATAAACTATCCCTTCTGACTACCTTAGCTATGTTTGGCACATGAGATTATGGAGTGATCATGCTTATTTTTTAAAAATTAAGCTACTTAAAAATAATCTTTGTATAGCATATAACTTATTAGAGATTATTAAAAAAACCTTCCATAATCTATGAAAATAAAATGTTACTTCATTTAACTTATAAAAATAATCTCATTTTATAATCTTTTTCAGCAACAACATCAGCAAACAGACCAAAGACAATCTATTTTTGCCAAACATACCCCTTTTATTGCAAAAAATTATCCCTTTATGAATTACAATTGTTCCTGCCGTTTAACGGCCATTATGAAATTTATCCCAAAAGAGTAAAGATCAACCATGTAACGGTAATTTACATATTTGGTCCGTATAGTTTACCTGATCTTGCAGAAAACATCCTTAAACTTTATTTTTTTGTGCTAATAAATATTTACTCAAACACTCCCTACATTTTAGCACGAATTACGTAATTAATCCCTAAAGACTACTTTTGTAACATAAAATAACATAAATCATCCTTGATATTTCAAAACCTATAATGCGCTTAAATTTTTGAAATTAGTTTTATCCGCTGCTTCATGTTATGAGTAAAAAATAAAAACGATTTAAATGAGATCATACCGAAGCGCGGGTAAAAATCCTCGTTACTTACAAAAACCTGGTTTGTTTGGTTGTATATAAATTTGTATCTCATGAGATTTTCATAAGCCGTTAGTTGTCTTTTTCTAATGGTTTCTCCAAGGGAATCATTAAAACGGACGAAAATGAGACGACATGAAAACTTATTAAATAAAAGAATAAATCTTAAATTATTAGAAGTGTTGTTTCTATTTATAATCAATCACTCATGTAGATTCAATTAATTAGTAAAGCTTAAACTCCTTATCCATAAGGGGAGATGACTAAATGATCGCATTTATAAGTTGACTAACTTTCTACAAACGGGAATATTGGATGATGATCAAAGTTTATCAAATTTAATGCACGTTTAATATATTTGGTCAGGTTAAGTTGTCACATTGAATGCCTAAATGACAGGATTTAGATCAAATAATGTACTTTTAGTAGAAACCATTGAACCTCTTTACCTCAAGGATCATGTTTTTCACTAACTATATATATTGTTAATTGTTAAGGATAACTTAATCTATTAGTTAAGTCTACAAATCAAATTCCTCATCTCGAATTAAGAGTAATGCAAAGAGTTGTTTCTTTGAACAAGTTTGAAGCAACTAACTAAAAATTGATTGCTAACAACTAGTTACAAGTTGAGAACAACTAAAGTTTGTTGTTGACATATTTGCCAATGTAATTACTTATTACGAGTTTACAACTTGATGTTAATTGAAGCTAAGTAAGAAATAGTTAGAATGAAAATGACATGGTTAGCTACCAAGAAAATACTTTAATGTTTATTTAAAGGCACCATTGGACAATACTAAAGAAAAAAATAAATCCCATAAAATATTAGTGGAAGAAACTTGACAAAAAGATATCGAACCAATCCTTTAGCAAGAAACACAAAGAAATAGATCTAAATAAATCAAGACAATCTTAAAAATATTACACAGTAACTTGCCGATCATGCACCAACAATTATATTACGTTGCATGCCGATCATGCACCAACAATTATATTTACGTTGCCGAACATGCACCAACAATTATATAAAGATAATGTTAAATTAAATCAAAATAAGAAATTGTCTAATTGTCTTGTAAAAGTATGATGATGTATTCTAAAATGATATTTAGATGTTAAGAACCCTAACCCTCCTTTTAGAAAATCAAATTACTAGTCAACGTTTAAACAAAACTTAAAGATACATGTTATATTAATTGAATATTGTTAAAATTAGTAATAATCAAAGTTTATGAGCTATGACTAATAATTTTAGAAACTTTCCGTACAACAAACTACCTAAATGGCCATGTTGAGAATTTACAATGCATCGTCTTTGAAGACTTGATGCATTTAATGCATTTAATGCATACTCTTTTAATGACTTGTAGTTTTTAACAATAGCTTGGAGTTGGCCAAGTCTTCTTTTAAAATTCTTGAAAAGCTATTGTAAAACCTTATCTCAAAATGCAAAAAAGCTCTTATAATGACTTGATAGAATAGTAAAAAGCTTTTGATTGTTTTACCCATTGTGGATGCTCTTAGGTTAAACATTGAATTTGGAACTACCGGAACGTGGACGATATGATAAATGGGTTAAACATGCATTGAACAGTGAATCAGACTAAAAAATGCAAACCCTTAATAAACATCAAAAACTAATTTTAACATGTCTTTTAGTGTTTCAAAAGTTCAAACCTTTACCAGCCAAAATCCTTTCTTATGAAATGCTCATTAGTAAACGATAAATAGTGTTGTGTTTCTAATTTCATTTTTTTTTAAAAGGCAACATTTCTAATTTCACTTTATACAAGGTATTTGGTCTAATATCAAACTACTTTTTTATATCACAATCATACGGTCCTCTTGACCCCTTTAGATTCATCTCATTCTAGATCTTTGTTCATCTCTCTCTATATATATACTTGTGTGTAATGTTTGTGATATACTGACCCTTTAACCTCCCACCACCACCAGTACATCGTTCCCCCCGACGGTGCTCACCCCACCGGTTGCCTTCTCATTGCAATTAGTTTCTTCCCGTCAATTTTTGCTTCACACGGATATTGCTACCCTCAAGGTTTTATTATTTGCTTCACTCACATTCATTTAGGTAAAAGCTTCAACAGTCTTTAATGGTGGAGTCATGAGCATGAAGAAGATGAATACCAATTAATGTTTTTTTTTTTAAAGTGCTAGCTAAGTAGTTAAAAATTAAAACAAGATCAAATCTGTAACAGTTGGATTTATATAATATTGTATTTTTTTGGACATGATTAAGTGATTATATATCTTTTATGGGTTAGTTTATATAAGAATTTAACTGGGTTTTTTTCTCATTAATTTGTGTGTTTGTTAAACATATTATTCAAGATTTTCTCATTCATTAACATCTATGACGTACTGGTGGAACTTGGAACCACTCACGAAATGTTAAAATAGTAGTGATGTGCTTTATTAATACTTGTCATTAAAACAAAAGAAACACAACTTGTGCACTCATAACCAACTCCAAACAGATACTGTTGTACAAATTTTCAAACAAATAAAAATAAAAAATAAAAAGAAAGCCCCTTAATGCTTGTTTCGAAATGATAACGTATTTGATTCATATTTAGAACCTTCCATGATAAAACTGAAAAACTTAACAAAAGTTTAAAGTTGGTAAAATATGTACATTTTTTTGACTAAAATAACTGACCAAAAAAAATATTTTACATTTTTATATTACATTTTCAAAGTAGCGATGTTGATTTTTTTAAACACGGCAACTTCAGTTTCTCAATCAAACACAACAACTATCACCAACTTCTTCTTGAACTCCATGAAACATAAATCAAATTTCGATTTGTGTATGCTTTTTATAAACTAATATAGCATGCAAAGAAATGTATTGAAAAGAAAGGAATAGTTTGGAATAATGTGAGCTATATGCTGATCACTTGATATACAAGTATATAAGTCAAAATTAGTACACAATCTATCATAGAGGAATTTTCTTTTGCTTACTCTTATTTTGGTGCTTACTAAAGGATAAATTCTCACAATTCATCTAGTTTGATCTAATGGTGAGAATTAACCTAAGATTTAATTGATAAACCTAAATCCATGTTTTTTTTAATGTCTTTTTGTCTTCTTTTTTTCTTCACTTTTTTTTGTCTTTTTATTTTTCTACACTTTTTTTTATTTTTTTTTTCATTCACGTTTTTATTTATTAACGTTTTTTTTTCACGTTTTTAACGTTTTTTTAATTCGTGTTTTTTTTCGCTTTCATACGTTTTCGTCTGTTTTCATACATTTTCATATGTTTTCATCCTTTTTGTCCGCTTTCATACGTTTTTACGCTTTCATACGTTTTTTGTAACTACGTTTTTTTACGTTTCGTCCATTTTCGTTCGTTTTCATCCGTTTCTTTCGCTTCATTTTCGCGTGTTTTTCGCTTTCATACGTTTCATGCTGCCCGCTTTCATATGTATTCGCCGTTTTTTTTCACGCTTTCATCCGTTTTCATATATTTCGGACTATCACAAGTGATATTCTGTGATATTCAGAATATCATTTTGTGATATTTTGAATATCGCTTGTGATTTTCTGAATATCACTTTGTGATTTTCTGAATATCACTTTGTGATTTTCTGAATATCACTTTGTGATATCCAGAATATCACTTGTGATTTTTTAAATAACTACTAACTACCACACTTTTATTGCCAATTTTTTGTGTATCTCATTCTCATGATGTTCAACTTTTTGAAGGAGAATTTGATATCACTGGTGACATCATAGATATGTCAGCTTCTTCTATTTTGTTGAATCATGTGTGATATCACTTGTGATATCACTTGTGAAATCACCTGTGATATCACTTGTGAAATCACCTGTGATATCACTTGTGAAATCACCTGTGATATCACTTGTGATATCACAGATGATATCACTTGTGAAATCACCTGTAATATCACGTGTGATACCACGTGATATCACCTTGATGTAACATGTGTTTGAGCTTCTTCAGTTTGTTTATGAAGATTTTGTGCTTTGTTTAACCATAGCTTCTTCTTGACAACCATAGATATTTTCAAATCCCGTTATAAAACTTATTGAAATACTCACAATGTATCCATTAAATAGACAAATTCAATCACAACTTAAATAATAAAAAAAAGTACACTAAATAACTATGTGTTTAAAGCAAAATCAACTTGTTTAAGTTGTTTAATCTAAATGTAAACAAATGAAAACGTAGAAAACAGCGGATCGATCGTATGAAAGCGTAAAACACGTCTAAAACGGATGAAAACATATGAAAATGAAAGAAAACGTGAAAATTGACGCGATATGAACACGGACGAAAACTTATGAAAACGAGGCTAAATTGTATGAAAACGGACAAAAACGAATGAAAACAGTTAAAACGTATGAAATGAAAAGACAAAACAAAAACGAATGAAAAAACGAAGCGAATAAAAACGTGAAAAAAAATGCGAATTAAAAAGCGTGAATTAAAAAAACGTGAATTAAATAAAAAAACGTGAATTTAAAAATAAAAGACAAAAAAAATATTTGAATAAAAAAGAAAGACAAAAAGACAATGAAAAAAAAACATGGACTTAGGTTTACCTTTTAAATCTTAGGTTAATCTCCACCATTAGATCAAACTAGATGAATTGTGAGAATTTATCCCTTGGTAAGCATGGATTTATTGGTAAGCAAAATAAAGTACCTCATCTATCATAAAACAAAAATACAAAATAGAAGCATTCGAAGTAGTAGTTAAAGAAATTATTGATTTAAATATTTTGGTTCACACATGTAACATATATAGCTAGCATTGTACCAATTTGACATGTCTGTTAGTGTTTCAAAATTTCAAACCTTTACCTGCCAAATCCTTGAATTTCTTATGAAAGGCTCATTAGTAAACGATAAATAGTGCTGTCTTTATAATGTATGTTTATACAAGGTATTTGGTCAAATATCAAACTATCTTTTTATCTCATTCACACGGTCCTCTTGACCCCTTTCATCTCATTCTAGATCTTTGTCCATCTATATATATATATTCGAAAACTAACATTGATAGCTTATACAAAAACCCGAAAAGATTTCATATAACCTTTACATAAATGGCGAACAAAAGCATTCGGTTTTCTTCAATCTTCATTGCCCTGTTCATCATCTTTTGTGTGCCTTTTGCTACATCTCAAGAAGTTGGTGAGTTTTACATATGATGCTATGTTGCTATACTTCAACATCATAATAGATTTGTCATTCTTTAATTATATATAACCTATATTGATGTAATATGTTGTCTATGGTCGTGTAGAGGATGAACACGAGTTCACGTATGATGTAAACAGTCCAAACGGACCACATCATTGGGGAGAGATCCACCCCGAGTGGAGTATGTGTAATCAAGGAGACTTGCAATCTCCGATCGATCTCACACATAAAAGGGTTCAAACCACTTCACATCTTGGAAGGCTTGATAGAGATTATAAGCCTGCAAACTCGACTCTTGTTAATAGAGGTCATGATATGATGGTATGCATGATTATTTTCCAAGTTTTATCGTTAAGGTATAAAATCCGAATACCCTCGGTCTAACAGTAACTGGTGTGAATACCAGTTGAGATGGATCGGTGGAGCAGGACATATGCATATAAACGGAACTGAGTATCAGCTTAACCAACTTCATTGGCACACTCCAACCGAACATACCGTTAATGGTAGAAGGTACCATATAAAGCGCTATATGTAAATTTACCAAAAAGAAAACATTTTTATCTATTAATTCAGTGAACAAAATTCAAAAGAATGTTTTTAACAAAACTTTGGTACACATACATGTTCAATTTAGAGCTACACTTGGTCCATCAAAGTAGTGATGGTAAAATAGCGGTGGTCGGAATCATGTACAAAATTGGCCGCCCTGATCTTCTTCTATCGTTGGTACGTCATATATACGTTTTAATTTGTTTGATAGTATCCATTTTAACCTCAAGCTGTTGTCCAACATACTAATTAATCTTTATATTCGAATTTTGACATATGATCAGATGGAACCATATTTTAAAGCATTGGCTTCTACAAAGGATGTCGAACAAAGCGTGGGAATGATTGATCCACGAGAAATAAAAGTTGGAAGCAGAAAATATTATCGATACATTGGTTCCCTTACAACTCCTCCATGCACCCAAAATGTTATTTGGACCATTGTTAATAAGGTAATAAACTTTTTATCATACATATGAATTTTTATTAGTACTCATCATACATAACTATAATGACATTCATGCTTTTATTTTTCGAATTTGTTTAGGTGAGAACAGTTTCACGAAAACAACTATATGCAATTCGCGACGCTGTTCATGACGTAAGCTTCTACACATTTTATTTTCATTAGCTAGGAATTTCTGTAGAATACAACATACATATTGATTTTACGGGTTGATTTAACAGGAAGCGGAAGCTAATGCAAGGCCGGTACAAGCTCTCAATAACCGTTGGTTGAAGCTTTACAGACCAGACGACCAACAAAATAACTAGGAGCTCGACTATACATTGTGATTGAATTTGTAGTATATATTTTCTTACAGGATATGATATGATTTCATTTATTCAATGGGAACAACAATGACTGTTTATTTAGGGTAGAAAATAAAGATGTAAAATGTTATATTTATATATAAGAGAAAAGTTCAATACGAAACAACATTTATCTAAAGAACATATAACAAGATCTCAACCATCCATCTTTCTTCCATTCAACGGTTTAGATTAAAATAAACAAATATACTAAGGGGGCATTTAGTCATCCCATACTTTCTACCTAACCACCTAAACACACATACTGTACACACACACTCACACTCGTCTATCTCATCTCTCTCTCATATCCTCATATCCCCAAACCACCCTGCAAATAATTCTTATAATGATTCTCAGTCAACTATTTTAGTGCGTATATATAAATTGAAGAATGATTTAGCATTAAAGAAAGTGATGAACATTCAATGATTAGGAACTTTGTAATATGTTATAGTATTTGTAATAGTTAGTTAACGGGCTCGTGGACTTTGGAAGTTACTAGTAATGTGTAAGCCTTATAATACAAATGTAATCCAAGTCCTCTAACCAAAGCCCATTAGGGCGCCTAAGTAAGTACTATATAAACCCTCAAATTGTGTTATTTGAGGGGTATGCTTGAGAGTGTGTATTGTGTGTGTCTTCATTAATATAGTTCCATCTTTTTCTTCTCTCTACATCGTCTCACGCCGACACCTCTCTCTCTCCAACCGAGCTTATTTAGTAGTGTGTTAAGGTTAGATATAAGGTCTTATAATTGGTATCATTTCCTAACAATGATCTAGGAGTGATTGTGTTGTTTAAAAATCATTTTTTGTGGAAGTTTGGAGTCAAAACTTACGTTTTTTAGAAAATCGTGAGTTTTGATTAAAACGTTTCGATTTTTATGAGTTTTTTTCTTAAAGTGGTGGTTTTTATTAAAGGTCTAGTGATTATATGTAAGTTTTGGCAAAAAGAGCGGATCAAAAAGCTTGAAAAGTGTGTTTTTAATCGATTTGAATAAACTTTCATTTTTCCGAGTTTGAAATGAATATTTCCGTGTTCTAAAAACCCTTTTCTTCCGAGTTTCAGAATCCTTTTTGTCCGACTTGGTGTTCCGAGTTTGGCCTCCGAGTTTCTTACGGAATAAAATTCCGAGTGAAGGCATATTAAGATATCTCAAAGTTTGAGAACTCCGATTTTTAATCCGAGTTTCCATCCTCCGAGTTTCAAGGTATTCAGAGTTTGGAAAGATTTCCGAGTTTAAGATCCTCAGAGTTTCGGATAGACTCCGATTTTGTTCCTCCGATTTTGTTCTCCAAGTTTGTACTCCGAGTTTACTATCCGAGTTTGTGCTTTCTGACTTTCCCAAGAATCTCTGAGTTTCAAATTCCTTTGAGTTTTAAGAAATAAGACCAAAATTTGACTTATTTGCGGTAAAACTTTAAACCATCATAACTTTTGAACTGTAACTCCGTTGCAGCGATCCACCTGTCAAAACTATTTGTACAAAACTAGAAGGGGGGGGGGGGGTTGAATAGTTTTGCCGATTTTAAGTTAGTTTCTAAAAACATTAAATTCGATGTTATGTGAAATCGTATGGATGAAGATAAAGTATAGATCTAAGAGTAATGAAAGTAAATAAAGTAAAGCAAGGGAAAGAAATGACACAACCGATTTATAGTGGTTCGGCTACAAGGACACCTTCCTTGCCCTACTCCACTCCCCGAGTCACCTACTCAAGAGTTCAAGCACTATGTCAACAAACTCCTTCAACTTGGCGGAGAAGCTTACACAACGTTTCTTACACCTTTTTCCGGTACAAAGCTAAATACCGAGTCTGTAACACGGAGGACCAAACCAACACGACTAATACACAACAACTATGTGAAATATCAAGTACAAGATCTTTGCTACAGAAATCTTGTGGAGGAACAAATCAATCAAGGACCCCTTGCTTGGATGACTTGTAGTAAGCTCGTGATCTCGCCTTAGAGAAGGACCTATATGAGAATCACAATAGAAGAAAGAAGAATAACTCTCTAGATCAAGTGATCTTTTGTTAGAAGAGAGTAAGAGTATATGAGAGAGTTAGTAAGAAGAAGGGTGAAGAGAAATGAAGAAATGGCTCTCTATTTATAGGCAAAATCTTGCCACTGTTCCACGGATCCCACGGATCCCTCCCTTAAGGGATCCGTCTAGTGTAAAGCTAAGGATCCGTGGGACGCTCCTCTTTGCCCATTTGCCCATGGGTTTTTTGGTTATGGGCCATGGGTCATGGGTTATGGGTTGGTCCATGGGTATTTCATTAGATACAATGTATCTAATAGATGCAATGCATCTAGTCAAATGGATATGGGTCAATACCATGGGTTATGGATATGCTCCATGGGTTGTGATTTTTACCCATCCTAATAAACTATTACAATAAATGATATATTACAACAATTTGTATTAAATGACTATATGTAAATGCTTTACAAAAATAACATGTATTCTTATAATTTTACTTATGATAACATTATATTTGTTATCAATAAAACACAAAGAGATCGCTAAATATTAATAAACGTTTTTACGGTTTATTTGTATTAACAATCTCCCCCTTTTTGTTGATGACAAAACATAATATTATGATGAGTAAAACTTAAGATTAGATGTATGTTTTGAAAGCCTAAGTTTTACTTCTTCTCCCCCTTTTTGTCGAAACAAAAAGTTAACCCAACGAAGATATAAAATGTGGAAAAATAGTCCACGTACTGCTTACTCCCCCTTGACGGTAGCTCCCCCTAGATTGGGGAGTCAAGTGAGAAAAATCAAAAGTCCTACAAAGAAAGGATTAGTAGTAACATGCATAAAAAAATCTTGTAATTGACGAGAATCAAGATTGGGAGCCAAGGTATGTAAACAAGGCATTGTAATAAAAAAACATGTAGTGGTATTTATGCCACATACAAACATGTAAAAGTAAGAACAAGACTTGTTCTTAAAAATGACTCAAAAGGGAAGTACTAAAAATAAAAATAGTAATAATGATTCCTTCCATGCTTGCATAAGGTTATGGATGGAGGTTTTGATGAGTAATGATATTGATGCGATCAAGAATGAGGTTGAGTATGACTCGCATTTCTGCCCTAATTTCTATTGCAATATCCCTAGTGGATTGACAATGTTCATAATGTAAGTGATGTGGGTAATGAGTGCAGAAGTTTTCCGAATGACTTTGATTTGCGGAAGTTGTGGTGGAAAAGATTGAAAAAGCGGATCAAAGTCCGAAATGTTTTGAAGTGGTGGTGGAAAAGAACCTAGATGTTTTTGTAACAAAATGGGAGCTAAGGGTGGTGAGGTTTCAAGGTATTTGAAAATTGTGTTTGGAGAAGTGGGAGGTGTTAAAAAGACTATTTCTTTTTGTTTTGGTTATTGAGATCTTGTTGGAGTCTTAAGGAGTTCCAAAAGATTGACCTTAGGTGGTGAGTTGATGGGTGGTGAAGTTGGTGTACTTGTTGGTGATGAAGGAGGTGCTATAATGGAAGCATCTTGTGGTGAATTAGTAGTTGGTGATGAGCCATTCGATGATGGTTTTGCTAAACAACAAGGCTGGATGCTAATCCGTGCAAATTTCCTAGATTTTGATTGTGGTATTTTGGAAGGTGAGAGGACAAAATTTTGGATTTCTTGAAAGGGATTGTTTACACTAGGTGATTCATCTAAGTTGGAAGATCTTTTGGATGACATGGTGAAGTTGAGATGAATATGCAAGCATTTTGGGAATCCTACTTATAGAAAAATAATGCATTGTAATGAATGCTTGACCCAAAATGTGGATTAAAATCTAATGATTAGATATGAATTTAAGGCATGTGATTATGGGTGCTAATCGGGTCGGGTTCGTCGGGTTCGGGTTAAACGGGTCGGGTCCAAGTCGGGTCGAGGCTAAAAGTAATATACCCGAACCCGACCCTATTTGAACTCGGGTTAGTCGGGTTCGGGTCAAGTCGGGTCGGGTCAAGTCGGGTTCGGGTCTGTGCCATTTACAAAATCATAGAATTTAATTTCTAAAATAACACATGTATAAATGACACATTTTTTTGGTTGCCTTTGTTTGTTATATATTTTTTTTGATACAACTGTTTTTCTTGTTCCCTATAAAATGGAAAGAAACACACTCACGCTGTCAAATATAAGGTTTTAATTCATATATGTGTAATGCATGCATATTCAACGTTCATATAAATGTTCATATAAATGCCTTTAAACATATTTTAAAACAACATTAATTAGACTTTTAAAGAATACATTCAACAATTAAAATTAAATAAAGATTTACAAAAGTTAAAGAAAAAAAAATCCTAACTCGGGTTAGTCGGGTTGACCCGAACCCGAATAAGCTAAGTATTTGAACCCGATACCCGACCCTAGTTCATACTCGGGTTAAACGGGTTGACCCGATTGACCCGAGTTAGACTTTGGACCCGAGTAACCCGACCCGATTATCTTTAGTCGGGTTCGGGTCCGGGTCGGGTCGGGATTTTTGACACCCCTACATGTGATCATGAGAACACAAGCATTAAAGAACATACTCCAAAAAAAATGATGAAAATTATTGAAGTTTTCATCCAAAGTGAGAAAAATAGAAGATAAAACTAGCTTCTGTCTCACGGATCCTTCCCTTGAGGGATCCGATCCGGCAAAGATTAATGGGATTAGTGGTACTTGTGATTCAGGCTCAGCTCAAAGTTTTCCTTTTGAAAACATTTGTGCCTAGTGTGCCTATATGCAAACCATTTGGAGTTGCGGTTATCTCGACTCCTAAAAAGAAAAGAAAAATAAACTAGAAGTGAAAAAGCACACTATTATGTGAGATAACTCAAGTGCTCCTAATTCATTATTGCTTAAATGAATGTACCCGAAAACACATATTAGTTATGTGTCCTCTTTAGCATTCAAAAGATATGAGATGCAATGAAAACGGGTTTTTACTTTGTATTAATAATGAAAAAGCGATTTGTCCTAGACGTGAGAAATGACTTTTGTGAAAGTGATACGGGAAGAGGTATCTTTTTAGAAAAAATTTTGAAAATAGGTTTCTATGTGTGAATAAAACGTTTATCCTTTGAAAAGAAAATGTGTTTGTAATTACGTGTTTGCAACTTGTACTTGTCTTTAAAAATAAGAGAAAACTATGAGTTATAAGTGAAAACTTATCTTTGAAAACGTAATTACGTTCTATGTGTGAATAAAACGTTTATCCTTTGAAAAGAAAATGTGTTTGTAATTACGTGTTTGCAACTTGTACTTGTCTTTAAAAATAAGAGAAAACTATGAGTTATAAGTGAAAACTTATCTTGGGTTTTGAAAATTCCCGTATTGCTTGTGAGTTGTGCATAAAATAGAGATCCTAGACTCAGAAAGAAGAAGACTAGTGTTTACATACCTTGTAGAGTTAAAAATCAAATTACGACGATTGTTCCATGAGACCAAGACCAAGACGAAGTAGGTTGAATTTTTCCCGCTTCAACGGTTTGGTGAGGACGTCGGCTATGTTGTCTTCGGATGCTACCTTCTCAATAGAGATGTTCCCCTTTTGAACATTGTCTCTTAAGAAGTGATGACGAATCTCTATATGCTTTGTGCGAGAATGCAATACCGGATTCTTGCTTAAATCTATGGCACCTTTGCTGTCATATAGAATGGCTATGTCACTTAGATAAATGTCGTAGTCAACTAACGCTTGTTTCATCCATAGTGCTTGTTGGCATGCTTTGCCGGCGGAGACATATTCGGCTTCGGTTGTTGATATTGCTAATGCCATTTGTTTCTTTGAGAACCAAGATGTTAAACAACATCCCATAAAAGTACATACCCCACTTGTACTTTTTATGTCAACATAATCACCTGCATGGTCAGAATCTGCATATACAATTGTTTCTACCCCGTACCCTTAGGATACCACAATCCTAATTGAGTTGTAGCCTTAATGTATCTAAATATCCTTTTGACGGCTTCTAGATGTGATGTTTTAGGATCTTCTTGAAACCTAGCACATAGACAAACACTAAACATGATATCCGGCTAGTCAGAGAAGACTACCAATCATGACACGTTATTTTGTGTTATCAACGGATTCGCCGTCTTCATCTTTTGTGAGTTTGGTGTCGGATGACATTGGTGTCCTAATTGGTTTTGACTCTTCTAAAACCGAATTTCTTTAACATCTCTATTATGTATTTAGATTGATTAAAGAAGATATCATCTTCTACTTGTTTGATTTGTAGACCAAGAAAGAAACTAAGTTCTCCCATCATACTCATCTCGAACTCGTCATGAATGATTTTAGAAAAATCATCACACATGTCTTGACAAGTGGATCCGAATATAATATCATCTACACATATTTGGACAATGATTATATGTGACTCTCTTTTCTTAGTAAAAAGTGTGTTATCAACTAACCCCATGGTGTAGTTGTGTTTGATTAACAATGACTTGAGTCTATCATACCAAGCTTTTGGAGATTGTTTAAGACCGTAAAGGGCTTTATTTAACTTATACACATGTTTAGGTTTTTCAAAATCGATGAAAGCCCGGAGGTTGAGCTACATATACTTCTTCATTAATAAAACCATTTAGAAAAGCACTTTTGACATCCATTTGATAAAGCTTAAGATCATTAGCACAAGCATAAGCAAGAAGTATTCTTATAGACTCTAATCTAGCCACGGGGGCATAGGTTTCATCAAAGTATATTCCTTCTTGTTGATTATACCCTTGAGCAACGAGTCTAGTTTTGTTTTTAGACACTACATCATTTGCATCTAACTTGTTTTTATATACCCATTTGGTTCCTATTATGGTTTGATTACTAGCACTACAAGAATTCTGTCGAATAACCATGACCCAAATTTGTGGCAAAAATGGCAAAATTCGTGGGTAAGTAACAAATACCCACAGATTACCCTCGAATCTACGTACATGGGTATAACCTTCGAGGATAATTGTTTGCCCACGTCATTTACATTATGTAGGTAACTTTTCCCATGATGTTCTTGTGTGTGATTGTATACTTTTTGTGGGTATATTTTTTTGGGACTTTGTTTAATACCACGAGATTACCCATATGTGTTGTGTGTGACCCATGGGTATTTTTACTCACATATATAACCATGTGGGTAAAAAAAATCGAATTTGAGGTCAATGAGTACCATTTACACACAAAACAATTGTTGCTAAATCTCCTAGTGAATAGTTCCCGTACATCCTTTTTACGTCCGCGTAGTACTACAGTTACCGACAATAATTGATGGTGATTTGGAATGGTTTTCCTTTGCAATGCAGTGGATAAAAGTTTACAAAATAATAAGTGTAATTTCATAACTAATGCTCTCACCATTGCCATAATTCTCTCAACTGTCAAGGCAACAAATGCTCTCACCGGTTTGGGTCAACACGAAAAAAAACCGGTTGGGCCGGTTAACCGGTTCGGTTCCGAACCGGATGTGAAGGCTGAAAAACCCAACCGGTCCAAACCGGTTTGGGCTCGGTTTGGGACCGGTCTTGACCGGTTCTAGTATTTTTTTTTCGTCGTCGTTTGTCATCGTTTTCTTGTTTCGTGTATTAATAAACTATAACTTTTATTTAATAGAACGGAGAATACATGATACATCACACATTACACATAAACTTAAAACATAACACATAATAACATAAACATAAAACATCGATAACTTGATAAGCTACTCAACGTCGATTCGAGGTCTCGAATCAGGCATCAACTGCAGGTGCATGGCGGCAATACTTCTGTGTGTGCACCCTCAACGCCGCGTTGGAAGTGGGTTTGAAGAAACATAAACAACGCTTACATTGAGCCTTTCGCATGCCATCCGACATTTCGACGTAGTGGTAGTGAGTCCAAACATTTGGTACAACTCTACCGGTAAATAATGAACAATCACCGGTGGCGGGGGTGGCGGAGGTGGTCCAGGATCAGCATCAGCCATAGTAAAAATGTGAAATGCTTCCGATTTTTATTTTTTAGAGTTTATTTTAATTGTATAAAAGTTGCAAAGAAATAAAAACACAATTTATCTATTTATACTAGTCTTACAATGGCAAACTTGTAAATATAAAAAAAAACAAATTTTGAAAGTTTACCCGCCTTCCCGCTCAAAAAAATTCAAAATTTTAAATTTTAAAATTTAAATTTTTGGACCGGTTTGACTGGTTTTAACCGGTTTCGGACCGGTTCTTAACCGGTTAACCGGTTGAGAATTCAAAAAATATATTTGCCGCCGTTTCAAAATTTTGAATTTTTAAAAATTAGTAACCGGTTTGGGACCCGGTTAACCGGTTTCATTTTGAAAAAAAAATTGCCGCCAAGTCCAAAATTCAAAATTTTTAAATATTTAACCGGTTTTTAACCGGTTAACCGGATTTTTTTTTTTATTTTTTTTTTCGTTTTTTAACATTTAACAAACTTAAACTGAATAAACTTCAACTTTTATTTATTACGTCGGAAATACATAAACTGAAAGGAAATACATAAACTTAAAAGAAATACATCAAATGAAATACATAAACTTAAAACATAATACGTAAGAATAAAAGTCCTAATAGTCGTCATCGGATCTCCTAGCTTCTTGGCACTGCATCTTGTCTTAGTTCTTCATCGGAAAGCATCTCGATTTCACCCGCTTGTGCCTCTTCCACGTAGACCTCCCCTTCGAAGTCTGCGGCATTTTCAAGATTGGTCTTATCTTGCACTCGCTTCATTGCGTTCAAGTGATCTTTCAAACCCATACACATCTCCAAAGAAGCCGGTGTGAGTCGTTTCTCAATTTGATAAAACCCTTCCACTTGTTGAAAAGCGGATTCGAAGCTACCGAGTAGCTTGTACACTTAGTACATCACGAGCCATTCGGGATAGAACGGGAAACATTGTTTCCTTTGCTTTCCAAAACGCCAACACATCAAAGTGTTCAACTTGTTCGGCCGGAATATGTGAGATAAAATCGGTTGTGGTATATCTTTCATATTCACTGTTCGCTAAACGATCATTTCTTAACCGTTTGTTGGGATTATCTCTTATCTTTTTATGCAAAGCAAGTATCGGATTCCCTCTAAAACCCCTTGATGATGATGAAGAAGACTCCGTAACACTAGGAGGTGGGTTACCATATTTTTCAAAATAATATTCCCACAAACTTTTAAAAGAATGGCCAAAGGACTCTTTTGCATCATCAGCATAGTTCGGCTTTGACGCGAAACAACCCAAATCAGTCACAATCGAGTCGATAAGCACCTCTACCCCGTTTACATTATAACATGGATTTAATGCGGCCGCACAAGTAGTTAACGGTGGCAAAGTTTCAAAATATTTCAAAAGCTTTTCTTTCATCCCGGAAACCATGCTTGTATAAACAAAACCATGAAATTCAAATGCGAAATTTTTGAAGACGTCAAGTATAGTTGCTCGAGTATCAAATGAGCCGTTGGATAATAAACTCCCGGCAATTTTTTTGTTGCGTTGTTAAAAACTTCAAGTAGTCGGGTTAGTTTTTCAATAGTATCCTAATTATCGGCATCAAATGGAGCACACCTACCCTTTCCCGACAATTTCTCATCATGAAAATATTCCAAAGTTACCTTTTGTTTTAAACCACTTATGAACATAAGATAAGTGGAGTTCCATATTGTTTCAATATCCCAACAAGGTTGTAACCAAGGTTTCTCCGCACTTTCACACAACCAAATGTATGCATTATATCTTTTATTACCCTTTTTAAAAACATCGACTAACATTCTTTTAAAACTTTCTTTCACTTCACTCAAATGCGGATCTTTTAATCCCGCTTGCACGGCCAAGTTAATGATGTGTGCAACACATCGACTATGAAAAAAATCTCCATTACAAGGTGGATCGTATTCCATTTTTAGTCTACCCATTGCATTTGTGTTTTTACTAGCATTATCCAACGTTATTGAAATTTTTTTTTTCTGACAAGTTAAATTTATGAAACACTTTTTTCAACAATTTGTATAAAGCTTCTCCGGAGTGAGGAACCGGAAATTTTTCAAATGCTACGACTCGCTTCATCATTTACCAACTTTCGGGATCAACCCAATGTGCGGTAACACAAAGGTACGAAAATGGAAAATTATGAGGAGCGGCCCAAACATCGGTTGTTAAATTAACACAAGCATCTAAATTTAAAAAGGTATTTTTTTAAATCTTGTTTAGCCGTTTTCCACATTTTCATAGCATCGCATTTTAGAGTCATACGACTTACATGATGGTACTGCGGTTGCATATAATTCTGGTACACCTCCGTCGTCAAAGGGTGGTCATAGTGGTTGAACGGCAAACCACGTTGAATCACCAAACCGGCCAATTTTTTACGGAGTAAATCATGATCGAATGCAAAAATAGTCCCGTCTCGAGTCATGGACGATTGACCGGCTTCCGAAACCGATTTGAGTGCCTTGCAATACTTTTGTTTGATATGAGCCCTCAACGTCGAGTTGGAACCGGCAGACAATATACTCAAGCAAAGTTTACATTGAGCCTTTTTCTTACCGTCCGACATTAGGACGTAGTTGTAGTGTTCCCATGGATCTTTTACACGGTCGCATGGTAAAACTTTCAAAACCGTCGCTGCACTTGTTGAACCAACTTCGGTGTTGGTTGTGTTGTTGGTGTTTGAACTTTCCATTAGTGTTTAGTGAAATACTTTCGGTTTTGATTTTTTTGAGTGTTTTTTGATTGCTTGAAAGTGGTAATTAACTAAATACATAACACATCTATTTATACTAACATTTGTATGGCAAAATGATAATTTTTTAACAACATTTAATAATATTACGCTCATTCCCGCCCCTCATTCAAATTTTCAAATTCAAAATTTTAAAATTCAAAAAAACCCAAAAAAAACCCGCCCCTACCCCAAAAACCGGTTACGGTTTCCGGTTAAAAAAACCAGTCTTCAAACCGGCTGTTTTCTCAAGAAGGGGAACCGGTTCCTAACTGGCGGTTAGGACATAAACCGGGCCGGTTTGGGTCAAAACCGGTTTTGACCAGTTTGGTTTTTCGGTTTGTCTTCTGATGCGGTTCGGTTAACCGGTTGCAATGTTCACCTCTAATGACTTGGTCTAATAGGGAAGTATGTAGACAAACGTGGGCCATTTTGAATGAGATGAAAAATGCAAAAAATGTGGGAAGATAACAAAATGTTCAGTTTGGGCGCACCATTTAGGCGCCAAAAATTGAAGTTTTATGTTAGAGTGCTAGGTGAAAGGAAGCAACCAATAACATGTCATTTATTGGTGTGGCATTTTAGTACTTGTCTAATAACACATTAATAACTAAAACATCATCCTTAATAACAAAATCAATAATTGTTATTCGTGCCAGTGGGTCTCAGTTTTTCATTTTATCATAAACAAACACATTTCAAACTAAAATTCAAATACGATATATTAAAAATATGATAAGAATTGCAAATACGATACGAATACGACAAATATATAAAAAAATACTATACTACAAATAGTAAAAATATGATACAATAAGACACATATTAAAAACTATGATACGAAAAATAATAAAAACTATGATACGACAAATACTAATTTGAGCTAAAATGTCTTGCTCGGATCTCGTCTTTAATTTTTTCGATATTAACCACATCTTCCAGCCTCATCCCCTTAGTGCCAAAATTAAGAAACTTCAATTCATCGAATTTCTTTTTGGGTTGCAAATAAAGTCTTCTTTTTAGCACATTCTTGTCACAACTTTCAATTTCCTTGAAAGCTTCTCTACTTGACGAAGATCCCGCCAAACGCTTAGAGTCCGATATTTTACTCTTGGAAGGCCTTGGCTACCGGGAGGACTTGGTATTGTATCATCTCGAAATAGCTCGTTTAGTTCTTCAACATCATCAACCATACGAACGCGTCTTTTGAGAACAACGGCTTTGGTACCATGCCATTTGTGGTGATCTTTCAAGACACCCCATGATATAATATGGGCGAACGCAAACCCTCAACTTTCTTGGAATTTCATATAACAACGATTTAGCCAAACGAAATCAATTTCATATATCCCGACGAACTTGTTGCAATCACATGTCAACGTTGTCTACTTTTATGTGATCATATCCTTAGTAAGTTCAAAGGATGCATTGTTGTTGTATTCACTTAAAATTTTTGCCAAAATGATTTTGAATTTTGGTCCAAGCCAAGTCTTGGGGCCTCGGATATTTGTATGAAAGTTTGGCTAAAAGTTTTTCTTCCGCTTGTGTCCAATAGGTATGTATAACGTCAGTTTTCTTTGGTCTCAGCTTTTTTCATTTCCCTTTTCCCTTTTTCGACGGGAGATGACAAGCTTATGATGGTGAGTCATGTAAAGTTTGTGGTGGTGGTTGTGTCAGTGGCAACATTTTTGTTGGTTGTAAATAATTACCGAGAACCATTGATTGAAGTTGTGAAATGGGTATTGTTGTTGAAGTTGGAGTAAAGCCATGTGGTTAAATTGATCTTGGTTCATTTGTAGCGGATTTTGTGGTGTGAAAGCCGGTTGTAGGAAATATGGATTTGGGAACCATTTTGTGAAAATGATTGGTTTGTGTTTGCATATTGTGCAAATGATGGTATCGGGTTTTGCGGGTGATGAGAAGAAATAAAATGGGCAGATGACGGTGTAGCGGGTGATGGGGAACTAGAATTAGTGGACAAAAAAGAAGGAGGATATATAATATATTGAGTAACAATTGCAATTATTCGATTGACCACCAATATAACGTAAAGGTCTTTTTATTAGTGTCGAGATTTTGACTTTTCTTTATTTATCGTAAAAAACTACTTCAATAAGTACCCTTGATGCAAACCATGCATATCTAGTTACGAACAAATTAGCAACGGAAAATTACCCATGGACATGAAGGTAATGTGTAATTCGTGGTTAACATAAATTTACCCATGATATTAGCGATATATTTTCCCACGATAGTTGAACTTGTGGGTGATTAGTGGGAAACATATTTGCAAAAATAATTTTCCCACAAATTACACACGAAAGACAATGTTACGGGTGATTTCATGGGCAAAATTATGGGAAATTAGTGGGTAAACTTGAACTGTTTTCTAAATCACTAACTGTCGGTAATTTGTGGGTAATATGTGGGTGGATATCTACGTATCAAATTTTGTGTGTAATTACCGTGGGTAATCAACAGGATTTTTGTAGTGTAGGTGGAGGGACAAGTGTCCAGACATCGTTAGAAACAAATTGATTTAACTCTTCTTGCATAGCCATTACCCAACTTTTATCTTTTACGGCTTCTTGTGTATTCTTAGGTTCTATGATTGAGACAAAACAAAATAGGCTACTTTGGTTTTGGACTTGAGACCTTAAGGTTCTTTCGTTTAACTTTCCTATGACCTTATCTACGGGGTGATCTTTGGACTCTTTAATATTTATGATTTCATTATTTAAAGGTTCTTCTTCTTCATTTATCTTTTTCTTTATTACAATAGCTTCACTTACGACAATCTCGTCATCGATAAGAGGTGGAGTGGGTTTGGGTGGACTTTCATCAAATTTTACATTTAAAGACTCTTCTACCTTCATTGTTTCTTTATTTAATATGACGTAAGCTTTGCTATTAGGAGAGTAACCTAAAAAGATACCTTCGGTTGATTTAGGATCAAATTTTGTAAGGTAATCTTTAGTGTTAAGAAGAAAACATTTGCTACCAAAGACTCTAAAGTGGTCTAACGTAGGGTTTTTGCCTCGAAGTAACTCGTATGGAGTTTTACCTAAAATTGGTCTAATTAAGACTCGATTAAGTATGTACGTTGAAGTATCAACGGCATTGCACCAAAACTTTTGAGGTATGGATTGCTCATTTAGCATTGTGCGACTCATTTCTTGTAGGGTTCTATTCTTTCTTTCAACTACCCCATTCGATTGTGGAGTGCGAGGAGCCGATAAGTTGTGAGTAATACCATTAGCGTCACAAAAGGCTCCAAATTGCACTTCATTATCGAATTCCCTACCATGATCCTTTCTAATAGACACTATAGGACTTCCTAATTGTCTTTGTATTTTCTTACTTAATATTTCAAAGTAGTCGAACGTTTCAGTTTTGTTCTTTAAAAATTTAGTCCATGTTTACCTAGAGTAATCATCCACTATAACCAAAGTGTAGTAGTTTCCTTCATAACTTTGGATAGCGGATGGACCGAATAAATACATGTGTAGTAATTCTAGACACTTGGTTGTAGACACCATGTTTTTAGTTTTGTGACTAGAATGGACTTGCTTTCCTACATTACAAGCATCACAAAAGTGATGTTCATATTTTAATTTAGGTAGATCTCTTACTAGATCATTGGATGATAGCGATTGAAGAAGTCGCATATTGGCATGACCCAATCTTCGATGGTATAAGGTCGAAGTATCATCCATAGAAGTAAGACAAAGTTTGTCTTTAGGTTCATTGCCAATTTTTATGATGTAGACTCCATGTTTCCTAATTCCTCTACCTATGGTGATGCCGTTTTTTAATATCTTACTACCGGTTTTGGTAAAAAGTACATTGCACTTTTTATCACATATTTGTCCTATACTTAAGAGGTTAAATTTTAGGTTTTCTACGTGACACACATCGTTAATGGTTAGAGATTTGTTATAAATCGTACCTTTACCGATGATTTTTGCTTTTGCTATTTCCAAACACCACATTTCATCCAATGAAGGATTCATATGTGGAGAATAGAACTTTATTGCCGGTCATGTGCCTCGTGCACCCGCTATCTTTGACCCATTCATCCGGATCTAGGTCGACCTTTAAGTACACCTAAGAAAACAATTAACTCAAAAGTTTAGTCCCCATTTGTTCATGGGTCCATTAGTGTTAAACATTCCATTCATGTTAGACATGTATGGGTAAGATGAATATGCGTTCCATGGTGCAAAGTTTTGAAATGGAAAACCATTTTGCATATTTGGGTTCCATCCCATTTGATGGTTACTTCTCGGGTAAACATTATTAGGTCTCCTAGATGTGTTTGGTTTTGAGAATGATGGACCCTTGTTTCTTGCAAAGTTTTGATTATATCTTGGGGTTAGTTGTCTAATGGTAACATGAGTTGGTTTCTTCTTATTAACAATAACAAAATCAGTTCTAGAAGAGGAGGCTATGTTATTACCATTTTTTGCTTCAGCAGATCCACGGATCCCTGGCTGTACACTAGCCGGTTCCCTTTTTGTGGGATCCGTGGGATCCGCCACAACAGTGGCTTGTTTTTCTATTGCTTTTACGAATTGTGTTTCTTTGTTTTCACTAGTTGATATATCAAGTTGCTGAATACCTAAACCTTTTTGGTTGTTTCCTGTTTTAACGCTATCTAATACCATATCTAGAGTATTAGTAATCATTCTAGCAATCATATAATCTAATTGATCAACTAGTGTTTGAAGTTGAACGTAAAGTTCACATTCTCCACTTGCTATTTTGCCCTTTTCGAGACGTTTCAATTTTGCCCTTAACTCTATGACTTCCTTATCTAAACGTTGGTTTTGATTTTTCAAAAACTTGTTTTTGTTGATTACTTTTAAACTAATTTTGCAAAGTTTATCATATTCATTATGCAATGAGTCATCATCTAATGATGAGCTACTATAGTATTCGTGACATGCCTCGTCATTTGCTATGAGACAAATTTCTTCGTCCTCTTCCTCTCTCATTCCCCACGAACCGCTCACGAATGCCTTTTGATCATCCCGTTTGGGACACTTACTAATAAAGTGGTTTGGGTCCCCACATTTAAAGCAAGCACGATCATCCCTTGGCTTCTCGTCCTCTTTGCTTTTCCAGAATCCTTTCTTGTCGTCATACGGTTGTTTGACGTATCTTCCCTTCCTTCTAAAGAACTTTTTGAAGTCCCTTACGGCCATGGCATACTCCTCGTCATCACTATCCGAAGAGGATTTCTCTTCATCACTTGAGGCCTTCTTGGCTTTGAGGGCAAGAGATTTGTGCTTCTCTTTCACTTTTGAGACTTCGGAATCCTTAGCAAGGACAAGCTCATAGACTTTTAAGTTGCCTATGAGTTCATCAAGGGTGAGGATTGTCAAATCTTTTGACTCTTCGATTTCCGTCACCTTAGATCTCCACTTGGATGGAAGTGCCCTTAGATATCTCCTAACATGGTTACGGCTAGAAAAAGATTCATCAAGTGCTTGTAAAGATGTAATTATAGTATTAAGTTAGCAAAAGAGTGATCTATAGTTTCCTCATCCGATTTTGAAAATTGTTCATATTGTTGAACATATAGATCTATTTTATTGTTTTTCACTTGTTGATTACCTTGATGAGTTACAACTAAAGAGTTCCAAATTTCTTTAGAGGTTTTGAGCATGGAGATTCTTTCGAATTCCTTTTTGGGTAAAGCATTATACAAAACCATTTTAGCTTCACTATTTTTTGGAAAATTTTTTCTTAATATCATCGGTGAGTTTATCATGAGGTATGTTAATTAAAACTCCATTTTCATCTTTTGCGGTTGCTTCAAAATCGCCTTCAACAATGATGAACCAAAGATCAATATCTTTAGACTTCACATACGTTTCGAATCTATTTTTCTAATATATAAAACCATTAGTTTCAAGTAGTGGAGGTCGTTGCATAGATTTCCCTTCCTTGTAATTTTCAGAACCCATAGTGATCGAAAAGTTTTTAAAATACGGTTTACTTTAAAACTTTTATAAACTTAGCTCTTGATGCCAATTGTAGAAAACTAGAAGGGGGGGTTGAATAGTTTTGCCGATTTTAAGTTAGTTTCTAAAAACTTTAGATTCGATGTTATGTGAAATCATATGGATGAAGATAAAGTATAGATCTAAGAGTAATGAAAGTAAATAAAGTAAAGCAAGGGAAAGAAACAACACAACCGATTTATAGTGGTTCGGCTACAAGGACACCTTCCTTACCCTACTCCACTCCCCGAGTCACATACTCGAGAGTTCAAGCACTATGTCAACAAACTCCTTCAACTTGGCGGAGAAGCCTACACAACGTTGCTTACACCTTTTTCCGGTACAAAGCTAAATACCGAGTCCGTAACACGGAGGACCGAACCAACACGACTATTACACAACAACTATGTGAAATATCAAGTACAAGATCTTGTTACAGAAATCTTGTGGAGGAACAAATCAATCAAGTACCCCTTTCTTGGATGACTTGTATTAAGCTCGTGATCTCGCCTTAGAGAAGGACCTATATGAGAATCACAATAGAAGAAAGAAGAACAACTCTCTAGATCAAGTGATCTTTTGTTAGAAGAGAGTAAGAGTATATGAGAGATTTAGTAAGAAGAGGGGTGAAGAGAAATGAAAAAATGGCTCTCTATTTATAGGCAAAATCTTGCCACTGTTCCACGGATCCCTCCCTTAAGGGATCCGTCTAGTGTAAAGCTAAGGATCCGTGGGACGCTCCTCTTTGCCCATGGGTTTTTTGGTTATGGGCCATGGGTCATGGGTTATGGGTTGGTCCATGGGTATTTCATTAGAAACAATGTATCTAATAAATGCAATGCATCTAGTCAAATGGATATGGGTCAATACCGTGGGTTATGGATATGCTCCATGGGTTGTGATTTTTACCCATCCTAATAAACTATTACAACAAATGATATATTACAACAATTTGAATTAAATGACTATATGTAAATGCTTTACAAACATAACATGTATTCTTATAATTTTACTTATGATAACATTATATTTGTTATCAACAAAACACAAAGAGATCGCTAAATATTAATAAACGTTTGTACGGTTTATTTGTATTAACACTATCGTGAGAACGTGTAGAACAAAGGGTTAACCAATTTCGGTTAACAGCACTTTCGAGGCCCATAAACGATCCAAAAAGAAGTTATTGACGGTTTTAGCATTTTGACCTAATTTTCACAACAACTTACATTAACTTACAACAAACACAACTCTTTTATTGTTGAACCGATCCAGATCAACTTTTTCACACACCAAAGTGCTCCTAATGTATTTTCTGTACAACTTCTTATCATCAATTGATATTGAACCTGTAGCTCAATTCGTTGCTCTGTATTCTAAAACTGAGACTGAAAAGACGTTGCCTGAGAATGAAAGAGACGCTAAAAAAATGAGCTTCCAGATTTCTTAAGAACACTTAACATGAAAGTTCCAACTTCATTCTCTGAGTTTATGAAGCAAGAGCAGTTGCCAGAGAAGGAAAAAAGTGCTAAAACATTATTTGAATCTAAGCCAGAAACACCTGAACGTCTGAAGGTTATTATACACGATGGTAATAACTAAGAAGAGGATGATAAATTCCATGGGATTAGCAGTTTCTTGGCTACGGTTCAGAAAGCTACATTTGACACTACAAGTAATGCATGACCTTCCTATGACACCGACACACCAGAAGGCATATCAATAGATCTTCACATGGAAATGTGATGAGTGTGTAAATACTCATCATTTTTGGGTCAATCTGAACTGCAAAACGTTTAAAAATGCTCAGAAATGCATCAAAATACTGAAAATATTCCAAAATTGCATTTTATATGTTTCAGATGCAAAATGTTCAAAATTAGATGAAAAATGAGCTAAGTTTGCATAATTGGCAGTTTCAGTCCCCCAAGTTTCAAATTTTGTCAAAAATAGTCCCTGAGCCCTTAATTTCAAAAGAAAAATCACCAAAGGTCCTTTTAAAATAATAAGTTGTCAAATTTAGTCCTTTGGTGAAAAATATCAAAAGTTTTGAGAAATTACAAAATTGGTCCTTCAAGTTTCAAATTTGGCAAAAATGGTCCTTGGAAATTTTGAAAATGTTCAAGTTTAGTCCTTGGAATTTCACAATTGGCAAATATGGTCCTTGGATTATTGGAGATGGCAAGATAGGCCCTTGGACTACAACTTCATAATTCTGACTTTGGTCCCTGGATTTTCAAAATTACACAATGGGTCCCTAGTGTTGAAAATGGATTCAAAATAAATCCCAAGTCCAAATCAATATCAACCCAGCCCAATATCCTTTTACCCAATATCCAACCCGTTACCCCTTTTAACCACCACGGTTTAAAATAAACCGCCAAACCATCTCCTTTTCTGTCTTCCCGACCACCATGCGCACACACCCTACCTCCCCTACTCCACACTTTGTCTCCTCCACCTCAACAACCTCCAAAGCAGCATTTAATGCGCCCCTCCCTGTCCAGTTGCTATATCCCACTTTCCCGCCAAAAGAGATCCAACAGCTATTATCACTCTAAACCAATCCAAGGGCCAAGATTATTGCTAGGAAGTGATCGAGGAGGAGAGAGAAGACACATTGGTGTATAAGAAAGGAAGAAGAAGGCAAGAGAGAGCACTTAGTTTAGTTTTTTAAAATGTATGTCGTTTTAAGCTTATCATGTCTTAAATAGTTTCTCAATTGTAATTTCAAGCTAATTTGTATCAAACTTAGTAGTTTCAGTGTATTAAAACTCTTATCAAGTATCAATTCAAGTTTTAGTTCACATTTCATCTTTTATGTCAACTGTTGCAATTTTCAAATTCAAAATCTGATATTAAAGTTTCAATAGCTTATTTATAAGCTCAAATAAGCTTATGCAAGCTCCTCATAGCTTTTTGTAAGCTTGTATTCAAGTTTTAAGCTACTTTGGATATTGGTCAATGAAAGTCAAACTGGAGCAAGAATGGGTATGAAATGGATATGGGTGTAGCAGTGCTGGTTTTGGAGTTGATTTATAGTTATATGGGTTGATAGAAATAGGATAGAGGTTCTGGTTTGATTGATGGCAAGCCATTGTGGCTAGGGACCTATTGTAAGTTATTTCCATGTTCATTGCATATTTGGTAACTGTGGTTAGAAATAGTTGAGACCTGTTTAAATAGTTGTATTTAGGTCTATTTAATTCAGTTTGATCCATAATGTTAGCTAGTTAGGTGTTTAGCTCATAAAAACTTGCATATCAGTCTTATTAAGGGTGTTTGGTTTTGTCTGCAGACACGTGTTTAAGGTTTGTGCAGAGGATAATTCTTGTTGATTTTGGCTTGTTTAGTTCTATTATGCTCATATCTGTCTCAATATTGTGCCTGCAAAAGCTAAAAGTCAATTTCACCATTTAAGCGTCTCAATCTCCTTAACTGTTTGGATTCTTGAAAATCAAAGACCTGTTTTGTGTTTAAAATTCATAGTCATAGCTTTCAGTAGTTCCATCTCATCATAATACTTCATAATCAGTCCTAAAATTGATTGCAAATCTCACCAAAGTCAAACCTTTCTCAACTGCTTCATAAGTCAAAGTTGAAAAATCCACTTTTCACCCAACTGAGAGGAATTATCATTGCTTCATTCTTGGGTCAAATTAAGTGAAAATTGTAGGTTTAAAAAGTTCAACTGGTCTTATTTCTTATTATCATTTTTGTGGAATTTTGTCAATTTTTTAGAAGTCTCAAAAAGGCTTGTGAATGTGGGCTTATATGCCACATGCGGGAACTTGGTGCATAGGTTTTGTCTTGAGAACTTGAGATCTTGTCACAAGCTCTCAAGAGCTTGTCTAGGTCTGTTTTTTGGATTATAAGTAGCCACCCAGGTCTTGTTTAGGTTTCAATCCTTGGTTTTCATTTTTAGCTTATTTTGTAGCTTGTGCTTAAGTCCAAAGTAGACCCCTAAACCTATTTTTAACTCATAAGCTCAAATCATCCAAATCTGTTAAACTTGCATTTCAGTGGTCTAGGATAGTTGCAATAAGTTGTTTTTAAGTACTTTTAGCATATTTTAGCTTACGTGTTGGATTGGTGCTCATTTGGTCATTTTAGCTTATTTGAAGTGCTTATTCACTAGCACTTTGCATTACAGTTGCATAATTCCACACACAACCACCTGTTTTTCTATTTTTCCTAGATTCACAATATTATTTTAGGTTTATCTTGAATTTTTCAGATTTTTCCAAGTCAGTTTGCTATTTTTCTGCATTTTAATTACTTTTAGCACTTTTAATTAGCATTTAATACAAATAATTCAGAAAAGTTTCAAAAAAATAATTTTTCATTTTTCCTAGATTAAGATAAATATAAAAAGCCAAAAAAATATTTTTCCAGATTTTTCTTAGCTAAATTTGTATTTTTAAGCAATTTAAGTAGTTTAAAATAGTTTTTAATTCATAGAAAATAGAAAAATAATCAGAAAAATATAAAAATAGTTTTGAAAATTCTCTTCTGATATTTTAGATTTTTCTAAGTCATAATTTCATTTTTCTAGCTTTATTTCATATTTTCTTGTGTTTTAGGTAATTACTTAATAGTTAAAATTAGTTTGTAATTAATAATAATTAGTTAAATAGTTATAAAAATAATTTTCTTTTTGTAAAAATTTTCTTTTATCATTAGGTTTGTAAAAATATCATTTTCATATTTTTAGGATTAATACTACTTCAGTTTCACATTTTCTTTTGTACGTAACGTAGTTTTTAAATTAAGTTTTATAAAAACATAAAATCAAAAACATCATTTTGCAAATAGTGATAGCGTTTATTTAATATTTTTTATCTTTTTAATTTCCTTTAATTTGCATTTAAGCCTTTGTAATTATAGGCTATTTCTGTAGTTATAATAATTCAAATCCTTCTTTTACGTTCAAATCTCTCGATCACTATCCGTCGATAATTCTTAGCATAGCTCATTTGGGACATAACGACCGAGGAAACACTATACTCTCCTGATCTTCATTGCATTCATTTCTGAACCGTTTTAAGTTTCTTACGGTCGGCCATTCACAAGTGGCCGATTTTATTTTCTTATAAAAATCCAAAAATCCAAAAACATTTTAAAATCAGTTTTCAACAAAATCAAAAATCCAATAAGATTTTCATTCTTTGTTTTTGCAAAATGTTTTTCAAAAATCCCAAAAATATTCATCTTTACCCTCTTACCCTTTTTGATTCTTTATCCCTTTACCCTCTGTCCTTTTGATTCTAACTTCTTCTATTCTCATGGAATCTCTCGACTACGACGAATTCGGGGCGAAGTTGAAAAACTTCAGACTTTATCACAAATGTCAAGAATTTGCGTTGTTCATGATGATCCATTAATTCTGCGTAGGGAAATGGAGCGAGCCGGGGTGACAAAGGACCGGTACTTCCGTCGATAATGGAAGTGCTAAATACGTCCAACCTACGGTTATCCAAAGATCTAACCCCTCAATTGCTCCTAAGCCGTCTAAAATTGATCCTAAACTTTCACGATTTACGGTTAAAAGCAAACATGCAGAATTTAGACTGGTGACTAGCAAGAATGACTTGCCTAATCTTCACGTTTCTCAGAACCGAACCGAGACCATAACGGAAGTGGTGGAAATTGGTAGCTCTCGAGCACACCACTTGTCACCTCCGGATTTTTCAAAATGTTCTTCGAGACTTGATAGTCATTCGGATCACCATGTTGGTTTTGTTGATTCTTTGAATAAACTGATTCCTGCTCATAACTCTCAAATGCAATCGTTTATTCCTTGTGTCGGTTGTGGTGAGCCACTTTTTGGTTCACCCTTGGTTGTGTATGCGTGTGTACAATGTGGTAATGATATTCATAACGGGAGTTGTTTGTTTTGTGGTTCGAGGAATTCATTTGATTATGATCCTAATCAGAACTCATTTAACGACCCCTCAAACTTTTCCAATTACCCACCACAACCCGACTTATCTTCATATAATCAACATAACTGCTGTGAATTTTGTGGAGGTCCTCACCAAGGATTTGAGTGTCAATCCGGAATCACGTTTGTCTATGAACAGTTCTCGGTGATGCTCAGAACTTTGGTTATGACCAATATCCATATAATTCACCAGTCCGGACTCAACATTTCTTGTTGTGAAGCTGTGGAGGTCCCCACTTCAGCTCTGATTGTCAAATAGGGAACCCATTTCCTTTTAACAATCATGACTCTCACATGTTTGACAATTTCCAACCTCCACAGCACCATACGGTTCAAACTCCACCCGAGCCGTTGTCTCAAGAAATCTCCCAAAATTTTGAAACCGCAATGAAAACACTTGATGATATGATTAGTAACTTTAAGAATCAAGTGAGTGGTGAAAAGACCATGGGAGAATTGCTAGCCGAAGAACGAGAGGCCCGCCAATCTAGGGAAGAATTATCAGTCCTAGAGCATGCGCTCTAAAGGCGTTCCCAATTTCTTAAGGCAGCTCTATATGATGATGACGAGGAGGGATTTTATCCTTTTAAAAATATTTTTTCTCAACTCCCTCGGTCAGTTGATATCCAGCAGTTGAGATTCCATCTCAAACAACTGCTATCACACCCGAAGCTCCCACTCACTCTCTGAACATGGGGGACGAGCATTTTGACACTGTTCCTGAAAAGGAATCGGACGAATTCATAAAGTCTAGTGTTGAGAACCTTGTCTCAATCCCGAGAGAGTCACATGGAACTTCTAATCATATGTGTGATTCTCTTTCCCCTCTTGAGTGTTCAAATGATCATTTTGAAACTTTCTCCAATTGTAGCGAAGATTGTGCTTCCTATGGAAACATCGAGTATGTTGAGGCATCACTTCCACAATCTGATGCTGATCATCTTCTTGAAGAGTTCTCCGGTGAACTCACTCACATCAGTCCACTTTCATCAGAAAGTAATGATTTCGAAGCCGATCTGAGAGAGACTGAAAGTCTCCTTGTTAATGATCGTTCACTCACTTCTTATCCTAACAGTCCAATAGAGAATGTTGATCACTTTGTTCCCGAAACATTCAAAGCTACTTTCACTAATCCTCTATTTGAATTCGACTCTGAATTCACTTTAATTTCTGAGAATCCACTCTTTGATACTCAGATTGAGGATAGTGATGAGTCCACAATGGAACAAGAGTTCACAATTTCAATTCATGTGAATGATTCTCTTCATAAAGAGTTCTCCGGTGAACTCTCTCATGACATATCTCCTCCGGAACATGATCATTTCTATTTTGATCTTGAGGATGATATTGGCTCGGAGGAAGGTGTACTCTATCATACGAGTTTGCTTATTAATGATACTACCCTCACCCTTCCTCCCGATATGTCTACATTTGAGGATGAAGAATGGATCTTGATTGTTATCAAAATCTTTCTTCCTTTTCTCAAATATCTTGTGATTTCTCTTCATCTTCACTCCTTCGGGAATGAAGACACTATCTTTGACCCTGGCATTTTCATATATCATTCTTGAGCCGGTTCTATGTATATCTCATCGGTGTGGAACTTTCACGTGCTTCAAATGTTTATACAAACATTTTGAATGAAAGTCCGATGGAGATTGTCTCATCCACTTACTTCCCCATGAACAAATTAATTCGGGGTCGAGTCAAGCTAGCGACTCGGTAATCAAAAACAATAGCATGCCATATGGGTTTTCACCCATATTTCTGACTTCTTTCTATCTTTCTAACACCCTAGTGTGGGGGGGAGTTGCCCCACATGTTGTGTATATATATAAGTTTTCAAAAAAAAAATTCAAAATAATGGCCGTAGTATTTCCCTTTTACGTTCTTTGTTTCGGCATAACTGCCGGTACTTTGAATATTGAGGGCAATATTCATTTCTAGTGTGGGGGAGAATTCTCACGAATTTTATCATGTAATTATACCGCCTAATTCCCCCGTTTTTGGCCAATTTTTTTTTTTTTTGGAGTAAGTGTTTTGCACTTACTCAATTGGTTATCAGTCCGCCTTGTCTAATAAACTAAAGGATTGGCTAATCCAGGAGCAAACGGCTCTTGGTAAAGATATCTCAAATCCGTTGACGGCTTGCAATTTGCCCAAAATTGTATGGTATTCAGCTCACCATATCCTTAAAAGTGAAGAGTTGGCTAGCCCGCAAGTTTATGGCTTGTGGTAAAGGCAGTGGAAAAACCATAATTGGTAATCAACTCACCAAAGATAATATTGATAATTTATCTAAGAGTTGGCTAGTCCAGAAGCAAACGGCTTCTGGTAAAGACAAATCAAATCCGTTGGAAGTTGGTGGTTTGCTCAAAATCACATGGTTATCGGTGTACCATGGTTCTTACTTGAAGTGAAACATTTGGCTACTCCAGAAGTAATGGCTTTTGGTAAAGAGATTCAAATCCATTAAGTTGTTCTCAAAAGATTGCTAGGGACTAGCAATAGTTTAGTGTGGGGATTGATGAGTGTGTAAATACTCATCATTTTTGGGTCAATCTGAACTGCAAAACGTTTAAAATGCTCAGAAATGCATCAAAATACTGAAAATATTCCAAAATTGCATTTTATATGTTTGAGATGCAAAATGTTCAAAATCAGATGAAAAATGAGCTAAGTTTGCATAATTGGCATTTTAGTCCCCAAGTTTCAAATTTTGTCAAAAATAGTCCCTGAGCCCTTAATTTCAAAAGAAAAATCACCAAAGGTCCTTTTAAAATCATAAGTTGTCAAATTTAGTCCTTTGGTGAAAAATATCAAAAGTTTTGAGAAATTACAAAATTGGTCCTTCAAGTTTCAAATTTGGCAAAAATGGTGCTTGGAAATTTTGAAAATGTTCAAGTTTAGTCCTTGGAATTTCACAATTGGCAAATATGGTCCTTGGATTATTGGAGATGGCAAGATAGGCCCTTGGACTACAACTTCATAATTTACAGCTTTGGTCCCTGGATTTTCAAAATTACACAATGGGTCCCTAGTGTTGAAAATGGATTCAAAATAAATCCCAAGTCCAAATCCAATATCCAACCCAAGCCCAATATCCTTTTACCCAATATCCAACCCGTTACCCCTTTTACCCGAAACCACCCAAGGTTTAAAATAAACCGCCAAACCATCTCCTTTTTCTGTCTTCCCACCACCTTGTCCGCAACACCACCCTACCTCCCCTACTCCACACTTTGTCTCCTCCACCTCAACAACCTCCAAAGCAGCATTTAATGCGCCCCTCCCCTGTCCCAGTTGCTATATCCCACTTTCCCGCCAAAAGAGATCCAACAGCTATTATCACTCTAAACCAATCCAAGGGCCAAGATTATTGCTGGGAAGTGATCAGAGGAGAGAGAGAAGACACATTGGTGTATAAGAAAGGAAGAAGAAAGAAAGAGAGGGAGCACTTAGTTTAGTTTTTTAAAATGTATGTCATTTTAAGCTTATCATGTCTTAAATAGTTTCTCAATTGTAATTTCAAGCTAATTTGTATCAAACTTAGTAGTTTCAGTGTATTAAAACTCTTATCAAGTATCAATTCAAGTTTTAGTTCACATTTCATCTTTTATGTCAACTGTTGCAATTTTCAAATTCAAAATCTGATATTAAAGTTTCAATAGCTTATTTATAAGCTCAAATAAGCTTATGCAAGCTCCTCATAGCTTTTTGTAAGCTTGTATTCAAGTTTTAAGCTACTTTGGATATTGGTCAATGAAAGTCAAACTGGAGCAAGAATGGGTATGAAATGGATATGGGTGTAGCGATCTTTGGTTTTGGAGTTGATTTATAGTTATATGGGTTGATAGAAATAGGATAGAGGTTCTGGTTTGATTGATGGCAAGCCATTGTGGCTAGGGACCTATTGTAAGTTATTTCCATGTTCATTGCATATTTGGTAACTGTGGTTAGAAATAGTTGAGACCTATTTAAATAGTTGTATTTAGGTCTATTTAACTCAGTTTGATCCATAATGTTAGCTAGTTAGGTGTTTAGCTCATAAAAACTTGCATATCAGTCTTATTAAGGGTGTTTGGTTTTGTGCAGCAGACCTGTGTTCTAGGTTTGTGCAGTGGATAATTCTTGTTGATTTTGGCTTGTTTAGTTCTATTATGCTCATATCTGTCTCAATATTGTGCCTGCAAAAGCTAAAAGTCAATTTCACCATTTAACTGTCTCAATCTCCTTAACTGTTTGGATTCTTGAAAATCAAAGACACATTTTGTGTTTAAAATTCATAGTCATAGCTTTCAGTAGTTCCATCTCATCATAATACTTCATAATCAGTCCTAAAATTGATTGCAAATCTCACCAAAGTCAAACCTTTCTCAACTGCTTCATAAGTCAAAGTTGAAAAATCCACTTTTCACCCAATTGAGAGGAATTATCATTGCTTCATTCTTGGGTCAAATTAAGTGAAAATTGTAGGTTTAAAAAGTTCAACTGGTCTTATTTCTTATTATCATTTTTGTAGAATTTTGTCAATTTTTTAGAAGCTCCTAAAAGGCTTGTGAATATGGGCTTATATGCCTCGCAGGTGCAGCAGCTGGCTGCCACACGGAGTTTTGTCAGAACTTGCAGATCTTGTCACAAGCTCTCAAGAGCTTGTCTAGGTCTGTTTTTTGGATTATAAGTAGCCACCCAGGTCTTGTTTAGGTTCCAATCCTTGGTTTTCATTTTTAGCTTATTTTGTAGCTTGTGCTTAGGTCCAAAGTAGACCCCTAAACCTATTTTTATCTCATAAGCTCAAATCATCCAAATCTGTTAAACTTGCATTTCAGTGGTCTAGGATAGTTGCAATAAGTTGTTTTTAAGTACTTTTAGCATATTTTAGCTTCTGTGTTGGATTGGTGCTCATTTGGTCATTTTAGCTTATTTGAAGTGCTTATTCACTAGCACCTTGCATTGCAGTTGCATAATTCCACACACAACCACCTGTTTTTCCATTTTTCCTAGATTCTTAACATTATTTTAAACTTATTTTGAATTTTTCAGATTTTTCTAAGTTAGTTTGCTATTTTTCTGCATTTTAATCAATTTTTAGTACTTTTTAATTAACATTTAATACAAATAATTCAGAAAAGTTTCAAAAAAATAATTTTTCATTTTTCCTAGATTAAGATAAATATAAAAAGCCAAAAAAATATTTTTCCAGATTTTTCTTAGTTAAATTTGTATTTTTAAGTAAATTAAGTAGTTTTAAATAGTTTTTAATTCATATAAAATAGAAAAATAATCAGAAAAATATAAAAATAGTTTTGAAAATTCTCTTTTGATATTTTAGATTTTTCTAAGTCATAATTTCATTTTTCTAGCTTTATTTCATATTTTATTGTGTTTTAGGTAATTATTTAATAGTTAAAATTAGTTTATAATTAATAATAATTAGTTAAATAGTAATAAAAATAATTTTCTTTTTCTAAAAAGTTTATTTTATCATTAGGTTTGTAGAAATATCATTCTCATATTTTTAGGATTAATATTGCTTCATTTTCACATTTTCTCTTGTACGTTACGTAATTTTTAATTCAAGTTTTATAAAAACATAAAATCAAAAACATCATTTTGCAAATAGTGATAGCGTTTATTTAATATTTTGTATCTTTTTAATTTCCTTTAATTTGCATTTAAGCCTTTGTAATTATAGGCTATTTCTGTAGTTATAATAATTCAATCCCTTTTACATTCAAATCTCTCGATCACTATCCGTCGATAATTCTTCGCATAGCTCATTGGGACATAACGACCGGGGAAAAACTATACTCTCTGATCTTCATTGCATTCGTTTCCGAACCGTTTTAAGTTTCTTACGGTCGGCCATTCACAAGTGGCCGGTTTGTGTGAGAAAGCTTGACCGTTCGGGAGCGAATCAAAATGAAACGTGTACAACAAAATGCATACGAGGCTAGGTTTAATGCAACAATGTTAAGGCAGAAGCAACAAGCACTTGAGGTTCTACCAGAAATGTCAAAGAAAGGAAGAAAGTACAAAGGCTTAAGTACAGATTGATGTTAGCCGAGAAAGAAGAGTCGGGAATATCGTTGACTGCTGAGGAATACGCCTTTATGGTTGTAGCATGTGCAGCGCATGATGAAGCGAAAATAAATGCAAACTACATTCTTATAGCCAATAAGCATGAAACAACATCAAGTAGTACATCTGACACACCTCCTGTCTATGACACCTATGCACTTCATGAGGTACCAAAATTCAATCCATGCAATAATAATGATATATTCGATATGTTTACTCACAAGAAACAGTATTTCGAGACTCCAGAACCCACTTATGATACATACCTGGATAAGTCGAGTAGTAGCAATATTAATTCTGAAACTACAAATGTGGATCTTGGTGGAGGCTCAGTTACACAGATTACTGAGACTGATAAGGAAACTCGTGCTTTATTTGAATCATAACGGTCAATCGCGAAGTTAAAGAGGCGAATGAGAAATTAACCGTTGTGCTTGAGATACAAGGAAACTGAAAAAGTTTTTCAAGTCGATAAACAATGCGAGTCCGAGTTTGAAATTGGTTACAAGAAATTATTTGTTAAAGAAAGAAAATTGCAAAACAAATTTGATGAACTTCAAATAAGTTTGAACAAAAAAATTAAATATTTAAAAGAGGAAATTTTTGATCTTTCAAACCAACTTTCAAAACACAAATCAACTTATACCATGCTTGAAAAAGATCGGGATGAGTTTAAAAAGAACTTTGCAAAGAAAGAGGATAAACTTTTAGATGAAATCATAGAGGCAACAAACAAGATCAAAAAATTAGAAAACATTCTGGTAAAAACTGGTCATGTTATTCAAACAATTCATATGCTTACAACCAAGCCAGATTCGTGTTAACATAGAACTCAGAAAATGGCTCTAGGTTACGAAAATCCTTGAAATCTCAATAAATCTCGGAAAGAACACAATGTTTTGTATAATGGTAAGACTTTGTTAAAAACATATGATCATGTTACCATAACTAATTCTGTAAAATCACATTTAATGTTCAGTTACAAGTTTGGTTTTAATCATTGTTAATAGCATTCAAGTGGTTTGAACTGTGTATTCATTCCATTAGTAGTATAACTACTAGCCTTTATATTGTTCCAAATACACAACAAAACTTGACAGCTTCTCCATCTCCCCTGAGCTGACGCACACACAAATTCTATCATATTTTCAAGCACGTTCGTCATCTCCGACAGTATTCCTGCTCCGGCCATTGTACCATGGGAAACAACCGTGTAGTTGTACACATAGTTCATTTAAGAGAATCGTGTTTAACACGAGGCTCGACCTTCTTTGTTGATTGTTCCTATGTAAAAGCTCAGGTGCTTCCCACTTTTAATTTTACTGCATTGTTATAGTTATTTTCTTCCTATTATAGTTGTTTTGAATTCCTTATAAACGGTATCCTTTTTCCTACAAGTTCTTTCAACAAGTTTAAAGCAACTAACTAAAAATTGATTGCTAACAACTAGTTACAAGTTCGGAACAACTAAGAGGGCTCGGTATGATAACGCCGGGGTTGGCGTTATGCCAACATGGCTCGGCGTTGAGCCGCATTATCATATCGGCATCCACAATGGTAACGACGTTGGGGGCACAAGTTAAACCACCAACGTCCACTTAAAAAAAAGGACCTATACACTAAAATATAAATAGCCCCTTCCCTATATATTTTTTACACACATCCAAGACTCGAACAAAACTTTTTTGTAATTCCAATATCCAAAAAATTGTCGGTATTTCCTAACGATAGTTTTTTTAACCTCCTCGATGTGACGAACCCCAACGCGTCCTATTTGTCAAACCCTCCAAACACCTCATCCAGTTTCTCTAGCCTCCTCAGCATGACTCCCGAGCAACTTTTTCAACAACAACAATCGTTTCTACTATGGCAACAACAACATCAACACCAAATGTTAAACGCCAATTTTCAAAATCTACAACAAAACCCACCACAATACAATCAACAAGAACAACCACAAACCCAATCCTCTCAATCACAATCACAATCACAACTATCTACGGACTCCTAACCCAAAAGACGAACTAAACGGGCCGCAAAAAATCCAAAGACCCCAAAATCGTTTTCGAAAAAAATTCCGACTTGATATGGGTTTCTTTACGTTGGAAAACCAAGCGAGGAAACGTCACTTCCCTCGTGTTACGTTGTCGTTTTTTAGGATCCCATTGTAGGAAATTCAAAAAAGGGAGACACGTTTTGGTATAAGGTTTTGCGTGATATCAATAGGCAAAATTTCTAACAACGCAACAAGGACATGTTAACAAGTAAGTGGCATACGTTGAACAATAATTTCCAAAAGTTCAACGCGATTTAGAAACGTGCCAAACGTTTGGGAAAAAGTGGGAAAAACGATTTGGATGTAGTGACGAGCGTAAAGGAACCTTGTTTAGTCAAGAAGACGCATGAGAAATTTGGAGAACCCATGAAAAATGGGACGCGCCAAAATCGGTTTAGCAGGTTGATTTAACCAGAGGCGTCGAAATCCCCGAGGAAGGCCACGCGGAGCTATTCGTGAAGATGCGAGACCACGTCCTCACGGCAAACAATGTCCTGACAAAAAAGCCAAATCCGAGACCAAGGCGAGCACCGGGGGAAGTAACTCGTCAAGCCAAATTTGAGGAGTTTATGTCAAATGAGCTTTGTCTCAAACGGGAAGCCGCCCAATCGGCGTACAAGGTCGCTAAAGAGAAAGATTGTACGGTAATGCGTTTGGAAGAGATAAATTTTCTCGCTATTAGCATAAAGGATTTATCGGAGGACGATGCGTATTAGATCAACATGGAAAAACAAAAAATCAAAGACAAATATAATTTGATGCGCGAATAATTGTATTTTATTTCCGTATTGTATTTTTGTTTCGCGACTTTTTTTGTAACTTTTTCTATTTTAATTTTTTTATTATAAGTTTATTAATGAAATATTATTTTGTTCAAATAAATAGAAGAAATATGTCCCAAAAGGGCGGTGTTATGGGATATTGTAATAAGGGGGTATTTTGGGGTGTTGATGTTAAAATGTTAAAGTTAGGGTAACTGCACTTTTTTGGTGTTATGTACCTCTAAATATTATTGTTGGCATTTTTCACAATGTAATTACGCATTACGAGTTTACAACTTAATGTTATCAAAAGTTTAAGAAATAGTTAGAATAAAAATAACATGGCTAGCTGCCAAGAAAATACTTAAATGTTTATTTAAAGGCATCATTGGACAATACTAAGGAAAAAATAAATCCCATAAAATATTAGTGGAACAATATTATGACCACTTGTTATTAGAATCGAAAAATAAATCTAAATAAATCAAGACAATCATACTTAATTATGACCACTTGTTATTAGAATCGAAAAATAAATCTAAATAAATCAAGACAATCATAAAAATATTACAAAGTAACTTGCCGATCATGCACCAACAATTATATTACGTTGCATGCCGATCGATCATGCACTAACAACTATAAAAAGATAATGTTAAATTAAATCAAAATAAGCATTTGTCTAATTGTCTTGTAAAAGTATGATGCAGTATTCCAAAATGATATTTAGATGTTAAGAACCCTAACCCTCCTTTTAGAAAATCATATTACTAGTGAACCTTTTGACAAAAGTTTGTGGGGAATTTGTAGTAATAACGAACACCAACGGATATGCTTAGTCTCTGAAAGGCGTGTGAACACTTTCAGATCGAATCAATTTGGTGGTTCTACCAAATTATTCAATCGGATACAATTCAGAGTTGAGAATTTTCTGTATGTTTGTGTATGAGATATAATGAACCGTTATAAAATATACGACCAAATAAACTGTATATAAACATGATACGGGATAACTGCCAATGACAGTTTTAGGGTTTCCAAGTTGTCAAATTGTGTCCCTCAATTTCCGAAACTTAATTTCTGAGGAACAACACTTCAGCAGAATCAATGACTTCAGCAGAATCCATTGTATTTCAGCAGAAACACAGCTTCAGCAGAATCCATTGTATTTCAGCAGAAACACAACTTCAGCAGCAATTCTTACAAAGCAACATAGTGGAAATAAAAAATTTCCGGCCAGGGGCTCTGCCCCTTGGACCCTGCCAGGGGCTGCCGCCCCTTGGACCTTGCTACCAGGGGCGCTGCCCCCGGACCCCCGTCCCTTAGGGGCTTCGCCCCTAAGATCATAATAAACTCAAGTAGGTGTGCACTCCGCACCTCCAAACCTAAATGATGTATTATCATGATAAAATTGGTCAAACAAGTTAATTCAATTACACTAAAATATCCAACAAAGTTAAAGATGCAGACATATTTTATCAATTGAATATTGTTAAAATTAGTAATAATCAAAGTTTATGAGCTATGACAAGTTTAGAAACACTCTGTGTTTAGTGAAGAAAAAAAAGTCAATTTTGCAAAACTTCATAAAATAAGCTTTGCCCGGTTTAAGTCTTCTGACGACAGACATAAACTGTGTGAAGCAGACTAAAAACTGCAAACCATAGTCACCCAATGACATCAAATTTGAACGTCAAAAACTCGAATCAAACACAACAACTTTCAGCGGCTCCTATAATACATCAAATAAAGCAACATTATATTATGATTTAAAACCCGTTAGCTAAAGTTTATATGTACCTGTGTGTTTGAATTTTAACTAGCAATTGAGAAACCTTGAATTTATTGCTAAAATCTTAACCTACACGTTACTGCATATTTCTACACTCAGATTATATAACTATTGATAGATAATTTGATGCATTTGTCTCTTAGACGTCAAGACTTTATAGTATCACATGAAACAGCCATTACAATAACTATAAATTAGCTGAAACAAACACGAAACTAATTTAGAAGTATAGGTTTGGATTGATATCAACTATATGGCTAATTAACTTGATATGACAATTAACAAATCAAAATAAATGCATTTGTGGTATGAAACAGAATAGAAGTATTCCATTTATAGAAGAAGGAAGAAGTAATGGAAACTCTTGTTTCAAATATTTTTTCACACATATAGACATGTAGTAGACTTGTACCAAATAGACCAATAGTTTTAAGAGTTGTAAACTTAGTATGATCACCATATTGACAATTCTTGCTCCAAATGTCAAACTTTAGCTGCCTAGAACCATATGAATATTTGCATTGAAAAATGCTTATTGGAAAATGATGTCATACAAGTTTTTTTAATTGCAACTTTAAACATGGTCTTTGGTCAAATATCAACTTTATTCACACCTTTTCCTTGACCTCTAACTCTCTTTCTAGATCTCTCTGTCTCCTTATATATATATACTCGTATGCCAAGAGTGTGATACACACAAAGACTAATATTGATAACTTATACAAGTAAAACTAAAAAGACTTCATGGATAACAAAAGCTTACGGTTTACTTCAATCTTGATTGTTCTTTTCATCATCTTTTGTGTACCTTTTGTTACATCTCAAGAAGTTGGTGAGTTTTCATGATGCCACAACTTTAACATCATGATTGTTTTTAGGTTGTTTAATTTAATGTATAGGTATTTCATGTTCTTGAATCTTGATAACATGCTGTTTGTGTTTGCGTAGATGATGAACATGAGTTCTCGTATGATGTGAACAGTCCGAATGGACCACGTCATTGGGGAGAGATCCATTCCGAGTGGAGCATGTGTAATCAAGGAGATTTGCAGTCTCCAGTTGATCTTTTACACAAAAGGGTCGAAACTACTTCAAGTCTTGGTAGGCTCGATAGAGATTATAAGCCTGCAAACTCAACTCTTGTTAACCGAGGCCACGATATGATGGTACGTATCATTATTTTTTTTAAGTATTGTCTCACAATTGATAACTACAGTGATCAATCTTTAACCATACCAACAAATTAATGTGTACAATAGTTGAGATGGATCGGGGGAGCAGGACATCTTAATATTAATGGAACTGAGTATCAGCTTAAGCAACTTCATTGGCACACTCCAACCGAACACACGATCAATGGTCGAAGGTACATTTTCCATAAGATTACTAATTCTACCTAGAAAACTCATTTTTGTAAGTTTAAATCAAAACAAAGTTTCTACCGAAATATTAACTTCTGTTGCATGCATAGATTCAATCTCGAGCTACACTTGGTTCATCAAAGTACAGACGAAAAAATCGCAGTGGTGGGTATCATGTACAAAATTGGTCGACCCGATTCTCTTTTATCAGTGGTAAGCTAATTAAAGAATTTATTCTTACATGATATTAGATATAAATCTAAAGTTTCTTATCAACATTATATTATCTTGATATTCAAATTTTTTGAATATATGATCAGATGGAGCCATATTTTAAAGCATTGGCTTCTACAAAAGATGTCGAGAGAAGCGTGGGGCTAATCGATCCACGAGAAATAAAAATTGGAAGCAGAAAATATTATCGATATATTGGCTCCCTTACAACTCCCCCATGTACCCAAAATGTTATTTGGACCATTGTTAACAAGGTAATACTTAATTTCATTCTTTATACACATTATATAAAATATGATCATAAGTTATATGAAATGAATATCTTTTATTTGTTGAAACTTTAGGTAAGGACGGTTTCTCGAGAACAACTACACGCAATCCGTGAAGCAGTTCATGATGTAAGTTTTAGTTTTTACCTATTTATACATCTTTTGCATACAGAAAAATGATCGATAGACCTAAAATATGCATGTTAATAATACATGATCATGTAACAGGATGCAGAAGTTAATTCAAGGCCGGTTCAACCTCTGAATAACCGTTGGTTGAAGCTTTATAGACCCGACGTACAACAAGATAACTAAGCACACGTTCAATCGTTGTAATTGATCAAATTTATTCAATTTATAGCATGATGTCGCAAGGAGTATACGATTTAATTTATTCGGTGTGATCAATTTTGATTTTTTTTATATATAATCAAAATTGTTGTTATTCGTTTAAGTGACATATGAAACATGAATTTTTTATGGTTGAGAAGATATGCATGCTCTTTCGTTTTTTGATTATAATATTTCAAGTTGTTTTTAACATATGTGATTAAAATAAGCAGCCAACTTAATCTTCCAGCTTGCCGCCAGGTTGTTATCGAATAAACATTTATAAATTTAACCATATGCAATTAGCAACGAAAACATGGTGTGCTTGTTTATGGATTTTATGTGTAAAAAAATAGCATCATATTAAGTTTTATAAATGCCGTTAGAGCGGACGGTGTGGACCGCCGTGGGGCTCGCCGTCGCCTACGTGGAGCTCGCCACGTGGGTAGACGCCGCCACACGCGGTGTTGTTACCCGTCGTGGCTCGCGCCATTAAACTTCCAAAATCGTCGGAACTGACGAAACAACTATCGACATTCATTGATTAAATATTTCCGAATATATCCGTTGCATAACGTTTTAAAAACTAAAGTGGTAGTGGTGGGGCCCAAATGAAGAGGTTGAGGTTTGTTATGAGTGAGGAGGGGGTTTGTTGTGGTTAGTTGTGGGAAAATGAGATGCTGATGTGGCGCTGAGGTGACGCGACGACGAACTTATGCCTTGTTATGACACCTAGCTCTCTTAGTTGTCTTTTTCTCCATGTATGAGGTCTAAAAATTGGAATCATTTTAAAAGGGACAAAAAGAAGACGACACAAAAATCTTATTATATACTTTAATGACATATCTCAATAATTTACCATAGTAGAAAAAAGATATAATAAATAAATAAATAAGTTGATAATCATTCATGTGGTTTTAGTTAGTTTGTTGGAATAAAAGTTTTGGTTAGTTTAACTCAAATCTACCTATTGGTAAGAGATGATTAGAATTTAACGTGTCAAAAATGAATATCATTTGTTATGCAAGTGAAATATATTGGGCGCAAGAACGGAGTCAGGATTTCTCTCATGCGTGTTCATAAACGTCATGTTAAAGAATCAATGGTACGTGTTTCTAACGTACGGGCAATCGTTTGTGTTGCATTGAATTAGAAAGCACAATATAAAGAGAACGAAATTCATAAGAACCTCTTGTTCATATATATATACAAGTAACAGGAAATCGACATAATTGTTTAGCACACTATGTTTGGTATCAAAACAAACGTGTTAAGAATTAACACCGTTTAATGTATCAAAACAAACTGAAACCTTTTCATGTTTAAAATGAGATATTCAATCACATATTCACATGAATACATACTTTGATACATAGATAGTAACATATTACCTATACTAAAAAAAGGTAATGAGTAAAATACTCCTACACAAGTACTTGTGTTTCTTAAGTAATTACACTTCAAGTAATATCACTTCTTAGAAAATGTTGATAACTGGCAAAACTGACCGCTTACCCGTCTCATTCAAGTCGAAAATGTTGATAACTGGCACAGCTAACCGCTCACCCGTCTCATCAAGTCACACCATTCTAGCAAGGACTTTAAGGATATCATCCATAGATGGTCTATGCAAAGGATCATTTTCCACACAAGCTTTAGCCAATACTCCTAAACACAATGCCTCAGCCAAAGGGTAATCCTCTTTCAAACAAGGGTCCATAAAGCTTCTCAAATTTTCGAAACACCCTCCTTCACTGCCCTCTCCACCCAAAAAACCAATCGATTCACGTAGCAATGTACTCTCGATCTTCACTTCCCCTGATAAAATCTCGAGCAAAACCGTCCCAAATTCCAGAATGTCTTCTTTCTCTAACGTCTTTAAAGCATCAAAGTTCTCATACTCAAAAGTAGATGACCCGGTTACCACATTACTCATATTTCGTGACAAAACCCCCATTTTTGCCCTCCACTTTGACGTAACGAAAATATTTCCACTATTTAGTCCTGTTTGCATATACGGTGGGACTATACAGTAATGTAGGTAGTGTAACCCCATTGCGATATCAAATGCAATTTGTGTTCTTCTATGCCAAGTTAAACTCGAAGATTTAGTCAAGCAATCCCTTAAACTACCATTTGCCGGGTGCTCTAACACAAGATATGACCATGAAGACTCGTTGTAACATACCCCGATCAATTTCACAATATTAACATGGTTAATCTTGGAATGAAGATCGATTAAATGACGAATTTCAGAAAATTCAATCTCTTTAATTAGCACTTGAACATCATCTATAGATCCTCTATAAGTATTTTCACTCACTTTACAATCTTCCCTAAAATCCCTTGTGGCGCTTCTAATTTCATCAATTGTGAAATTATACAAAGAGTATTTTATGCTAGCTAGGAGATCCGGTGACAAACACGAGCTTGGTGAGCTTCTTGTGGCTGGGCTAGGCCTTGACCGTGGGGAGCTAGCTGCTCGAGGTGTTGAAAACGAGTTGAAAGAGCTTCTACGTGTCATAGGTATGACAAAAATATCACGTTTGCATCTACTTAACGCGTTTAGATACAAACCAGTCACAATCAATATCGCTAGCACCAAACCAGCCCCAATAATCGAAACAACAATGTACACTTTCCTTAGTTTGGTGGCTTTGACATTTTCTTTAACAGGGTTTGTCAATAAAAATCCTGGAGTTGGTGGTGGAAAATTCGGGATATCAAAATCAATCACAGGTTCTGACTGCAACGGTACTAAAATAGTTGTTTCGGGGTACACTGTCGTATCAGAACGTAAACTGTTCACTTCTAAAATATCATCTTTAGAAATATTAAACTTTCTACTGACTTTCATAACAGAATCCCCTGAAACCAAAGGGTACGTGACCAAATATTTATAGTCACTATTATTAGGACAAGAACATTTTAATGGTACATTAAGAACAGAACCAACCTTGATAACTTCATTCTGATTTTGATGTGGATTTTCCTCAACAAGCGTAATTTTTTTCACCAATCCTTCATAGACCCCACAAGCGGTGTCAGAAAATGTTGTATTTTCTGACACCGTGTAATTAAATCTTGTTAGAAAAAAGTCACCTGAACAAGAACAACTAACGGGAACAAAGACTTCTCTATCGGCTAGGAGAGTTTCTGAAGGTGAATTAATCTGGTTTAACTCAAGCAAAGTTTGCGGAAACAAGCCAAATAAATTTGAGATCACGGATATGGTTGGAAACTGACTATTTGCTCGATAAACCAAGAATGTTTGGCACGAAACATTGGGTAATGTTGTGTTGGTGCAAGTGTACCTTGTGCCTGTAGAGTCAACATCTTCGGTACAAGATGTTGGGTCGTAAAATGCTTGCCCGTTGCTTGAGTAAATCGAGCACACTAAAAATAGTACTCGTAACAATAAATAAGTCATTGTGTTGCCATGCAAAGAAATTATTTGAAATGTGGAAAGGTTTAAGTGTTGCCATGCAAAGAAATTATTTGAAATGTGGAAACGTTTAAGAAGTGTTTGAATGGTGTAAAGGGGTTTTTGAGTTATGCTCTAAATTTTCTGTTAGTTAATTTGATTATAGTATTAAGACTTTTATTTATAAAATTTAAAGTAGCATCAAAAGCCGGCTGATGAACAAACTTCCAAATATTTTTGACAATTATATTTGAAAGCTATCTGTTTGTAAGTTACTGATGAGAATTTTCTTAAATTAGTATTTTCTTTTGGTCAATTATAATTGAAATTAAACCATATTATGAGTTGTTTAGTTAAAAACTTCATATTATGGCTATCTCATTTAAGAATTAATGTAAAATGATACTCCACTTGTGGAAGCCTAGAAAATGTCCATCAATGGTGTTCAATGAGAGCACACGAAAAATTAATCGAGCAGATCTTTAGAGAATTTGTGATCTATATTGATCTCATCTCATAAAAAGTGTATGTAATTCGTTTTACAAACAACTTCGTTTTTGTACACTCTTGTCTCTTTCTAAATTAATGGGCCGAATAGTCTTTAGCTGGATCAATCCATAATCAATGGTAACTAAAGCTCAATGGGCCAATTCTATACCTCTAATGACTCTACTTAACCTTATTGGTTTCTTACGAGTTTTTCGCGAAAACAAATACTCGGTATATAAATAATACTATTCGGTGATAAAAACGTTCACACCAAAAACCCTACAAACCTTCAGCTATAATCAACGTAAGAATCCAAGATGGGAGACCACATACCTTTCGATATCCAAGCTCAAATCATGCAAAGGCTTCCGATCAAATCATTGATTCGATTTAAATCTGTTTCCAAACCATGGAATTCTCTCATACATAGCTCTAAGTTTATTGTTGATTACCATGTCATCCAAAGTAGCCGAATGCAAAATCGTATACTTGTAAAGTATGGCGATAGAAAAGATGATAACGGAGATAAATATGTCTCGATTGTACACGATGATACTTTCCCCGAGCACAAGTTTTTCTTGACCGTTCCCGTATCCGTTAAAAAACTTACGGGCCAAAGACTACTCGGTAGCTCTCAAGGATTATTTTGTTTCTACAATTCGGATTATTCTCATTACGTTCCTTGGAACCCTACGATTAAAAAATCAGTTGCTATTGATTTGCCTACTAAGGAGTTATATAAATCAATTGATTTGCCTACTAATGAGTTATACAAATCGCATAAATCTGCAACTGCTATTGGTTTTGGGGTTTGTCCGAATACTCTTGACACTAAGCTTGTCCAGATTACATTCAAATGGGGGATTCAAGATATTAGCGTTATCCAAGTTAAAGTTTATACATTGAGCTCACGGGTTTGGAGAATTCTCGCATTCAATTTACCTCGGAAATCACTTTCGTTCTTTAGTACTTCACTAGACGCGGATGGATTTATTTATTGGCTTGCTTGGAATAGAGTTAGTCGCTCTTATCTGATTATATCATTTGATTTAGCAAGTGAACTATTAATAGAAGCTGACTTCCGTGACAATAATCATTTGTCTTTATCAAAACTAGGAGAGTCTCTTGTTGTGCTTGAAGACAAGTATGGCGACATGCTTTTTGTATGGATTATGAAGAGTGGTGATCCAAAGTTGTTTACACATATATACACAATTGACATACATTAACATACCAAATACAGAGATTTTATATGTACATGATTTAGAAAAAGTGGCGAAGCTATAGTTGAAATTATAAAACGTCATAAGAAAATTTGTGAAATTATTGTTTATGAACCTAACACAAAACAGATCACTTATACTGGGATTGTTGGAGACTTTAGCTCATTCTTTGCGAGCTCTTACATAGAAACACTACTTTTGCTTGATCATGAAGATAATGACAACGTTGATGAGTGTGTAGGATATAAGAGACAACGTTTGGAGTAGATGCAAAACTATATTCGAGCAGTATATGATTGCAACAAACTTTTAGACACTTACAGAATCATTGTTCAATTTTAAAGCCATTACATGCATCCATACTTAGGGTATGTTCTAATGTGATTGTACGTGTACTACTGCTCCAACCTTCTTTAGTATTTTTCATTTATTTTAATTTGCAGTGGTTACTCTAACCATTGATGTTCTTTTGTTGCACCAAAGTATAAACATCATTCTTTAGCCTGATCTATTGGAAAAATTGGTCATATGGTAGGTTTGAATGACAATTGATGGTCATCAAATGCACTAATGGGTATTAACACAAAAGTTAATGTGTGGTCATGTAACAGCCGAATTAATTTTGTGTTCATGAGCCATTAATAGGATTGATTGTGATAGTTATTTGGACCATTTTCTTTCATCCTCCTCACCTATAAATGAGAGCTTTTCTCATTTGTCTATAGATACCGAAAACATATAACTCATTCCTCTCCTTTGTATTACCATTCATATATCTTTTGTGTATCCGGTTCGTAATAGAGGGAAGGCACGGTTTTGGTTCGCCTTGATTACTCGTTTGTGCTAACGGAGTTATCCGTTGTTGTTGTATCGTGGGAGATAAACATTCACGATTCTCAAGCACCGTGGAGAGGACGAATCTGTTTTAAGGAAACTGTGAGCATCACATGCCTCAACATTTTCCTTATTGGTGTTCTTTGAGTCTATACGCGCAAAAGGTTTACAGTATCATTCTCTACACTTTTATGTTTTTTCATGTTATGGTTTATTTGTCTCTAATAGCAATATACACACATAATATACAACAATCTTAAGACAGATCTTTTTGTTGTTATCTGACGTCGCCGCGATAAATTTAAAGAAACACTGATTTGAAAAACATTATGATAGAGAAGCCATAATGAAACTGGTTTTGCTTCATTAGTAAAATCATTTTAATTGAAATTAAATAAAAGAAAATGCATGGCTAGTGATAACAGTTTTAGAAACTCATGAGTTATTGAGCGTGGAAAGTTTTATTTATTTTAAAAAGGTTAGATAAAATCTTTTATATTCTCGCAAGTGTTTTATATAATAAAAGAATTACATCATTTCGGAGTGATTTTATAAAATCATTCGTATAGAAAAAAAAATTGAACGAATATGAGAGCTCGATTTTGCCACGTAGGCAAAATCATACGATGTGATTGGTTAATAAAAAGTCAAAATTGAATCGATTTTGGTCAAAATTGATAAATTTCGTGCACATTTTCAAAAAAAAAAATTTCGAAATATTTTTTTTCCAAATTTTTTTCAAAAACAATTTTTCGAAATAATTTTTTTCCAAATTTTTTTCAAAAAAACTTTTTCGAAATATTTTTAATCAAAAAAAAAATTTCGAAATATTTTTTTTCCAAATTTTTTCAAAAAAACTTTTTCGAAATATTTTTTTTCCAATTTTTTTTCAAAATTTTTTCGATATTTTTCAAATTTTCAAATTTTTTCGTCTGAAAGGGACGAAAATATTTTGAAATATTTCGAAAAGTTTTTGAAAAATTTTGGAAAAAATATTTCGAAAAATTGTTTTTTGAAAATTTGGAAAAAATATTTCGAAAATTTTTTTGAAAAAATTTTATTTTTGAAAAATAATTTTTGAAAATGTGCAAAAACGGACTGAAGGACCAAACATGTAATGACTATACAAACTCAAGGACCAAACATGTAATTTACTAACGAAATAATTAACGAAGTTAGAAAAACCTAAATCGCCAAAAAAGTCGGGTACCTTAAATTGAGAAAAAAAAAAAGAATAGTACCTTTAATTGAAATTGGACATAAGATGAGTACCTTTTTATGCGATTTGCCCTATTTCAAATGGGTCTTTGCTTCCAATGAAAATTTTGAAACGTGTGCTAATGTATTTGTGTTTGATTGCTTTAAGCATGGAATTTTGTGATTAAAACACTTGTGGTTCATGTTAGAACAAGGTTTCTTATTACTTTGTGTTGATCGCATATGTTGTTGAATCATAGGTTCATGTGTCTAAAGACACAATGTCGTTAATGAAGAATTATTCCTTCATACAGTTACTTTACTTAATAAATACACATTATGGTGTATTTAGTGCTAAGGAAAAGCGACGTTAAAATTGTTGCCATCCTTTGAGGCCAACATTGTGATTGCCAAATTGTCATGGTTTAGGTGATCAGTGTGGCTGACCCTATTACAGTAATGACTTAATCACGTTAGTGTGATGACTATTCCTTCATTAATTAATCTTGGTTTGAGACCGAGTAGAAGCTCTATGTGGGCAATGATATAATGAAAGGATTGAAGACGCATAATGTGGTGTATGTGTGCGGCATACTTAGCATAATGTGGCAAATTAGTGCCTATTTAAGGTTGTTTGGTGCGGTTTTGTACCGAGTATCAGAAGTTTGGATGTTGCAAATATTCTGTTATGAATATTGTTGCAAATAATCAAACTACTCGTTATCCTAGAAAGATGAATAACTGTCGTTATAACTCATATTACTAATAATCGAACAGTTTGTCATATGTAAGAAATGACTATGTGTTGAATATAACCGTGTAGGACATTGTGAAATGTCAAGAAATAACACACATATAGATGACAACGAATTACATTGATTTATGTAACTAACTTGAACGGTGTGATTGTCATCCAATTTGATCTATTGTCCATTCGCTAAGTTGGACATATAATGATAAGAGATTAAATGTGATTATATATATAATCGCAAGTGAATTAGAATGACATGTTATAAATGTAGGACTTACACATATAACTTATGGGATCCTCCTAAAACATGTGTGGTTTAAGGTGGTGATTTGTCTAAAAGAAGAATGTTAGTTGATGAAGCTATGAGTAATCAGAATGATGCATCTTTTATCATACGCTTGATTCCTTGGTCTATAGCATGCTAGATTTGGAATCTGTTAATTATGATATGGAAAACAATTAACATAAGACATTCAAAAAGTGTGCATACACTAGTATGAAACTTGTGAAGTGACAAATTACTAATGATCTTGATGTCATATCCATGTGAAAAAAAAATCTTATAAACAAGATTAATACATTGAAAGAGATAACCTTTCTACAAAATTCTTGAGATAAATTCCATGCGGGGGATTCCGGCCTAGCTATAGTTCAAAAGGACATCAACAAACATGAAGTTCTTGCTGTTGGAATATGTATATATTTATAAAACCGTGCATGTCCGGATTCGAACTCGTGACCACGGGATTGCACACATTAGCGAATGAGAATTAAAGTTATAATTAATGTTAATGATTACTATTAATTATTACACAAAACCCGACTAACGATCGTTAAGTATTTAACGGAAATGACTAACGACCGTTAAAATGCTAAAAGGGAGAGAATATATAGAGAATCGATTAAATAAGAAAAAGATTCGGGTTGCCCCTTTCTTGCTCTTGGATGGCCAGCCTAAGGGGGGTATATTTACCCTAATCCTTAGCTTTTCCTCTAAGCTAACTCCTCACTATATAAGCAAGGCCTAGGGTTAATGTTTTAGGTTAACTTTTATGCACCTAATTAACCCTAGATCTCTCATTCTCTCCTCTCTTGCATTGTACGGCCAGACCACAGGGTGTTTTGGTTTTGTTTTTCTTATAAAACAATGGTTTGTGTTAGATCTAGAAATATCTTTGATTCGTGATTAATTCGTGTAACTGTGGTGGTAAGACATTATTCTTACACCAATTGGTTTGAGTTGTAAAACGGTAAGGGACAACTCTTTAAACCACTTCATCTTCTTTGTTCAAGAGATCTAACCAAATTGCAAGAGGTATGTTATGCATTTATTTCAGTTAATTAATTGTTATTATATTCCTAAGTCTTCCACTGTGTACTATGTGGTGTCATACATGTTATTATTTTATATCATGTTTCTTTACCTCAACAGTGGCATCACGAGCCTTGTATAATGAGTAATTAATTATTGAAACACATAAAACAAATAATTTGTATTGTGTTATTAATTGTATGTGTATATCTAGGGTTTGCAAAACCTAAACCCTAACTTTTGGTTTTTTTATACTAATTGGGTTTTGTAAACTTTTGTTTTTAATTGGATTAGAAAACCCTAGGTTGCATGCAATTTTATGTGTATTAAATTGCGTAACTCTTGTTTAATTGCATTAATTGTTAAGTGTAATTTATGTCCATGATAAATACATGCAAGTTTTGTCATGTATCCCTTTTATTGTATGCTTTAATTGGTTAAGTGATGTACTCTAATTTTTGATAGATCTAAAATTGAGGAAGAACTCAATAATTATTATTAAATCAATTATGTGCTGTGTGGTATATGTTTAATTTTTACTTACGCAATCGATGAATCGATGCATGTGGCTCACCTTGTACATTGCTGAAAACGGGTAAAAGTCTTAATTAAATATATACATATTGAGAGATCTAGAATTGATTATTAATAGGATTTATCAAAAGGTTTGCATGTGGCTATTTGACATGCATGATTAATTGTTGGGTATGTGTTCATTGTTTATATGTTTATTTTTTTAAATACTTGCTTGTTTGTTATGTGCAACAAGGGTATTTTTATAAGAAAAATAAACTGACCTAAACAATGGTGAAACATGTTTTTTTAAGCATAGTAATCGTAATCGTTTAATTGATTGATGTTTATGCACAAAATAGTTAGAACAACTCACATTAATGACAAAGCGTGTGTGATGGGTACAAGGTTGGTACGCATTAAATTGTGACCTTAAAGATGAGGGTATGTAATATGCTTCGCGCTGACCTAATTCTCGGCTCGTTTGTGCGTTTTAATGGAGCTACCAAGTATTCCTATGAATGTGCATAAAATCTTAAGGGTTACGTTGCTAACCTCTTATTCTCTTCCTACCCTTAAACTCTTCTTGAATCGAGGAGTGAAAGCTCAGCTACTAGAGATGGAGAGCCCCTGCCTTTTCTAGCCTCTCCTTCTTGCTTGCTTACCTAGCTCTTGTCTTAGTGACTCTTCCTCTTTCTAGGTTTTTTGAGGTGAAAACGGTAGATTTTTCATTTGCCAATGAATTGATCCGCCAATTCGATCAATAATGGGATTCTTGGCTAGAGAAAGGTTCTGTGACATGGACGCCCAGCCCAACTCAGTCGGTCGGTTGGCCCACCTAAGATATTCAAAAATGATCGATCGATTTGATCAAATTAGAAAAAGTCCTTCATTCCTACTGCCTCCTTCGGTAAGAAGTTCCCTTCCTTTTTCTTTTTATAAAAAAAATGACTGATTGGTCTTCTCAGCAAACGCACAAAGTGGACCGCTGATTGGCTGACCCCCTTCCTCCTATTCGGGTTGGGTTGACCCAGAAGTACAGTAAGAAGGAATGGAACCGCTTGAGAGTCATCTGAAGTTCACACTCATCTTTCCTCGTTCCTAGCTTAGCTCTCACTATTGAAGCTCGTACGCAATGAGCCTCTCACGTTTCACTGAGATTGCTGAATTGACCTTAAATTCTACGCGCCACTTTTGTGGTAATTATCCGAATAACTTGGGTCTTATGACTCATGCGGCAGTAGGATATAGTGGTAATTCAAGGTAATTCTTTAATTGGTTTACCAATACCTCGATTAAAGTTTGATGATGAAAAGCTTAAACATTAAAACAAGGATATAAATGTTTTAATAAAAACCTATGCTACGAAGATGAATGCATGACATCTTTGTACATATTTGATTTGACATCAAAATAATTACCCTTAATTTAAGTTGTATGCCATCCAACGAAACGGAAACACCTAAGATTACCTTTTATTTGCGTGAGAACGTGATTTAGATCGTAATCAAAGGGTAAAATATCCACGTGAGTTGAGAAACGGCATGGATGATTTGTCGTTTCAAGTTGGACAACTTAATTGAGTTTTGTAGTGAGAACTGGCAACTTAAGGCATAAGATGGGGATAAAACATGCTTACATTGCAACTGTTGTTGGCAATATGTAAATCCCATAAATCTAGGAGTTGCAATTTGAAAATTGGAAATTGAGGTTCGACTCGTACCATTTTGAATAATTTCATTACTAGCAGATCAACTGATGTAATGAAACTATGTCAATTTGGATCCTAGTTTTCAGTGAAAATTAAATGGTTATATGTTTATGAACCATGGGTATTTAATTTTCTTGGAAAGGTTAATTATCGAAAATACTACAATTGAATTTTGTAATTCTTTTGAATGTATTAATGCAACATTTAACCGTAAACGTGGTTTAGTCTTTTATTAGTAAATTGATTGATTCTGCTTTCAAACAAATGTTTGATCGAGAATAATTTACCAAAAAGACACACAAAGTCTCTTTTCCATGGGAAAAGAATGAGACTCAATCCTATTCCTTTTCATGAATGAGAAAGGTATAATATGAACATTTAAATTGTCTAAATTCTAATGTAACTCCTAGCAATCAATTGCACATCTTATTTTCCATAAAGATTTCATTACCCTCATTTGGTGAATGAATCCTTTTGTAACAAAGGTGACTTTTGGTTAACTGGAAAACATGTATTTGAATTACTAAATTAGAAGCTAGAATAATTACCGAAAAAATTGGTAAAAGGCAAACTAGCGTAATTTATCTAGTTGTTTTGCTTTAACCTTTAAAGGTGCTACATACCAGTATGGGGATGGTAGGCCTGTTAAGGAAGAAATTACATACCCAATTTTTCAAGTTAATAACATTGATGGATAACCCATCATTCATAGAATACACCTTTTAGTACCTTAGTAATGATTACGTATGGTTCTTCAAAGATGTAGGAAAGTAAATAGCAAGCAAGTTGTTTTCACTGGTTATGAAACACTTACAATGTTGTCAAATTCAGTGGGAGCATTGTGTTGCATTACTGAATAAGAAGTTGTTGAAATGATTTCTAATTCAGTGGGAGCTACAAGCTTTGTTTCCTGTGTAGTAACCCATATTATCTTCAAAGATAATTACTTTCCAATTGTAGGCACTTATGTTTTTAGGGATAGTCGTGTAATGCTTTCCTTACTAAACAATATAGTCCTACATCTACTTGTTATATCTATGACACAAATCATATTTGTGAAAACGTAGAGGGGGGGTGAATACGTTTCCGTTTCAAACTTAAAACTTTTGTATCAAATATAGTATAAACCATTGCATTTGCTAATCTCGACCAGAGGATGCATTTGACGCATTACGGCATGTAAGGTCAACCCCTTAATATCACATAAGATTTCGCAAGATTAATGGTTCATTATAAATCAAGTTTCACCATTATTAGTCCGGTTGCTTTTTCTTGATCAAGCGTGTCATAATATGTAAAGTGTTAAATATAGTTTATGACTATATGACAGACCAAGTATGTATCACAAACATAGACATCAACCACAATGTAATGCAAGAATAAACGTAAAGCGATAAGTAAAAGGATAGACAAACCAACACGAGGATTTATAGTAGTTCGGCTACAAGGACACCTTCCTTGCCCTACTCCACTCCCGAGTCACCTACTCAAGAGTTCAGAAACACTACACTCGACACCAACTCCTTATGGCCGAGAAGCCTTCACAACGTCGCCTACTCTTTTTCCGGTACTAGGCTAACCACCGGTTCTTTCACACCAAGGTGAACCACACCTACCACAACGTCGCCTACCCTTTATCCGGTACTAGGCTAAGTACCGAGTTCCATTACAATGGAGGAACTACTACCCAACACTACACAACACCTAATCCCAAAGGAGACCCACTCCTTATTACAACACCATCAAGGATATCAATATCCTTTGACCCAATACTAATCTATCTTGTACATCGAATCACACCATATCGAATGTACACTTTAGGAACCTTTCACTAATGCCTTTGACTCGATCTCTAGGCACCCTTCACTAATGCCTTGTGACCTGACTTCTATGATACCCGTTATCTTTTGTGGCCCAACATAACGAACCTTGTGTTTTATGGCACAAACACATAAACCATCTAGTCTAGTCATAGATACAAGAATATGATACTAGACAATATCCAAGACAATGTGTCTAATGGATATGAAGATCAAGAACAGAAAGCATGATGTAGTTAGTCTTCTATGGATGAAGATGACAAGTTTCCCAAGCTTGTTGTAGAAGATCTTCATGTGATTGTATGTTTGTGATGGGTGATCACTTCAGTAGGTAAGGATGCAAGATCTCTAAGCTTGCTTTGGAGGATCACTTCGGGAGTATGCTTACAACAAATGAAAGTTAGAAGCATTATGATCATATGAGATAAGGGTGGTTTACATGTTTCCTAATGATCTAAATCTCCTAGAAATGGTGGAGAGGAACTATGTGTAAAGTTGTATGAAACAATGAAGAAATGGCTTATTATTTATAGAAGAAAACTAACCACTGTTCCCCGGATCCCACGGATCCCTCCCTTGAGGGATCCGTCCAGTGTATTACTGAGGATCCGTGGGACGCTCCCTTTTACCCATGGGTTTTGGGTCATGGGTCATGGGTCATGGGTTATGGGTACCAAGTACATTCAATGTATCTACAAGATGCAATGCATCTAGTCAAATGGGTTATGGGTTGATCCATGGGTATTAGATTATATACAATGTATCTAATGGATGCAATGCATCTAGTCAAATGGGTTATGGGTTGATCCATGGGTATTAGATTATATACAATGTATCTAATGGATGCAATGCATCTAGTCAAATGGTTATGAGTGCCCACCAAGGTACAATGTTTCTAGACTTTGAGTTTTATCCAACTACATTCAATGTATTTAGTCAATGGGTCAAATACTTAAGTTTTTACCCATTTATCTTACCTATTATAATACATACTAGTTATGTATATATTTACCCAATATGTAAACACTAGTTGTTATACATAAACTATTTAACTAAACATGTTTTAATGGTTTATTGGGGTTTGATCATAACGCAACATAACAAACATGTACGAACCTGTGTTGTAGCATACAAGGACTTGAGTCGTCGAGAGGTGTTGAGACAATATATAATTAGAATTAACTTATACATTTTACGTTATGTAATATTTACATGTTTGTCATCAACAAAACAAATGAGAATGTATAGATTAAATATCGTAATATTTGCACTAATAATATTAATCAAATAAACAAACGTTTGTCGTGTTGTTTATCTGCTACATGATGTTGTTACATGCACAAGTGGGATAAATCTTTATTGTGTGCAAGGTACAACACGTATAAATATGATTTAAATGGATTCTCTTGACCGCGAGGTAAGAGAGTAACGTTCTAATAGGAATTATACATTTAAATGTGTATGATTGCCCTATTAAGAACATATGTCAAGATGATAATAAAGACTACTTTAAATATTTATGTCATTCAATATTTAAGAAACACTTGTAGTTACAATTTATGTTATGTGAGAACGTGAACTAGATTGTAGCCCAAGGTAAAGTATCCACGTGTCGTGAGAACGAGCATGGATGATTTTGCAGTTTCTTACGTTGAACATTTCATGGAATGACATAATTAAATGAAGTAATCTAATACTACTTTGATTTTAAGTATTTATGTATTCGTTGAATGACTTAAATATATGTAGTAAATATTAACTTGAAATTATTAATTGAAACCCATGGTGGTGTTCATAATTACTTTAATTTTACATGTTTATGATTTCTTTGTAAAGTCACAAACATGAAGTCTTTTAATACAAGACTTACAATATAAAGTAAGACGTTAACTTGATATGTTTTAAGATATATGCATGAAGTCAATGAGTTGATCAATGAATTACAACGTATAGTGGGATTATAACTGTTATGTCTTTTGACTTGGTCAAAAATACTTGTGTTATAATGCATGCAATTGACTTGGTAATTCTATTGTACCGTTAAGTTTTACTTTGTTTTTAAATAGGTAAGCCAAAGAGTAGATTATTATCTTAAATATTGTTAGATTATCTTACAATAATTATTCTAATGAAATACCATAGTCTTATGGTATGTTCAGTTAGAAGAATCAAATTGTATTGGCACTGTTTGATTCAAGATAACTATAGTTTTTTCCAAAAGTTATCAAGGTTAGTAGATTGAGTATAGATTGAATATACTCAATAAGACTCCAACCTAGAAGATTAATAAGACACCATTTTTATAGAAAGTGATGAATCACATTAAGTCTTATACTAAAGTTCTGAATTTGTTAAACTACTTGTAAAGTGGGTTGTAACAAACCAATGTCAGGAACTATAAATGTTTTTTGTAATATCCCAAGAGAAATTATTGTTTCTACTTGCTTAACTATTTAAAGGTAATCTTTAAATTGTTAAAGGAAAGTGGGAGTTTTGTTTAGATCTCGAAAGATTAAATTACAAAATACATAATCTTCTAAAATACACAAGCAAATATCATGATGAGGCTAAACATGTAAATGAGAGACCTCAATATGATGGAATTGTCATTCATAGATCCGTAAGGATATCTCAGATATTTAAAATGCTGAGGAATATGAGTTACAGGATTATGGTAAGCCTGTTAATCATAATGATGAATTTACCAAATGTTGAATTGTGGTAAATCAATCATACTATGAATGTAGAGATGTTGTCCATAAAGATAATCAACTTTAGATATTTGGTTTATCTTAATGAGTTTTTTCAAAGAATGGAAACCCTAGTAGTTTAAATCTTTTTGTAGAAATCATGTGGACAATATTGTACACGTATTTAATGCATGTCTAGTGATAATAATATTAATCATACTTAAACAATTAACTATGATTGAATATTATTTCCTAGATACATTAAATAGAAGTATAAAGATTATAATTGTCATACTTAGTTTCATTGATATGAAATTTTGACAATGAATATCAAAACTCTTTGTTGTGGAATTACTATTGCGAGGACGATCAGTAATACAAAGGAGTTTTATGAATTCAAATAATCTTTAAATATGTACAAACTGCAAGAATCCATGAATGAATATATGCATGCATCTAGGAGATGATTTTATGTTTAATATTAAATCCATGTTTGATTTAATAATTAAAATAAGATAGCTCATAAGTATTCCTAAAAGCTAGTGGGAGTATTATTTTTATTTTCTTAAATCTTATATGTTGTTTGGGAAACTACATTCCACCTAAATTAAGTTTTAGCTGGGAATGAAACTTTGTTTGTAAGATTTAGAAATAAGACATACAACCTTGGAATATATGTTGATTACTATAAACATATGCGGTAAATAAATGAGTCTAATAGAACATGATGGATATATGATGAGATCTTAAAGTCTAACTTGAAGATTCATCATGTACGTCATGTTGTGTATAAGATTGTTGTGTCATGCTTGATTACAAGATGATTTGACAACATTGAAAGTTGTTAGTGTAATAAATATTTTTAAAGGTATATGTTTGGATTTAGAATCACATTCCACAGTCTGGAGATGCTCCTAGATTCTATGGATGAAAATATGGCAATTGTTTCATAATTGTCATTTCCAACAAACTTGAGTTTTGGTAGGCACCAACATTACACTATAACTGTTCAAAGTTTACGGATGTTTAAGAGCATATTGTTGTACACAATGATGCTGGTATAATTGAGATGACACTCAAATCTAGTCATGGTATCCTTGACGATGACCATGCTGACTAATTATGCTCAGTTAAGAGCATGGTTGCATTATACATTAAAGAATAAAGAATACTTTATAACTTTAAAGTTTTGAAAGATGATTGTCATAAAAGGGTGGTTCAGGTTGTCACGCACCTTATGGAATGTTATGACAATATGAAGATATGTGTAAGCATATTGTTGTACACAATGATGCTGGTATAATTGAGATGACACTCAAATCTAGTCATGGTATCCTTGACGATGACCATGCTGACTAATTATGCTCAGTTAAGAGCATGGTTGCATTATACATTAAAGAATAAAGAATACTTTATAACTTTAAAGTTTTGAAAGATGATTGTCATAAAAGGGTGGTTCAGGTTATCACGCACCTTATGGAATGTTATGAAAATATGAAGATATGTGTAAACACATACAAGAAGTTCACTTATTGAATTCTTGAAATAAGTATTCTCAAAATTCCTATAGATCAAAGTTAGTTGAAATTATGCCCTGTCAACAAGTATGATTATCATGACTTGAGGAAAAATTAATTAACTAAGAATTATCATACATTGATCTATTTAGTATTTGGATAAAGGATGTTAAACAATTATTATTTATAATGAATTAAAGTACTTTATACGTTTAATGTCATTTATAATATTGTGTCCTATATTTGCATGTTTAAATCCTTGAATAACTTAAGTTATTCTAAATAGTCCGTTGTCAATCAATAACATGGGAATGATATTGAATTAAGACAAATCTAAGTATTAGTTAGAATATACTTGAAAGTAATAAGTATATTGATGCGTAGCATGACTAATTTCAGATGATATTCAATGGATTGAGTATAGGACTTATCCCACCCACATGATGGTATTTTATGGATCTTAGTCATTAAGTACATCATGAATATTTATCCTCTGACTTGAGATACCAGAGAACTGTCATGGATGTAGTGCATTCCTATGAAGCAATCTAACCCTATAAGGGTTGTTTTCAGAAGTGTTGCAAAATTTATGAATTCTGCTTGTAGTAAAAAAGGGATTTGTTTCCTTCAAAATTATTTTGAAGTATAATATTGCTGGGCCCCTTGTAGGGTTGTCAATATGTTTGCATGGCCATGCCCAAGGTCTTCTGGAATATGTTCAGAAGAATTGGTAATCTTGATCAATCATATAAAGCGAGAAACAAAATAGTTAATTAAGAAATGAGTGAGATCCATATTCTTATTAACATGGTATTAGAAACAAAGGATGAATATGATGATGAATCATCAAAGTGGTTTTTCTCCAGAAAACCATACACGAGTTGTACCAAGGGCATTGGCGTGTTGCTAGACGCTAACCAATGTCATTACACGTTTTGTAAACATATCCAAGTGGGAGCTGTTGAAATATCTATATATTTATAATACCGTGCATGTCCGGATTCGAACTCGTGACCACGGGATTGCACACATTAGCGAATGAGAATTAAAGTTATAATTAATGTTAATGATTACGATTAATTATTACACAAAACCCAACTAACGATCAAGTATTTAACTTAAAATGACTAACGACCATTAAAATGCTAAAAGGGAGAGAATATATAGAGAATCGCTTAAATAAGGAAAAGATTCGGGTTGCCCTTTTCTTGCTCTTGGATGGCCGGCCTAAGGATATTTACCCTAATCCTTAGCTTTTCCTCTAAGCTAACTCCTCACTATATAAGCAAGGCCTAGGGTTAATGTTTTAGGTTAACTTTTGTGCACCTAATTAACCCTAGATCTCTCATTCTCTCATCTCTTGCATTGTACGGCCGAACCACCTCCATAAGGGTGTTTTGGTTTTGTTTTTCTTATAAAACAAGGGTTTGTGTTAGATCTAGCAATCTCTTTGATTCGTGGTTAATTCGTGTGTACAAAACTGTGGTGGTAAGACATTATTCTTAAACCAATTGGTTTGAGTTGTAAAACGGTAAGGGACAACTCTTTAAACCACTTCATCTTCTTTTTTCAAGAGATCTAACCAAATTGCAAGAGGTATGTTACGCATTTATTCCAGTTAATTAATTGCTATTATATTCCTAAGTCTTCCGCTGTGTACTCTGTGGTGTCATACATGTTATTATTGTATATCATGTTTCTTTACCTCAACACTTGCCTAGTTGGAATACTCAAGAATGGCCTGGAGCATGATATATTTAGAGTTTAACGGAACTCAAATTTGTACAAACATATTATGTTGATACGAAAACTACTCTCAGCATGGATTATCCCTATTGACAATATGAAGTCATATAATTACTTTGCGGATCCGCTAGCGAAAAGCAAAATGTGAGAGTTAGTTAGCAAGTCGTGAATGGACTAAAGCCCTTGAAAAGTTTATATGAAGGAAAACCTAACCCAGCTGACTGGAGATCCCAAGATCTAGGTTCAATAGGACAACCTACTTGTATAAGCTGAGGTCACTGTGGGGGAGTAACAAACTCCACATTTATTTAAGAGAGTTAGCAAACTTCCTAGTCTATTCCTATAACATTGACAATATTAGGTTAAGCATATGGCTTTTAATGATTAATGGAGAATCACCTATGTGGGAGAGAAGTGGGGTCGCTTTTATGGGAATTTTGGGGGTGCAATTCTTAAAAGCTCTCGCAGAACCAGGCTAATGTTCATGACCATAACGAACATAACTATGAGAACCAAAAAGTGTCAAGGAGATATTTGAGTGAATATATATATTGTCATCTCCACAAACAAAGTTCAAAGACATCGAATTCTACTGGCTGCTAGGAGTCTAAGTATATTTCACAAGGGAAGGTTCAAAGGGTAACACCTACCTGTCCTTTGCATATATCAACTGCAAAATTCTATTACAACATCGAGTCATTGAAAGTTGTTTCCCTTTTATCAATTTCATTCATGTGAGGGATTGTTGGAAAAAGTGGTCATATGGTAGGTTTGAATGACAATTGATGGTCATCAAATGCACTAATGGGTATTAATACAAAAGTTAATGTGTGGTCATATGTAACGGCCGAATTAATTTTGTGTTCATGAGCCATTAATAGGATTGATTGTGATAGTTATTTGGACCATTTTCTTTCATCCTCCTCACCTATAAATGAGAGCTTTTCTCATTTGTCTATAGATACCGAAAACATATAACTCATTCCTCTCCTTTGTATTACCATTCATATATCTCTTGTGTATCTGGTTCGTAATAGAGGGAAGGCACGGTTTTGGTTCGCCTTGATTACCCGTTTGTGCTAACGGAGTTATCCGTTGTTGTTGTATCATGGGAGATAGACGTTCACTTTCTCTCAGCATCATGAGAGGATCGAATCGCTCTTAGGAAACCTGTGAGCATCACAGGCCTCAACATTTTCCTTATTGGTGTTCTTTGAGTCTATACACGCAAAAGGTTTACAGTATCATTCTCTACACTTTTATGTTTTTTCATGTTATGATTTATTTGTCTCTAATAGAAATATACACACATAATATACAACATGATCTAGATATCAAAACTACATGTTGCATTCTGTTTGCTTATGCCTCATACTAATTTTAATAGAAATAGAAAGCTTTGGCTGTCTTTTTATGGTAAACAAGATATAAAGGCTGGTTAACATGGCCTCCCACCTGTTTAACATATTTTTAAATAATTGACTTGTTTTGACACAACCATAGTTTTGAAAGACTCAAGGCGCACTAAGGCGTAAAGGGGGCAAATAGCCTCGAGGCGAGGCGCATTCAAGGCGCGGGATTCATGAATACGAGGCGCACTAAATACATTAATTTTTTTATAACATATGTGACCATTTATATAGCTTAAATAACACAAAATAAATACTTAATACATGACACATATTGCCTTTATAAAGATTAAAATGAATCAGTTTTCACTTCTCAAACGGATAAACTCTTTGGCTCAATGAGCTATAGAGATCAAAATCCATATCAGACTAAATATGCTTGTGTCATACACTTGCAGACTTACATATAACAAAGCTCACAATTTAACCCAAAATATTAAGCAAGCAACATATTAATATTCAAGGCATAATGCCACATTTTCATGATAATATGTTATAAAGAAAATACTTAATGAAACAAAGTAACTTCTTAAAGAAAATTTCAATGAATAAAATAAACATAAAATCAGTTTAAATTTACAAATCATACAAATAATCACCCTATGACTTAAAAGGCACATGTATATAACTTATAAGGCTCATGTCTTATCTTAATATTTAGGAAAAAAGTCCAAAAACCTTTTACATCTCCGAGGCGCAAAAAGCCCTAAGGCGCTGCTCTTTTTGTGGGCTTCATGCATGTCGTGAGCCTCGACTTAAAAATTAAGGATTATAGATGGTAAATGCGAAGGGGGGAGCTCCTCCAAGGATATATCTTTCCCATTTAAGCAAAATATACACTACGTGTCTGACTCAATCATGTAGAACTATAGGCTCATGTTATGACATACATGTGTCCCTAATAACATTGAGCAATATGCACGTGCTACGGTAGTTATTAGTGGCTAAGTAGTGAACTATCTTGAAAACAAAGACGTGCATGAGGGTGTGTGAGGTGTGCTATCGCACAAGGCCTCAAAGTTCTAAGGGCCTCAAAATATATATTTATTTATGTAGTTGTGACCATAAAATTCATTTTCAATATCAAAATGTTGAAGCTAGAAATTTTATTCTAAATATTTGGTACACTTTACTTCAAGTGGAGACAATTATGAAAAACTCATAGAAACTAAAGCTAATCGTTACAATATATCTTTTAAGCGTCATGTTTAGCTATCATGTAAACGGTTTTGTAGAGGGCCTCTGTTAGCACAACTATGGCACAACTTGGAAAGGTTAAGTTATTGAGTCAAAAATGGTCATATGAGTAACTTAACACACTCGTGCTGAATTGACCCATAACACCTCTGAATCTTGATCAAGTAAGTTGAAAATCTAGTGAGCAATAAAAGTGTGAATGTTACTATGAATACTGTAAACCAAGACTTTAACTGTGTTTTACCACTTTTTCGTGCTATTCATGTCTGATATTTCTGCCTCGTTTGTTGTTTGCCCGCATAGATTTGGTTTTCATTTTTAAACTAGTTTTGCATTTATTGAGATTATTGATTTGGATGTCCATTTGTTTGGTTTATGTGCTTCGTAAGTTGGAAGATCTTAACTCTTTCTAAGGTAACTCAAATAAATTAAAATAAAATATAAAAAGGAAGATGTTTCCTATTTCAAGTCCAATTCTCTCTTGGTTGTAACTAAATTGGCACGCCAGGTTTATGTTTATGTGGTGATAGGCACAAACCCCATTGTTTAGTTAGCATCATAAACCACGATTACAAAAAAATAATGAAAAATGGTCACATATGTGCTTTCATCTTTGATATGATTTGAACTCACATCCAACCTACACAAAATAGTTTATGAAATCAATGGGACATGCTAAAAAGTAGTTGATTAATGCTTTTATATGTACATTTTATTCATGTTATATATAGAGGACTCTCCAAATCCGCGTCTCTTTAGCTCCAATGCTCGTAATTTACCTGAAAGTGAAATATAGAGGAAAACAAGCGTAAATCCATATAAATGATATAAAATACGAGCATTATCGGGGGAGATCGACACTTAATATTCAGGACTATTTGATGTTATCAAATATCCCCCCACTTGAACTCTACTTGCCCTCAAGTAGACCTTATTAGATAGATTCCTAAAAAGATATCTCCCATTACCTGGAATATAAAAGTTTAAAAATCCCTTATGCTAGAATAAAACAAAGCCGAACACCTCACGAAATGGGAACAAAACACTCAAATCTCTCAACTATTCTAAGTGTCAATTTTGGGGTGATCACTCATTGCACAGTCATAGCATGTATTCTATCATAAGCTTGACGGTTACACAAATCTCCACCACTAGAGTTAAGGACTAAACAATTCTTGAAGGCACTATGGGTAGACACGACAAAGGTTAAGGGTGATTTGTCATTACTAACATGTCACGGCGAAGTGGACAAAATCAATGATACATGACCAAATCCATGGCCAAGACACCAATGATTGCTCGCTGCATCACCTAGACACGCTTCATGACTAAGGTTAGGATAAGACATGGGATAAAATGGGTGTAAAATAAAATCAAGCAGATAGTCTAAATCTACAATTAAGTCATCACCACTTACCGTTTGCCCAAAGTTCAAGTTTCGAAGTCAAGAAATCGGATCATGATATAATCAGGTAGATGTGCCATTAGAGGACGTCATGATGGGCACACTTTCAACTTCATTCTTGAAATGTGACCGAGGTGGCCTCCTCGATATTAAGCTCATAACAATAGTGCTTATAACATCGCACTTTTACAATAACAATAACTTTTTTTTAACATAACATAATAACATAACATCCCCCCACTTGAGATGAACAATATGAGAGTTTGGGAGGTATTCAATGAACTTTAAGGATATGTCATTGACGAGAGCGTGATTCCCGAAAGGCAAATAATGACTTCCTAATTAAAAATAAATACTACAGGGTAGGCTAAGGTGTAATGGTGTATCGAAACAATATGTTGGGTGAACAAAATGAAAGGAATGGCTCAGAAGGGTGTATCTAGGGGTATCTTGCACTAAAGGTGAATGCAACAAAGGGTTTAACATGGGGGTCGAGAAGTCGAAGAGACTAATCGATAGACACACAATGGTAGGCTATTTGTGTGATAATCCTATAATACTGCCTTCTTAAACAGAAACGTCCAAATACATCGAGCTAACTCAACATACCTCGTCTATGGTCTCGAAATGTAAAGGCCAAGTTCTAAAGCTTACAAGCCAATGGCACACTCATAATTTGGTGGATTTTGGGTAAAATTTTGGAAACGGATAAGGCTAATCTCACCATATAATATCAAGGGTTATAATATTCTCGGCTAAGGTCTAATCCGTTAGGTAAAGAAAACATGTCAAAATTTTAAAATGGCATAATTTTTCAAAATAAACTAGAAAAATGAGGGCAAAATAAAGTTCAAGAGATAATTATACCGCCCCCACTTGAATTGTACAAAGTCCCTTTTGTACTAAGCGTTAAATAAAGGTGAAGAGAAAAGTAGAATTAGAGCGAGAGCTTCCCTGAAATTTGCTCCAAAAAGAAAGAAGGCCCACGAAAGAGTCGTGCCTTTGCTTAAGCATCCACGAGCAAATTTCAATCCCTGAAATCACACTACCGACAAGCATAATTCTAATAAAAAGAAAAATGAAAAAGAAATCTAACTCACTTTCATAGGAATCACGGTTGCATTTAGCGTATGCAACAAGCCTTTTAAACCACTTGGTGTCCCAAGTGGACGAGTGTAGTCTCGTGAGGGCTTATAGGGAACATACCCACAAAGTTCATTTGAAAACTAATACAAGGTTATTGTGTTTAAAATGAAAGAAGTGTTACAAAGGATAGTTACGTCGTAACTCTCATAAGGAGTTACCGCATTAAGCAAAAACTCCGGACAGGGTGGCTACGCAGTAACCATAGATGAGGTTACGCCGTAATTGGTAATGCTTCCGCAGTTCTGTGCACAAAGGCTCACATGGCAGAATTAAAATAGTGAGTTACGCCGAATTCTCGTCGGATCAAGATGTCGCAAAGAACAACTTTTTTCTTCGTTTCCCTACAAAATGGTTAAAACACAAAACCCAACAGAAAGGAAATAAAACAATGAGTGGATAATTCGGGTTGTTCCCTAAAAGCACTTTTCTTAATTTACGGTCTTGTTGACTCAGAGCCTCGGGGCTTTATGGCGGCCTTAGGTCAACATCCTCCTTAGCTGATTTTTTGTTCGAAGATGGCTGGTCCCAAACACACGGAGGAACAATCGGAGTCAAGGAATAACGATTTTCTTGCAAAAAGTTAGCTTTCGTCCATTTGTAGCGAAATTTAGCCTCGACTTCCCATTTTAGCTTGACAGATCCAAATTTTACTTTTAACCAATTCTCAAATGGGATTCCCTTGTATCCAACTTCCATTCTTCTTTCCTCTTCAAAGCATGCCCATTCCTTGCGTTTGAGATAATTAAGATCGAGGAATTCTCCACCATCGCATATTTTTCGGTTGGGGTTGCACGTAGGCCATGCTCTAGTGAAATCATTAGACATTATAGCCGGTTCGCAAAAATGAATAGTCCAATCTACCTCATTGAACCGTTCGGTCGTAATATCGTGTCCTTGGATCCATAGTTTTTTGATTAATTTTTCGTCTTCCCAACACCACCAAACTTCTGCTGCTTTTTCAATCCTACGAATGAGAAATTCTCCTCCTCCATTACATCGTTTTTGATAAGTTGAACACGTAGGCAAAGTCACTTTAGACCCCTGATGTGCTACGTGTGTACAACTTTTAAATTTATAAAAGGTGAATTACCAAAATTACCAATAACACATACGAGCAAGTGTACTCGTCCGTTATAGCAAGATTATAAAGGTAAGTCTAGATCGTTCGCACGGATTTGAGTGAATCTGATTAACAAGTTTGAATCAACAGAGTCTATCCAAAAAATATAGCAACGCAAATAGATATAATGAAATTCAGATGATTAAAAACTACACTTGCTTAAACTAGTTTCATATCCGAGATTAATGTGATTGTGTTAACCTCTTAACATGTTGGTTGTGATAATTAGTTGGTGTACTAATCTATTGTTCTTACAAGTTAAACCTTCATCAAGATTTTAGTTCATAAAAACAAGCATTACGTTTAACCAATAAATTCAAGATTAATTCCAGTTTCATAAGTTCATTTTCATAAACTTAAACACAAAAACATCCACTTGTTTCATCAAATTGCTTAAGAAATGGTCAATACAAAAGGTAACCGATTATAGACAAAAAGCTACAACTGATTCTCAACAACTAATCTTACGACCTTTTAGATGTTTCCAATCAATCCAATTTGATAATCAAAAAGCGTTTTTATTACAACCACACCTTAGTTCCTTTGTTTAATCAAGAATAATGGGTAAAAACAATCATCCATAGACAAAATGATTATAACTAGTTGAATAACAATAAGTTCTTTCGACCTCTACGATTACTATCAACTAGTCAAACTTGATTAACAAATGTCACTATGAAACTTTAGCACAATTGGATCTTAGAATCAACTTGAAATTGAATTAAAACATGTTAACACAATCACTAACTAATCATATGATAATCAACATCATTTAAGCAAGTGTATAAAGAAACTAGCCACTCATAGCAAACATGAACATAAACTCAGAACTTTGAACATTAGAAAACATGATTAAAAGTCTTACAATGCTTGGAATAAGATTACAAATGGTGAAGTAATGATTCCCAAAGTATTGGGGTAGACTTCTTGGTGATTTGGCCTCCAAATGTGGAACTTCTGGAACTCCAAACTTTCCTGGACTTCTAAGGACGAATTTGAGAGCTTAAGAGCTTTGTTTGATGAGTAGAGAGATTTGTATTGAAGTGTGTGTCTCATATGCTCACAAAAGGCCTCTATTTATACTAGTTCCAAAGCCTAGGGTATTAATTGCTGAACTTGGCCTCCAAGGAGTTAGGAAGGGACTAGAATACACCAAGAGAAGGACCTAGAATCGTTTGGATGCAAAGGGGAAACTTAGTGATGAAGATTTGGCAGATACAGGTCTTCCAACCGGATCGGTTACATGACCAACCGATCCGGTTGGTCTTCTACAAGGGACCAACCGTTTCCGGTTGCGGGCGGCGACCGAACGGTTGGGACGGCGTCTTTGGCACTTTTTGGTCAGTTTCAAACCGATCCGGTTGGATTCCCTGAGTTACATAAAATTGATCTTTTACGTCTTTTTATCTTGTAGAACTTGGTTCTTCAATCACTATGGTCTTCAAAGGTACTTGAGATACTGATTTGTGCTTGACATGCTTCACTGAAACGGGAATCTTCTATTTGTTGAACATTACTTTACTTTTCCTTTCGTTTCCCTGCACTTGGTTATAAACACTAGACAAACATCTTTTGATGCGATTAAGCACTGAAATCACGCAAATATAACCAAATAACATATACAAAAGCACACATAACGCTACTAGAAACATGTACAATCTGAGCGTTATCAAATTCCCCCACACTTAAACTTTGCTTGCCCTCAAGCAAATCTAGGAAAAACATCCACTGGCACAAGATCATGATTATGAAAGATGTGATGCAAATCAACCAAGTACAAGTACGAGAGCAGATTCATCAATTATGCTTTATAAAAGTGAAACTTTCAAGATGTTTGACAATATCCAATGATTTTCTTGCATGATTAACATTTCAAAACACCTCACGAAAAAGAAACAAAATATAATTCACTCAATCACTCAATTTTAGTGGAGTAACAAGATAAATCACACTCATAGCTCAGTCATGATTAGATTATTACCATAAGCTTGTACAAGAAACAAAACTCCACCGACGTGGCGTGAGCACCAAGCAAAAACATCTAAAGAGGACTTTTATTCGGGTTATAATGTTATGGCTTCCGGTTAAAGGTATGGATAAGGCATGGGAATGTTTATGAAATTGGTGTTAAAATAAGAATAAAATCAAGTCTAATACCCGTGTTGCTAGCTACCAAACAATCCGCAAACCAATAAATGATTAAAGCTTCATTTTCTTTTCTTCGATTCCACAGCTCTTCGCTTTGCTTTGCCATGACAATTTTTCTTCGAACATAGCACATTGACTAATACATTCATACTTTCTGTATATATATATATATATATATATATATATATATATATATTTTTTTGAACATAAACACTCATGATATGGCTCAATCAATCTAACAAGATGTGGTACTCATAATCATTTGAACAATCTTCACTTTCCAGGTGACTAGCAACCAACCTTTTAGACATTGATAAGGGTTAGGCTAAGGTTTAAAGTGTAAAATCTTTTTGTATTTTCTGGATGAAGCAAAAATGAAAAGGATGGCTCAGAGGGTGTAACTAAGGGTATTTAGTGCTAAAAATGAGCACTACAAATGGGTCCATGTAGGTGGTTAACTAACCGGTGTGGCTAGCTAATATAGCATGATATAAAAAATGGAAGGCCATTTGGTTTAAATCCTAAGGTGCCTCTTTATCACACGAATTCACTTATATCGCACGAATGCGATCTCACTGCGGTCTGGTAATGATTTACAAGTACAAGTTCTAGAATAAATAAAATCACCGGCACACTCATAGCAAAAGATCCAAGCATAAAAGATGTATGTTTCTTATAGAACATGCTCAAATCCTCACAATTTAGTGGTAAGGGCTATAATTTGTGCTAGCAAATGTTTATCGATCCCAGAATGGATTGCAATAATAATCGGAACACATCTCGAAGTTTCAAATATTACCAGTTTTACCAGTGGTTTGATCCAGTTATTCTAATATATAATCCTAAAAGTGTGAAAAATAACTAGATCACAAGGGCAAACAAAATTTTAATTTTAAGCATGAAAACTCTAATTTTTCCTATTCACCCCCCCACACTTAAGTTAGACATTGTCCTCAATGTGAAAAACGAACTTCAAAGTATAGAAATAGGGAAAATAGAGATGAAACCAGATATTCCAATGAGTTTGTCAGCTTAATTTTTCTTCATTCCTAGCGTCCACTGGAGTAATCATTACCTGCACAAAATCTTATAAACAAACAAAAGAGTTTTATTAAGAGGTGGCACCCCCCACACTTAAGTTCAACCAAAGGTTTAAACTTTGGGGCGTGACCACAGAAAATCAAATCGGAAACACACGGGTTGCCTCCCGAGAAGCGCTTGTTTTATTACCGAGTCATCAGCCTGACTCGAATCTTCCCGAATTCACTTGGCCACAGATGCAGCCTTGAACATTTTGAAAAGTTCGGGGATATACATGAATTCTTCACCAGTAGCTTCAATATCGTCCCAGACGAACTCAGCAGATGGTTTCCAAGGAACAATTTGTGGGATTCTTCCTGGAAAAGGTGCTACAAAGGTGATGGTTTCGAATTCATTTTCGGGGGAAACTGTTGCAACTGAAACTTCATTCATTTGCTCCTTATCGTAGTATAACTTGATTCGGTGCCCGTTAACAATGAAACTTCCACCCGGTTTGTCATAAAGTTCGACATACCCGGATGGATATCCATGTTTAACGATATATGGTCCAAACCATCTTGGTTGTAATTTAGGAGCTTTGAATTTGAATTTCATGTTGAAAAGCAGAACTTTATCTCCGGCTTTGAATTCTTTTCGAACTCTTAGCTTTTTGTCGTGATAAGCTTTTGTTCTAGCTTTATACAGTTTGGAATTTTCATAAGCTCGGAGTCTTAATTCATCGAGTTCGTGCAATTGCAAGAATCTCTTTTTACCAGCTATTTTGAGATCGGTGTTAGAGTTTCTGAGAGCCCAATAAGCACGATGTTCAACTTCGAACGGCAAATGACAAGTCTTTCCATACATGAGTCTGTAAGGAGTTGTGCCAATTGGAGTTTTATAAGCCGTACGAAACGCCCACAGAAGTCAAGTTTTTCTTCACACTGAAGGATTGTCCTTCATGTTTTCTCGAGTATTCTTTTGAGAGCTCTGTTGGTGTTTTCAACTTGCCATGTTTTGTGGATGATATAGGTCGCCGAATCGATGATGAACTCCATATCTTTTCTTGGTTTTCTCCATTTTCTGGTTACAGAAATGGGTTCCTCGATCGCTTATCAAGGCCTTGGGAATTCCATAACGAGCGAAAAGCTTTTTGAGGAAATTAACGACGACACGAGCATCGTTCGTTGGTAAAGCTTCAGCTTCTGCCCATTTGGACACGTAATCTATAGCAACGAGAATGTATTTGTATTTGTGGGATTTAGGAAAAGGTCCCATGAAATCTATTCCCCAAATATCGAATATTTCACACACTTAGATGCTTGTCAATGGCATTTCATCTCTTCGTGAAAGATTTGTGGTTCTTTGGCAAGCGTCACAATTTTGAACAAGTGTGTGTGCTTCTTTGAATATTGTTGGCCAATAGAATCCAGCATCAAAAACTTTTTAGCTGTGGTGGAAGGACCATAATGTCCCCCAGTTGGGCCATGATGACATTCGTCAAGAATCTTATGGGTTTGGAACCGAAACACATCTTCGGATCATTCCGTCACGACACATTTTGAAAAGATATGGCTCTTCCCAAAAATAGTATTTAAGTTCCGAAAAGAATTTGTTCCTTTGAGCATGAGTTAAACCTTTTCTGAGAATTCCTCCAGCGAGATAGTTTGCAAAGTCAGCAAACCAAGGATCGTCAGTTCCATCGACGGTCATGAGAGTTTCATCGGGGAAGTAATCATCGATTTCTTCTTCCTTTAACTCCTCAAGATCGGGGTTTTCAAGACGAGATAAATGATCAGCAGCTAGATTTTCTGCTCCTTTCTTATCTTTGATTTCGATGTCAAATTCTTGGAGTAGCAGAATCCATCGAATAAGACGCGGTTTAGCATCTTGCTTGGTGAACAGATATTTGAGTGCTGAGTGATCGGTGAAAACGACTGTTTTTGAGAGCACAAGGTAGGATCGGAATTTGTCGAATGCAAAAATTACAGCCAGTAATTCCATTTCGGTGATGGTATAATTTTGCTAAGCACTATTCAGTGTCTTGCTAGCAAAATATATGGGCTGAAAGTGTTTTCCTTCACGTTGGCCTAAGACGCCTCCAACAGCAAAATCGCTTGCATAGCACATAAGTTCGAAAGGTAGTGACCAATTAGGTGAAACCATGATCGGAGCACTAGTCAGTTGAGATTTCAATATTTCGAAAGCTTTTATGCAATCAGCATTGAAGTCAAAGATAGATTCTTTCTCAAGAAGTTTTGTCATCGGACGGGATATTTTTGAAAAATCTTTGATAAAGCGGCTGTAAAAACCGGCATGTCCTAAAAAACTTCTAACGGCTTTGACGTTATTTGGTGGTGGAAGTTTCAAAATAACGTCGATTTTTGCTCTGTCTACTTCCATTCTCGCACTGGAGATCTTGTGGCCAAGCACAATTCCTTCGGTCACCATGAAGTGACATTTTTCCCAGTTAAGGACAAGATGTGCAGCTTCGCATCTTTCGAGCATTTTATCAAGATTGGAAAGACAAGCTTCAAATGAGTCTCCGAAGACTGAAAAGTCATCCATGAAAACTTCCATGGAGGTTTCGAGCATGTCTTGGAATATGGCTATCATACACCTTTGAAAAGTCGCAGGTGCATTGCAAAGACCAAAAGGCATACGCCGATATGCGTAGGTTCCAAAAGGACAAGTGAAAGTGGTCTTTTCTTGGTCATTAGGATCGATTGGAATTTGGAAATATCCTGAAAATCCATCGAGGAAACAAAAGAATTTATTTCCTGCTAGTCTTTCAAGCATTTGATCCATGAACGGGAGTGGAAAGTGATCTTTTCTGGTGGCTTTGTTTAATTTCCGATAGTCAATACAAACGCGCCAGCCAGTGACAGTTCTAGTTGGAACTAGTTCATTCCGTTCATTAGTCACTACCGTCATTCCTCCTTTCTTGGGAACACAGTGAACGGGACTTACCCAAGGGCTATCCTCAATTGGGTAAATGATACCAACATCGAGAAGTTTTATGATTTCCTTTTTAACAACTTCTTTCATGTTGGGATTGAGTCGACGCTGACGTTCAACAACAGGTTTAATCCCTTCTTCGAAATTGATTTTGTGTTTGCAGAAATTGGGACTAATTCCTGGGATATCAGATGTTTTCCAAGCGAAAGCTTGTTTGTGATTTTTGAGGACAGAAACTAAACTTTCTTTCTCATTGTCCTCGAGCAATGAAGATATGACTACTGGAAGAAGTGAGTTTTCCTCCAAGTAAGCATATTCAAGATGATCAGGGAGAGGTTTGAGTACGAGATCTGTGGGTGGTTCTTCGATAGAGGATTTAATTCGCATCTCGTCATTGAAAGTTATTTCTTCAAAGTTTTCTTCCTCCATTTCTTCCTCTTCCGTGTTATCTCCTTCGAATTCTACTTTCATGAAATCATCAAACTCTTTGTCAAAGTCTGTTTCATTGATTTTTTCAGAAGTAGTCATGAATGGATCGGATTCGCTAAGTAATGCATCCAATTCTTCATCAGTGACTTCATCGATAACATCGATGTTGAAACAAGTGTCATCACTGGAATGTGGATAGCGCATCGCTTTATCGATTAGAAAGGTGATTCGATCTTCTCAAACTCCAAGGTTGAGTTCTTTTCCTTTCACTTTGATGATTTCATCGGTATTTAGGAAAGGTCTTCCTAAGATGAGTGGACTTTACTATCTTCTTCCATTTCTAAGATTACAAAGTCCACGGGAAAAATGAATTTACCGACTTGAACAAGCATATTCTCGGTAATTCCAACAGGATATTGATAAGAATGATTTGCTAATCGAATGCTCATGTTTGTTGGTTTTAGGTGTTGTTGCACAACTTGGAATACAATAATAAGGCATCAAATTGATACTTGCGCCAAGATCGGCTAAAGCATCGCATTTAATATTATTCCCGAAAGTACATGGAATAAGAAAGCTCCCAGGATCTCCGAGCTTTGGTGGGATCTTGTTTTGGACAATGGCTGAGCATTCTTCGTTAAGGAAAGTAGCTGATATTTGCTCTAGCTTGCTTTTGTTATTAAGAAGTTCTTTCAAGAATTTCCCGTAATTGGGCATTCCGGCTAAGACATCAACGAGAGGAACATTGAGTCTAACCTCTTTGATTATTTCAATGAACTTCTTATAACGTTCTTCCATTTTTTCTTTCTTAAGGTGTTGAGGATAAGGAATTTTGGTGTATACTTGACAGATGGGGTGGTTTCTTTTGGTGGTTTGAGTTGTGTTGGTTTCCTCGGCTTCATCCTCACTATCTTCGGTGATAGGAGTATTTTCATTGGGATTCGGTGGTGGATCGTACGAGAGACCACTTCTTGTGAAGACAACATTGATATGCTCGTTTCTTGTTTGTGGTGGACGGTACGTCTTATCATTTGATGGTTTTGGGTTGGATTGGGTGTTACTTGGCAACGAACCAGATGGTCGAGAGGAATGTTGGTCAGAAAGTCTGCCAAACTTGTTTTCAAGATCTTGGATAGATGCTTGATGATTTTTCTGTCCCTGCTCAACTTTGGCTTTGAGATTGAAAAATTGATTTTTGATAAAATCATTTGCAGATTTTTGATTAGCCACGAATTCTCTCATGGTTTTCTCGAATTCGGTTTCTTCCATCTTTTTGTCGGAGTTTTGTGGTGGTGGATTGTCAGTTCGTGGTTGAGAATCACGGTTGTCATCCCTTGGTCGGCGATCTTGCCAATTTCCAGAATTTCGACCGTAATAGTTACTACGATATCCTCCTTGGGCATAATTCGCTTCTCCTTCTTTAGGTCCACCCATAGGCTTATCGTCGCACTCGGACGATGGATGATTTCCTCCACAATTGTTGCATCCGTCTCGCATTTCCTTCATTTCATCCTTGATATCTTTGTATTGCGAGTCGATTTTTGAGGTTAAGGCTTCCATTTTCTCCATGAGTTTTGAGGTATCGGTGTTTTCGACAAAAGCAACGGTTTTTCGAAGAGGTTTGGTTTTGGAATCTTTGGACCAATCGAGTTTGAGAAGTACTCGATCTTCGAGTAATTGGTGTGCATCATTAGGAGTCTTATAGAGCCCAAAGATCAAGGATGCCTTGAGAGATTTCATCTAGTCCATGGTAAAAGATTTGGATAATGGTTCCTTTGGATAATCCATGTCCATGACAACTACGAAGCAAATCTTTCATCCAAAGCCAAGCTTCGACAAGTGATTCGCTGGGATTTTGTGTGAAAGCACGAATTTCTCCCATTAATCGATCAAACATGGCAGTGGAAAGAATCGGCTTACAAAAGCTTGCCTCATCTCCTCCCAAGTGTTGATAATTCCTGGGTTAATTCATTGTACCATACTTTAGCATCTCCGGCGAGTGATGATGGGAAAAGTTTGAGTTTGATGGCATTGACATCGATGTCGCCATAACGGAACATGCCGCAAATTTCGATGAATTGACGGTCTTTGATCATGGAAAGATGATGACCCTTCGCGGTGAAGTTATCACCAAGGTTGACAACAACAATAGCATTCCCAAGGGTTGGTGCTATGGCTCGTTGGTTCCCACATGGGTTGATCGTCCGCCATGGGAAAAGGTAAATTGGTGAAAGGGTTGTAAACAACTTTTGCTTCTTTGAGTTTATCAAATGGTGGGTTTGGTCCTCTTGGTACACGATTTTCCAAAGGTATGAAAAGTGTTCTTCTTCTTCGAATCAAACGTTCGGGGTTGGTAAGAGGTGTAATTGGTTCTATTCCCGCTGCACGAGTGTTCATACAATGTCCTAGAGAATCTAGGCAATATCTAAACACACGGACAAACAACGAAAACATTTTGGGATTGAATAAAAATCGGATCGGGTTAGGTGCGACCGATCGGTTAGATCAGTTTGATATGGCTAAAAGGTGTAACCGGTTCGGTTGTAAGGCAACCGGATCGGTTGAAGCTTCTGAGAGAAAAAACTTGAAGTGAATCGACTGATGGGGATTCAAAACTTGTTGAAACACAATCAAATCCCCGGCAGCGGCGCCAAAAACTTGATGTGCTACGTGTGTACAAGTTTTAAATTTATAAAAGGTGAATTACCAAAATTACCAATAACACATACGAGCAAGTGCACTCGTCTGTTATAGCAAGATTATGAAGGTAAGTCGAGATCGTTCGTAGGGATTTGAGTGAATCTGATTAACAAGTTTGAATCAACAGAGTCTATCCAAAACATATAGCAATGCAAATAGATATAATGAAATTCAGATGATTAAAAACTACACTTGCTTAAACTAGTTTCATATCCTAGATTAATGTGATTGTGTTAACCTCTTAACATGTTGGTTGTGATAATTAGTTGGTGTACTAATCTATTGTTCTTACAAGTTAAACCTTCGTCAAGATTTTAGTTCATAAAAACAAGCATTACGTTTAACCAATCAATTCAAGATCAATTCAAGTTTCATAAGTTCATTTTCATAAACTTAAACACAAAAACATCCACTTGTTTCATCAAATTGCTTAAAAAATGGTCAATACAAAAGGTAACCGATTATAGACAAAAAGGCTACAATTGATTCTCAACAACTAATCTTACGACCTTTTAGATGTTTCCAATCAATCCAATATGATAATCAAAAAGCATGTTTATTACAACAACACCTTAGTTCCTTTGTTTAATCAAGAATAATGGGTAAAAACAATCA
>OU343217.1:268130742-268249865 GCA_910596185.1 Chrysanthemum makinoi
GGGGAAAAGGTTACTGTACCCGTGTCCCATCAAACAATCCCAACCACATATTTAGGGTTGGTAGAGTCCACGTGTCGATCATCGTGTGGAGAAGGAAGGTTATATAATCCCTTCACTTCATTTTCACCGTGTCTACACACAGTAAAAAAAAACGCCATCCGCCATTTTCATAGCTGCAAATACTTCCAAGCCTTGATACCGAAATATCCCATAGGTAACTGCGCTTGCGCCTTGTTTTGTAGACCATGGTTAAGGAATTATCGGATTTTACGTCAGACATAACGGAGGATGAGCTGCGACAGTTTGCGTCTGAGTATTATATTCCCAGCGCAGTACATCCGGAAGTTCCGGCTGCGAATGCATCGATAGCGGATTTCCCCGATGGGAAGATTGGGGGTATACACGCGATTCTTTGAATTCGCAAATCAGCGCATACCCCTATCGTTATTCTTAAGTGATGTATAGAATTATTACCGCATACATTGTCCAGCTGCACTGTATAGGTGCGGGCAAAATAATTAATTTCGAGGTGAACTGCCATTTATTGGCCATTGACCCCACAATCCACCTGTTCCGCGCGTTTTACCACACCACGTGGTCAAACGGGTGGGTTTCCTTCGCGAAGCGCCCTGGGCCACTCCAATGTTATACGGAAAAGTTAGACGCGCTCAGAAATTGGAGAGAAACCTTTTTCTGGGTTGACGACGCATGCTTTCCGTCTCGTTTTGATTTTTACTCTAAGGGGACACTGCCAAAGGATGAGCGCCCCCTCCCTGGATCATACAATGCAGAGGATGCGGAAACAATAAATGCGAACCGCATCCCTATTAGCTCCTACCCCGAGGAGTTCTTGGTGCATATTGGCCTGAGTCGCAATTATTTTGGCAGTTCAGAAGAAGTTCCTATCTTCGTAGGCGCCGATGGTCAGGGTGGGTGCTCATCCTTTCGTACCCCGTTGAGTTATATTAATGTAAGTTGTTCACTATTTGTGCTTCGTACCTATCGTGAACTGTTTGTATTTCTTTGTTGTTGCGCAGAGATGGACCTGTTCAGCGTTGTGCACCTGACGAAGCCTATCGATGTAGAGGTGGGAACACGACCACTGAAAGAGGGAGAAGAGCCCGTGCTTGTTGCGGCGTCAGGGCGTACCCTAGTGTTGGACCTAGGCGAGGCGGGAGAAAGTTCATCCGTTGCGCTTCAAGCAACACCGTTACAGAGTGTGCCTAGTTCTACAATCCCTCCCCCTCCAGTGCAACCTGCGCCCGTAGCGGTGGAGCATGTGGAGGAAGTGGAAGAGGAGGAAGAAAGTCAAGGATTGGAGCGCAAAAGGAAGCGCAGTGGCGATAGTGCTGCCACTTCTCGGAAGAAGCGCCCGGTTGTGGTTAGTGTGGAGTCATCCTCTAGTGATGTTGCGTCGCGCCCACCCTCACCCGACACATCTATTCCTGCGTAAGTGTCCGGATAAGATTATGTACCGAAATACCTTATTATATTACTGAATAACAGTGAATTGCTCGTCATGTTTGTAGGTTTGAACAGTCCGCAGGGTCGCCCCCCCAATCAAGTCCAATTCGTGCTGAATCATCTGGGCTGAGGAGCCAAAGCGCTGAGCCTGGGTCCTCTGGGGATGCACCCATGGGGCAACTGGTCGAGGATCTGGTCTGTCTTGCTTCGCGGCTAAAGGCAAAGTATTCGGGAGAGTCTAGCCAAGGTACTGAAAAAGACCAACGAATTGCGCTGCTGGAGGCGCAATTGGCTAGTGCTAGGGGTGAAGCGGAGACTATGGGGTCGTACGCTACAAAGCTCGCTGAAGAGAAAATGGCCCTGATGTGCCAAATAAATCAAGAGCGTGCGGAGGCCGCGGGATATAAGTCTTCCAGTCATTGGGCCATGAAATATTTGGAGAATGGTAAAAACGCACTGACCTCCCAGCTTGAAAGTTTTGGCGCTACTGTGGAAAACGCCCTTGAAACTCAGGAGATGAAGTTGCGCAAGTTAAGTCTGGAATATGACGAGGAATTATATCCTCAACTTCTGTCGACCATTGCGGAGCGCAGATGGCTCATAAGCCATGGGCTTCGTCTTGCTGCGTTAAGTACCCTAGAGTCGAAAGAGGTCGTTGACTCCTTTGGGGATGTAGTTAAGTGCGCGCTGGAGCGTGGGAAAGCAGAAGCCATTGAGAAGCTGCATGAGGCTGAGCTTCTAAAGGTACCCGTTGAGCAGGTACCTAATTATGACGCGAAGGCTTATGATAATCTGGTCGCTGCCATGAAGAAGATGAGGGACTTGGAACTCCCCAAGATTGCTGAACTGGAGCGTGATCAGGATTATCCGATAGATGTTATTTTTGCAGGTCTGACTCTAGCACGTCATCACGGTGGAGAAGCCGTTGCGCAGCCAGACTACTATCTTAAACCTGATGCATCCCAACTGCACGTGCCTATATTCGCGCGCCCCAGGGATATCTTGAATCCTTTTGTCCTGGAGAGGGAGGTCCCCTTGAAGCAAGTGTTAGAAGCGCATGAGACAAGGCTTGCTCAGAAGAAAGGTATTAAGGGCAAGGCTGTGATGTGTGGTATCGGTTCTGCGCACCTCCCTCGGTCTGACGGGGTGCCGTGAGTGTTGCTACTGTGGCCCGTCGGGACGCGGATTTGTTGGAGGAGCTGGAGAAGGTTGGTAATGCTGCTAGCCGCGTGGGTAGTTCCTCCTTGAAGCGTAGTCATAGTTTGTAGATTGTATCCTGTGCTGTAACTATCTTTGGGAAATAACTCGTAGTTATGAAACAAATCCTCTTTTGTTAAGTGTTTGTGAATATATTTTGCAATTCGTGATGTGCAAGCGTATCTGATTGTCTTTGCGTAAAACACGTATTCGTCGTTACATGTATATGCAAGTGTGAGAATATAGGGAATCCATAATCATGTATGAAGATCCTGAGATACTTTAAAAAATAACTTCCAAGTATTATCATAATCGTGTATGTGTAATGATATGCAACGTATTGTACATACCGAATTAAGGAATCCAGTGTTTTGGTTCCACAGTTGTTAAACGTGCACGTGTGCGTTGTTGCGCATCCGTCGTAGGTGTAAAAACTTATTCCACGTCTTGGAAATAAGGTGTTTAACAAGGATACGTGATCTAGTGTTGATGGGTTTGCAACCCTCTTATTCAACAAGTTGTTTAGTAGGTTAACTTATCCTTTTACCATCATAGGTTTATTATGGTGCATGCACGCCATCGTGGGCTAGAAATAAAAAGTTATTAAGACATAGAGTATATGGAAATAACAAATTGGAATATGTCGCGGAGTTAGCTAGAAACCGCGGCGTTTTATTGATACTTGCAAGTTTTATAATAAGTAAATAAGACAATTATTCTAAGTAAAAGAAAGAGTAAATGCATAGATGTTTACTGAGCACTGAAAGTGCGAGAGCGTCTGTGCGCTAGGCCGTAGCCATTCCTATAGGTAGCACCTCTTGAGGTTGCAGATGTTCCATGTGCGTGGCAGTTCACGACCGTCCAGGCCTCTGAGCTTGTACGCGCCTGTTCCAATTGCTTCGGTAACCTCATAGGGTCCTTCCCACTTTGGTCCAAGCTTACCTGTGTCTTCTGCGTGGCTCGCGTCATTGGCGCGGTATACAAAATCACCTGGTCTGAATGAAACATTGCGCACTTTAGCATCATAGTATCCTTTCATTCGTGACTTTGATTTTGCTTCCCGTATAGCTGCGCGTTCACGCCTTTCTTCTAGCAGATCTAAGTCGATACGTCGCTCGTCATCATTGGTTGCCACATTGATTTCAGCAGTGCGGATAGTTGGCATGCCGATCTCAGCCGGTATGACGGCTTCTGTCCCATAGACTAAAGAGAAGGGAGTGTCGCCCGTGCTGGTCTTAATGGAGGTGCGGTGCGCCCACAAGACATGTGATAGTTCTTCTATCCATCGTCCTTTGTGCTTTTCTAGGCGTGCCTTAATTCCTTCGCCTAAGCTTCGATTCGCTCGTTCCACTAGGCCGTTGGTTTGTGGATGTTTAACTGACGCGAAGTGTTGTGTAATGTTAAGCTTCTCGCACCAGCCCCTGAAAGGGTTATCACAGAATTGTTTCCCGTTGTCCGAGATGATTTCCCCAGGGAGACCGAAGCGGCATACGATATTTTCCCATACGAAGCGTTTCACCTGGTTGCCAGTGATTGTGACCACTGCCTTCGCTTCGATCCACTTAGTGAAGTAGTCTATGGCGACTATGAGAAATTTTAGTCCACCCGCTGCGATAGGAAAAGGGCCTGCGATGTCAATACCCCACTTGTAGAATGGCCATGGTGATGTTATTGGTGTTAGCTCGTGTTGTGGTTGGCGCGGGACGGGTCTATGAACTTGGCACTCGTTGCATTTCCTTATCAAGTCCCGCGCGTCACGGTGCATGGTCGGCCAGTAATATCCTGACCTCATGGCGCGTGCCACAACGGACCGTGGTCCTGAGTGCATACTGCATGAACCTTCATGGATTTCTCGCAGTACGTAATTTGCTTGTAAGGGGCCGACACAACGGAGCCATGGTTGCAGGAAGGAGCGTCGGTACAATATTTTCTCTCGCAGCTCGAATCTTTGCGCTGTGCGCCTTATCCTACGAGCTTCCTTCTGCTCTTGGGGTAACGTTCCCTTGCTTAGGAAGTCCGTTATCGGTGTCATCCATGTAGGACCTTCCTCCTCTATTATCGTGGAGATTTCCATCTCCGAAATTGACTTACTTTTTAGTGTTTCCACCAGCACTTGCTTTGACAGGTGTGCAAAGCTTGTCGAGGCAATCTTGCTTAGTGCATCCGCCTTGCGATTTTCCCCTCTAGGAACTTGCTTGATAGTGAACCTATCAAAGCTTTTTATCAGTGTCTTGGTTTTATCAAGGTACTGGATCATATTATCTTCTTTGGCCACGTATTCGCCCAACACGTGGTTGGCCACTAGTCGGGAATCCACATTTGCCTCTAGGTTACGTACACCCATTCGAGTTGCAATGCGTAGTCCAGCGAGCAGGGCTTCGTATTCTGCCTCATTGTTTGTCGCTGTGAATTCAAAGCGCAGTGCGTAAGTGAATTCCATTCCCTCTGGATTTGTGAGAATGAGGCCTGCTCCTGAGCCATCGATGCATGAGGATCCATCTGTAAACAAGATCCATGGATCTTGTAGTTCATTCTTACTTGGTGTGGGTACCTCGTCGGTGTCTGGCTTTTCAATGATGAAGTCTGCCAGAATCTGTCCCTTGATTGCGGTACGTGGTCTGTAAGAGATGTTGTGCTCACCTAGCAACACACTCCACTTCTGCAGTCTGCCTGATGCGTCAGGTTTGGAGATGATCTGCTTGATTGGTTGGTCCGTGATTACTGCGATTGGGTGTGCTTGGAAGTACCTGCGCAGCCGTTTAGCAGCAAATACCAATGCCAGAACTAATTTTTCCATGGCGCTATAGTTCATCTCCGTCTTCTTGAGTGCCTTGCGTACGAAGTAGATAGGGGTTTGTACTGAGTCCCTATCTGTTAGTAGCATTGCACTTACTGCGCCTTCAGTTGCAGACAAATACATGATCAGCTCTTCCCCTGGTCGGGGTGCGACCAGTGTTGGGAGCGTTGCCAGATGTTGTTTAAGCTGAGTGAAGGCCTCTTCTGCCTCCGTAGTCCATCTGAAATCACCCTTCTTGATACACTTCTTGAGTGTTTTGAAAAGAGGCAGTGATTTTTCTGCTGATTTGGATAACCGGCCAGCTTTCCGTTGAGAGATTGTACTTCCTTCAGCGTGCGCGGTGAAGAAAGTTCGATGACCGCCTTTGTTTTTTCTGGACAAGGTTTTATACCGTCAGGCTCGATTAGGTATCCTAGGAACATACCTTCAGTAGCGCCGAAGGTGCACTTCTTCGGATTTAGCTTCATGTTAATTTCTCGTAGAGTCTTAAACGTTTCCTCCATGTCGCGCACTAGCTCATCTTCAGTATGGCTCTTTATGACCAGATCATCAACATAGACCTCTAGGTTGCGGCCCACCTGTTTTTCGAAAGCATTATCTACTAACCTCTGGTAGGTGGCGCCTGCATTTTTCAAGCCAAAGGGCATTTTTGTGTAACAGTAGACGCCTTGGCTTGTGTGAAAGGCTGTTTTTTCCTCGTCCTCCATAGCCATTTGGATTTGATGATATCCCTTGTACGCGTCGAGGAAGCACTTTAATGGGTAACCGCACAGAGACTCTATTTTCCAGTCTATCTCTGGTAAAGGATAGCAGTCTTGTGGACATGCTTTGTTAAGGTCGGTGAAGTCTACGCACATTCGCCAGCTGCCGTCGCTTTTCTTTACCATGACTGGATTGGAAAGCCAGTCGTGGTAGTAAACTTCCCGCATGATCCCTGCCTCTACCAGTTTATGTACCTCTGCCAAGATTGCTTGCGCGCGCTCCGGGGCTTGGCCGCGCTTCTTCTGGCGTATGGGTGAGTATCCCTGTCGGATTTTCAGTTTATGCTCTGTGACAGAGCGTGGTACTCCTGTCATGTGTTTAGGCTCCCATGCGAAAATATCCAAATTCTTCTGCAGGAGTGCACATACAGTTGCTTTGCCGTTGTCCGACAATGAACCTCCGATGGATATTTCCTGTTCCGGGTATTCGGGGTGAATTGCTACTTTCAGATTTGGGATTCTGGTTGTCTGCTGTGCTGGGGTTGGTACCGTCTCGCATGCAATCGTGTTGCATTCTCTATGTGGTACAGTGGCGTTGTAAAGAGTAACAATACCACCTTCCACTGGGAATTTAAGCATCCCATGCGCTGTTGATGGCACTGCTCGCATAGCTGATATTCCAGGTCTCCCAATAATGCCATTGTATGGCGAGGGAGATTTAATCACCATGAATTCCATCCAGGCCGTTGCGGAGTGTTCTTCGTTTCCAATGCTGACAGGTAATCGTATTTGCCCCATAGGCCATATCTTCTCACCTGTAAAACCAGTCAACGCTGTTCTGACCGGGATTAACTGATTGCGTATTTCAGGACGCAATCGTTTGAAACAGTGCTCATACATGATGTCGGCAGAAGCTCCACCATCAACATACATGCGGTGGATGTCGTGACCCCCCGCGCTTATCTCTATAGTGAGTGGTTCCACCACTGCGTTGTTCGCGGTTAAGGTGGGGAAAGAGATCTCCTTTCCACGTGAAAAATCCTGGCTGACCTTCTGCCTTGTGACCCGCTGCCATGATTGTATCATGTAAATGGTGTCGGGCTTGTCTTTAGGTGTCTCTTTCTTATTGCCACTCTTCTGTTTGTCCTTTCCTTCCTTGATATTCTTGACTAAATGGTCCAATCTGCCCTCTTTGACCATCTTGTCAATGAGTTGGCGCAGTTGGACACATTCGTTAGTGGTGTGGCCCTTCTGCGCGTGGTAATCACAGTATCCATTGCCAGTACGCCGATCCTCTGGGGTGCGCATCTGCGGCGGTCTTGGAAAATTCGCACCTTCTGTTGCGAGTATTTCCTTTGGGGTCTTGATCAGCGGGGTATATCTATCATTATCCCTCCCGCTCCTCTGGCTGCGATAGCTCCTATTACGGTTACTACTCCGGTCATTGGATTGTCTCCCAGGTTGTCCTGTGACGGTAGTTCGAATGGTTCCTTTTGCTATCCGCCGCGGCGGCTTCTCCCTGGACGAAGGACCGAGAGCGTTTCATGAGTTCATCGAAGGTTTCAGGAATCTTGTCATTCAACCTCTTGATGAGTTCTGGATTATTAATCCCGTTCATGAAACCAGAGATCTTCAACACTTCGGGACATGCTTTGACTTGCATGCATTCATCTTTGAAGCGTTCCATGAATGTGCTTGTAGATTCTCCTTGGCGCTGCTTTACCCTGGCGAGCTCGACAGGATTTTAAGCGCATTTTTTCCTCTGAGTAAAGTTTAGGCGAAACGCCTTTCTCAATTCCTCGAAGCCATTGATGCTTCTGCGTGGAAGCTTGCTGAACCAGTTCCGCGCGTTTCCCACTAGTGTGGAGTTGAACATGTGGCACCACACAGGTTGTGGCCAATTTTCAATTGTCGTTGCTGATTCAAAAATTTGAGGTGATCACCAGGGTCACCTGTTCCATCATAGGTCTTTACGTTGGCGGGCATGCGCCTTCTTTTGCTTTTTGAGAAGTCACTGATGCGCCGAGTAAACGCATCCACCTTATGACGGCGCCAAGGAGGGTATATCTTCGTCCTCCTGGTCTATCTATCTGTTTTGGACTTCCAGTGTCCAGTTTCGCCATCCTCGTTGTCCGAGGAATTTTCAGAGGACGAATTTTCCCTCTTTCGGCGCTTGCGCCGACTGTCCTCTGAGTTTGTACTCGGGGGACTTTCACTTGGGGAATAGCGTCGTCCCAGTCTGTCTTGGATTCTGCGACTACCCAGTCTGGTGTGGACATTGGTACGCTTTTCATCTTCATCACTCTCATTCAGATGGTGCGAGTGAGATATCTCATCATCCTCGATTCTCCTCCCGATTCTGTTGAATACTGGGGGTCGGCGGCTGTCTCTCCCGCGCTTCTCTTTCTGATGGCGCGGTGGGGAAGTCTCGTATTCAGAATCGAAATTGAGTCGGGCTTTCAAGTTCCGACCTGATCTCTTCTTCTCTTCCTCTTGCATGAGGGCAATTAATGTTTCGTAGTTTTGGGATACGAAATCTTCTGGTGCCAGTTCTGGTGCGACCCCCTCAAGAGCGAGTGTGTTTGTTTCTATTACTACACCCTTATTTTGGTCTGGTACCTTTGTCAGGTCAGTTTCTAGCACCGATTGAAAGGGAGTAGTAAGGACGGTGCGCAGTGGGTCTATTCCACTCGTAGTGGTTGCGGTGGCTTGGGTTGTTCCCGAGCGCGGTTCCACCAGAGGGAAGATCAAGTCTTGGCCTGATCCTTTATTTTTAGCAGCGCTGGTTGTCCCAGAGGTCTGCTTAGGAGTTAGTCCGCTTTGCGACTTCTTTCCCATAAGGTCTGACTGCGATCGCTGATTTCCATGCTTCGTCATTCTAGTCTTTGGTTCTTAGTGTAAGGTCCCACGGATGGCGCCACTTGTTGATACAAAAGTTGGGCGTTCCTTGTTTGGAGCTCCGGCTCTCGTATCAATTGAGAATTGTTGGAGCTGAGACCTGCGCACTAAAAGACAAAAGACATCGTTAGGCTTACCGTGGGATTGTTTCCCACGATTATCCTCCGGCGTGAGAGTAAGTAATCGGTTTAGGGTTTAAGGAGAATTAGGGTTCTGAGATCGTACCTTAAACGAGGGATGTGGTTCCCTTTATATACGCACGGAATCCTTGTTGGTTCCGTGTTCCTCAACCTTCGGCGTATCCTGCCTTAATCGGTTGGAATGATTATCTTCCTATTTAGAAGATATCGGATATCTATTCCATCAATAGATTCGGGCTTGGGCCTTCGTGAGCCCAAATGTTTAGTCCGCTTAGTCCAGTTCGTACCGGGCCAAGTTAGTTATTGGACTTTAGTCGGGTCCGTGACCCGGATATAGATTATACGTCATCAATGAAGTAATGTCAAGATTGGGGAAAACTTTCCCGCCCTAACTAAAAGTAATTTGCGATTAACAAAATGGGAAATTTATTCCAGTTGAATGGTTTAAGTGTTTAAAAAAAATATGACAGTAGTGACGTATTGCTCCATAAACTTTTGAAGTTTTATTTAACACAAAATTTATACAACTTTAACGAAGCTTGTATGTTTTTTCTAATAATGTGAAATAATACTAGTAATAAGAAAAATGATGTTAAAGAGTAAAAATATGAAGTTTAATGTGTATGATAATTTATTTATTTATTTATTTTATTTTTTTAAAGAGAAGGATTTATAAATCAATGTTGCTAAAATCGGTCAACTCGGCCGATTAATCGCCGATTAATCGTTAATCGGCCGAGTACTTTGTCGATTTTTAAAAATCGGTCGAAAAATCGGCTCAGGAAAAAAATTGACACTAAGCAGTCAAAAAATCGGCTGAATCGGTCAAAATCGGCCAAATCGGTAAAAAATCGGCCGAATCTGGAAAATCGGTCATTTTAAAAATAATAATAATTTAGGCATTATACTTAATTTGGGGATCGTATATTTCACTAATAACGCACAATGGGCATCATAATCAGAATTGGAGCCTTTTATTGAGGTGTGGAAACATAGCAGGCTTGGAATCGGTTAAAATTTTTAGTTTGGTCTCCAGATATACAAAAAAATTGCAGGAAATGCCAATCCGATTAATCAACGATTAATCCCGACTTGACCCATTACTCGCTGCAGGGTGGTCGACCGCCCGACTACCGATTCACGATTTTTGCAACATTGGTTTATATACATATAGGTTATTAAATTTTTCGCCTAAGTTATCAATTTTTTATTTTTATTTATTATTATTATTATTATTTTAGCAAACGGGGTATTGTACTTAGGGGTGAGCATCGGGACGAATCCCGACCCGTCCCGACTAATCCCGATACCGACAATGGGGAAAAACCCAAACCGACTCCCGACCCGATAATGATCCCGACTCGTCCCGAATCCCGATAATGGTCCCGAATCGTCCCGAATTTTGATTTTGGCTGTGTTTTCTCGGGAGCGTCCTGACTCCCGACCCGTCCCAAATCCCGAGTACCAGGAAAACGCAAACCGACTCCTGACCCGATTACAGTCGGATCGGTATCGGGAAGGGAGTCGGGTGTCGAGATCGGGACGGGAGTCGGGATCGGGACGGGAGTCGGGTGTCGGTCGGGATTGCTCACCCCTAATTGTACTAAACGGGGTTGACATTCAGGTTACTGAACTTCAAAAGTGTGTTCAATCAGGTTACTGAATGACTAAATTGACGAAAATACCCTCATTTTCATTTTTGTTAACTACATAAATCGTCCTTGTGGTTTGCCCTGTGTTACGGATTCAGTCCAGTTTTCATTTTTGTTACGTTTCCGTAAGTTTTCATAAGTTTTCGTCCTTGTTTATACGTTTCAGTCCGTTTTTCCTCGTCTCGATCCTTTTTTATACGCTTCGTCTGTTTTTATACGTTTTCGTTAGGGGTGGAAACGAGCCGAGCCGCTCGTAAAAAGCTCAGGATCGGATCGGTAAAAAGCTCGAACGAGCCGAGCCTATACGAGCTCGAGCCTAAGTTTGGGCTCATTTAATAATCGAGCTCGAGCCCAAGCTCTATACAAAAAGCTCGTTTAGGCTCACGAGCCCTAGAAATATATACGTATATATTTTTTCTATATGTATAACCGTGTTAACGAGCTCGAGCCTTGTGTTAACGAGCCCAGCTTTGTGTTAACTAGCCGAGCTTTGTGTAACGAGCCGAGCTCGAGCCTTGTGTTAACGAGCCGAGCTCCATTTGAACCTTGTTTTTTTCTACACATCGTATAAATTAGTCAAGCCCGAGTCGAGCCCGAGCCAACCTCGAGCTTGAGAAAAATTTCACGAGCCGAGCTCGAGCTCAAAATTTGAGGCTCGAAACGAGCTCGAGCTCGAGCCTTTTATATATAAACGAGCCGAGCTCGAGCTCTGGCAGGCTCGGACTCGGATCGGCTCGTTTTCACCCCTAGTTTTCATCCGTTTTTATACCTTTTCGTCCGTTTTCTTACGTTTTATCCATTATCGTCTATTTTTACGCGCTTTCGTCCGTTTTCTTATGGTTTTTTTTCGTTTTATACGTTTCTTACGTTTTTATCCGTTTTCGTCTGGTTTTATCCGCTTTCTTACGTTTTTATCCATTTTCGTTTGTTTTTATACATTTTGGTTCGTTTTCTTATGTTTTTGTCTGTTTTCTTACGTTTTTATATGTTTTCGTCCGTATAAAAACGGACGAATACGGATAAAACGTAACAAACGTATAAAAACAAAAGAAAACATAAGAAAATCGATGAAAATTTATAAAAACGAACGAAAACGGATAAAAACGTAAGAAAACAGATGACAACGTATAAGAATGGATCGAGACGAGGAAAACGGACGAAAACGGATAAAAACGTAAGAAAATGGATGAAAACGTATAGAAACAGACGAAAACGGATCGAGATGAGGAAAAACGGATAAAAACGTAAGAAAACATATGAAAACGTATAAAAATGGATCTAGACGAGGAAAAACGGACGAAAACAGATAAAAATGTAAGAAAACGGATGGAAACGTATAAAAACAGACAAAAACGTATAAAATCGGATCGAGACGAGGAAAAACGGGTGAAAACAGATAAAACGTAAGAAAACGAACGAAAACGTGTAAAAATGTAAGAAACGTATAAAAACGAAAACAACATAAGAAACTGACGAAGACGTATAAAAATGAACGAAAACGGATAAAAACGTCAGAAAATGGACGAAAACGTATAAAATCGGACGAAAATGAATAAAACGTAAGAAAACGGATGAAAACGGATAAAATGTAATGAAACGGATAAAAACGGACGAAAACGGATCGAGACGAGGAAAAATGGACAAAACATATAATAACGGACCGGGAAGAGGAAGACGGACGAAAATGTATAAACACAGACGAAAACTTATGAAAGCTTACGAAACATAACAAAAATGAAAATTGGACTTAATCCGTAACACCAGGAAAACTACAGGGACCATTTATGTAGTTAACAAAAATGAGAGTGAGTGTATTTTCGCCAGTTTAGTCATTCAGTAACCCAATTGAACACACTTTTGAAGTTCAATAACCTGAATGTCAACTTCGTGTAGCCCAATACCCCGTTTGAAAAAAAAAATGATAACTTAGGCGAATAAAGTTGAAAAGTTGGGTAACCTATCTGTTTATAAACCCTAAAGAAAAATTCAAAAATTTTGAGGGATCTAAAGTTACACATCGTAGTCGGCATTATGCTTCTCTAGACGAGACTCAAAATTTGTGTTTGGAAGCTGAAGTTTTTGAGTTAAAATTCGAAATGCAATTTGGGATTGTGACTCAGAAAAATCTCTCGGGCCTGATGGCTTCTCGTTTGGCTTTTATAAGAGGTATCGAGACATTTTTAAAGATGATAATTAAAGTTTGTTTGTGAATTCTTTTCCACATGTAACATTCCCAAAGGTTGCAAGTCTTCATTTATTGTGTTGATTCCTCTAAGGTAAAAAATCTGATTATTGTCTCAGATTTTCATCCCGTCAGTTTAATTAGAGCTCAATGTGATATTTTAGCTATAATCCTTGCAACTCGGCTTGCACGGGTTCTAGATTTGATTGTAAGCATTAAACATTCGGCTTTTATTAGGAATCATCTCATACGGGCCCCTTATGGTTGATGAAATCATTGGTTGGTATAAACGTAAGAATATATCTCTTATGGTCTTTCAAATTGATTTTGAAAAGGGCACTCAAATCTGTATCATTGGATGTCATTGATCGTATCTTGCATTTTCTTGGATGTATGTCATGTTGGCATAATTGGATGCATGGTTGTTTATGTTACACCTGAAACTCGTTTTCAAATGGGTAGGACCCTATATGAGATTGATCGGGTCTAAATGTATTTGACCAAGGATATATGGTAATTGGATAAGTGCAGGTATGTTACACGGCGTTTGGGAGGATAGTGCATACGGTGTATTAGTGGATGAATGAAAATGGTACAAGTTTGTTATAGCTTGGATACAGCGTATCCAGGATGGTGAATACAAAATATAGGTGAAATAGCATGGATATGGCATATCCACAAGGATGAATAGGGTGTATCGGTCCCTTACCAGAATAGACTTGTTATAGCCTGGATACGTCGTATCCAGGATAACCAATACGGCGTATTGGTTCAGTCGACCAAAGGATAATGATTAAATGCCCTTTTGCTGAGTCACCACCTTTTTTATATATGTTACAACTCTGGACACTTCCAGAGTTATCAATGTGTGTGTTGGAGCTGAGAAACCAGGAAGAAAAGATTGGAAAGAAAGGGAGATTGTAGTGTTATGGTGATGGCTTAAGGTTAAATTCAATAATTTCTAACAACAATCCTTATCAAGTAAGCTTAATTGTGTTTAATTACAAATTTAGGAATTAGGGTTCATGAACCCTAATTTAGGAAAAGGGGTAAAAAAATGTGTTTTAGCTAATCAATGAGATAATGGTAATCATGGAACACGTTTTATGGATTTAAGTTAATAATTTTATGGGGATTAATTATCATATGGTTATTGTATGATTATATGATAATTGAGTGATGTTAATTATTTTTATCAACAATCATTTGCTCACTTATCAATATACATTGTTGTTTTTAAACTTCTATATTGATTTAATTTGTTTCTCGTGAAAAAAGAAGAAGAGGTTTTATATCAGTATCGTCATAGTAATCAGGTCTCTTTTTGCTACTAGCACTTACTAGGCATACTTGAGTCACTGAATTAAGGTTTGTATAGGTCTTAGACATGTCTATAATTAAGAAAGTAAGTGCCTACTGTCAATATAATCTCAAGTTATATACCAATAGGTCCAACTACAAGAAGGGTCATTAAATTCTTCTTATATCCCAAGATTTTGTCTAGAGGTCGTATTGATAACCTATATACTAAGAAACAGTTCGGTTAGGGTTATGTGTTTTTCTCTAGCAGGTCAAATGGATTAAATAGATAAACATAAGTAAAAAAGTAAACATGTGGAATGGGTGAAGTTGCTCAACGTGTTATTTTAATGTATTCACTATACAACATACCCACCCATTTGGCACTTCTACCTTTGCCTCTAATTTGGATAGATGTATCACAAAGGATGGCACATAAAATCTAGCTGTTATCTTCATGCCTTTTTTTAATCTAAACTATGATTGTTGTATATTGAGTCATAATGCCATAATTTTCAAGAGATTCCAATTTAAATTAATTGCTACTCCTTAATGCTTTGCAGCCGATGCTTAAGTTAGTTTCATATTATAATCGGTAGAGGTGTGATTCGCGTTCGAAGCACGTTCGGGGTCAAAGGAAACTCACTTTTCTTTGAGCAAGTTTTTCAACCACCTAGGCAGTGAACCTAATCGTTGTAGTGTAGTATTGGGTAAGACTCTGGGATTGATATCGTTCTCTAGGGGAATAGGAATGCTAGTAAGAAATATATGACGAGAAGGTGGGGTAGAGGATGATTTTTTTTATGGTTTTTTATAAAGCTAAGGTAAATATCTCGAGGCAATTGATTTGGGGGTGGTACTTCTACCGATTACTCTACTTATCTAATTATCTAATTATCTAATTACTACGGGTAGTTTATGTCAAACTGATGTGTGCTTGTATGATGATTAAAAATGTGTTTACTTAGATACTATTACTCCATTGTTATCTTTTATTGGTCAGTTGAATTGTCACATCTTATCTTAACGTGTTGTATTCCTGAGGTCGTAGGGTATTCGTGCCCCCTAGTTCTTTGAGGTTATATCTCGTTTATGACATACGAAGTCGGCAAGCCTAAGCTATTTCATTCATAAGCCACACATTCATAAAGCATACTCAAGCATTAAATACAACGAATAATGCCTAGTTGCACTCCTAAGCCAATTTACAATTAAGATAAGAAACAGCCTAACAATAATCAATAACTAGGTTTCATAGATCTAAGCAAACACACAAGAAATTTAGCTAGACATGGTGAATAAGCAAGCATACACACAATCAATCGAATTTGGGATAGACATAATGATACTTTGGATTAAAATACTTATCTCGATGTGTAAAATAGGGTACGGGACCCCAAGATACTGTCCAAGTCAGACTACAAATGAATTAGGGTTTTTACTCCAAAAGTCTACCTCCCAAAAATACAGAAAAATTGAATTCTATATATAGATTTACAATCGCGATGGCGTCACCTTTTGCATAGGACGCCGTCAGCTCGCCGTCATTAGGGTTTCTTTTTGGCCAAGTCATCGATGGGACGGCGTCACCTTAGAGTTGTGACACCGTCAGTCTTTAGTTGGGACATCGTCTGGATTCTAGATCTGGGCCGTCTGAGTTGAAAGTTATACGTGACGCCCTTCTTCTTTAGAACATGACGCCGTCAAGTTATTAGTCCAGAATTTTCACTGAGCCGTCGCGTGCATGTTTTGATCAAATCTTCATAGAGTGACGACGTCGCCCTTTAATTAGGACACCGTCAGGTTCTGTTTGAGCAGCTTGAGTGGCTTTGATCTTGACTTTGCCATTTTCTTCATGTATTTGTGTTGATCCCAGTTGAGCAAACGATCTTATATAGAAGCTGACTAAACGTTCACAAACTGTTAAACACTATGCGGAATATAATGCTTAACCTTAAGAAGAATAACAATGATTAACACTAAACATAATATATGAATACTCTGAATAGTATTAGGGTTTACAACCTTGAAGTGTATCGACTCTAGATATCACAAAAACGTATATCTAACTCTAACATAGGACCTCCTTTTATAGGCTAAGGAGTCCTTTACAATATACAATACGTAACCTATAAGATAAATATATTTTCCATATTTATCTAATACAAAACGTTCTACCCAAGACATTCTAGAACTATACAATCTGTTAAACCAACATAATATACTAGCAGTGATTCAATACAATAGTAGTGGTTTGCTTCTTCTACTAGCAGTGGTATGTCTTGAGCAGTGCTTTCTTCCTTCTAGCAGTGGTATCCAATGTACTAGCAGTGGTTCCATACTTAGAATAATTCTTGTCATCAAAACCAAAAACCCAACAATCCTCCCTTAAACTTGATATTTACAATCAAAATTATCAAGTTTCTCTTTAAGCACAAAATACCTTATTTGGAGGATGTGTCCAAACACTTATCAGCCTTCAAACTCCTTTGCAGAATCAGATTCTTCATCAAATGCTTTTGATCTATCTGCCATTCTTTTCTTTTTTCCATGAGGCTTGTCTTTGATTGCTAAAGGAATCTCAAAATCAGCAATATGTTCAATCTTCCTTAGCAGTGGATGAACAATTGGATTATCTGGTTTTGTACATTGCAGATCAAACTTTACTTCCAGCATTTGTCTGGCTACAGTCTTCATCAATGGATAATCTCTGTCAACCAGCATATATATTTTCTCCTCAGAAAGCTTAACAGCATGCACTCTACAATAAGCATATAACATCCGTTCTTCAACCACACAGTCTTCCCAACATTTATCTTTTGGATTGGGATCAAACATGCATTTCAATGCTAACCACATAGAACGAGACATGGTTCCTGTTGTTCCAAGCTTGCCACATCTGAATGACATTACCTCCCATAGCTTTTCCAAATCACTTTTGGTTAAAAAAACAACACATAACCAAAAGTATAGTACTGACTTTTGGAACCATCTCCTCTAGTAAGCTCAATAATCTCCCTTTCATCCACTGAGACAATTCTCTAATCTATGATAGGGTGTTTAGATCTTAAAGGTGTAGGAGAAATATGATATTCAGGCATTTGAGTATTCACCATTATGAATTGATTCAATCTCTCCTCATCACTCACCTTCTGTCTTTTTGAACTTGACTCCTCCATCATAGATCATGTTCTCTTTTGATTCTTTAACATCTCAGCTTCCTTATCAGAATTCATGGGAATAAAATTTTCAAACCCTCTTTTGCAAATGTTGTAAAGCTCCTCAATTCTTTCATAAGAACAACTCTTCAAATTCATATTTTTCATTTCACCCATGTGTTTGATAAATTTATCATTTGACTTCTTTTTTGTTGCTTGGTTAGTGGCTTATTCTTCTTAGCAAGATAAGCCTTGAACTCATTTTGTTGTCTCATTTTATTTACCATCTCAACCAGCAGCTTAGATCTTGTATCAATGTCATATGATCCCCATTCATCCATTGTCATTGTTTCCTGCAGTTTCTTAGATGCTTGAAGAATCCTTTGTTCTTTATTCCATTCTTCTACAGCTTGTTTAGAGGCTTCTTCTTGCTCTGCAGTTTCCTTTTCTTTAGCCAGCACATCAGCATTCAATTCCATATGTAATCTTTTAGCTTCTTCCTTATCAAAAGCTACCTGCTCTTTTCTACTTTCAAACTCCAATGTTGGCTTTGCAATACCTTTACCCTTTCCAATATCAGGTTGAGTAATTACAACTTTTTACACAGGCTCACCAATTTTAATACTCTTTGCAATAGGTTTAGGTGCAGGGTTAGATTGAGATTGCTTTAGGTTAAGCAATTGTAAGGCAATCTCATTCTCAGCCTCCTTTGGGTTTGTTGTTGTTGTTGTTATTGCAGTGGTTACAGTTGTAGCAGTGGTTGGATCTGCAGTGGATACATCTGAACTGGCAGTGGACAAAATAATACCAGCAGTGGTTGCAGCAGTGATTACTGCAACACTAGCAGTGGTTGCAGCAATACTGGCAGTGGTTTCCTGCACCACTTCTTTCTCCTTATCCAAACCAGCAATCTTTAAAGAACTATCCAACACCACTTCTTTTCCATCCTTGTCAACCACTAAATAATCTTCACCATTATCTCCACTGTCCATATCAAAATCAACTAAAGCCTCCCCTAAATTTGTACTCTTACTCCTCCCCTGTTTGGATACATCCTCCAAACCTGCATATCCAGAGGAGCTTGCTTTCTTTCCCATCTTTTTCATATTCCTGAATGCATTAACCCGTGTCCTCCTTAGGCTTTCCAACACTCTGACTTTGTGCTGCAACTTCCTGATTGTACTTGCCTGAGTTGTTGTGAGTTGTTGTAGCCCAGTGATCTTTGATTCCATAGTTGCAAATTTAGCCGTCAATTCTTGTAAAAGTTCCATAATATCCTCACCACTTCGACCTGTGTTACCTGGTCCGAGAGGTGGATCCCTGGAATTGTCATTTTGTACAAATGTATCAGCCGTCAAATCCTGGTGTTGTTCCAAACTACCCTCATCACTTCGAGCTGTGTGACCTGCTCCGAGAGGTGAATCATAGGGTGTAACTAACATGGCATTAGGTCTAGTCTGATCATCCATGTCCCCCATGTTAGCCAGTTGGCTGGGGATTCCTCTACATGTGTTGAGTTCTAAAGAACCCTCCACATTAGGAGTTGCCATTGGGTGGGTCTTATGTATGTTTCCATTGTCCTGCTCAGCTACTAAGCTTGAAGCAGTAGTAGAAGCCCTTCCAATCATGTCACCTGAAACACCTGTGACAGTCTCATGGTCTACACTACTAGCACTAGCCTGAGGAAGCTCAGTGCCCTTCTTCTTCCTACGGGTAACCAATATTCTTTGAGGTTATGAAGGTGAAGGTAAAGGTGCAGTAGTGGTTGATTGTGGTGTTGTGGTAGTGACAGCAGTGGAATCCTCAGTAGTAGTTTGAGCAGTTTGTGGTTCATACTCCGCTACAGGCTCAGGGATGTTTGGCAAATTAAGCATATATGGGAATAAAGCAGTGACAGTCCCTAGAAAATTTCTTTTCTGCCTTTTCATATGAGTAAACACTTTGGGAACCATGAACAACAAATCATACTTTCTTTGATGAGGTATGGGTTCTATAATCTGACTTTCTACAAGCAACTGAATAAATGTGGGATACAAGTAATTTTTGCCTTGATCCTTAACATTCTTTTGCAAAGCCTCAAATAGCATTCTTGACCAATTAAAAACCCTCTGTTGAGTGAGGCAAATAATAGCAGTAGCAATCTTTGAGGGGAACTCATCAAAACCTGTGGTCTTGCTAATTAGGCACACAAGAATGGTATGTATTAAGAACTTCAACTGTGGAGAAAACATACCTTTCTGAAACTTAAGACTTAGACCCCTGCTTTCATACACCATTCGCTCCAAACCAGCAAAAATCTTATCATTCGCTATATTAACCACTCCTTTAGCATCCTGGAACTTCAACACAGTTCTGATGACCTCCTCTGTAACCAATATCTCCTTCTCATCAATCACTTCCCTAATAACCTCTACACCATCCCTCTCTTCGAGTTCAGCAGTCCACCAAAATTGATGAATGTAATATTTTAGAATAACTGGTGCAACAATCAATGCATAATGGATAGGGTTGTGTGATGAAGTATATCATATCATGGAAGCCTTCAGAAGCTTCGTTCTTAACCAAGTAGGCAACCAAGTTATGGGTAGTGGAAAATTCCTTCGCCATTGTAAGATTTAGGTTTGTGGGATTTGGGATTGTTAAAATTAAGTGTTTTGAGTGATTAGGGTTTGTGTTAAGCGCCAAGTGAGATGTTTGAAAGACCAATTAAATGATTGGCAGTGATTTGGGGAATAAATACGTTATCGCATAAAGTTTCAAAACAGCCCCTCAAGTTGCACACATCATCAGAAACTAACTAGCGGTGTTTTCCTACAACTAGCAGTGTTTTCAAATAAGCTAGCTAGCAGTGGAAACATCTTTTCACTCCAATATTTGAACCGAGTCCTCCTCTGTGAATTCTTTGACAATTCAGTGTGATCATGCATTTATTTGAAGAATACAACAAAGTTTACACAAATTTTTTTTAAATATAAAGAACAAACTCCACATCCTAGAGCTCCAAACGATCCAATATATACAAAGCTTCTTCAAAACCTGCATGACACAAACACAAACCAACACTACAAACTTTTGTTAAGGTTATAAGGACTTTTAAAAATAACTAGAAGTGGTTACTTAGATGCACTAGCAGGACTATAAAAGTTGCTAAGCAATAAGTCAAATGGTCAACCCAGTTATTTACTCGTCCATCAAAAAGTCTTATAGTCAAACCCCTCATTTACTCTTTCACCAACTTAAGCCATACTTGCATTAAATCAACTAGGGAGAATATTAAGTCTATTTAAGAACCCTTAACCATATATCAAACCGACACTTACTTCTTCAAAGATCTCTTCTACTAACAACTCTCTCAGAAACCAAATACCATCCAAATGAGCAATTCTCCAATCTCATCAGATTCCTCCAAAAGCCCACCTTCTAATGATGAATGGGAAAACTACTTTCCTCCCAAGAACAACTCACTGACTCTTATGAGCACTAACCCTGCTCCATCATCTGCACTAGTGGGAACATCTTCTAAAAATCCTCCTTCTCAACCATCACATGAAGAAGACTCCTTTTCGGTACTTAGCTCCATGCCCAGCTATGTGTCTGCTTATGAAGACACTGATGACGATGCATGTGGACCCTCCAGAGCTTTGATTGTTGCTTCTCTTGCTCAAATGCCAGCTTCTCCTGCACAAGTGCCAGCTCCTCCTACTCCAGCACCACCAAAGAGAACACATGTGCTTGGACTCCCCAACCCCCAAGTCTGGGAGGTGGTGGGAAAGAGGGGCAAACAAAGTATGCCAGCTTTTGGGAAGGGGAAGGATCCCATGGAGTAGGTTGTGTTGTAGGAGATGGTTTGTTGATGATGGTTTGTGATGTAATGGAAGTCTTTAATGTACTGCTGCATCGTTAGATGCAACCTTTTATAATGAATAAACTTCCATCCTTTCTTATCATTCCTTTGCTACTATCTGTGTGTGTTTGACTTTATAATCTGCAAAATAGTTAGTGGGACAAAAATAACAAGTAGTGGTAAATTTTAAACTAACAAAGACTTAAGATTTACCAATAGCAGTACATTGTGTTTACAAACTTTTACAAAAACATTTTGAGACTTAGAGATTGATCATACCAATACTAACTACTAAGTACTGAAACCTACCTACATCAAAAGCTTTAGTGAGAAGATCTGCTACATTGTAATAATTATGTATTTTAACCATTTAGATTAACCTTTTCTCACTGCAATCTCTAATAAATTGATGTCTTATCTCAATATGTTTAGTTCTAGAATGCAAAACAGGATTTTTAATGATGCATATTGTACTGTTATTGTCAATGTAAATCTTAGTATGCATGAAATTATACCCAAAGTCCAGTAATTGATTCTGAGTCCAAAGCATTTGACCACAGCAACTTGCAGCAGCTACATACTCAGCTTCAGTGGTGGAATTGGCCACAATAGTCTACTTCTTACACTGCCATAAGATAATCCTGCTTTTCAAAAACTGACACCCTCCAGTAGTAGACTTTCTATCCAAGCTAGCCCCAGCATAGTCACTATCAGTATAGGCCACCAAATCAAAAGGTAAATCCTTAGAATACCAAAGGCCCAGTTTAGGATGACGTTTAAGATATCTAAAGATTCTCTTCACAACATTCATGTGTGTTGAGTTAGGTGTAACTTGAAATCTTGCACACACACATACTGAAAACATTATATCGGGCCTAGAAGAAGTGGGGTACATCAAAGATCCAATCATGGATCTATACTGCTTCACATCAACTTTGGGACTTCCATCATCAGGTAGCAGTGGTTTCTGTGTTTCCATAGGTGTACTTGCACTCTTGACATCCTGAAATCCAAACTTCTTTAAGATATCTGCTACATATTTATCTTGAGTGTAAAAATACCATCAGTCTTTTGTTGAACCTGTAGCCCCAAAAAGAAAGTAAGTTCACCTATGGCACTCATCTGAAACTTATCATGCATAAGTTTCTCAAAATTCTTGCAGAGCTCCTTATTTGTTGAGCCAAAGATGATGTCATCTACATATACTTGAACCAGCAAAATATCATCCTTGAGCTTCCTTATGAACAATGTCTTGTCAATCAAGCCTCTCTTAAAACCATTGTCCAACAAATAAGTAGATTGGCAATCATACCATGCCCTAGGAACTTGATGCAACCCATACATTGCCTTTTTAACCCTGTAGACCTTATCAAGATGATTAGGATCTTCAAAACTAGGAGGTTGACAAACATAAACCTCCTCATCAATTGTCCCATATAAAAAGGCACTCATCCATTTGATACACCACAAAATTCTTGAATGAAGCATATGCCAAAAACAATCTAATAGCCTCTATTCTGGCAACAGGAGCAAACACTTCATCATAATCCAGACCTTCTGTTTGTGTGTATCCTTGACCAACCAACCTTGATTTATTCTTAACCACAATCCCCCTTTCATCCCTTTTGTTTCTGAATACCCATTTAGTTCTAATAGCCCTCTTGCCATTTGGTAGATTAACCAATGTCCAAACCTCTTGAAGTCTGAATTATAGCAGTTCTTCTTGCATAGATTCAATCCATCCTTCTTCTCCTAATGCTTCTTCAACTGTCTTGGGCTCCTTCTGTGACAAAAAGCAAGCAAACAGACAATTTTGCAAGTCTTGATGACTGTTTCTTTTATGAAAAGACTTTGCAGAGAAACCTTTTTCAGGAAAGGTTTTAAGATTTTTGGTCCTGCTTCTTGTTTGTACTGGGGTATTCAAATTTCCAAGTACTTAGGGATGATCTTTATATCACTAGGGGGACTTTCTATAATGTGATATCAATTTGAAACAACATCCTTGAAAAAGTCATCCATATTTTCATTATCTGTGTATCCATTTCTTAGGGTATCATTTCTTGTTAGGGGACGGTCATATCTAGTTAGCGGTGTTATCCTAGATACTTGGAACTGGACTTTCACAATTTCTATAATGACACTCTTCCTTATCCAAATCTTTGTTTCCTAAATCCAAATCATCATCAAACAGACGGAACCAGACTTTCCTTCTCTTGAATTCTTTTAGAAGATTCCTTCTTTATAATTTGTTTACGCATCTGATGTCATCCATATTTTATCATCTGCTTAAGTCTCCAGATCGTTTTTAGGGTATAGTTAGAGAGTTAGGGTTTGAGATCGTACCTTTAATGAGGCTAGGATGCCCCTTTTATATACACACGAAATCCTTATTAGTTTCGTGTTCCCAACCTTACGGCTTATCCCGCCTAAGTCGGCCATTGAATACCTATCTCTAAAAATAAGAGATATCCGATATCGTAAGCCATAAGTAACCTCGGGTTGGGCCTTTGTGAGCCAAATTATGGGTTAGCCGTCGATCGGGCTCGCTAGTAGCGGTTATTGGTCGGGTTCGTGACCCAAATGCGGACGGACTATCGTCATCATGTCCCCAGTATAGTATGCGCAGGGTGAAACCAGCGGATGCTAGACTAATAGTTGTAGCCACCAATAGTTCCCACGAAGTGTCGGAGAAGCTTCAAAGGTTCCGCCTAAAATATAAGAGGAATCCAGTCAAGTTAGGTCCAATTCATACCTCTTAAAATAAAAGGTAAAATGTGGGAAAGTGGAAGGGGTGTGTCATGTCAACAAATCCTATCCACACATTTGAAGATAGTGGAATCCACGTGTCAACCATCGCAAGGATATAAAACCCTATATAACTTCTGCCTCCTTTTTACTGTGTTTATCACAGTAAAAAATCATTTCCGCCATTGTTGAAAAGCTTGAATATCTACCAAAAAACCCTTATTATTTCAAAGGTAACAGCGCGTGCGCATTTAAAAACTATATCATGGTCCGTGGTTTAACTGACTTTGCCTCTGACATGACCGAGGATGAACTTCGTGAGTTCACCTCGAATTATTATATCCCGATGGCGCTGCATCCGGTGGTTTCAGCTGCGCAATCGTCAATAGCGGATTTCCCCAAAGGGAAAGTAGGGGTATACACACGTTTCTTCAAATTTACGAATCAACGTATGCCCATATCCTTATTTTTGTGCGACGTGTTAAATTACTATCGTCTGCACATATCTCAGCTTCACTGTATAGGTGCAGCAAAAATAACGAACTTCATGGTTAATTACCGTTTATTGGCGATTAACCCCACTATCTACCTCTTCCGCGCGTTTCACCACACAATGTGGTCAAACGGGTGGGTTTCGTTTGCTAAGCGCACAGGGAGGCTACAATGTTACACTGAGAAACTGGACGCGCTTAGGAACTAGAGGGAAAAAAATTTCTGGGTCGATGCAGCGTTGTTCCCTTGGCACTTCGCATTCTACACCCAAAGTTCGTTGCCAAAGGATGAGCGCCCCCTCCCTGGAACATACAGCGCTGGTGATGCGGATACGATAAACACCAATTTTATTCCCATCAATTCCTACCCCGAGGAATTTTTGGTGCACGTGGGCATCAGTCGCAATTATTTTGGTAGACCTGATGCGGTGCCAACCTTCTTAGACGCGGATGGCCAGGGTGGGTGCTCGTCCTGCGCATCCCTTTTGTTTTATTAATGTGAGCCTCTCTTTTCATCTTTGTACTTTTGTAACCTGTTTGTTGTTTGTTTCTTGCTGCGCAGAGATGGATCTATTCAGCGTTGTGCAATTGGCGAAGCCGCGACAGGTTACTGTAGGGGTGCGCCCGTTAAGAGAGAGGGAAGTCCCTATTCTGGAAGCTACGGCGGGCCGCACTATGGAAATGCAGCTGGAGGAACCGGGTAGTGATTTTTCTGTTGCGCTGGAGGCGACCCCTCTACAAAGCGTGCCCAATCCTAGGGTACCTTCCCCTTTAGTGGAGTCGTCCCATGCAGATGTAGCGGAAAGCATGGAAGATCTCGATGTGGAGATAGAGGAGCCAGGCCAAGGGTTAAAGCGCAAGAGAGAGCGTGCTGGCGACGGTGCAAGCGCATCCAGGAAAAAATGTCCTGTTGTTTTTGACGTGGAGTCGTCATCAGATGATGCCTCGTCCCCTCGCTCCAATGAGACTACTCCCCCCAAGTAATTATTGTCGCCAAATTGCGTATCGCATTTTCTTGTTGTGTTATTAATTCACTTCGTTTTTCGTGCAGTATTGAAGCTATTGGGTTTACTGCTGAGCATTCTGTGGAGTCACCACCTAAGGCAAGTCCCGCTGGCTCTCAGGATCCAAAGGACCAAGGCAGCGAGCCGTTGGCATATGGGGATGTGCCTATGGGCCAGCTAGTTGAGGAGCTTGTTGTAGCTGCTGCGCACCAGGCTACGTTGGTTGCGCAGCTGAAGTCGAGGTATGTCGGGGAGAGCAGCCAGAGCGCACAAAAGGATGAAGAGATTGCGCAGCTGAAGGCGCTTTTAGCTAGTGCTCAGGCTGAAGCAGAGGCAGCGGGCTGTTATTCCCAAAAACTTGCTGAGGAGAAGATGTCTTTGATGATCCAAGTGGGCCAGGAGCGTGCCGCATTAGAGGTTTATAAGGCTAATTGCTCCTGGGCGCTTAAGTATTTGGAGAGTGGGAAAGACGAGTTGTTCTTGCGGTTGGGGGAGTTTGGAGCAACTGTGGGAAGCGCGCTGGAGGAGCAGGAAATGAAGTTGCGTAAGCTCAGCATAGAGTATGACGAGGAGCTGTATCCCCAGCTTGTTTCGATGATTGCTGAGCGCAGGTGGCTTACAGCCATGGTTTGCGCCTTGCTGCCCTTAATACGTTGGAGTCTCGGGAGGTAGTAGACAGATTTGAGGCAGTTTTGCTGTGCGCATTGGCGCGTGGTAAGGCAGAGGTGATAGAGGAACTCCGCGAAGGTGGCCTTCTGAAAGTGCCTGCCGCCTAGGTGCCTAGGTATAGTGATCATGCATACGATGAACTGGTTGCTGCGATGGGGAAGATGAAACTGCTGGAGGAGCTTCCTCATATTGCGCAATTGGAGCGCGACCAAGATTACCCCATCAGTGTGATCATGGAGGGGTTAAGCCTAGCTCGCCACCGTGCTGACGACGCAGAGACGCATCCTGACTTCTTTTTGAAGCCGGATGAGTCGCAGCTGCGAGTGCCTATCTTTGCGCGCCCACGTGATATCCTGAATCCCTTCGCGCTTGAGAAAGAAATCCCTCTGAAAGAATCTTTAGAGGCCCATGCCATGAGGCTTGCCAAGAAGAAGGGCGTGAAAGGAAAGACCATTCTTTGTTCCTAGATCCGATGGGGTACCTGTGAGTGTGGCAACGGTATCGCACCAGGACTCTGATTTGTTGAAGAAGCTGAAGGAGGCTGGGGACGCTGCAAGCCACGTGGAGAGCTCATGTCTTAGGCGTAGCAATAGTATATAGGTTGTAGCTTCTTTGTAAATATCTTTTTGTAAGAACTCGTGGTCCTTAATAAAATTTTCCTTTTGTTGAATGTGTGTTAATGTGAATGTTGTTGCGATTTGTAATGTTTGTACTTAGTTATCTGTTTTTTCATGAAAAACGTGCTTGTTGTCTAAGAATCAAATGGTTGTACAAGCTCAAATAATGAGTGAAGTCCATTATCATGTGTGAAAGTCACATTTTAACATTCTAAGTACTTGTATCATAATCGTGTATGGTGTGATATGCAGCGTACTGTAAATATCATAGTAAGGAGCCAAGAGTCTTGATTCCTGGTTTGTTAAACGCGCACAGTATGCATTGTTGCGCATCCGTCATGGAATGCGCATTTTACTTATTCCAACGTCTTGAAAATAAGGTGTTTAACAAGGATGCATGATCCGATGTTGATTGGTTTGCAACCCTCTTACTCAACGAGTTATTTAGTAGGTTTACTCATCCTTTTACCAACGTGGGTTTATTAAGTGCATGCACGCCATGTAGGCAAAAGATAATATAACAAGAATATTGAGATATTAATAATATGTAAATAACAAATTAAAATGTGTCGCGGAGTTAGCTAGAAACCGCGACGTTTTATTAATACTTGCAAGTTTTGTAAAAGAAGAAAAATTTGCCTAAGTAAAACAGAATGTAAATACACGGATCTTTATTGTGCACTATACTAAAGTACGGGAGTATCCGTGCACTGGGCCGTAGCCGTTCTTAGAGGTAGCAACGTTTGAGATTGCTGACGTTCCATGTGCGTGGTAGCTCGCGTCCATCCATATCACGCAGCTTGTACGCGCCTTTTCCTAATGCTTCAATGACCTCATAAGGTCCTTCCCACTTCGGTCCAAATTTTCCTATATCCTCTGCGTGGCTCGCATCATTGGCACGATATACGAAATTGCCTGGTCTGAATGAGACGCTTCGAACTTTTGCATCGTAGTATCCCTTCTTTTTTGACTTAGCTCGGCCTCACATATGCGCGCTCTTTTTTCCAACAGGTCCAAGTAAATACGCCGTTCATCGTCATTGGTTGTAACATTAACTTCGGCAGTGCGAATGGTTGGCATCCAATTTCGGCTATGACGGCTTCGTCCCATAGACAAGAGAAAAGGGAGTGTCTCCCGTGCTAATTTTGATTGAGGTGCGGTGCGCCCACAAAACATGCGATAGTTCCTCTACCCACCTTCCTTTGTGTTTGTCTAAGCGTGCTTTAATTCCCTCACCTAGACTGCGATTGGCGCGCTCGACCAAACCATTTGTTTGTGGGTGTTTAACTGACGCGAAGTGTTGTGCAATATTCAGTTTCTCGCACCATTCCTTGAAAGGGTTGTCATATAATTGTTTTCCATTGTCCGAGATGATTTCCCCAGGTAATCCGAAAGGCATACGATATTTTCCCAAACAACTCGTTTTACCTGGTTACCTGTGATTTTCGCGATAGCCTTTGCCTCAATCCATTTAGTGAAATAGTCGATAGCTACTATAAGGAATTTCAATCCCCCTGCTGCAACAGGGAAGGGGCCGGCAATGTCGATACCCCATTTATAGAATGGCCATGGTGACGTAATAGGTGTTAGCTCCTGCTGTGGTTGGCGTGGAATAGGTCTGTGAACTTGGCAGTCGCCACACTTTCTGATTAAGTCCCGTGCGTCACGGTGCATCGTAGGCCAGTAGTATCCTGATCCTAAAGCGCGCGCCACAATGAACCGTAGTCCTGAGTGCATACTACATGAACCAGCGTGGATTTCTCAGAGTACGTAATCTACTTGGAGGGGTCCAACACATCGAAGCCATGGTTGTAGAAATGAACGTCGGTATAGTATACCATCCCGAAGTTCGAACCTCTGTGATGTGCGCCACTATCGGGCGTCCTTCTGCTCTTGGGGCAATACTCCCTTGCTTATAAACTCGACTATTGGGGTCATCCATGTAGGACTTTGCTCCTCAATTACCGTGGATATTTCCATCTCTGAGATGGACTTGCTCTTCAGCGTTTCCACCAATACTTGTTTTGCCAGGTGCGCAAAGCTTGTGGATGCAATCTTGCTTAGTTTATCCGCCTTTCTATTTTCCCCTCTAGGAACTTGCTTGATGGTAAACCTGTCGAAACTCTGGATTAGGGACTTGGTCTTGTCGAGGTATTAGATCATATGTTCCTCTTTAGCCACATACTTGCCCAACACGTGGTTGGCCACTAGCTGGGATTCCACATTTGCTTCCAGGTTGCGTATGCCCATTCGAGCTGCAATGCGTAATCCAGCGATCAGGGCTTCATATTCTGCCTTGTTGTTTGTGGCTGTGAATTCGAAACGCAGTGCGTAAGTGATTTCCATTCCTTCTGGACTTGTGAGGATAAGGCCTGCGCCTGACCCGTCTATGCATGAAGATCCGTCCGTGAACAAGATCCATGGTTCTTGTAGTTCCACCTTGCTTTGTGAAGGTGCATCATCAGTGTTCGTTTTTTCGATGATGAAGTCTGCTAGTATCTGCCCCTTAACCGCAGTACGTGGTCTGTAGGAAATGTTATGCTCACCTAGCAACACACTCCACTTCTGTAGACGTCCCGATGCGTCAGGTTTGGAGATAATTTGCTTGATAGGCTGGTCGGTAATCACCGCTATTGGGTGCGCCTGGAAGTACCTGCGTAGCCGTTTGGCAGCGAATACTAATGCTAGGACCAACTTTTCCATTGCGCTGTAGTTAATCTCCATTTTCTTGAGTGATTTGCTTACAAAATACACCGGTGTTTGCACTGAATTTCTGTCTGTTAGTAGCACTACGCTGACTGCTCCATGGGTTGCTGACAAATACATAATTAATTCTTCCCCTGGGCGAGGCGCAACTAGCGTGAGGAGTGCTGCTAAATGCGTTTAAGTTGTATGAAAGCTTCTTCTGCTTTCGTAGTCCAGCGAAAATCTCCCTTTTTGTACACTTCTTGAGTGTTTTGAAGAGAGGGAGTGACTTGTCTGCTGATTTGGACAAAAATCTATTCAAACCGGCAAGTTTTCCGTTTAGAGATTGGACTTCTTTCAACGTGCGTGGTGAAGGAAGTTGGATGACAGCCTTCATTTTTTCTGGACACGGTTTGATGCCATCGGGCTCTATCGATATCGAGGAACATGCCTTCTGTAGCGCCAAAAGTGCATTTCTTAGGATTTAGCTTCATGTTGATCTTTTGTAGTGTCTTAAATGTTTCCTCAATGTCACGCACAATTCATCTTCTCGTATGGATTTTTATTACAAGGTCGTCAACATAAACCTCTAGTTGCATGCACCCCACGTCTTTCAAATGCGTTATCTACCAATGGCTTGGTAGGTGGCACCCTGCGTTCTTTAAGCCAAAGGGAATTTTAGTATAACAATAAACGCCTTGGCTTGTATGGAAGGCCGTTTTTTCCTCATCTTCCTTAGCCATCTGGATTTGGTGGTATCCTTTGTATGCGTCCAGGAAGCATTTAAGTGGGTATCCACACAAAGATTCTACCTTCCAGTCTATCTCCGGTAGCGGGTAGCAGTCTTGTGGACATGCCTTGTTGAGATCTGTGAAGTCCACGCACATCCTCCAACTACCATCGCTCTTCTTGACCATCACGGGTTGGAAAGCCGGTCATGGTAGTAGACCTCCCACATGATACCGCATCCACAAGTTTATGTACTTTTTCCAGAATTGGTTGTGCTCTTCTGGAGCCTTGCCGCGCTTCTTCGTCGATGGGGGTATCCTTGTCGGATTCGCAACTTGTGTTCTGTCGAGCATGGTACACGGTCATGTGCTTTGGTTCCCATGCAAAGATATCCGTGTTCTTTTGCAAGAGCGCATACACCTCCCCGCCGTTATCGGATAGCGATCCCCGATCGATACTTCTTGCCTCGTAATCGGGATGAATTGCCACCCCCATGGTTAGGCACTTTAGTTAGTACTGCGCTGTTGCGGGATGTGTGCCATTTCACATGTAATTGTGTTACATTTTCCAGGTGATACTGTGGTATTGTAGAGTAACAATGCCTCCCTCCACCGAATTTGAGCATCCCATGTCGATTTGTAGACGGTGCTGCGCGTATGGCTGAAATCCTGGTCTACCAATAATGCCATTGTATAGTGAAGGGGATTTGATCACCATAAAAGTCATCCAGGCGTCGGAGGTGTTCCTTATTGCCAACACGACTAGTAGCGTATTTGCCCCATGGGCCATATCTTTTCTCCTGTAAAACCAGTCAACGACGTCCCGAGGCTTACCGACTTACCATATCTCGTGTCGCAGCTCGTTTGAAACAGTGTTCATACATTATATCTGCGGATGCACCTCCATCAATATACATGCGGTGGATATCGTGACCCCCTGCGTAGATTTCAATGGTGAGCGGTTCTACCACTGTGTTGTCCGCAGCCAGGGTGGGGAAAGAGATTTTACTTCCATGGGAAAACTTTTGGTTGATCTTCTGCCTAGTCATTCGCTGCCATGATTGTATCATGTAGATGGTATCAGCCTTATCTTTGGGTACTTCTTTCTTGTTTCTAGTCTTTTGCTTATCTTTCCCTTCCTTGATGTTTTTAACCAAATGGTCCAATATGCCTTCTTTTACTAGTTTATCAATTAGTTGGCGCAATTGGACACATTCATTGGTTGTGTGGCCCTTCTTTCCATGATGTGGAAAACTAGAAGGGGGGGGGGTTGAATAGTTTTACCAATTTAAAACTTCCTTTTAAATGTTTAGATCGACTTATGTCAATCTATTTGGTTGTTTATGTTGGACGTTGATAGATAGATATATAAACGTGTAATGAAAGATAAAGAGTAAGAAGCACATCACCACGACACAAGTTATTTATAGTGGTTCGGCTACAAGGACACCTTCCTTGCCCTACTCCACTCCCCAAGTCACCTACTCGAGAGTTCGTAAGCACTACACCAACTCCTTGTGGCGGAAAAGCCTTCACAACGTTGGTTAACCTTTTTCCGGTACAAAGCTAAATACCGAGTTCTTTCACACCAAGGTGAACCACACCTAACACAACGTCGCCTACCCTTTATACGGTGCTAGGCTAACCACCGAGTTCTTTCACACCTTAGGAGAACTAATCCTATCACAACGTCGCCTACCCTTTATTAGGTACTAGGCTAAGCACCTAGTTCCATTACTATGGAGGAACTACTACCCTTCACGACACAACACCTAATCTCAAGGAGATCTACTCCTTGTTACAACACCATCAAGGATATCACCATCCTTGTAAATAAACAAATACTTATATGTATAACGATGCACCTCATCGATTATACGACCTAGGCATTTCTTCACAAATGCTACCTGATTTGATTCTTTGGCATCCTTCACTAATGCCTTTGACACAACGCTTGGCACCCTTCACTAATGCCTTCGTCTTGACACTTTCGGCATTCTTCACTAATGCTTTGACACGGATGATGAGCACCTTTCACTAATGCTTTCATCTTGACACTTTCGGCATTCTTCACTAATGCCTTCAACCCAACATCTATATAGAAAGGAAGAACTATCAACAAGAGAACCTTAGTTGTCTTGATGATGACGAAGCTTGGCAACTCATGGACTTGAGCTTGCACGTCTTCAAGAAGTGGTGATCTCTCCTTTAAGAGGAACCTAGAAGATCACACAAAAACAAAAGACATACTACATAGATCACTTAGATCTGAAGTTAGAGGGTTAGAATACTTTGGGGAAGTATGTGTGTGAAGTCATGTCTAGAGAGGAAGAAATGACTCTCTATTTATAGAGAAAATTCTCTACTGTTCCTCGGATCCCACGGATCCCTTCCACTTGGGATCCGGCTAGCACAAAGCCAGGGATCCGTGGAACGCTCCTCTTTGCCCATGGGTATTTTTGGTTATGGGTCATGGGTCATGGGTTATGGGTTGATCCATGGTTTTCTTTCTAGATACAATGTATCTTAAGGATACAATGAACTTGGTTAAGTGGTATAAATAAAACCATGGGTTATGGGTCAAAACCATTAGCTAGTTTATTACCCATTTTAGTATTTACATGTTTTTACCCATTTTAGCATATACTTAGTTTTTACCCATTTTAGTATACTTAGTTCAAGTATATGTTTAACCCAATATGTAAACACTAGTTGTTGTACATATGTATCTAAATCATAAAATCACTTATACTTGTTTTAGTGTTTTATGTGAAAGCGTAAGTGTGTTAGAAAACTATTAGTCCAAACCATTTACGTATTTTATTTGTTTCGTTAAAATGATTTTACTTTTGTTATCGACAAAACATTAGAAGATCGTAAAATATAAATAAACGTTTTTACGGCTTATTTGTATTAACAATCTCCCCTTTTGTTGATGACAAAACATAAAATTATTTTAAGGAAAAACTAAAATTCGTAAAAATTTGAATTTGTAGTTTTTACTTTCTTCTCCCCCTTTTGTCGAAACAAAAAGTGTTAAAAGAAACTAACACAATTTTTATAAAAGAAAAAAATGTAAAAATGTACATAGAGCAAGTGACGGGGATGGTACTCGTCTTAACTCCCCCTTGACGAGTCCATCGTTTTGAAAAAAGGCGTCAAGGACATATCGTAAAATAAACTAATTGTGTTTGCAATTAAGTTTGCAAATGGTTCGTCTAAGTGACGAAAGCGTGCTCCCCCTTGAATATTGCAATATTGCAATGGGGTGTCATGAAGTGTAATCCAAAATTGGATTAAGTTTCAAATGATTTTGCAATGATGTTTGACACAAAGCTCCCCCTAGCTTTATGGTGTTAATATCTTCATGTGTATTTTGAATAACTACAAAACAATGGTTAGAAAACAAGAGTATAATGCATAATTTCCTGCAAATAAGACTCAAGTTAGTAGAAATTTGTGCTTCTGTACCACGGATCCCACGGTTCCCTTCTTGTAGGGATCCGTCTAGTTGTTGTGGAGGGATCCGGCTATCTGGTGATAGTTTCTTCAGCAATGAAGAAATGTCAAGTAATGCTAATGAGGAAATGAGATATATATACAATATAACAAGCACAACACATAAAATAATCATAGCATATAGATATTCATTCAATAAAACAAGAGATATACAACCAAATCTCTAAAACTAAGAGAATGAACTAGCCAAACAAGTGCTACTAATGCTAATCTCATTACTAGACTTAGAATGTGACAATGTGCTTAAGTCTAGGGATGAGTGGACTTGTTGAATTGATCCAACTTTGTAAGAAGATGATTGAACATGAAATGTATCTCATTTCGTACTTCTTGAACAAGTCCTTGAGTTTTTAGACAATTTGGGCAAATATTGTCTTGGTTTGGCCCCGGAGAGAAATGGATGTTTTGAGGGGACTCAATGTGTGTTTGAGGGTCTTCATTTTGAGAAGTAGGGAGAGGTTCTAAAAATGAGGGTGGCAATGGAACTTCTTCCATATGATCAAGGTTGTTCCTTGTCTCCCATGATGGGCTAGTTGGTGTTGTAGGTGGTTCCCGATTCAATGAAAAGGTTGGTGAATGGGAGTTTCTTGGTGGTGAATGGAACAATGAATATATGTTTGGATGAGGAAGAGGCTCATTCAAGGAGTGTAGTCCATTCTCAATGAATGAAGGTTTTGATGGCTTGATAGAACTAGCCATATTTGGTTTAGAACTAGATGATCCTTTATCTAGTTGGAAAGGTTTGATGCTAATCCTTGCGGTTCTCTTGGCTTTTGTTGGATGGGTTCGACGAGGTGGGATTCTAGAGTCATTATCTCTAATGGGAGATGTTTCGGTGGATGAAATTTCATGAATCATTTGACCCTTTCTTTTGGATGATCCTATGTTTGAGGAGTTGTTGCTAAGAGCCTTTGTCATGGTGATGAAAATGCTAATGCGAGCTTCTAATTTCTGATTTTTGAAAGGTAATTGAGGATGGTGCCATAAACCTAAGATTGTTTGGTTTATAAAGAATAATTTGAGTTTGGGAATTAAATTCTTGACCACTTAGAAGACTAAGCATGCTCTTGAGGTTTTGATCAGCTCTAGGAGGATAATTAATGTATGCTAAGAGTGGTTAGAGAACCAAAGGGTGACTTGAATTTAAATATGGAAGCTGAGTTATGCATTCTGCATCTACGGATCCCGCGGATTAAAGACTAGGGATCCGGCTATCAGACAAGGTCTAGGTGAAATCATTATGCTTTTGTAAGGTTTGTTATTAATGAATTTCGAGGGTTTGACTTAATTTTGAAGTCTTTAGCTGTTGGATATCTCAAATCCTTCACCATAACAAGTAATGGTGCTTAATGATGGTTTTGGCCAAGAAAATTTGACCTTGGGTAGTCTAACTGTTTAATTTGATGTGGAGAAATGGTGATAACAAGTCCTAGAAGTCAGGTGATGTCCTAATAGGAATTTACTAAAATCCTTAAAAATAAGAAGAAATAAAAAGCTAGTTTTTTACCCTAATTTTGATTAAAAGATGGGTGAGATCAATTTGCTAAAATTGAAAGATATACCTAACTAAGTGCTATCAAGCGTGATAGATAATGTGTGAGTGTTGGAGCGGAATTATGGTGAGTTTTGACTAGTTGAAAAATCAAAAATATTTCAAAGATGTATCCTAGATAAGCCATGGATGAGAGTGAGATTTTCAACTATTTGATAAAGACTTAGTTGGCTCTAGTATCTTATATTTGACTTGTTAGAAGTGATCTAATAGACTGTTTTGATGTAGCCAAATCTGTATTTCATATCAGATGCTACGGATCCCGCGGTTCCCTTATGGGAGGGATCCGGCCAGTTCAAAAGCTGGGATTTGCCTACTGCAGATCAGAGAGCTTTCAGGAAATGTGCATCTTTGCACTTTATATCAAATGCTTTTCCTAGTTGTTTCTACGGGGACTAAATACAATAACGCAACTAATATAGTGTATACCAAGGTAGGAAGAGCTAGAATTCTTAGAATGAGTGACGACAACCACTCTAGGGGTCGTAAAATCTCATTTCCCAGGTACCTACGTTAGGATTGTTTAATGCCACGATATGGCAATACCTACAAACTACAAGCATAATTAAAAATGTTTACAAATCATTGTCTTGAAATTGTTCATCATAAGTTTGATTCTTCAAACTTTACCTTTCTCCTCCTTCTTCACTTCTTTACCCGTCCTCCACTCTTTATCGAACTATCTTCACTTCTTCTTCTTCAAGAAATTGGCGAAGCATTTGAAGATTCCCTTGGTTTGTTGCCATTCGGGTGATTCATTAGGGATGTTTGGCAATTGGTTGATGTAGTCCAAGGGGTCAAGATCGATATTTGCGAGTGGGTTGCTACTACTTCCTTCACCTCCACCTTCTCCTTGCCTTTCCCTTTCGTCCGAGGAGTCCGTGGGTGGGTTTGGTCTCTTGCCGTCCACCATAAACCTTGTTGTTCTACCCTCGGTTAATGGTACCATAACCTTATTGCAAAAGCTATGATCAAGGGATTGTGGAGAAGGGTCTAAAGCAAAGATGAATTTGGCGAGACGGGTTAAAAGCATTGCATACGGAAGCACCATCTTGTCCATGCTTCTAACACTTGCCATTATTTTGACCATGTAGTAGGCAAGGTTGAATTGAGTATTGGTCACTAGGCAATAGATCATGAAGCTTAGACATGCGTTGGGGTGGTCCTTGTTTCCTACTAGGCACACCACATTTTCTCTTATCACATCCTCCCACTTCCTATACAATCCATACATTTCTAAAATCTCCTTTTGAAAAGGATCCCTATGGATCACTTTTGACTTCCTTATGACTCTTGATGGTGAGGCTCTCGGCATGAACACGGTGTCCCTCACCGTGGTTGCTTCCGGGATCAAGGTGTAGTAAATGTCGTGATGATCAACCATTGTGTGTAGTTGTTCCAAAGACCATTCATTGGAGTACATACAAACACCTTGATACGAAACCCCTATAATTCTTCCAAACTCTACAAGTGAAAGACTAAACTCTCGCTCATTGATGGTGAATTCAATTGAGATGGTCCCATCATCATTTCTAATTATACCCATTGTCTTGTAGAATTCAAGCACAAAGACCGGGCAAATTTCCTCGTTTATGTCCAATAAACAATCAAATCCAATAGTTGCAAAAACTTCCCTTACGTCGGTATTTGCAAGAAATGATGGATCAACAACTCTCCCTTCATGAAATAGTCTCCTTTCAAGCAACTTAAAGGCCTTTCTATCGTCCGGACTTAGACCATTTTTCCTATGATACATGGGTATGTGGCGGTGTCTTGGTAATCTTGTTGCTTGTTGCTTGGCATGATTGTTCCTAAACAATGCAACCACAATGTGGTGTTAATTGTGAATAGTAACCTAAAGGGTTTGATCACAATTTTGTCTCAATTCATTTTATTGAATTCAAGAAATGAGTTTAATTTGTATTAACAATGTTAATTCTTTGATTTGATTTATCTTAGAAAACAATGTGATAACAAATCATGACAAACCCACTTGAACCCAACCTCTAAAATGAAGAACTTGTAATCCTAGTAATCAAAGAATGAAATCAACAATGTAGTGAAGATTATACTTACACAAGTGATTGTTATGCTTGAGAGAGATGATCAAGTTGCTCCTATGAACAGTAGTTAGGTTTTTGTTCGTGAGTCTTTAAGGGGAAAGTATGATTGTGGAACATCCACAATGATCATTTTTAGCTTATACTCGCTCTTCTGTTTCACGGATCCCGCGGATCCCTCTCATTTGGGATCCGGCTAGTGTAAACTGAGGGATCCGGCATAACAGCAAAAATCAGCTCAAACATTCCTTGATAACTATGGTTTGGGAGTTCTAAAAAACCTAATGTTTTGGTGTTAAGGTTCTAAAACTTGTGATTTGAGGTTTTTGAAGATTCAGTACTATTCCTATTAGACGAGGTTCCCTTTTTAAGAATTAGTCATAATTCTTGGGAAGCTTTTCAAACATTATAATAAAATCCCATTTTATTATAATATAAGAAGTTTCACATGGAAATTTATTGACATAGATGAAGTGTCAATAAATTATTTGTGATGAATAATGATAATGGTTATCAAATAACCAAAATGTCATTATTACGAAATCATAGTGTAGTCTCTACAAATAAGTTGAAGAATACTATTCTTGATGATGACTTTAATATAGATAACTACTAGAGCAATTACTAATAAATCATGCAACTAAGATTTCAATAATAAAATTAAAAGCAAGTGATTAGTAATCATACCTTGGCTAAATATTCTTTTTAAGAAAAAAAGTATTTAGATGTTTTGTGATCTTCTTGGAAATTCCAGATTTTTGTTGTAAGAATACTAAACATTCTTTTTGCGAAAGGAAATATTTAGATAAATTCTTTATGCTCTTCTTGGTAACTCCAAATCCAAGTATGGAGAATGCTTAAGAAAAAGAATGTTAGAGCATTCTATCATTGTCCAACAATAAACAATATAGTGATTTTAAGATATGACAAAGATAATCCTTCTTTGTAGTTTTCAAACATACATGGATCGTATCAAGTTTTTAAAGTACAACATACTCTAAGAAACTTGGTAACGAAGCTCTGATGCCAATTGTGGAAAACTAGAAGGGGGGTTGAATAGTTTTACCAATTTAAAACTTCCTTTTAAATATTTAGATCGACTTATGTCAATCTATTTGGTTGTTTATGTTGGACGTTGATAGATAGATATATAAACGTGTAATGAAAGATAAAGAGTAAGAAGCACATCACCACGACACAAGTTATTTATAGTGGTTCGGCAACAAGGACACCTTCCTTCCCCTACTCCACTCCCCGAGTCACCTACTCGAGAGTTCGTAAGCACTACACAAACTCCTTATGGCGAAGAAGCCTTCACAACGTTAACAACCTTTTCCGGTACAAAGCTAAATACCGATTTCTTTCACACCAAGGTGAACCACACCTAACACAACGTCGCCTACCCTTTATACGGTGCTAGGCTAACCACCGAGTTCTTTCACACCTTAGGAGAACTAATCCTATCACAACGTCGCCTACCCTTTATTAGGTACTAGGCTAAGCACCTAGTTCCATTACTATGGAGGAACTACTACCCTTCACGACACAACACCTAATCTCAAGGGGATCTACTCCTTGTTACAACACCATCAAGGATATCACCATCCTTGTAAATAAAAAAAATACTTATATGTATAACGATGCACCTCATTGATTATACGACCTAGGCATTCTTCACAAATGCTACTTGATTTGATTCTTTGGCATCCTTCACTAATGCCTTTGACACAACGCTTGGCACCCATCACTAATGCCTTCGTCTTGACACTTTGGGCATTCTTCACTAATGCTTTGACACGGATGATGAGCACCTTTCACTAATGCTTTCATCTTGACACTTTCGGCATTCTTCACTAATGCCTTCAACCCAACATCTATAGAGAGAGGAAGAACTATCAACAAGAGAACCTTAGTTGTCTTGATGATGAGGCTTGGCAACTCATGGACTTGAGCTTGCACGTCTTCAAGAAGTGGTGATCTCTCCTTTAAGAAGAACCTAGAAGATCACACAAAAACAAAAGACAAACTACATAGATCACTTAGATCTGAGGTTAGAGGGTTAGAATACTTTGGGGAAGTATGTGTGTAAAGTCATGTCTAGAGGAAGAAATGGCTCTCTATTTATAGAGAAAATTCTCTACTGTTCCCGGATCCCACGGATCCCTTCCACTTGGGATCCGGCTAGCACAAAGCCAGGGATCCGTGGAACGCTCCTCTTTGCCCATGGGTATTTTTGGTTATGGGTCATGGGTCATGGGTTATGGGTTGATCCATGGTTTTCTTTCTAGATACAATGTATCTTAAGGATACAATGAACTTGGTTAAGTGGTATAAATAAAACCATGGGTTATGGGTCAAAACCATTAGCTAGTTTATTACCCATTTTAGTATTTACATGTTTTTACCCATTTTAGCATATACTTAGTTTTTACCCATTTTAGTATACTTGGTTTAAGTATATGTTTAACCCAATATGTAAACACTAGTTGTTGTACATATGTATCTAAATCATAAAATCACTTATACTTGTTTTAGTGTTTTATGTGAAAGTGTAAGTGTGTTAGAAAACTATTAGTCCAAACCATTTACGAATTTTATTTGTTTCGTTAAAATGATTTTACTTTTGTTATCGACAAAACATTAGAAGATCGTAAAATATAAATAAACGTTTTTAGGGTTTATTTGTATTAACACATGATAGTCGCAGTATCCGCTCCCCACGCGCCGATCTTCTAGGGTGCGCATTGGTGGGGGCCTCGGGAAGTTCGCGCCTTCCGTCGCGAATATCTCCTTTGGAGTCTTGGTTAGCGGAGTATATATGTCGTTATCTCGTCCGCTCCACTGGCCGCGGTAGTTCTTGTTGCGGTTGCTACTCTGGTCAATGGATTGTCTCCGAGGTTGTTCGTGTGATCTATAGTTTGAGTAGCCTTTCTTCTGTCTGCGCAGCTATCTCTGGATAAAGGACCTTGTGGGCTTCATAAGTTCATCAAAGGTTTGGGGGACTCTGTCGTTCAGCCTTTTGATGAGTTCGGGTTGATCCCGTTCATGAATCCTGAGATCTTTAGTATTTCAGGGCATGCCTTGACATGTATGCACTCATCTTTGTAGCGCTCCACATAAGCGCTTGTAGATTCCCCCTGGCGATGTTTAACTCTGGAAAGTTTGACAGGGTTTTTGGCGCACTTCTTCCTTAGAGTAAAGTTCAGGCGAAACGCCTTCCGCAACTCTTCAAACCCATCAATGCTTCTGCGTGGAAGCTTACTGAACCAGTTTCGTGCATTTCCCACTAATGTGGAATTGAACATGTGGCACCACACAGGTTGTGGCCAATTTTCTATGGTAGCAGCTGATTCGAAAAATTTTAGGTGATCGTCCGGATCACCTGTTCCATCGTAGGTTTTCACATTGGCGGGCATGTGCCTTCTCTTATTTTCTGATAAATCACTGATGCGTCGAGTGAACACATCCACCTTTTGGCGGCCAAAGGAAGAGACATATCTTCCTCCTCTTGGTCGCGATATCTTCCCCTGGACTTCCAATGTCCTGTTTCGCTATCCTCGTTGTCCGAGGAATTATCAAGGAACGAGCTTTTTGACTGTCGGCGCTTGCGCCGACCATCCGAGTCTCACTAGAGGACGAGCTTCCCTCTTTCGGCGCTTGCGCCGACATCCTCGAGAATCCGAGCTTGAAGAGCTTCCACTTGCGGAATACCGTCATCCAAGTTTGTCATGGACCCTGCGGCTGCGAAGCCTAGCGTAGATATTGGTATGTCGTCTGTCCTCTTCGTGCTCTTCTAGATACTGCAAGTCAGCTGCTTCATCGTTCTCAACTCTACTCCCAATCCTGGTAAACACTGGGGGTCGGCGGCTATCTTTCCCGCGCCTCTTCTTCTGATGGCGCGATGGGGATGCTTCATACTATGTGTCGAAGTTTAGTCAGGCTTTTAGGCTCTGGCTCGACCTCTTTTTCGCCTCCTCTTGCATGAGGGTAGCCAAGGTTTCGTAGTTTTGAAACACGAAGTCACTTGGCGCTAATTCAGGCATGACTTCTTCTAGCGCGAGAGTGTTTGTTCCTACATCTGGACTTCTATTTCGGAGAGGTGCGTCTGGCGTTTTTGTGAGGTCCTTTTCTGGTACCGACTGCAGGGGAGTGGTAAAAAGGTTACGCAGTGGATCTTCTACGTTGGTTGTTGTTGTGGTGGTATGGGTTGTCCCGTCGTGGTTCCGCTGCAGGGAAGACCATATTTGGGCTTGACCCTTGGTTTCTAGCCATACTGGTTGTTCCAGAGGCTTGCTTAGAGGCCTATCCGCTTTGCTGTTTCTTCCCTTGTAGCTCACCGTACGATCGCTGATTTAGGTTTCCTTGCTTTGTCATTCTAGTTCTTAGTGATTGGTCCCACGGATGGCGCCACTTCTTGATACAAAATTTGGGCGTTCCTTGTTTGGTCTCCGGTTCCCGTATCAATTGGACCTTAATGCTTGAGACCTGCGCACTAAGAAGACAGAAAACACCGTTAGGCTTACCGTGGGATTGTCTCCCACGATTATCCTCCGGCGTGAGAGTAAGTAATCGGTTTTAGGGTATAGTTGAGAGTTAGGGTTTTAGATCGTACCTTTAATGAGGGCTAGGATGCCCTTTATATACACACGAAATCCTTATTAGTTTCGTGTTCCCCAACCTTCAGTATCCCGCCTAAGTCGGCCATTGAATACCTATCTCTAAAAATAAGAGATATCTGATATCGTAAGCCATAAGTAACCTCGGGTTGGGCCTTCGTGAGCCCAAACCGTTACCGGGTTAGCCCAGTCGTATCGGGCTCGCTAGTAGCGGTTATTGGTCAGGTTCATGACCCGAATGCGGATTATACGTCATCATGTCCCCCCAGTCTAGTATGCACAGGGTGAAACCCGCGGATGCTAGACTAATAGTTGTAGCCAATAGTTCCCAAGGCATATCGGAGAAGCTTCAAAGGTTCCCGCCTAAAATATAAGAGGAATACAGTCAAGTTAGGTCCAATTCATACCTCATAAAACGTGGGAAAGTGGAAGGGGTGTGTCATGTCAACAAATCCTATCCACACATTTGAAGATAGTGGAATCCACGTGTCAACCATCTCGGGGATATAAAACCCTATATAACTTCTGCCTCCTTTTTACTGTGTTTATCACAGTAAAAAATCATTTCCGCCATTGTTGAAAAGCTTTAATATCTACCAATAAACCCTTATTATTTCAAAGGTAACAGCGCGTGCGCATTTAAAAACTATATCATGGTCCGTGGTTTAACTGACTTTGCCTCTGACATGACCGAGGATGAACTTCGTGAGTTCACCTCGAATTATTATATCCCGATGGCGCTGCATTCGGTGGTTCCGGCTGCGCAATCGTCAATAGCAGATTTCCCCGAAGGGAAAGTAGGGGTATACACACGTTTCTTCGAATTTGCGAATCAACATGTGGCCATATCCTTATTTTTGTGCGACGTGTTAAATTACTATCGTCTGCACATATCTCAGCTGCACTGTATAGGTGCAGCAAAAATAACGAACTTCGAGGTTAATTACCATTTATTGGCGATTAACCCCACTATCTACCTCTTCCGTGCGTTTTACCACACAACGTGGTCAAACGGGTGGGTTTCGTTTGCTAAGCGCACAGGGAGGCTACAATGTTACACTGAGAAACTGGACGTGCTTAGGAACTAGAGGGAAAAAAATTTCTGGGTCTATGAAGCGTTGTTCCCTTGGCACTTCGCATTCTACACCCAAAGTTCGCTGCCAAAGGATGAGCCTCCTGGAACATACAGCGCTCGTGATGCGGATACGATAAACACCAATCATATTCCCATCAATTCCTACCCCTAGGAATTTTTGGTGCATGTGGGCATCAGTCGCAATTATTTTGGTAGACCTGATGCGGTGCCAACCTTCTTCGACGCGGATGGCCAGGTTGGGTGCTCGTCCTGCGCATCCCATTTGTTTTATTAATGTGAGCCTCTCTTTTCATCTTTGTACTTTTGTAACCTGTTTGTTGTTTGTTTCTTGCTGCGCAGAGATGGATCTATTCAGTGTTGTGCAATTGGCTAAGCCGCGCCAGGTTACTGTAGGGGTGCGCCCGTTGAGAGAGGGGGAAGTCCCTATTCTGGAAGCTACGGCGGGCCGCACTATGGAAATGCAGCTGGAGGAACCGGGGGTGATTCTTCCATTGCGCTGGAGGCGACCCCTCTACAAAGCGTGCCCAGTCCTAGGGTACCTTCCCCTTTAGTGGATCCGTCCCACGCAGATGTAGCGGAAAGCATGGAAGATCTCGATGTGGAGACAGAGGAGCCAGGCCAAGGGTTAAAGCGCAAGAGAGCGCGTGGTGGCGACGGTGCAAGCGCATCCAGGAAAAAACGTCCTGTCGTTTTTGACGTGGAGTCATCATCAGATGATGCTTTGCCCCCTCGCTCCAATGAGACTACTACCCCGCAAGTAAGTATTGTCGCCAAATCGCGTATCGCATTTTCTGGTTGTGTTATTAATTCACTTCATTTTTCGTGCAGTATTGAAGCTATTGGGTTTACTGCTGAGCATTCTGTGGAGTCACCACCTAAGGCAAGTCCCGCTGGCTCTCAGGATCCAAAGGACCAAGGCAGCCGGTTGGCATCTGGGGATGTGCCTATGGGCCAGCTAGTTGAGGATCTTGTTGTAGCTGTTGCGCACCAGGCTACGTTGGTTGCGCAGCTGAAGTCGAGGTATGTCGGGGAGAGCAGCCAGAGCGCACAAAAGGATGAAGAGATTGCGCAGCTGAAGGAACTTTTAGCCAGTGCTCAGGCTGAAGCAGAGGCAGCGGGTTGTTATTCCCAAAAACTTGCTGAGGAGAAGATGTCTTTGTGAGGTCCTTTTCTGGTATCGACTGCAGGGGAGTGGTAAAAAGGTTACGCAGTGGATCTTCTACGTTGGTTGTTGTTGTGGTGGTATGGGTTGTCCCCGTACATGGTTTCACTGCAGGGAAGACCAGATCTGGGCTTGAACCTTGGTTTCTAGCCATACTGGTTGTTCCAGAGGCTTGCTTAGAGGCCGATCCGCTTTCCTGTTTCTTCCCTTGTAGGTCACCGTGCGATCGCTGATTTAGGTTTCCTTGCTTTGTCATTCTAGTTCTTAGTGATTAGTCCCACGGATGGCGCCACATGTTGATACAAAATTTGGGCGTTCCGTGTTTGGTCTCCGGTTCCCGTATCAATTGGATCTTAATGCTTGAGACTTGCGCACTAAGAAGACAGAAAACACCGTTAGGCTTACCGTAGGATTGTCTCCCACAATTATCCTCCGGCGTGAGAGTAAGTAATCAGTTTTAGGGTATAGTTGAGAGTTAGGGTTTTGAGATCGTACCTTTAATGAGGGCTAGGATGCCCCTTATATACACACATGAAATCCTTATTAGTTTCGTGTTCTCCAACCTTCGGCGTATCCCGCCTAAGTCGGCCATTGAATACCTATCTCTAAAAATAAGAGATATCTGATATCGTAAGCCATAAGTAACCTCGGGTTGGGCCTTCGTGAGCCCAAACCGTTACCGGGTTAGCCCAGTCGTATCGAGCTCGCTAGTAGCGGTTTTGGTCGGGTTCGTGACCCGATTGCGGACTATACGTCATCATTAAGGCTCAGAGCAAAGGTATTATAATCAAAGCTAATATAAAAAAGATGTGTACGAATCATGAGAAACCTTAAGAGATAAGGTCAGAATATATGTACCTTATTCGACAGCAAAGACAAACACAAACAGATGAAATCACAAGACACGAAAAATCACTCCTTCGTTGAGGGATCTACAGAAGTGAAAGGATATACATTTTTTAGATTTAGTTAAAGTGTATTACTCCCGATTAATTCTTTTAGGGTTTATGAGAATATTTCCATTTTTAGTAAGTTCCCAAATATAGTAACTTTCCTTATTTAGTAAGTTTCAACTTTAAGTAACTTAACCATTTAAGTAACTTTCCATTTTAGGTAACTTTATATTTTAGGAAGGTTTCCTGATTTAGTAAATTTCCATAATAAGTAACTTTCCAAAAATAGCAGTTTTCCATAATTAGCAGGTTTAGTCATTTATGATATAATTAATGTCAAATTAGGTTAAAATGATGAACATGATTATTATTATGGTTTAGGGTTCATTTATGACAAGTTATAATAGTTTAGGGTCTAAAGTGTCATTATCACAAAGTATAGGGTTAAAAGTGTAAATATCACAAGTTTACTTAATTTACGAATTAATCCACTCATTTACCATATTAATGAGCAAAACCCCTTCATGTTTTATAAATTCTTATTAAGTCCTTTTCTTTTTATTAGAACCAAAACTCTTGAAACCCTAACGAGCTCGAAACCCAATTCTATTTTAGGCGAGTCGAAACCAATCCCTAAACAAAGTTATAGTGACCCTCTTTAGTGTGTGACCCTAGTCGTGTCATGCCTCAATTCCCCATCAATTCATACGACCCAACAAAACAATTCGAGACATTCACATAGATCATTAGCGATACAAAATAAGTCGAGACATAAACACGTTTCTTATTATTCTACTTTAGCTTGATACAAGATAAATGAAACATGATTATGTCGTATAAAGGTAGGTCAAATATATTTCAAAATAGCAGGTTAATATGGGTCGAATACATGCTTCACATATTCGTTATTTTATGTGCCTCATTATGATTTTATGTGACTTTTAACGTTTATCATTTTATGTGAGATATCAAAACGTGAACATGCATGCTACGATTAGGGCACACGACACAAAATCAAAATAAAGCAATAAGAAGGAAAATTGAAACAAGATCGTGATATGATACCCTAGTTGCGTAATCGAGAGAAAAACGAGAACCAAGGGACACAAGAATCCATGACCCAGCTCCTTCGAACCAATCCCACGACCATCAGCACCTCTTTGAAACACCTTCTCCTTTGCACCTTGCCTTGTGGTCGAATGAAAGAAGGAAGAAAAACAATGTGTGCTGTCACTTTGTTATTAGGGTTTTATGTGTTTTTGAATGTGTGAATGGTAGGTTAAACATTGAGAGGTAAAATGGGGATATAGGGGTTCGGTTGCCGAGCAAAGAGGGGGATACCTAAGACCAAATCCAAGTTTAGATAGGCTTTTATTTAAGTTATAATGTCCTTGTAGTTCATGTAAAAATTTTGGCCCATGCTCTCTAAGAAAACGTGTGATATGATTTTAGACATAAGGTATGTCGATTTTATTTATCTTGTATAAGTTCAAGTGTTATCTCTTTGACGACAATGTGGGTTTAGGTTTGATAATTATTGTTAGGAATTAGAATATTCAGTCATTAAAGAGTCGGTCACCTCAAGTATATGTATTTGTTAGAAAGCTCGTAGTCGTAGTCAAGTTATATTGTTAAGTAGTTTGTTATGTAACACCGTGGAGGACGGACGGGTCTTTACCCACTGTATGCCTGATCCACAGCCCGTAGGTGGCGTTAGTTTGTAAGTAACTATAAATACCCTCTACCTCCCAAGGTAGAGGGTTGGAGCTTCAATACCATTTTTCTTTGTTTCACATAATTCCCAACTCTCTTCCCTTTTTCTCTCTAGAACTTTCTCTCTCTAAACATTGTTATACGCCTACTTGGATTATGGTTTAGAGTGTTTGTGAAATCCTATATCTTACAATTGGTATCAAGAGCCATGGTTAGATCACTCATCTCTCATGCTCTTTGTTTTGGTGGATTTCATAAGGTTTTTGGGGTATTAAGTTTTTAGAAGAGTTTGATTCATTTGGACAAGTTCTAGTGTTTAAGTTTGAATTTTGCTTGTACTTTTGTGTTTAGGATAATCATATGTGTTTATGTTTTGAATTGGAAGGAATAAATCACTGTGGTTTGGTTGTTTTTTTATTGACAAAGTGGTTACTTTTGAAATTTGTACAAAGCGAGTTGAGTCTCGGATACACATTTCATCAAAGCGAGTTGCTTTGTTACTGGATGCGAGTTGTTATATGCGACTTGGCTACTTAGCGAGTTAAGCTTTTAAGCGACTTGGTGGTTAAGCGAGTTGATTCCTAAAGCGACTTGCTTCTTTAAGCGAGTTGATTGTGTTGCGAGTTGATACTAAAGCGAGTTGGCTATTTAGCGACTTGTCTCATTAAGCGAGTTGATTGTGGTGCGAGTTGATATTTATGCGACTTAGCTATTTAGCTAGTTGATTACTTAAGCGACTTGTTCCTGTGAGCGAGTTGGTTGTTTAGCGAGTTGACTACTAAGCGAGTTGAGTGTTTTGCGACTTGTCTATTTAGACTTGCTACTTCTTCGTAATACATTCTTACGGTTGTTCTTTTGGTTTAGTAAAATCCCGTGAAAGAATCAATTTCCCGGTTTAATCAAAGAATAGTAAAATCCCGTAGAACTTGTTATCATGGCAAACATCGTTCCTACTATTGTTTCTTCTATAGCTGAGGACGTTCAAGCGGCAGTCGATACTCGTCCACCTATGCTTGCACGAACTGATTATGATTCATGGGCAACGAATCCGTTTGTACTGCTTGGGAAAAGAAAACGGTCAACATCCTAAGTCAATCGATGAAGGACCTTATTAGATTGAGACTACCAGAGACTTAATTGATACACAGTGCAGATGGAACAATGATCTATGGAATAGACAGACCAAAGACGTATGATGAGCTCAATGATAAGGAGAAAAGAGATTTGATGCGATATCGGGCTTCTAACATTGTACTTCAAGGTCTTCCAAAAGACATCTACAAGCTTATCAATCACAACACTGAAGCAAAGGCTGTATGGGATAATGTCAAGATGCTTCTCTCAGGTTCTGAATTAACTATTAAAGATAGAGAATCACAACTATATGATGAGTTTGAGCATTTCAAGATGAAACCAGATGAGAGTGTCTATGAGTACTACGTGAGATTTCATAAGCTTGTAAATGACATGAGGAACATCAGAATGACCATGCCTAACATTCAGCTGAACTCAAAGTTTGTTAACAACATGAATCCCGAATGGCACAAGTTTGTCACGTCTGTGAAGCTTACTAAAGGATTGAAGAATACAAACTATGAGCAATTGTATGCATTTCTTCTTGATAGGAGAGCATGCTATGTTTGAAAAGGATTCTTGATCAGTTCAAACCAACGGGAGAAAACAAATGTTGTTGGCACTGACGGAATTACTACCAAAGTTCAAGTTTCAAACCCAAAGTTGCGGTCATTGGAACACTTTATCAATAAATGCTCTTATGGTTAAACAAAACTTAACCTTCACTCCACATACTAACTGACTTCACACTAACAATGAAATCAGGACGCATCCAATCCACTCATCATGGTGAGAGATGGAAAGGTTACAAATCAACACTGACTCAAGGAAAACAATATGAACAAAGAAGAGGTGGAGTAGGAGGAGGGTACGTGGAAAATCAGTATAAGGGGAAGGAATGGAAATCAAGGACACGCAAAGCCAATTAAGTGCTACAACTGTGGAGGTGAGGGACATATTGCAAGGAACTGAACATCGCCAAAACGTCCTCAGAATGCAGAATACTTCAGAGACAAGATGCTGCTTGTGCAAGCTCAGGACAACGAAGCAACTTTGGATGAAGAGGAGTTGTTGTTTCTTGCTGAAGGGAATGCTAAGACGATGAGATGTTTGATGAGGCAGGGTGCAGGTAGGTCAGAACAATCCAAATGCATTTCAAGTAGCTGATTGTGATGCATACGACTCTGACGTTGATGATGGACCTACTGCACAAACCATTTTCATGGCTAGCATTTCTCCAATGGTCCCTCCTAAAGTCTCTTCATCACCACAGGCTGGTCCATCCAAAGACAAAATCATTTCTGAGGTATTAAAGCTATACAATGATGCTGATGTGCAAAAGATGCATGACAAAGTACAATCAACTGAAATTATTGAGTCAGATATTGAAAATATGGGTAATATCAATGTTGTCCCATATGATCAATATGTGAAAAAAGTGAAAGTGAGATTGTACCAAGTAATGCATCTTCTGCAGTCAATGATGACTATGTTTGGATGAATACCTGCATGTGCCCCGATGATTCATCTACTGAACTCAATGCCTATAAAGAACGTGTTGCAATTTATGAACAACGAGCTAAGTTTGAATTAACCACCCGTGAGCAGGAGATGGATGACCAAATGCGTATAATTATTAGAAAAAGTAACTTTAGAGAAGAAGTCTTAAAACAAGAGTTAAACTCCTTACAAGAAAAGCTCTCTAAAACTGCTAAGCAAAAACAGGAACTTCAAGAAAATGTTAAAAGGCTTAAGCAAGAATTCACTGCTAAGGAATCAAAACTTTTGAATGATTTTTCAAATCTAAAAACTTTGAAAACAAGCTTGAAAATAAGTTGTACGTTCAAGGGAATACCATTCAGACTGCTCACTTAATCACTAAACACATAGTTTTGAGTGATAAGCATAGTACTCCCCTTGTTAAGGAACAAAATCCAGAGGTCATTTAAAAGGCTAGAACTGCTCATAAGGTAATTTATGATGGTAATGAAATCCTTAAGCCTAGACAGAAACCTAGTTGCGCTGAGTGCACTAAGGAAGATAAGAAATCAGATGAGGTCACTAGGGAGAAAATGAATAAAAAACTCAACAACCCTATATGTAAAGAGAAAACATAACCATCAAACCTCATGATTACACTAAGGAAAATTGGATCTCCCTTAACATGTTTAAGCCTCAAAATCAATTAACCCCAGACAATTTTTTGGAAGAAAGATATGGAAAAGCAAAAAGCAGAGAATCTTGTTGTAACTAACCCTCCCCATAGGAAAATGCCTGCATGATCGTGTATCCTCCAAATACACCAATGCATTTAGTTCCTAGGACTATTACCACTAAGAGCAAGACCTTAATCAGTCAATATGTTATTTTCAACTATTTGTCGATTTTGAGAAAACTTGTAAGAAAAGGATCACACCCACTGGGATAACAGAAGGGAAAGGGTTTGAGCAAACAAAAGAATGTTATTTAACTGAGGTCATGCCTTTCTTTAAACAACTAAAAGATCATTTTGAGAGTCTTAAAAAGGGTATTGATTTTGACATTAAAGGAATGGAAAAGGAATTTGATGCAATGATAGTTGAGGTTAGTGACTATGAGTGAGCATTAAAAAATAATGAGATTGAGAGGAAAAACTTGCATACCTTGAATGAGAATCTTATTTCTGAATGTATTGCTCAAGATTTGTTTTTCACTGCTACAAATTGTTCCATTAATGCTTCTCAATTTCATGAATTATCTGTTGCCCTGAAAGTCTCCCATGATCGTGTCATTGAGCTTGAAAAAACTAATTCTAAACTAAATGAGAAAATTGATCTGGATGATCACGACAATTTGGTAAAACATTTTTCTAAACTAGAAGTTGAGCATTTTAATTTACAACTAAAATATCAACATCTTAAAGAAAATGTCAAAACCTCAAATATAAAGACATCTTCAGATGCTCCAGAGTTTGATGCAGTTTTTTAGATACATAAACGTGACGAACAGATTCAAGCTCTGTGTTGCACGACCAGAAAATTAAAAGCCCAAATTTCTCTATTAAAGGGTGAAAAGAACAATGTGACTGGCTCCCAAATGCCTCCTCCTCTAGATTCTCAGTATTCTCAAACCTTTCATCTTCAAAACTTAGTAAATGCATTACAAAAGGAAAACGAGAGTTTTCTAGCAGAAAATGAAAAGGTTAAACGTCATTTTAAAGAGTTATATGATTCAATTAAAGTCACTCGTGACAAAAACAATGAAAAAATAACTTCTTTACAAAAGGAAATTGAGAATCTGAGGAGTCAGGAAAAAGGGAAACTGCCATTTGTGTTTAATGAGAATGTTGCTTCAAAGTCATCCTCTGACTGCAAATATTCTGTGACTGTTAGATACATTCCTCCTCATCTTAGGAATAATGAACCCGTGTTTCATAACTACTGTTCTCGCCTTAAGGATAGTCTAGAATGTCTTCGTGAGATTGTGGAGGAGGATTACCTAAATAAGCCTCTTGATAGAGATATTAGGTTTGCGTGCATTCAGGCCAAACGATCTCAGGAATTGCTAGAATGCTTAATTGCAATATGTCCTAAATCCTTAGGTGCAAAAGGTAAAGCTGTGATGCCTTGTTCTATGCCCAATGCCAAGCATACAAACCATTCAATACCCAGTTTTAAAAAAGTGAACACTAATGTGCCTTCGAGTAGTTCAGATCCTTGCACATCTAGTTCAGGAATGCAAAAGGTAGATCAACCAACTAATGTTCCCATAATTCCCTCTACAGGAGTAATCAGTGATATTAAAGCAAGCGGGTCAAAGCCTCCAGGCAATACCAAGCAAGATAGGACCTCGCAAGCTAAGAATGCACACTGGAAAAGAGTAGAAGACCTACCTAGGAACTTTAAGTTTGAGTTGAATAACACGAATCGTGTTGATTCTAGTATTAGCCATAGGCGTACTGTAATCCTCGAATTCGTACTATCTGCAAACCATGTAATGATGTCTGCTTGAATTCTATTGCTAATCATGAATGTGGTGTGAATGTTTTGCCTAATGCTGTCAATTGTCCCGTGAGAATTGTTAATGCTAAAAAGAAGGCTAAAAGGCAAAAACGAAAGAAAGTTAGAAAACAGTGGAAACCCACAGGAAGAACATTTAGTAAGTTAGGATATCGATGGATACCGTTTGATCAAAAGGCTAATAAGTCCTGTCCTTAATATGCTAAGACAATGCCCACTAGAAAATGGAGGCATACTGGTAGAACTATTCCTTTAAGAAGTGAACATACTTTGAATAGGTCAAATACGGACGCCAGCATTGCATCTATTCCTGATGATTTCATTGCCTCTATTTCTGATATGAATGTTTCCATTTCTGATGTGGGCGTTCCAATCGCTGTTACTAACCAAATGGAACCCATTCTTGCATGGGGATCCCAATTTATCGATTATCCATTCTTGTCTCGGCGTGTTCAACTTCTGAATCGTTCAAATCGTTATGTAATTATGTACACTGGACTCGAAATGTTCCAAGCATATGTAGAGATCGTTCGCGCTCATGAACCGTGAGCAAGTTCATCGAGAGACAGATTAGGGGTCGGGAATGATTATTTCGGTGAAATTATGGGTTATGGATATTATGTTGTTGGTGATAGTGTTATCTCCAGAGTATACTATGTGGAAGGTCTTGGTCATAACCTGTTCTCTGTTGGTCAATTCTGTGATTCTGATCTAGAAGTAGCCTTCAGAAAACACACTTGCTTCGTTAGAGAACTTGATGGTAAAGAACTTCTCAGAGGAACTCGTGGTTCAAACCTATACACCATCTCTATCGATGACATGATGAAGTCTTCTCCAATCTGCTTGTTGTCAAAGGTTTCGAAAACAAAGTCATGGTTATGGCATCGTCGTCTCAATCACTTAAACTTCGGCACCATCAATGATCTCTCCAGAAAGGACTTAGTTGTAGGTCTACCTAGACTGAAGTATGAAAAGGATCATCTTTGTTCAGCATGCCAATTGGGAAAAAGCAAGAAGTATGCCCATAAACCCAAACTTACAAACTCAATTACTGAAGTTCTTCATACAATTCACATGAATTTATGTGGACCAATGAGAGTGCAGAATATCTTTGGGAAGAAATATGTGTTAGTTGTGGTTGATGATTACTCTAGATTCACCTGGGTCAAGTTCTTAAGGACAAAGGATGAAACTCCAGATATCATCATCAAACTCATCAAACAGCTGCAGGTTCGACTTAACAAAACAGTCAGAATTATCCGAACAGACAATGGAACTGAGTTTGTTAACAAACAACTTAGTGAGTTTTATGAAAGTGTTGGAATCAGCCATCAAAGAAGTGTTCCACGAACTCCTCAACAGAACGGTGTAGTTGAAAGACGAAATCGAAATCTTGTAGAAGCCGCAAGAACAATGCTGATTTACTCAAAGGTTCCAATATTTCTCTGGGCTGAAGCCATTGCCACTGCATGCTACACACAAAATCAATCCCTGATTCATACTGTTCATGGAAAAACTCCATATGAACTTGTCCACAACAGAAAGCCTAATCTCTCATTCCTTTGTGTGTTTGGTGCATTGTGTTATCCAACCAATGAGGGCCAAGACTTAGGCAAACTTAAAGCTAAAGCGGACATTGGAGTATTTGTAGGGTATGCACCAAACAAAAAGGGATACCGAATCTACAACAAGAGAACCCGAAATATCATGGAAACAATTCACGTTACGTTTGATTAGCTGATCGGTCAAATGGCTCCTGGACAATCCAGTTCTGAACCCGCACTTCAAAACAGTCCCATTGGTTCATCTCTTGTACCAAACTCATCTCCAGCAACTCCATATGTACCTCTATCTGAAGATGACTTAAAGAAATTGTTTGATCCAATGTTTGATGAACACTTTGAACCGAATGCTGATGAAATGTCAACTCCATCAATAGAGGCTGCTCCTATCCCTGTGAATGAAGTGAACCCTTCAGTCTCAATATCATTAAGTCAAGAAGCGCCTGATGCTGATCACTCTGTCTCATCAACAAATCATCAATCATCAAATGTACATCATGGAACTGTTTCTGGCATCAATGATGAAGTTAATCCCTTTGCTACTCCTGAAGATGCTCCATTTGAAAACATATTTGCTCCTGAATCATCATCAGAACCATCTTCATCAGGAGAAATCGACTCAGCTACTTTAGTTCCTCAACAACAACCACATGAACATCTTAGGAAATGGACTCATGATCATCCATTGGACTACATCATTGGAAACCCCTCTCATCCTGTATCAACACAAAAACAACTTTCAACAGATGCCTTATGGTGCTTCTTCAACTTCGTACTCTCTAAGGTCGAATCAAAAGATGTTAAAACTGCCATGAATGAAGACAGCTGGTTTAATGCCATACAAGATGTTAAAACTGCCATGAGTTTGATCGACTTGATGTATGGGAATTAGTACCTGCTCCAGATTGTGCTATGATCATTGCTCTAAAGTGGATCTTCAAAGTGAAGCTTGATGATCATGGCGATGTTTTAAAGAATAAGGCTAGATTGGTTGCAAAAGGATACCATCAGGAGGAAGGCATTGACTTTGAAGAATCATTTGCTCCTGTTTCTCGAATCGAGGCAATCAGAATCTTCTTGGCTAATGCTGCAAGTAAGAACATGGTAGTCTATCAGATGGATGTAAAGACAGCATTTCTGAACGAAGATCTTAAAGAAGTCGTCTACGTCAGCCAACCTGAAGGCTTTGTGAATCCAGAGCATCCTACTCACGTTTATCGCTTGAAGAAGGCTCTTTACGGTTTGAAGCAAGCTCCAAGGGCCTGGTATGATACGCTATCAAAGTTTCTTCTATCTACCAGCTTCAGCAAAGGAGCAGTTGATCCTACATTGTTCACCAGGAAGTCAGGAAAACATTTAATTCACGTTCAAATTTATGTTGATGATATCATCTTTTCCTCAACTGACCCCAATGAGTGTGACCATTTTTCAAATGAAATGGGTTCTAAATTTCAAATGTCAATGATGGGACAAATGTCATTTTTCTTGGGATTACAAATTTCACAAAGTCCCGAAGGCATTTTTATAAATCAATCTAAATATGCAAATGAGATTTTAAAGAAATTTGGATTTGATTCTAGTGACCCTGTTGACACTCCCATGATTGAGCGTACTAAACTGGATGAGGACCACTCAGGGATCATGGTAGACCAAACAAAATATCGTAGCATGATCGGATCCCTGATGTACCTCACAGCCAGTAGACCTGATATTCTGTTCGCTGTATGCATGTGTGCTAGATACCAGGCTAAGCCTACCAAAAAGCACCTTGAAGCGGTTAAACGGGTCTTTCGGTACCACCAAGGAACCATCAATATGGGACTTTGGTACCCGAAGGACACCGGTATCTAACTAACAGCATATGCAGATGCAGATCATGCAGGGTGTCAAGATACTCGTCGAAGTACGTCTGGAGGAGCTCAGTTTTTGGGTGATAAGCTTGTGAGCTGGTCATCAAAGAAGCAAATGAGTACTTCTATTTCCTCTACAGAGGCTGAATACATAGCCATGTCATCCTGTTGTGCTCAAATCCTATAGATGAGATCTCAATTAACTGACTATGGCTTTGAATTCAACAAAATCCCTCTGTACTGTGATAATAAAAGTGCTATTGCTCTCTCATGCAACAACGTTCAGCACTCAAGAGCTAAGCATATCGACATTCGACATCATTTCATCAGGAAACAAGTGGAAAAAGGTGTGGTGGAACTCTACTTTGTGAGGACTGAATACCAATTAGCAGACATCTTCACCAAAGCTCTTCCTAGAGAACGCTTTGAGTTTATCCTTCCACGTCTTGGTCTAAAGAGTTTACAACCGGAAACACTCAAGTGTCTTCAAGAGGAAGACGATGAGTAAAGGTCTTTATTCATCAATCTCTTGTATATATTTTTTCAAAAACAAAATACAAAATTTGAAAAACCCACAAAAAAAAATCCATAAAAATGAGAAAATCTTGAAAAATTCCAAAAAATATTGTTATTTTGTCATGTTTTTCCTTATTCGATATCATCTACGAACTTTGTGTTGACATTCAAAGAATGTCACGGGTTTTTTGATGATCTTCGAATGCACATAGTTTTTGTTTAAAAAAAAAATTTGTGGCGGAGAAAAATGGTGGTTTATTGTCTTTTCGGCAGTAACCCGTTAAAAAAAAAAAAAAAAAAGAAAAAAAAAAAAAAAAAAAACATCCTTAATCTTATTTTTTAAATCTCATGCTCTGATTCTTAAAACAAAGGTTTGTCATCTAAAAGACAAATGCTTATCCTTTCAAATATTTTTCCGTCTAATGATTCTTCTGAAAAATATTTGCTTTCTTTTGAAAACTTAATTGCTTTGAAAAATTCCTTGTACTCTACTACTTGTGTAAATCATATGTGCTTGTCATCTGTCAAAATCTCTATATCTCAATCAACAACATGTGTCATTGATTGAGGGGGAGAATGATTTTATTCGAATTAAAAAGGGTATTTTTCAAACAATTAGCACGTAATCGAACAAGGTTTATTGTTGAAAAATCAAAAGAAATTATGTTTTACATAGTTGACTCAAAACCTTTGCTTATAATATGTTTTCAAAAGACAATAATGCATGTGTAATAATGGAGTTTAAAGTCTCAAAATCCGATCCTTATCAGTCAAAACATTTTCATAATCAAGTCACAATTCTCCTTTAAAAGCCTTGAAAATCAATTTAAAACTACAGAGATCACAAATCTCAAATGATTTGATAATTGTGATCGGGGGAGAATTTGTAATTTAAATTGGATTTAAACTGATAATTCGATAAATGGTTTGATAAGTGTTTAGCATGTTTTCCTCCCCGCAAGTGACAAACGATTTCAAATTTTCGAGGCACATATTGAGGGGGAGCAAACTTTTGAAAACCTCATCCTTCCTCAAAATGTTTTATCTACTCAAATTGATTTGGAAGTGATGATGATCATTTTAGAAAATGTTAATCAAAAGATTGGACCTTTCATTCTTAATCTAACGATTTCAAAGACCTCTTGCCTCCATGTGCTAAACAAATTCTAAATTTTTATGCATATGTTGAGAGGGAGCATTTCTAAAATATCAAAACAATTAAGATACAAAATGCTTTGATTCTATATCACAAGTATCTTGATTGATTTTCAATTGGTTCCAATGGCAGATGAACAATACCAAAAAGACCGACCAAATTTACATTATGTATGGTGATATAAGGATGATAAGGTTAGGTTGAGGTCCTATGATCCGCCAGAACCGGAGGGATCTACCCAGGGACAATCCACTAGATAGTGTAGAAGTCCTTAGGTATGATGAAAAAAGGAGAAAGGTGAGATATGCGAAGAGTGCGGACTGAGAGATCTAGTACGAATAACCCAACAAGGTTCTAGTAATGAAGTCTCGGTAAGCACTGAAGGGGTTGAAGAATGAAAAGAATTGAATGTGAAAAAGGGTGAAAAGAAATAGCCCTCCATTTATTCAACCTTAGGGCAGAAACCAGGTTCAATTCATATACTACTGGTTGTTACCATGGTAACATCGGTATTGAAGATAAAACGTCATGGACCCAGTGACGCACTGCACTCCAACTTTCCAAACCACTCAAGTTCCTCTTAAAAGGGCTTGTTTCATTCTCACGGGGAACCGACATAATCTATCGACTTTCTCTTAAAGATTGTTGATATTGAAGAAGGAGACCCTCTCCCTAGTCTCCGGCATAGGAACCAAATATGCACAATTGAGTCTAGAGCCACGAGATCATCAATAAATCTCATTAGGACACTTTCAATGAAGACTCTCTGTTTCACTCAATGTGGAAAGAGAGATTATATCTTGAGTCCTACGCATTATCCTTGTGGTATTGCCAGAACATCCGAGTGATATGTAAACATATTCACAATGAAGATGGAAAGCCTTCTGGAGCCAACATCAAACAAGCTCCTGGTAGGTGGCATGTGAGATCTATTCAATAGATCAACCATGTGACAACTGAACAGAAACAATGGGGCGATTTAATCTTTTGAATCAATCTTGGTTCAGGTTATGGATTGACGGATACCTTTGAAAAACCGGTCGTTGTGCTTACAAACTCTTTCCATTAGCACATCGACCGTGTACGAATATTTCAAATCAAAAAGTATTAATGATTGATAATTGATTTTCACTAAAACCTTCGTTGTACTTCTAAAACAATTTCTATTGAGCAATACACGATTGTTTTTCAAAACTCTTTTATCAATCAGTGAATCTCAATTCGCTGGTTCACTCACTCCGTGTTGTCTTCTTTGAGACGTTCCGGTTTGAGAACAGCTAGAGCAGCTGTGAAACCCTGTCAAGGAAATTCTTCGGAATTATACCTGATCAGAGGCAGTACGTGTGCTGATCAACGGGGAACCGTGGGTCGTGTACCTCAATTCAACGAAAGTGATCAAAGACACTTTCGTGCACTTTATTGCTAACTGTTGTATGCAGGTACGCCCGACGTTTGTAGCTGTTCAGAATGAAGCGGTCAATCCATAGCCGCATGCTCACTCAACACATTCATCTTGAAAGAAATCATGATTAGTGCATCAATGACTCTGATATTTACACTCCATGCTTCTGCTACGCTGCTGCCAATATCATGAATCAATTAAAGCTTCCGCTACTCTGATGAGAATACATCATGATCCAGAATGTGAGCATGTCGGTCCAAAAGTCACAACATCACATAATACCAACACCACAATGGAAGAGTCAAAGATTAATGTCAGCTGATGATCTCAATGATGGCTCGAAACTCATCATCACGTGGATCAGTTAATGACCTCCATTTGAATTATCCAAACATGCAAAACATGAAGAATCAAAGACTACGAGCTACTGAGCAAAGAACTTAATCAAGAATCCTCGAGCAATCTAATGTAATATCAGTTTGTATTCATTGTAAATTGAGGTGACCTCCCTTAGGGGGAGATTGTTAGGAATTAGAATATTCAGTCATTAAAGAGTCGGTCACCTCAAGTATATGTATTCGTTAGAAAGCTCATAGTCGTAGTCAAGTTATATTGTTAAGTAGTTTGTTATGTAACACCGTGGAGGACGAACGGGTCTTTACCCACTGTATGCCTGATCCACAGCCCGTAGGTGGCGTTAGTTTGTAAGTAACTATAAATACCCTCTACCTCCCGAGGTAGAGGGTTGGAGCTTCAATACTATTTTTCTTTGTTTCACATAGTTCCCAACTCTCTTCCCTTTCTCTCTCTAGAACTTTCTCTCTCTAAACATTGTTATACGCCTACTTGGATTATGGTTTAGAGTGTTTGTGAAATCCTATATCTTACAATTATTTATAAGTTAGGTTAGAATTATATTTAATGAGCTTGACGTATTATACATATTTCATAAGTATTAAATTAAAGGGGTAAAATAGTCATTTCACAAGTTTTAGATTTTAGGGTTTTACAATGCGTGTCCCTTAGTTCTTTGAGGTTATCGCTCGTTTATAACATATGAAGTCGGCAAGCCGAAGCTATTTCATCCATAAGCCACACATTCATAAAACATACTCAAGCATTAAACACAACGAATGATGCCTAGTTGCACTCCTAAGCCAATTTACAATTAAGATAAGAAACAACCTAACAATAATCAATAACTAGGTTTCATAGATCTAAGCAAACACAAAAGAAATTTAGCTAGACATGGTGAACAAGCAAGCATACACACAATCAATCAAATTCGGGATAGACATAATGATACTTTGGATTAAAATACTTATCTCGATGTGTAAAATAAGGTACGAGACCCTAAGATACTGTCCAAGTCGGATTACAAACGAATTAGGGTTTTTACTCCAAAAGTCTACCTCCCAAAATTCAAAAAAATCGAATTCTATATATAGATTTACAATCGCGACGACGTCACCTTTTGCATGAGACGCAGTCAGCTCGCCGTCATTAGGGTTTCTTTTTGGCCAAGTCATCGACGGGATGGCGTCACCTTAGAGTTGCGACGCTGTCAGTCTTTAGTTGGGACGTCGTCTGGATTCTAGATCTGGGCCGTCTGAGTTGAAAGTTGTACGTGACGCCCTTCTTCTTTAGAACGTGACGCCGTCAGGTTATAAGTCCAGAATTTTCACTGAGCCGTCGCGTGCATGTTTTGATCAAATCTTCATAGAGTGACGGCGTCGCCCATTAATTGGGACGCCGTCAGGTTTTGTTTGAGCAGCTTGAGTGGCTTTGATCTTGACTTTGCCATTTTCTTCATGTATTTGCTCTTTTTCGTCCAAATGTGCTTCATTCCATCATTTTGCTTCCAAGAGACCTAAAAAGTGAAAAGGAACGAAATTAAGTAGTAACAGATATAAAAGTGGTCTATTTAGGGCTTAAATGACCCCCTAAAAGCGTACGTTTTAAATCCTTATCAAGGTGGAAAATGAGTAGGTTGGTCCGGTTGGATAATAGGTCAGTACAAGTAACGGGTTCGGCTCAAATGGTTAAAACAAACGAAACCCAGTTTGACCCATTTTTATGAATGTGGCAAAACTTGCTACCACTAATAGTTGGTATAAAATTAAAGGAGTCATTACGTATATAAGAGTGGTTTCCTTTTTTTGTTATTATTTTATGGGTATTTGAGATTAAAAGCTTTGTGTTGCAGTTTAGCTTTAGTGTTTGCTAATTTTTTGCAGCTCTGAGTGAAGAACTGCTTCATTAGAGGATCCGTGGTGAGATACGTACAGTTGCCACTAGAGGGAGTCAACATTGAGCTGCTCCATGATGCCACCAGGAGAGAAGCTCGGGGTGGATAGAATATGCAGTGTATTGCATACATACATACTGCAACAACTCAAATACATCAACATTGTCGGCACATCGAAAGAAAATTGTCGAGTATGAAAATTCAAGCATTGTTAAAGATGATAAAATCAAGCGGTTAGAGTCTAAAGTTAGCCGCATCAAAGTATAAAATCACTTGTTATGGTGCCTTATGAATTAGTTATATATTTCATCACATTTGAATTTTGAAATAAGAATTATATTTTGGAATGTGAATCACGGATGAACATTTACATTTGTTTGTAATTGTATTGTACTATTGCGTATTTTGGTTTGTAATTAGCAGTTTTGGATTTCAAATTGCAATTTCTTATGATATTTTGTATTTGTAGCATCTATGGATCGATCACAAAAATTTTGTGAGTTTTAATCTTGTGTATGGTTATGAAGATGAAGATTGTTGTTTGATTGAGTTCATGTTTTTTAGTGGAGTGGATGAATGAGATTTGAGAATGGTGATGGTGTTATTTTTAGAGAGAGAAACAGAAATTTAGAGAGAGAAGCAGAAAAAAGAGATAAAAATAGGGTGGTGGTAATGATGGTATAACTTTTTGATTATATACACCGTTCGTCCATAAGGTTTTACCACCATAATAATTAACTAAAACGATGAAATGACCATTTTTCCATCATGTGCAAGGCACATAAGAAAAATAACAGAAGTTGACTGAGCATTACGGGTCAAAGGACTCAATTGGCCTAAAACACATGGAAAAAAGGACTAACGGCGATGAAAACGCGAAGTTTAGGGCCCGCCAATGCTTTTTGGCAAGTTTAAGGATCAGCAATGTTTTTTTTTTCTTTTTAAGGGGGCCAAATATGAAATGTTTTTTGGCAAGTTTAAGGACCAATGGTGTATTTTATTTATTTATTTATTTATTTATTCATCAAGTGTAATTTTTATTTGAAAAGTGTCCAGACCCTCTCGAAAATCATGGGTAAGTCCTTGACCCTAAGTCTACTAATTTTTAGCTAATAAGTGTTTTTGTTTTTGTTTTGAACACCCACACTTACAAGAGTTTGGTTGTACTTAATACTAACAAAACTATTTATCCAACTTGGGGCCTAGTCGTTGGCAGAACATGGTGGTCTGGTGGCTAAGAGATGACACAGCCAAAATGGTTGCCATGTCATTTTGGCTAGGCATCACAACCATTATACCCAATGCTCTAAGGCGCTTATTTTTTCAAAATTAATCTGATTTAATTGTAACCAAAATAATTTTATTTGAAGTGAAGACAAAATAATGTTCTCTATCTAAAATTTAAAACAAAGAGGGGGTCAAATTTAATTGAGGTACAATCTTTATTATAATTGTTGAATTGCTATTATTCTGATTTATTTTATTAAAAAAACAATCAAATTAGGGTTTAAAACTGGTTTTAAATTTATTTTTATTCGTGCGAAAGAAGTTATATTAACTGACTGCGTTTGAAACTAGTTATTAGTGGTGTGATGTACAACATGATTTTGACAGACTAGCTCTTTCGGGTTTGAAAACCTGGTTTCACACTTTTGGACACTCGTTGTGTCCCACTTTGGGTATGATCAAAGATACCTTTGGTTGCACTTGAAACTAACTAAACCATTCTTTCGATACATGCTCCTTGTCTTATTATAACTCACCCATTTCAGGGCCAACGCCTAATGGTCCAATTTCGAGTCATCAAGTGTAATTTTTATCTAAAAAGTGTCGAGACCATCTCGAAAATCATGGGTACGTCCTTGACCCTAAGTCAACTAATTTTTAGCTAATAAGTTTTTTGCTTTTGTTTTGAACACCCACACCTAGAAGAGTTTGGTTGTACTTGATACTAGCAAAACCATTTGTCCAACTTGGGGCCTTGTCGTTGGCACAACATGGTGGTGTGGTGGCTAAGAGATGACACAGCCAAAATGGTTGCCATGTCATTTTGGCTAGGCATCACAACCATTATACCCAATGCTCTAAGGCGTTTTTTTTTTCAAAATTAATCTGATTTAATTGTACCCAAAATATTTTTATTTGAAGTGAAGACAAAATAATGTTCTTTATCTAAAGTTTAAAATAAAAAAGGGGGTCAAATTTAATTGAGGTACAATCTTTCTTATAATTGTTGAATTGCTGTTATTCTGATTCATCTTATTAAAAAAACAATCAAATTAGGGTTTGAAAAAGGTTTTAAGATTGTTATTTATTCGTGCGAAAGAAGTTATATTGACTTACTGCATTTGAAACTAGTTATTAGTGGTGTGATGTACAACATGATTTTGACAGACTAGCACTTTCGGGTTTGAAAACCTGGGTTTCACACCTTTGGACACTCGTTGTGTCCCACTTTGGGTATGATCAAAGATACGTTTGGTTGCACTTGAAACTAACTAAACCATTCTTTGGATACATGCTCTTTGTCTTATTATAACTCACCCATTTCCGGGCCAACGCCTAATGGTCCAATTTCGAGTCATCAAGTGTAAATTTTATCTGAAAAGTGTCCAGACCCTCTCGAAAATTATGGGTACGTCCTTGACCCTAAGTCTACTAATTTTTAGCTAATAAGTTTCTTTGTTTTTATTTTGAACACCCACACCTAGAAGAGTTTGGTTGTACTTTATACTAGCAAAACCGTTTGTAGGACCTTAGATATATCAATTCTATCACACTAACACTAATAATGAAGCACGAAATGGTAACTTGAATATGTATATGAGGCATTAGGTTCTAGAAAGAAAGATGAAAACATGAAGAGGTTTGTCCATATAAAACACACGCTTACACACTCAAGCACACCCACCAAATGACTAAGTGTGTGCCTTTTATACTTAGTACGTAAAAGCCTTATGGGCTTTGGATGGGCTTTGATTGGTTTGTGGATTGGGCTTACATTAATACATGACTAAACATAACATAACTAATAACCGGTTAGCTTGGCCCAATCCACGAGCCCAATGACTATTCTAATACAATATATAACACACGTTACAAAGTTCCTAAACGTGAATTACCATCACTTTCTAACACATTATATTAAGGCTAACAATCTCCCCCTAAGGGGTGGTTATTCAAAATATGCTCCACATGATTAGGTCTTTAGGTTTCTTGATCTTGAACTTTGTGTGTTGATATTGAATAGTCTTTTTTCTTTGTTCCTTCATGCTTTGTGATCAGTTAATGATGTTGTCTGCCGTTTATCAACTTCTTAGGGATAGGTATCTCCACGTCTTTCTCCACCATACTCACAGTTCTTTTGACTTTGAATTTGCAATGATGTGAAGTTCTCTAGTCTTTACACTTTGCAGATTCTTTGACATTGACGAAGAATCATCTTTAACTTTTGAGTTGCCTTTTGAGAGAACTTCATGTATGTTGTAGTTGGTATGAGCATGTGGAGAATCGCCACAGTCTTTCTTCCCAGGAGTATCCATCAGTATCTGCATGAATATGTTAGTTGAAAAACACCAATCGATCATGGTGGACTTTTCTAAAAGAATTGACCACTATGATTGTTTTACTTATGAATGTCTTGATTCCATTCACCTTGGTCGGGCACATCAGTCGTCCGAATCCCGTTGAGGGACAGTTATCATTACTATGAATAGATTCAAGTAATGACCCACGTCTTTAGGATTCGATTCGTGAAAGGAATCTCCTTAGCGGGATTTCCAGCACTTACAAGTTTGAATGTCGAGGGTGTTAACAGCATAGTGTGAAAACACATCTCTAATTCTTACAAAGGCTGTTCCTGAAATTAGAGGCCCTCAAGAAGGCTAACACGACATACCGAAGTATATCTACAATTCAGGTGAGTCGTTGAAGTACACCGAAGCATCACTCCACGACTGTAGACTGTTCGAGACACACTAAGCGCAACCCATAAAGAATTACCGAAGTGACATGCTGTAAGGGCTGCTTGATGTTGACCCTGGAAGGAATTTCCATTCAATCACTGAGGATCTCAATTGTAAATCCTCTCATAAATGTTCTGGCAGATTGCTAAGATCTGCGTACGACTGTAGAATATATCACTTGTGTCCTTATTGTTGAACAACAAGCGATGAAACGTAAAGTGTTCCTAAGAGATCTTTTAATGAATCTCGTGGCTCTAAACTCAATTAGTGCACTTTTGGTTTTCCTAAGCGAAGACTAGGGAGAGGCTCCTTCTTCAATACCAATGATCTCTAAGAGAAAGTTGATAGATTATGTAGGGTTCACAGTGAGAATGAAAGAAATCCTTTTAAGAGGAATTGAGTGGCTAGAAGGTTAGGTGCAGTGCGTCACTGGGTCCATGACGTCTTTGTCTTCAATATCGATGTCATCTTTGTGACAACCAGTAGCATATGAATTGAACCTGGTTTCTGCCCTAAGGTTGATTTTAGAGGGCTATTTCTTTTCACCCTTTCTTTTACTTTTCTTTTTAATTCTTCAACCCCTTCTTTCTCCTTTCTCACATTACTCCTTTTTTCAATCATACCTAAGGACTTCTAATACTAACTATGGGTATTGTCCTTGGGTAGATCCCTCTGGCTCTGGCGGATCATAGGACGGATTTCCTATTCTTAGTCACCTTATAACTCCATGACTATCATATTGTTGCCATAAAACCTTTTTCTAGAAAATCTCTCAAAGTGTTTATGAATGAAAACATGTTTGTAACACTTCGAGAGTTTTGTATTTTCAGAAATACTCCCCCTTCACATGTGCTTATATTGTTTTGACTTAAATCTGCACAGTGAGGGTAGAGTTCGCACTTTTTGAATTGATCGGCTCATGATAGACAATTCCCCACGAGACACGGTTACGTTGCTTTGTTAAAGAGTCTCATTGTCAGTTTTTAGGTGACAACTAGCTCTAATAACTAACTTGAAGTTGTAAACTCTTCTCAAAAAGATGGTTCGACCCATGAAAGTGCATGTCTATCACAAGTTTCTCGAGATGGTAAATTTACTGACTTTGATTTATCGTCAATTCATTGGTTCCGTTTGAGTCGATCTCTTTTGAGATTCAAACACCGATCATTAAACATTTTTTATCACATTTTAATCACGTCTTCTCCCCGTCAAAAATAGCATATTAATGATATTTTTTATATCAACGGATTAAACAACATTTTAGAATCATTTGGGGAGACAAACGGATTTGATTTTAGCATGAAATTGGAACATTTTTGTTTTATACTCCCCCTTTAATAAAGCATAATCTATTTAAAGGATTTGGGAGGGAGTTATCTTGAGCACAAAATATTTTGAAAGATTTTGAAAAATATTTTTGAACAATCTTGAAAAGGTGCTCAAGATGATGATGATTTCTCACCAGTTTTGAATGTAGTGCACTCAAGCGTACACTAGTGATTTTCTTTAGAAACACGAGTTTTGATTTGAAATAATCAAAAGTCATAATTTTTGTCCGGGTTCCGTACTGAAGTATACAAAAGCCATCGTGAAAGAAATTTTGAGAAACGACATGTTTTAGAAACATTTAAAGAACTCTCGCTCAAGCATCTGTACATGTCCGTATCATTGTTGAAAGACATTTCTAGAAACGTACAGAATATCGATTATACGAGAGACATGTCATGAGAAGAATATTTTTGGATTTTTGATTTTATATTGTTTTTGTATTTTTTGAAAGGTTATATATTTTTATATTTTGCTTTTGTTCGTTTTTCAAATTTTGTATTTTGTTTTTCAAAAATATTTACAGCGAAGCTTTTTGAAAATCATTTTCAAGAAGATTCGAGAAGACGTTCTAACTCCTCAGGGGTTAGGCTTCGCATTCCAATTCGTCGAACTAAATTTTCAAACCGTTCTTTTGGAAGGGCTTTAGTAAATAGATCGGTGAGTTGGTAATCTGTCTTCACGAAAAATAATTCAACGATACCTTCTTCTACGTGCTCTTTTATGAAATGATAGCGGACTCTGATATGCTTAGTCTTTGAGTGATGAACAGGATTGCACGATATGGCTATGGCACTTTTCGAGTCACAATACATAGGTATTTTATCGAAAGTAAAGCCATAATCTGTGAGCTGTGTCCTCATCCATAGAACTTGAGCACAACACGCAGATAGAGACACATACTCAGCTTCATCGGTTGAAAGTGCAGTATAATCTTGTTTCTTTGAAGACCAGCTGACTAACTTTTCACCTAAAAATTGTGCTCCTCCTGATGTGCTTTTTGCTTTAACTTGATCACCTGCGTGGTCCGCATCTGAAAAGGCTATTAGATCAAATCTGGATTCCTTCAAATACCAAAGTCCCATGTGAATGGATGTCTTTAGGTACCGAAAGATCCGTTTAACCTCTTTGAGGTGAAGTTCGGTAGGCTTTGCCTAAAACCGTGCTAATAAGCAAACAGCAAATTGAATATCGGGTCGACTAAAAGTGAGGTACATGAGAGAACCAATCATGCTCTGATATTTCTTCAGATCGATAGGTTTCCCAAATAAATCGGCTCCAATTTTTGGTGAAGTTGCCATTGGTGTGCCAACCGAATCACAATTATCCATACCATGTTTTTTCAAAATCTCAATTGTATATTTAGATTGATTGATGAAAATTCCACGAGGGGATTGATATATTTTTAAACCAAGAAAAATTTTTAGTTCCCCCATCATGGACATTTCAAATTTGCTTTTCATGAGATTTTCAAAATGTTTTGAAAGATTCGGATTAGTTGACCCAAAAATGATGCCGTCCACGTAAATCTGAACAATCAAAATGTCATAGTTGTATTTTCGTATAAACAAGGTAGGATCAACCGTTCCTTTGGTGAAATTGTTTTTGATCAGGAAAGAAGTCAGTTCAACATACCACGCTCTCGGAGCTTGTTTTAAACCATAGATTTCCTTTTTGAGTTTGTAGACGTAGTCTGGATGTTCCATGTCTATGAAGCCTTCTGGCTGACTCACATACACTTCTTCTTTCAGAGTTCCATTCAAGAACGCAGTATGTATGTCCATCTGATAAACCGTGATGTTTTTGTGAGCTGCATAGGCTAAGAAAATCCTTACTGCTTCAAGTCTAGCTACCGGCGCGAATGATTCTTCAAAATCAATTCCTTCTTCCTGTCTATATCCTTTGGCCACAAGACGAGCTTTGATGCGAATGACAGTCATTTCTTCATCCTTTTTGTTCTTTCATAACCATTTGAGATCAATGACACGAATATCAATTGGTCTTGGAACTAGTTCCCATGAGTCATGTAGACGGTATTGGAGAAGTTCCTCCTGCATCGCTTCTATCCATGAGGATTCTGCCATTGCCTCTCGAATGTTCTTTGGCTCTATATTGCTAATTGAACAAAGGTAAATGCACAAGTCGCAGTCTGTGGCAACTTAGTGTCTTGTCTGAATTGGCCTTCAAGGTTTACCAATAACTTGTTCAATTGGATGGTCTTTTGTCCACTTCAGAGTAAAAGGATACCATAGATTAAATGTATGCGAGTTAGATGGTTCCCGTAAGTTTGAAGATGATTCAGCTGATTCCGTTGCGAACGGGTTTTCGAATACGTCTTCATCTAACGTTGCATCATTTTGGTTGTGTGTCGGTTCTTCTTGAAATGATATGTTTTGGTGTTGCTCATCAACTGTTGGTAGAACGGTTTCAAGAATTGGAGTTGCTGGAGTAAATGTTGATGGAGTTGGTGCGTTGGGTTCAACTGTGGTAGATGCATCTTCTGTTGGTGGCGGTGGTTGATGATGTTGAGCGGGTGCAGCGAAATGATCGTTTGATGCATTTGTCGAAGTTCCACCATAGTATTCATCGAACATTAACTTGAAGAAGTTATCCCATTCTTGTTCTGAAGGTTTGTCAAACGAAGTTGATTGAGCTCTTTGTGGTACGAGTCCTGAACTGATGTGTCCAGAAGTCTGCATGTTAGGTGCGGGTCCTAATCTGTGGGGATTAGAAGCCATCGGATTAAGCGCGGGTTCTAGAGCGAGTCTCTCAGAAGCCATCTGTGAAATTTCATCAAAGTTCACATTCATCGTCTCCATGATCCTCCTAGTTCTTCTGTTATACACCCTGAATGCCCTCGAGTTATCTGAGTATCCAATGAAGATTCCAATATCACCTTTAGCTTTCAGTTTTCCTAGATCTTCTCTGTCATTCGTCGGATAGCACAAAGCGCCAAAAACGTGAAGGTAAGTGATTTGATCGTTTCGGTATATAGATATTTTCTGAAGAAATACAAAGGTATGTATTTTCCCCGGGTCGTTTTCCCAACGAGGGATGAATGGAGTTTAACAACTTACGTCGCGTGATTTGGGATTTGAAAGGGAAAAAGGGAATTTGAGTGATTTCTAAACTACGGGGCAAGCAATAATAAAGGGAAGCAATAAAAACTACTGGATATATGATGTAAACAAGGAAATTAAAACTAAGCATGCAAATTTAAAACTAAAAACGCAATATACGTAATTATAAAAACGTAAATAAAAAGCAAACTAATCTATTTTAACTCCTAAAAGTGATCTAATATTTTTCTACAGCTAAAAATATGATTTATAAATTATTTTAAATTTAAAAATAATTTTTATGATTTTTCTTGATTTATTTTGAATTAAAAACTAATTTTGAACATTTAAAATAGATTTAAAATGCTAAATATTATGAAAACATGCAAGAAAATTACAAAACTATTTTTCAAAAATATTAATTAACTAAAAAAAATTTCAAAACTGGAATTGCATTTTTCTGACTTTTTCTCAATTTATTATGAATTTAAGATTATTTAAATCTAATTAAATTCCTAAAAAATACTATTTAAACTATGAAAATTCTGGAAAAAATACTTTTTATGAATTTTTGATTTTTCTAAAACTAATAAAATTGAAATTGCATTTTTCTGAACATTTTATGATTTATTTGGATTAAAAGCTAATTAAAAATGCTTTAAACTGAATTTAAATGCAGAAAATTAGTAAATGACAATGGAAAATTATGAAAAATTCTAGAAAAGTCTTAAATATTATGATGAATCTAGGAAAAATGATAAAAGCAGCTTTTGAATGTAGGATAAGCTACTGGACATAGAACTGATTTGAATAAGCTAGAACAAATAAGCTAAAAAGCAGTAAAAGGCTACTAGAAGCAAACTAAGGCTAAAATATACCTAAACTAACTAAATCATACCTAATGATACTGAATTAGACCAAATCAACACAATCTATAAGCTAAAAAGCATAAGATCAGATTATAACAACTTAAGAGCAAAACAGCTTAAACCACCAACTTAAAGCTTTAATCTAACTTATTTTAAAAATTCATAAAATTAATCTAAAATTACCTTGTTAACAACCACCAACCAAAGATCTTATATCTAGAATTTTAGCTAAAATGGACTTAATCTAAGAAAATTAAAAATCAAAAACAAAATGGAATAGGGACACAAGTGAACTAATGTGCGGCAGTTAAGAGTGACACTTGCAGACCTAATAAGCTAAACAATAAGCTCTTAAGGTGCTTCTAAAGGCATAACTATTCTAGCTACTACCTACATCTACAAAGGGAAACAGAAATCAGGACTTAACTTCAAATTACTAAACATATACGTACTATGATAGACTGATATGGTGGATGCAGGGCGGAAAAGTGATTAAACCACCCACATCAAGCCTCTCAAAAGCTACTAAGAAAAATTCTAAAAACTATAAAAATATAACATTGAAATGACAAGCAAGCAAATATTTAAAGCCCAAAATCTCAGAATGATTTGATAAAAATTGAGGAAATTAAAAAAAAAATGAAACCAACTTAAGCACTTATTTGAATATTTTTTGACTTTTTCAATTTTTTGAAAGGTTTGACAAAGATGAACTTTGATCTTAATTTAATGACTGTAAATGTAATATTAAGCAGTGTTAAGACTTAATTAAGCTACATTAACACATTCTAATCCTAATTCTAAACTGATGCAACCTAAGTATATCTAAAACTAACAGTGATCAAATCTAAATAGGAACTTGACTTTTATTGAAATTCTAAAGCAAAGTATGACTAATCTAACCTATATGGCTCTAACATACACCCTAAACCAGATTCCATCATGGATAATTACCATAAACCAAACACCCCTTTAAAGTGACCAAAATACAAATTAAACTCAAACACTCGGTGAAATTTGACCAGAAATAGATTGAAAAGCACTTATATCATTTGAAAACAGAAATTATTTGTAAATCAACATTGACTTTTAAAATTTGACTTTGTTTGACTAAAATTGACTTATGTTGACTTTTTGCAGAAAATTGAGATTAGGAAAAATAGAAGCAGGTACTAGCTCACATAAGCTTGTTGAAGCTTATGTGAGTTGTAATGATCAGAAACTATAACAATAAGAAAGAAACAATTTATTTAAAAAACATAAGTGAAAGGAATTCAACAGGAAAAAGTGAATTTTATTAAAACTTGAAATAACAATTACAAATTATACTAATTAAGCTACAGAAAAACAAGTAAGGAAGTAAATGGTAACACTTTTCTAATAACATGAAAAATGGACAAAATCATCTTGTGACTGAATGAGGTTTATATAGCTGCTCAGGATGCTTGGGAAACTTCTGGGTTCTTCAATATCATCCCTTGATCTCTCTTTCTCGTCATTCCTTCTATTCACAGCCGTTAGATCATATGGATGATGTGGCTTGGCCAATGAGAAGGCTTCTCTTGTCCACCTTGGCGATCCTCAGGTGTCCTTCCTCTGACACGTTGTCAGCACATTCTAGAAGCTCACTTAAGTGGGGTTAGTTGTGATGGGAGCAGGGTAAAAATTGACATGGAAGGGTAACAATAGTTATTGAGGGTTACAGGTTTTTTTGGGCGCGTTAGTGTTTTGGTTATTTTTTTATTTTTATTTGACTATGGGAAATAGATGTTGACCGGATTCTAGAGAGTTTGACCGGGTTAAGTGGTGGACGGGTTAGGGTAAAATAGGATGATGGGCTTGGGTTAGTTTTGGGCCATAGGTTAGTATTAGTTGTGTTTTTAAATGGACTTAGTAATTAACATGAATCCATAATGATCATTTTTTTGCCAAATTAGGAAACTTCAAGGACCAAAAATGTTAATTATGAAAGGTGAGGGTGTGTTTTGGTAATTAGGTTAAATGAGGATATAAGGGTGTAAATGGTAAGTATGGGAAAGTTGAGGGTGGTTTGTGTAATTTTTGGAAAGTGAAGGGTTCGATGTGAAAATTCTCCAAAAATAATCCAAAGCTCCGTAATTTGACTTTTTAGCATCCAAATCCCTGAAATAGCATCCCAGCATCGGCTTTTGCAATCTTCTCATTCTCGTGCTCGGTTTTCTTCGGTTTTGGTTTTCTTTTGTCTGTTTTGTCATATCCGTACCTGCACATGCAAAAACTCAAGAAACCAGCAGATATTAGACATAAACGGCTCTTTCTTGGTTATTTTGGGTCTATTTTGGTAAAGCAATGGTATGTGTTTTAGCACATACCAGTAAGAGATATCAGGTTTTCTGTTGTTAACTAGCTCATATGGTGTTTTATTGAATCTTGGATGAATTAGGGATCGGTTATGAGTGAAACAAGCAGTGGCAACTGCATCAGCCCATAAAAATAACGGTGCACTAGAATAAATTAGCATTGTGCGAGCAGCTTCCACAAGAGTTCTGTTTCTTCTTTCAACTACCCCATTCTGCTGTGGAGTTCTGACAACTGATGTCTGATGAGTAATTCCAACATCTTCAAAGTAAGTTCTTAACTCCTGATTTGTGAATTATGTGCCCTTGTATGTTCTTACAATCCTTACTGAAGCTTGAAGAAGTACTTGAATACGCTTCAAAAAGGTGATGATGATGCCTGGTGCTTCGTCTTTTGACCTCAGAAACTTAACCCACGTATATCTTGAATAGTCATCAACGATAACAAGAATATACTTTTTCCCTTTTATGCTTTCAACTCTCATTGGGCAACATAAGTCCATGTGCAACATATGCAACTTTGCTTCCGAACTAGGTACGGGTTTGGGTTTATATGATGCTCTTTTGCTTTTTCCTTGTTTGCATGATGGACATAGGTGATCCTTGGTGTATTTGATCTTTGGAAGTCCGTTAACGATGTCGTCTTTGGAAAGTTTGTTGATAGTGTCGAAACTGAGATGGGATAATCTTCTATGCCACAACCAGGACTTTGTTCCAGATGCTCGTGTCATAAGACATATTGGTGATGAAGAGGCCATTTGATTTATGTCGATAGCATACAAGTTTGTGTCACGATTCCCAGTTAAGAGATCAATGCCATCCAAGTTTCTAACGAAGCATGAATTTCTCCTAAATGCAACCTCTAAATCTGCATCACAGAACTGCCCGACTGAAAACAAATTGTGTCCCAAACCTTCAACATAGTAAACCCGAGTGATCAAATAATTTCCAAAGGGAAGATCTCCATAACACATGATAGCTGCTACATGATCATTTCTAAAGCGTACGGTTCCCATGAATTTCCAAACGAAATGGATCAGCAGCTTCAGATTCCCGGTCATGTGCTTGGAGCAACCCGAGTCGACGATACAAAGACATATTTCGATAACCTGCCAAATACAGAAGAAGATGTTTTTGGAAACCGTTTTGATTTTGGTTCCTTTGGGTTAGAGGTAAAATCCAGATCACATTCATAGAAGGTTTCTATTGGGTATACTGGATTATCATTCATTCGACCATTCTCGATTGTGAACATTCTACTTATAGGTTTCCAAATACCATTCCTAAAGGAAAAACTATGCTTCGTATCTTTAGTGTAAGACCTAAATCTTGCAACTATACTTCCTATAGGTTTAGCATAAGTTCTTTTTGGAACGTTCTTTCGAACAGGCTTAACATTCTCATTCTTAGAAACAAAATCATCATGAACATTAATTAAAGATTTCTTGCATGTTACACAAACAGAGTCAACACATTCATTAAAAATAGCAAGTTTCATAGGTTCATTACATTCAGATGAAATGTCTTTCTTAGTACAAAGCGGTAAATTCCTAGGGTGTTCTTCTACTTTCTTCTCTTTATTCAAGCTACTAATCTTAGAGGCATGCGAGACTCTATTGTTCCTTGTATTGCTCCTAGGCTTTAGTCTGCTGCTCCTAGTGGTGCTTTCTAGTCCTGTAGAAGGTAAGGCACACGTATTAGGATCTACATTTTTATCAAGAGAAGTGGTTTTGGTTTTCCTAGTCTCTTTAGAGTGCTTGTTTAAACTTATGTCTTTTGTTCCATATGGTTTAGATGTAGAGGCAGACGTATTAGTGGTACTCATTCTAAAAAGGCCAGGAGCTTGATGTGCTACGTGTGTACAAGTTTTAAATTTATAAAAGACGAATTACCAATTTTACCAATAACACATACGAGCAAGTGCACTCGTCCATTATAGCAAGATTATAAAGGTAAGTCGGGATCGTTCGCAGGGATTTGAGTGAATCTGATTAACAAGCTTGAATCAACAAATACAATCCAAAACATATAACAACGCAAATAGATATAATGAAATTCAGATGATTAAAAACTACACTTGCTTAAACTTAGTTTCTTATCCATAATTAGTATGATTATGTTAACCTCTTAACATGTTGGTTATGATAATTAGTTGGTGTACTAATCTATTGTTCTTACAAGTTAAACCTTCGTCAAGATTTTAGTTTATAAAAACAAGCATTAAGTTTAACCAATCAATTCAAGATCAATTCAAGTTTCATAAGTTTACTTTCATAAACTTAAACACAAAAACATCCACTTGTTTATCAAATTGCTTAACAAATGGTCAATACAAAAGGTAACCGATTATAGACAAAAGGCTACAATTAATTATTAACAACTAATCTTACGACCTTTTAGATGTTTCCAATCAATCCAACTTGATAATCAAAAAGTGTTTCTATTACAACCACACCTTAGTTCCTTTGTTTAATCAAGAATAATGGGTAAAAACAATCATCCGTAGATAAAATGATTATAACTAGTTGAACAACAATAAGTTCTTTCGACCTCTACGATTATTATCAACTAGTCAAACTTGATTAACAAATGTCACTATGAAACTTTAGCACAATTGGATCTTAGAATCAACTTGAAATTGAATTAAAACATGTTAACACAATCACTAACTAATCATATGATATTCAACATCATTTAAGCAAGTGTATAAAGAAACTAGCCACTCATAGCAAACATAAACATAAACTCAGATCTTTGAACATTAGAAAACATAATTAAGAGTCTTACAATGCTTGGAATAAGATTACAAATGGTGAAGTAATGATTCCCAAAGTATTGGGGTAGACTCCTTGGTGTTTTGGCCTCCAAATGTGGAACTTCTGGAACTCCAAACTTTCCTGGACTTCTAAGGACGAATTTGAGAGCTTAAGAGCTTTGTTTGATGAGTAGAGAGAGTTGTATTGAAGTGTGTGTCTCATATGCTCACAAGAGGTCACTATTTATACTAGTTCCAAGGCCTAGGGTATTAATTGCTGAACTTGGCCTCCGAGGAGTCAGGAAGGGACTAGAATACACCAAGGGAAGGACCTAGAATCGTTTGGATGCAAAGGGAAAACTTAGTGATGAAGATTTGGCAGAAACAAGCTCTCCAACCGGATTGGTCACATGACCAACCGATCCGGTTGGTCTTCTACAAAGGTTCCAACCGTTCCGGTTGCGGGTGGCGACCGAACGGTTAGATGGGCGTCTGGGCACTTTTTGGTCGACTTCCAACCGATCCGGTTGGTCTTCCTGAGTTACGGAAAATCAACTTTACTTCATTTTGTCTTGCAGAACTTGGTTCTTCAATTACTAGGGTCTTCAATGGTACTTGAGATACTGATTTGTGCTTGACATGCTAAGCTGAAACGGGAATCTTCCAATTGTTGAACATTCCTTCACTTTTCCTTCTGTTTCCCTGCACTTGGTTATAAATACTAGACAAATATCTTTTGATGTGATTAAGCACTGAAATCGTACAAATATATCCAAATAACATATACAAAAGCACACATAATGCTACTGAAAACATGTACAATCTGAGCGTTATCAAATTCCCCCACACTTAAACTTTGCTTGCCCTCAAGCAAATCTAGGAAAAACATGCACTGGTACAAGATCATGTTTACGAAAAATGTGATGCAAATCAACCAAGTACAAGTACGAAAGAAGATTCATCAATTATGCTTTTCAAGAGTGAAACTTTCAAGATGTTTGAAAATATCCAATGATTTTATTGCATGATTAACATTTTAAAACACCTCACGAAAAAGGAACGGAATATAATTCACTCAATCACTCAATTTTAATGGAGTGACAAGATAAATCACACGCATTGCTCAGTCATGATTAGATTATTACCATAAGCTTGTACAAGAAACAAAACTCCACCGACGTGGCGTGAGCACCAAGCAAAAACATCTAAAGAGGACTTTTATTAGGGTTATAATGATATGGCTTAGGGTTAAGGCATGGAAATTTTTATGAAATTGGTGTAAAAAATAAAATAAAATCAAGTCTAATATCCGTGTTGCTAGCTACCAAACAATCCACAAACCAATAAATGATTACAGCTTCATTTTCTTTTCTTCGGACTTCCACAACTCTTCGTTTTGCTTCGCCATGATTATTTTTTTCTTCGAACATAGGACATTGGCTAATACATTCATGCTTTCAACATTTTTTTAAACATAAACTCATCCATGGAATGGCTCAATCAACTAACAAGATGCGGTACTCATAATCATTTGAACAATCTTCACTTTCCGGGTGACTAGCAACCAACCGTTTAGACATTGATAAGGGTTAGGCTAAGGTTTAAAGTGCAAAATCTTTTTGTATTTTTCTGAATGGAACAAAAACGAAAAGGATGGCTCAGAGGGTGTAACTAGGGGTATCTAGCGCTAAAGATGAGCGCTACAAATGGGTCCATGTGGGTTGTTACTAACCGATGTGGCTAGCTAATATATCATTAGATGTAAAATGGAAGGCCATTTGGGTTAAATCCTAAGGTGCCTCTTTATCACAAGAATTCACTTATATCGCACGAATGCGATCTCACTGCGATCTGGTAATGATTTACAAGTACAAGTTCAAGAATAAATAAAATCACTCGCACACTCATAGCAAAAGATCCAAGCATAAAAGATGTATGCTTTATATAGAACAGGCTCAAATCCTCACAATTTAGTGGAAAAAGGGGCTACAATTTGTGCTAGCAAATGTTATCGATCCCAGAATAGATTGCAATATTAATCGGAACTGATAACGCTACATGCGTCGTTCGTGGTCAAAGGAACTTCCTTTTCGTCGAGCAAGTTTTTCAACACCCTAGGCAGTGAAACCTAATCGTGCAGTGTAGTATTAGGGTAAGCCACGGGTATTGATATCATTCTATAGGGGAATAGGAATGCTAGTGAGGAGTTACTATGCTAAGGTTGGGGTTGAGGAAGATTATTTTTTATCTTTTTATGTTTTTTAGGAATTAGAAAGGTACGAATCTCGGGGTTTGGATTTGGGGGTTGGTATTTCTACCGATTACTCTACTTATCTAATTATCTAAGCTAAGGTGATGGTAGTCTATGTCTAATTATTGTGTGCTTGTATGATAGTTTAAAGATGTGTTTACTTAGGTTTTCTTACTCCTTAATTATCTCCTATTGATGGTTGAATTGTCACTTCCTTATTCCTAATCGCGTTGTGTGTCTAAAGTCATAGGGTATGCATTTATCCCTAACTCTTTGAAACTACCAAAGGGTCTCGTCTACAAAATCTCTAGGAATTATAGACTCTAACTCTAAGGTACTCTTTGGATGGTTTAGCCTACAACTACTCTAGGTGTTATAGTCTAAGGTTCACAAAGATTAATCAAGCATTAACTACACAACGAATGACCTATCGCATTACTAGATCATTAACAATTAAGATAAGAGAAAACCAATCAATATTCAATAATTAAGTTTCATATTCCCTAAGCAAACACACAAGTAAATTAGCCGGACAAGGAGAACATGCAAGCATACACACAAATAATTGAATTAATGAAGTAAAACACTTATCTTGGGGTAAGATAGGGTTTTGAACCCTAAAATACTGTACAAGACAGCCTTGGTTCGGTTTAGGTTTTTACTCCAAAAGACTACACACTAAAACTGAAAAATTCGGATTCTATATATAAGATTACTATCGCGACAGCGTCACCTTATAATTTGTGACGTCGTCGGGCCGCCGTCATTAGGGTTTCGTCTTGGCCACGTTAGTCTTGCGACGGCGTCACCCTATGATTGTGACGCCGTCCCCTTCAGTCTCTGACGCAGTCTGGATCAAATCTAGTCCGTCTGAGTTACGACGACCTACTCTTTTAAAGCCTGACACCGTCACTTGAAAATAAGCAATTTGGCTACTTGCCCCATCACAAAGTTATGCGCGGCGTCCACAGATAACACCGACGCGTCACTTGTAGAACCTGTCGCCGTCCCCTTGTATTTCAGCAGTCTGAGTGGCTCGATTCTTGACTTTGGCCATTTTCTTCATATATCCGCGCCTTTTCGTCCAAATAAGTGCTATTCCAGTAATTTGCCTTCAAGAGACCTAAAAAGTGAAAAGGAACGATATTAAGTAATAACGGATACAAAAGTGTCAAATAAGGGCTTAAACGACCCCTTAAAAAGGTACATTTTAAAACCTTATCAAATATCCTTACACTTGGTATTTGCTTGTCCTCAAACAAATGTGCTTTTAGCCAATTAATTTATAAGTTAGGGGTCATGAAGCATTGGTTTAAAACAATCCACAACACATATAAGCCCCGCAAAAGTCATAACAAGCACGGAAATTACATTCTAGCACCTCACATGGGGTGTTTGGATACTCACATCTCTCGGGTGTATATGAAATATATCAAAGTGGAAATGGAAGATAAACACTCATTAACCGGTCCTAGTACATAGATTACCATAGGCTTGAGACTAGATCAAACCTCCATCGCTTTGGCGTAAGCACCTAGGAAAGACTATCAAAGAGGTCTTTTAAAGGGTTGTAATGTAAGGCTTACGGTAGGGAAACAAAGGGTTTGGTGGGATGGGCTATTTAGTGGTGGCAAGTCAAAAATCTTTATGTTACAAGCATACGAAGAATGGCGTTGCTAAGCCAAGACTCGACACTCTAAACTCTAGATAACTGAAACACACAAACATAAATTTAAAGGATAGATGTAGGATGGTAGCCCGTATGTTTTTATTTTCAATACTCTATTTTTTTTCTTTTTCTCTTTTTCTATTTTTTTCGATTTTTTTTTTCATACACTTTTACTCTACCATCCTCTACGGTACCATCAAAATGATAGGGATTTATAGGCACATCCCTACACTAGAGTTTTTATTACTCTAACACTAATTTGACCCGAATTGAAATGATCAAAACACTTGGGGTACGTTATTACGCAAATAAGGGAATTTAACGTTCCCTTCCAGTCATTTAAACTTTAACTTTTCCCATGAGTCCCAATCGTCCCAAAACTGTGTACAAAGGATATGACTCGACTTAGCAACTCATGCAAGCAACTAGATAATTGAACTAAGGGTTTTTAGGGTAATAACAATAATGCACTAAAAGTGAGTGCATATAAGGTAGGCTAAGGCGATTTGGTTGTACATTTGGGGGTGGGGTGTAAACAATGCTCTTCATTGATATTCCGGACAACAGAAGAATCAAGAGAACCGTGAAAAGGATAGGCTCAGAGGGGTTAACTAGGGGTATCGTGTACTAAAAGTGAGTACAACGCATGGGTGTGGGGGAATTACTCAACCGAGGTGGAAGAAGTAATTATATTACAGGTATCAAACAAGGGTTATCCTAATGCCTCTTATCATTTAGTTATTCCTAACTACACAAGTGTAGTCTTACTAGCGATCTCGGGATGCATCACAAAACAAGTTCTAGAATCTATAATACTACCGGTTCACACACTAAGCATTAAAGATGAATGCTTTAATTCCTACTAATCTAAGGGTGATCCTCACATTTTGGGTGGAATTTAGGTGGTAAAGGGTTTTTGTGCTAGTCATACAACTTCCTATCCGTGAGACGCTTTTGTTAAGACTAATGGCCCACTCCTATATGTCATGAAAAATTAAAAATTTGGTGCCAAAATTACCCTAACCGACATTTTCTCATGGTTTATTACACAAATACAATTGGACAAAGCAAATAATCAAGGATAAGCATAGTTTCAAAGTTCCCGTTTTATTTTCCCTCCCTACACTTAAACTGAACATTGTCCCCAATGTTTCCCGAAAGTATCAAAGTTATGATAATGAAGGTAATTAAAAACGAAAGAAACTAATACTCCCTTGATTAGCTCGGTAGGATCCGTGTGAAGTGGTGGTTAAATCCTTCCAACTTTATGTATCTTCTTCTTAGTAAATTAAACCTGCACACTTGAAGAAAACAAACGAAACCTTCGCGCAAAATCGGCGGTAATAATATATATAAGACTCTACTAAACTAGGATATAATGCTTGTGGAATGGATGTTTACAGAATTCTTGGAAAATTAAGACCTGGAAAATTCCAAAAATTTATAAGTAGCTCAGAAAACGAGAAAAAAGTAATCCGTTGTTTTTACTCCTTCAGACGGCCGTCAGGTTGCGATCTGACGCCGTCAGTTATCCTGAAAAAAACTGGTCTGCGATTTTCTGAAAAAAATTCTGGAAAATTTACATCTTTAGAATCTGGAAAAATTTCTGCAAAACATCCATTATGACTCGATACAAGCATTTGACTCGAACAACCACACATATATATATCTTTTAATTAATTGCAATTCTCATGTTCACATTTCTTTTGAAAACGTGTGTAATCCTCCCTACACTTATCCTTTATGTAAAATACCTTTATATGTGATTAAGACGAGGTTAAAAACAAAATAAAGCATTTTTACAAATTTAAACATGAGACTAAACAATCAATAAAAGATATATGACACTAACAAGCAAACAATTAAGCATGGGTTGCCTCCCACGAAGCGCTTTTCTTTATTTATGAGTCTTGTAGCTAGACTCGTAGTCGTGCTCCTACGTTGTCTCGTTTTGCATTCTCAATGAGAATTCTATCATATTGACAAAATTTTCATCGACTATATATCTAGGCCCGAGGGTCAAGCAATCCTTATAATAAAGCCTCCTTCTGTCCCACATAAATTTATAACCTTTTTCAACATCGTCCTTGCTTTTTTTCTCAAAAGCTTTGATATTGTCTCGTTCAAAAATGGGTAGATGGCCATATTCATTTGTTTTCCAAGGCATCCTATAAGTGATCTCATCGTTCCCTTCCTTAAACCTAACCGTTCCATCATGCTTGTTATGGCTCATCTTAGATGTTTCAACAAACGGTTTTCCAAGCACTACTTGGGATAAGCTATAGTCAATGACGCATCCTACATCTTTTAGGACCATAAAATCAACTAGGTAGGTGAAATTTCCTATAAAGACATGTACATCCTTGACTCTTCCCACAAAGTTGCAAACTCCACCTAGATACTTAGGGTCTCTCCTAATATTAAGTCGCTCATTCATAATGTCATTGTAGACAGCAGATGACATCACATTAATGGGAGATTCCGTATCTATGTAAGCATGGTCGATGCTCCTATATCCGATCATACAAGGGATTTTTAGGTTCCAAGGATTTCCTCTCCTAATCTTTGGGTATATCCTAATGATAGGTGATCGGGGATTATCGATGATGTATCGATGGTAAGCAACCTCTTCCTTAGTGGGGTAAAGATTGAAATAAGCGATATCCTCTTCATTTACGTCTATCCTATGCAACTCACTAGGATCTTTGATTTCATCAATGATTTGGTTGCGAAGAGAGTTGAAGGACTGATGGTCAAGTGGTTGACTTGGGATAGGTGAGCAAAACTTAGCGAGAAAACGGGTAGTGAGACCTTCCCAACTTGAAATAGATCTCGTGGGAAGATGAAAAAGCCATCTACTAGCTTGTTTTCTTAAAGAGAATTGGAAGAGACGCAGACGCGTGGTCTCCCGAGTAGTAGCATCGAGGTCAATGGAATCGACAATTTTAAGGAAATCCTTAAGATGTTGATTAGGATCTTCGGAACGAAGTCCATGGAATGCAAATCCGTTTTGCACCAAAAGGATGGTGTCGGATCGCAGAACCGTAGTTTGAGCTAGGTCGGGAAGCTTAATGGCGTTCCTAAAGCCTAGGTGGTATGGTCTCGAGCATTCACCAAGAGTACGGGCTCTTGGCGGGTCATTTGGTGGTAGGTTGATGAATGGTGGGTGGTTATCACCTTCCATGATGAAAAGTGATGGGGTTACTAACAAAGGTCACGAAGAATGGGATAGACTACGAGAAATGAAAAAATGAGAAAAATTTACTTGATAGGAATCAAGCAAAGAAACCTAAACGAGGTGGACTACTAACTAGCTATTCTATTCCCCGGCAGCGGCGCCAAAAACTTGATAACGCTACACGCGTCGTTCGGGGTCAAAGGAACTTTCTTTTCGTCAAGCAAGTTTTTCAACACCCTAGGCAGTGAACCTAATCGTTGCAGTGTAGTATTCGGGTAAGCCACCGGTATTGATATCGTTCTCTAGGGGAATAGGAATGCTAGTGAGGAGTTACTACGCTAAGGTTGGGGTTGAGGAATATTATTTTTTATCTTTTTATGTTTTTTAGGAATTAGAAAGGTACGAATCTCGGGGTTTGGATTTGGGGGTTGGTATTTCTACCGATTACTCTACTTATCTAATTTTCTAATCTAAGGTGATGGTAGTCTATGTCTAATTATTGTGTGCTCGTATGATAGTTTAAAGATGTGTTTACTTAGGTTTTCTTACTCCTTAATTATCTCCTATTGATGGTTGAATTGTCACGTCCTTATTCCTAATCGCGTTGTGTGTCTAAAGTCATAGGGTATGCATTTATCCCTAACTCTTTGAAACTACCAAAGGGTCTCGTCTACAAAATCTCTAGGAATTATAGACTCTAACTCTAAGGTACTCTTTGGATGGTTTAGCCTACAACTACTCTAGGTGTTATAGTCTAAGGTTCACAAAGATTAATCAAGCATTAACTACACAACGAATGACCTATCGCATTACTAGATCATTAACAATTAAGATAAGAGACAACCAATCAATATTCAATAATTAAGTTTCATATTCCCTAAGCAAACACACAAGTAAATTAGCCGGACATGGAGAACATGCAAGCATACACACAAATAATTGAAGACATAATTGAATTAATGAAGTAAAACACTTATCTTGGTGTAAGATAGGGTTTGGAACCCTAAAATACTGTACAAGACAGCCTTGGTTCGGTTTAGGTTTTTACTCCAAAAGACTACACACTAAAACTGAAAAATTCGGATTCTATATATAAGATTACAATCGCGACGGCGTCACCTTATAATTTGTGACGCCGTCGGGTCGCCGTCATTAGGGTTTCGTCTTGGCCACGTTAGTCTTGCGACGACGTCACCCTATGATTGTGACGCCGTCCCCTTCAGTCTCTGACGTCGCCTGGATCAAATCTAGGCCGTCTGAGTTGCGACGACCTACTCTTTTAAAGTCTGATACCGTCACTTGAAAATAAGCAATTTGGCTACGCCCCGTCACAAAGTTATGCGACGGCGTCACAGATAACACCGGACGCCATCACTTGTAGAACGACGCCGTCCCCTTGTTTTCAGCAGTGAGTGGCTCGATTCTTGACTTTGGCCATTTTCTTCGTATATCCGCGCCTTTTCATCCAAATAAGTGCTATTCTAGCAATTTGCCTTCAAGAGACCTAGAAATAAAAGTGAAAAGGAACGATATTAAGTAATAACGGATACAACAGTGATCAAATAAGGGCTTAAACGACCCCTCAAAAAGGTACATTTTAAAACCTTATCAGGAACACATCTCAAAGTTTCAAATATTACCAGTTTTACCAGTGGTTTGATCTAGTTATTCTAATATATTATCCTAAAGCGTGAAAAGTAACTAGATCACAAGGGCAAACAAAATTTTAAATTTTAAGCTTGAAAACTCTAATTTTCCTATCAACCCCCCACACTTAAGTTAAACATTGTCCTCAATGTAAAAAACGAACTTCAAAGTATAGAAATAGGGAAAATAGATATGAAACCAGATATTCCAATGAATTTGTCAACTTAATTTTCTTCATTCCTAGCGTCCACTGGAGTAATCATTACATGCACAAAATCTTATATCCAAACAAAAGAGTTTTATTTAGATGTGGCACCCCCCACACTTAAGTTCAACCAAAGGTTTAAACTTTGGGGCATGACCACAAAAAATCAAATTGGAAACACAGGTTGCCTCCGAGAAAGCGCTTGTTTTATTACCGAGTCATCAGCCTGACTCTAATCTTCCCGAATTCACTTGGCCACAGTGACTTGAACATTTTGAAAAGTTCGGGGATATTCATGAATTCTTCACCAGTAGCATCGATATATCCTAGGCGAACTCGCAGATGGTTTCCAAGGAACAATTTGTGGGATTCTTCCTGGAAAAGGTGCTACAAAGGTGATGGTTTCAAATTCATTTTCAGGGGAAACTGTCTCAATGATATTTCATTCATTTGCTCCTTATCGTAGTATAACTTGATTCGGTGCCCATTAACAATGAAACTTCCACCTTGTTTGTCAAAAGTTCGACATAACCGGATGGATATCCATGTTTAACGATATATGGTCGAAACCATCTTGGTTGTAATTTAGGAGCTTTGAATTTGAATTTCATGTTGAAAAGCAGAACTTTATCTCCGACTTTGAATTCTTTTCGAACTCTTAGCTTCTTGTCGTGATAAGCTTTTGTTCCGGCCTTATACGCTTTTAGAATTTTCGTAAGCTCGGAGTCTTAATTCGTCGAGTTCGTGCAATTGCAAGAATCTCTTTTCTCCAACTATTTTGAGATCGGTGTTACAGTTTCTGAAAGCCCAGTAAGCACGATGTTCAACTTCGAACGGTAAATGACAAGTTTTTCCATACAAGAGTCTGTAAGGAGTTGTGCCAATAGGAGTTTTGTAAGCCGTACGAAACGCCCATAGAGCATCATCAAGTTTCTTCGACCATACCGAAGGATTGTCCTTCACTGTTTTCTCGAGTATTCTTTTAAGAGCTCTGTTGGTGTTTTCAACTTGGCCACTGGTTTGTGGGTGATAAGCTGTCGCGAATCGATGATGAACTCCATATCTTTTCATGGTTTTTTTCATTTGTTGGTTACAGAAATGGGTTCCTCGATCGTTTATCAAGGCTTTGGGTATTCCATAATGAGCAAAAAGATTTTTGAGAAAATTAACGACGACGCGATCATCGTTGGTTGGTAAAGCTTCAGCTTCTGCCCATTTGGACAGGTAAGCTATAGCAACGAGAATGTATTCGTATTTGTGGGATTTAAGAAATGGTCCCATGAAATCTATTCCCTAAATATCAAATATTTCACACACTTGAATGCTTGTTAGCGGCATTTCGTCTCTTCGCGAAAGATTGGTGGTTCTTTGGCAAGCATCACAATTCTGAACAAGTGTATGTGCTTCTTTGAATATTGTTGGCCAATAGAATCCAGCATCAAAACCTTTTTTAGCTGTGGTGGAAGGACCATAATGTCCCCCAGTTGACCATGATGACATTCGTCAAGAATCTTGCGGGTTTCGGAACCAGAAACACATTTTCGGATCATTCCGTCAGGACACATTTTGAAAAGATATGGCTCTTCCAAAAAATAGTATTTAAGTTCCGAAAAGAATTTGCTCCTTTGAGCGTGAGTTAAACCTTTTCTTAGAATTCCTTCAGCGAGATAGTATGCAAAGTCAGCAAACCAAGGATCGTCATTTCCATCGACGGTCATAAGAGTTTCATCAGGGAAGTAATAATCGATTTCTTCTTCCTTTAACTCCTCAAGATCTGGGTTTTCAAGACGTGATAAATGATCAGCGGCTAGATTCTCTGCTCCTTTCTTATCTTTGATTTCGATGTCAAATTCTTGGAGTAGCAGAATCCATCGGATGAGACGTGGTTTAGCAACTTGCTTGGTGAACAGATATTTGAGTGCCGAGTGATCGATGAACACGACTGTTTTTTAGAGCACAAGGTAGGATCGGAATTTGTCGAATGCGAAAACTACTGCCACTAATTCCTTTTCCGTGACAGTATAATTTTGCTTAGCACTATTTAGTGTCTTGCTAGCAAAATATATGGGTCAAAAGTGTTTTCCTTCTCGTTGGCCTAAGCGACTCCAAACAAAATGGGTGGTGGCATCGCGCATAAGTTGAAGGGTAGTGACCAAGTAGGTGAAACCATGATCGGAGCACTAGTTAGTTGAGATTTCAACGTTTGAAAGCTTTATGCTGATCGGCATTGAAGTCAAAATGGATTCCTTCTCCAGAAGTTTTGTCATCGGACGTGAGATATTTTGAAAATCTTTGATAAAGCGGTAGAACCCGACATGTCTAAAAACTTCTAACGGCTTTGACGTTAGTTGGTGGTGGAAGTTTCATGATAATGTAGATTTTTTCTTTGTCTACTTCCATGCCTGCACTGGAGATCTTGTGGCCAAGCACAATTCCTTCGGTCACCATGAAGTGACATTTTTCCCGTTAAGGACAAGATGTGCGACTTAGCATCTTTCGAGCATTTTATCAAGATTTGAAAGACAAGCTTCAAATGAGTTTGGGCTAAGAAAAGTCATCCATGAAAAATTCCATGGAGGTTTCGAGCATGTCTTGGAATATTGCTATCATACACCTTTGAAAAGTCGCAGGTGCATTACAAAGACCAAAAGGCATACGCCGATATGCATAGGTTCCAAAAGGACAAGTGAAAGTGGTCTTTTCTTGGTCATTAGGATCGACTGGAATTTGAAAATATCTCGAAAATCCATCGAGGAAACAAAAGAATTTATTCCCTGCTAGTCTTTCAAGCATTTGATCCATAAACGGGAGTGGAAAATGATCTTTTCTGGTGGCTTTGTTTAATTTCCGATAGTCAATACAACGCGCCAACCGCTGGCAGTTCTAGTGGGGACTAGATCATTCCGCTCATTAGTCACAACTTGCGTCCATCCCTCCTTTCTTGGGAACACAAGGATTGACGGACTTACCCAAGGACTATCTTCGATTGGGTAAATGATACCAAGACATCGAAGTTTTATGATTTCTTTTTAACAACTTCTTTCATCTTTGGGTTGAGTCATTGACGTTCAAAAACAGGTTTGATCCCTTCTTAAATTGATTTTGTGTTTGCGAAATTGGGACTAATTCTCGAATATCGATGTTTTCCAAGCGAAAGCTTGTTTGTGATTTTTGAGGACAGAAACTAAACTTTATTTCTCATCGGCCTCGAGTAATGAAGATATGACTACTGGAAGAAGTGAATTTTCCTCCAAGTAAGCATATTCTAGATGATCAGGGAGAGGTTTGAGCACGAGATCTGTTGGTGGTTCTTCGATAGAGGATTTTATTCTCATCTCTTCATCGAAAGTTATTGCTTCAAAATTTTCTTCCTCCATTTCTTACTCCATTTCTTCCTCCTCCGCGTTATCTCCTTCGAATTCTACTTTCATGAAATCATCAAACTCTTTGTCAAAGTACGACTTTCATTGATTTTTCGAAGTAGTAATGAATGGATCGATAGTAATGCATCAAATTCTTAAATCGGTGACTTCATCGATAACATCGATGTTGAAACAAGTGTCATCTGGAATGTGGATAGCGACGCTTTATCGATTAGAAAGGTGATTCGATCTTCTCTAACGAGGTTGAGTTCTTTTCCTTTCACTTTGATGATTGCATCGGCGGTATTTATGAAAGGTCTTCCTAAGATGAGTGGGACTTTACTATCTTCTTCCATTTCTAAGATTACAAAGTCCACGGAAAAAATGAATTTACCGACTTGAACAAGCATATTCTCAGAATACCCACGGGATATTGATAAGAATGATTTGCTAATCAATGCTCATTTTTGTTGGTTTGAGGTCGTGGTTGCATAACTTGGAATACAATGAATAAGGCATCAAATTGATACTTGCCAAGGTCGCTCAAACAAAAGCATCGATTGAATATTATTCCCAGAAAGTACATGGAATAAGAAAGCTCCCAAGATCTCCGAGCTTTGGTGGGATTTTGTTTTGGACAATGGCTGAGCATTCTTCGTTAAGGAAAGTAGCTGATATTTGCTCTAACTTGCTTTTGTTATTAAGAAGTTCTTTCAGAATTTCGTGGTGGGCATTCGGCTAAGACATCAACGAGAGAACATTGAGTCTAACCTCTTTGATTATTTCAAGAACTCTTATAACGTTCTTCCATTTTTTTCTTTCTTAAGGCGTTGAGGATATGGAATTTTTGGTGTGTACGCCTTGACAGATGGTGTGGTTTTCTTTTGGGTGATTTTAGTTGTGTTGGTTTCTTCGGCTTCATCCTTACTATCTTGGGTGACAGGAGTATTTTCATTAGGATTTGGTGGTGGATCGTACATTGTGAGACCACTTCTTGTGAAACAAAGATTGATATGTTCATTTCTCGTTTGTGGTGGACGGTACGCCTTCGCCATCATTTGATGGTTTTGGGTTGATTGGGTGTTACTTGGCAACGAACCAGTGGTCAAGAGGAATGTTGGTCGAAAAGTTCCAAATTTGTTTTCAAGATCTTGTATAGATGCTTGATGATTTTTTCTCCCCTGCTCAACTTTGGCTTTGAGATTGAAAATTAATTTTGATAAAATCATTTATTTTTTAGCAACCGTGAACTCTCTCATGGTTTTTTGAATTGGATTCTTCCATCTTTTGTCATATTTTGGTGGTGGATTGTCGGCTCTGCGGGTTGGAATCACGGTTGTCATCCCTTGGTCGGCGGTCTTGCCAATTTTCTGAATTTCGACCGTAGCATACTACGATATCCTCCTCCACGATATCCTCCTTGGACATAATTCGATTCTCCTTCATAGGTCCACCCATAGGCTTATCGTCGCACTCGCACAATGGGTGATTTCCTCCATAATTGTTGCATCCATCTCGCATTTCCTTCATTTCTTATTTGATATCTTTGTATTGCGAACATTTTTGAGGTTAAGGCTTCCATTTTCTCCATGAGTTTCGAGGTATCGGTGTTTTCGACAAAAGCAACGATTTTTCGAAGGGGTTTGGTTTTGGAATCTTTAGACCAATCGAGTTTGAGAAGTACTCGATCTTCGAGTAATTTGTGTGCATCGTTAGGAGTCTTATAGAGAAAAATTCCTCCAAAGATCAAGGATGCCTTGAGAGATTTCATCTAGTCCATGGTAAAAGATTTGGATAATGGTTCCTTTGGATAATCCATGTCCATGACAACTACGAAGCAAATCTTTCATCCGGAGCCAAGCTTCGACAAGTGATTCGTTGGGATTTTGTGTGAAAGCACGAATTTCTCCCATTAATCAATCAAACATGGCGGTGGAAAGAATCGTCACAAAGGCTTACCTCATCTCCTCCCAAGTGTTGATAATTCCTGGGGTTAATTCATTGTACCATACTTTAGCATCTCCGGCGAAAGTGATGATGGAAACGTTTGAGTTTGATGGCATTGACATCGGTATCTCCATAACGGAACATGCCACAAATTCTCATGAATTCGAAATGTGCTTATGCGGATCGGCTGCACGCGCCATCGAATTGACGGCCTTTGATCATGGAAAGATGATGACCCTTCATCGTGAAGTTGTCACCAAGGTTGGCGACAACAATAGCACTTCCAGGGGTTGGTGCTACGGCTCGGTTGGTTCCCCACATGGGTTGATCGTCCGCCATGGGAAAAAGTAAATTGGTGAAAGGGTTGTAAACGACTTTTGCTTCTACGAGGTTATCAAATGGTGGGTTTGGTACTCTTGGTACACAATCGGCTAAGGCTATGAAAGGTGTTCTTCTTCTTCTTCGAATCAAACGTTCGGGGTTGGTAAGAGGTGAAATTGGTTATATTCTCGCTGCACGAGTGTTTATACAATGACCTAGAGAATCCAGGCAATATCTAAACACACGGACAAACAACAAAAGCAGTTTTCTTTGGAAAAAGATGGTAACCAGGATGGGTTGCGAAGTCATTGCGACCAATTGGTTAGATCAATTTGGTTAGGTTGAAGTTTCGAGAGAAAAAAATTTTGAATGAATCGTTAACGATGGGGATTCAAAACTTTTTAAACACAATCAAATCCCCGGTGCACCAAAAACTTGATGTGCTACGTGTGTACAGGTTTTAAATTTATAAAAGACGATTTACCAATTTTACCATAACATATACGCAGCAAGTGCACTCGTCCGTTATAGCAAGATTATAAAGGTAAGTCGGGATGGATCGCTCGCAGGGATTTGAGTGAATCTGATTAACAAGCTTGAATCGACAAAGACAATCCAAAACATATAACAACGCAAATAGATATAATGAAATTGGATGATTAAAACTACACTTGCTTAAACTTAGTTTCTTATCCATGATTAGTATGATTGTGTTAACCTCTACTTAACATGTTGGTTATGATAATTAGTTGGTGTACTAATCTATTGTTCTTACAAGTTAAACCTTCATCAAGATTTTAGTTTATAAAAACAAGCATTAAGTTTAACAAATCAATTCAAGATCAATTCAAGTTTCATAAGTTTACTTTCATAAACTTAAACACAAAACATCCACTTGTTTATCAAATTGCTTAAGAAATGGTCAATACAAAAGGTAACCGATTATAGACAAAAGGCTACAATTGATTATTAACAACTAATCTTACGACCTTTTAGATGTTTCCAATCAATCCAACTTGATAATCAAAAGGCGTTTTTATTATAACCACACCTTAGTTCCTTTGTTTAATCAAGAATAATGGGTAAAACAATCATCCATAGACAAAATGATTATAACTAGTTGAATAAAAATAAGTTCTTTTGATTCCTCTCATTACGATTATTATTAACTAGTCAAACTTGATTAACAAATATCACTATGAAACTTTAGCACAATTGGATCTTAGAATCAACTTGAAATTGAATTAAAACATGTTAACACAATCATTAACTAATCATATGATATTCAACATCATTTAAGCAAGTGTATAAAGAAACTAGTCGCTCATAGCAAACATAAACATAAACTCAGATCTTTGAACATTAAAAAACATAATTAAGAGTCTTACAATGCTTGGAATAAGATTACAAATGGTGAAGTAATGATTCCCAAAGTATTGGGGTAGACTCCTTGGTATTTTGGCCTCCAAATGTGGAATTCTAGAACTCCAAACTTTCCTGGACTTTTAAGAACGAATTTGAGAGCTTAAGAGCTTTTTTGATGAGTAGAGAGAGTTGTATTGAAGTGTGTGTCTCATATGCTCACAAGAGGTCACTATTTATACTAGTTCCAAGGCCTAGGGTATTAATTGTTGAACTTGGCCTCCAAGGAGTCAGGAAGGGACTAAAATAAACCAAGGGAAGGACCTAGAATCGTTTGGATGTAAAGGGGAAACTTAGTGATGAAGATTTGCGGCAGCTATCCAACCGATCGGTCACATGACCAACCGGACCGTTGGTCTTCTACAAATTTAACCGTTCCGGTTATGCCAGTGGCGAGCGTAACGTTAGATGGCGTCTGGGCACTTTTGGTCGACTTCAAACCGATCCGTTGGTCTTCCCAAATTCTGAGGAAAATCAACTTTACTTCATTTTGTCTGCGTCGCAGAACTTGGTTCTTCAATTACTAGGGTCTTCAATGGTACTTGAGATCGATTTGTGCTTGACATGCTGTAAACGAATCTTCCAATTGTTGAACATTCCATCACTTTTCCTTTTGTTTCCTGCACTTGGTTATAAATACTAGACAAACATATTTTGATCGATTAAGCACCTTTGAAATGTCGTCGTGAAATATAACCAAATAACATATACAAAAGCACACATAACGCTACTAAAAACATGTACAATCTGAGGGTTATCAGGGCTAAAACTTTTGGTTTCTCGATAACCGCTTTTTCTATTTCAACAATATTTTCTTTTTGCTTTTGTAAGGCTTGTCAAGTGTTGAGGTTTTGACAAATTGGTGTATGTAAAAACATATACCTTTTCTTGATCAAAACCGGAACAAAAAGACCAAAAACTAACCCCTAAAGCCATAAATATTTGTGTTTTTGTGTTTATGTATGTGCAGTTAACGGATATTGTAAAATGGACAAAAGAAGAAAATGGACAACGAACACGAGAATGGAGGGAATAGCACGGTTACGGGTCTAATGATAATTTTATTTGAGCATCGAGGCAAGAGAATAAAAATTTAACGGGTTCTAACGAAGATTGTATTAATTAAGATGCTTAAAAAGAAGGGAAAATGAATTTGCAGAAAAAAGGAGCTTAAATGAAAATTAAATGCAACATTTAACACAAGAAAGACTCTTGGTCTAGTGGGTGGGGACATGTTTGCTTATCAAGAGGTCAAGGGTTCTAATCCCATCCATGGCATAATTAAATTTTTTGTATTACACAAACCAAACCATCTCAAGCCCAACAACCCAACGAGACCCACGATGGACAGCCCAGCTGGTGATTCCATGCGAGGCCCAATAGCAGAGCCTAGCCAGCCCCCATTCGTCTCCATTGAAAGGTTCCCAAAGAGCATTTAGAAAAAATCACAAACATAAATATATCAACTTGGGGACCAAGTTTTGTAGGGTTTTATTTGTGCCAAGTTCTAATAGTTTAGGGGCCATTATGAAAATTTAGTAGGACCAAAGTGTACGTACTTAGTGGTCTATAAAACCCACCTCCTCACCTCATTTTTAATAATCATCTTTTATTTGTATTTTGTACCCAAACTCTTGTATTTTATTTTTATGCTCTTTAGTTTTATAAAAGTTTTATTTATTTCTTGCATCTCTATATTCTTCTCATCTCTTAATCCTTTTTATTTCCTTTTATTTTTATAAAACCTTTTATAAAAATATTCCATGAAGAGTTGAGTTATAGTAAGATTGTGTGAGTGTATTTTATACGCTTCGTGCACACGCTCAACATATCATATTTATATTTTTATAAAAGTTTAGTTTTTTTATTTTTTATTTTTATTAAAGTTTACTTTTTTAATGTTTTATATAGCTTAAAAATAGTAAAAAGTCTCTAAAAATCTTGTCTTTTTTACAAAAAATCCAAAAATATATTTTATTTTCGTCATAAAATTTTCGTATTTTTCTGAGTTGTTTTAGTATTTTTAAAAAAATCAAAAACTGTTTCTGTCCTTTTTCTCTAAAAAATCTGTTTCGAATTTTATTTTTAAAATATAGTAAAAAACGTAAAAAAATATTTTTAGATTTTTTGGTAGCTTCTCATAGTTTTATTAAGATAGTGTGAAATTTTCATATTTTTTTGAACTAGTTTACTATTTATTTTGATTTATTTGCTATTTTAAACATTAAAATCTAAAAAATACTTATTTAATTCGAAAATTCTAAAATTTTTCTGTGAGTTTATATCACTTTTATTATGTTTCTAAAAAATATTTGGAATTTTCGGAGTTCATTTAATATTTTTCCTTGATTTATTTCCTTTCCTTTATTAAAAAACAAAAACAAAAAAAAAAAAAATCCAAAATTATTTCTTCTGTTTTTAATAAATAGTTTTTTTATTTTGAAAAAAAGTTAATTTCTTTTAGTTCACTATTTTATTTTAAATTTCCTAATTGTTTTAGTTATTTAATATTTTCTCTTTTCTTGTTAACAAAAAAAAAATCCTATATTTTAAATCTTAACCTTAATATCCAAATTAGTTTTGTGGAAACATATCTCCTTGAGAGAGTTTGGTGGTTAAGATTTGATTTATTAAGATTAGTTTATCTTTTATTTTAGCTTTTTATTATAAAAGTTTATATTTATATAATTGTGCTAACCCTTAAAGTTTTGATTTTGTTTGTGTAATCCCAATCTACCGCTAAGGTCGGAGCTTAAGGGTCTTTAAGCATTTTTAATACATAAAGTTTGAAGCTTTAATAATTTTTAAGCTTGTTGGTGAATAAAGTTTTAAACTTTACTTACTAATTAGTGGATAAGATTAATAAAGTTGTAAACTTTTGTATTAATTTGTGCTTATAAGATCGGGTGGTTTTTTTCCTCTCGTTTCATCATCCGGGTTCTATTTTCTTTACTTTTTAAATCTTTAGTAGTTATAAATTTTAATATAATAGTTATGCTTATTTTATTGAATTAATTGCTATGTGTTGGTTTGCTATGCTTAGTGAGTAGGCTTTTTATATACTTGTTGAGTAGATTATTCCGTGAATTAAGTGTGGTTTTATAAAAGTTAGAAAATCTATTGGTTAGTAATTTTAAGTTACTTAGATTGAAATTTTGGTTGTTTAAGCGGGCAAAAGCCGTGAAAATAATTGGGTTTTAATCTAGATATTGATATCTCTTTATGAAAAATTGTTGTGAGAAAATAATTATTTGTAAAAGATATTAATTCATCAATAAAGGACTTAATTGAAATAATAAACCACACTTAAGGATATTGATAATTTGCTTAACAAGTATATATTTTCATCATATATTTCTTATTCGCTTGCTTAGCATATTTTAGTTCGTTACTTTTAGTTGTTATCTTTTATCGTTAACTTTAGTTTTTTTACTTGCTACTAGTTTTATTATTGTCTTTACTTTAACCATTATCATTTTAATTAGTCAAAAACCCATAAACTTATATGTTTTTAGTTTAATTTGCATAATTGCTTATTTGTGTTTAGCTTTCTTGTTTTACATGCTTAATTGTTTCTTTCTTATTAAGTTCCAAACCCAAAATATTTTTATCCTATTCAAATCACTCGACCTTTAAACAACTAATCGATCATCCATTACACCCTCGTTGGGGAACGACCCGTAGTTCGTGACCGTAAATTCTATGTACTAAAACGACAAATAAAAATGCATGCGCCGAGGAGGTGTGTTAGGATTTTTCGTTTCGAGTTTGAAGTTTGGTGTTTGAAGACCCTCCTCGTGGAGTTCCCCTACTTTTGTAAATACTTTTCATAAATTATAAAAATACAAAAATAAAATAATCATAAACACTTTTCCTAAAGTGTTAAAAAAAAAACCCAAAAATATTTTCCTTTTCAAAATTTGTTTTCCTTTTATGTTTGATTTTATAAAAACCCAAAATAATCGTCTTTATCCTCTAAACCGTCAATTCTTTATCTCTTTACCCTCTTGAACCGCTTTAATTCTATCTTCTTTCTATTCTAACCGATAATTCTATCTCTTCTTCTTCTAAGAGTATAATTCTTATGGCATCTCTTAAATGTGCTCGATGTGGAGGTCCTCATGACCCCATCGTTCATGAAACAAAACCGTCACGACATTGCTTTCATTGTAAAACTCCGATGGAAGAGAATCAATATCGATGTTTGAGATGTATTTGCGAATGAAGCGGTAATAATTGTCGAAATGGATTTTGTAATGTATGCCAGAATTTTGTTAATCCAAATCCGATCTCGCCGCTCTTTATGCACGACTAGAACAAAAGGGTACTCTTCATAATGATGACGACATAATAGCATGGTGGAAAAATTTGATTGAAGAACCTTCGATTCCTACTCCTTCTCCGATGAGGGAAATGGAATATGTTTCTGAGTCCGAGATGACTCCGCTCTAGAATCCGAGCCTATCACGAAAATGGTGGAAATTGCGAACTCTTATCCGGATAATTCTTCAATTTATCAGCTCTTGTGCATATGGTGCGGATGACCCGAATATGGTGGGAATTGTCCTGTTGTAGCAATGGAAATCTCGAACCGAGTATCATCACAATCCTTACAATGAGACAACCAATTTCCCTAACCAACCTCTGTACCATGAGCCGGAGACATACTCTTGTGAGTATTGTGGTGGTCCTCACCAAGATTTTCAATGTCAAGCTCAATTTAACAATTCGACCTTTGGTTATGAACCTTACCCTTATTCGTCACAACAATCGTATTGTTGTGAGTATTGTGGAGGTCCCGCGACGCAATTCGATTGTCGATGCGTATCCCATTATTTACGAGCAAGTTCCTTGTAACAATTACGACTATTCTTATGACCCACCTCCACAATACCAAGAAGTTCAACCACAACCTTCACTAATGTCTAATCCAAAATTTCTAGAAGCAATGATTGATCTTAAGAATCTTCTTGATAAAATTACCCACGGAAAAGAAGACCCTCATCAAAAGAATTATGGTGAATTACTCTCGTAAGAGCAAGCCGCTAAAATTAGTTACCGGAGACCTTCGTTAATGACTCATTCCGATGACGATTATACTCCTCCGAGTGGCAATCCCACCTGTTCTTCGAGCCTTTCATTTCCAACCCTTCCCTTCACTCACGCCAGAGAAGTGACGCCAATTTGAAGAGGTCGATGATTCTATCTCTTCAACATTGTTGAACCCGCTGACTCTCATAATGGGGATGAGCATCTTAGTACTATTCCAGAAACGGAATCGTCTGATGTTGAGATCCTTGTCCCAATCCCAAGGGAGTCCGAGGTTGTTGTTGATGATATTTGTAAGGAGTCTTCTCTTGATATTTCGAATGATCATGATGAGATGTTCTCCGATTCCGATATCGATTCTTATGGAGACATCGACTTTGTCGACGATTTACCTTCTGAGTCCGTCAACATAGAAGAAGTAAATGATTTTGAGCCAGAAAATGAAGAGATTGAGCCTGATGATATTCAGATCGAGGATGAAGCATTACGTGAAACATTGTTGAATGTTAATCTTCTCATTTCTAAGATTGAAGCCCTTAACGATAAATCAAGTTCGCCTCTTATCTTCGTTAAAGATAGCGATTTCTTACCCGAATTTGAAACTTTCCGATTTGATGAAGAGATTAGTGGCAATCCCACTATTGATGATGTTTATCCTCCGATTCTTGAGCGATTCTACTTTGATGTTGATGAGAGCAAAGTTTTGAACGAGATTTCGAGAATCACTAATGACCCGATCATTGAGGTTGCTTTTGATGACTTAATACCACCGAGTATTGAGGATGTTGTGCATGATCCCGAGGGGATATGTTGTTTTGATGATGATTATCATTCTCCTCTCAGACGACACTCACTTATCCCATTGAGCCCTCATGTGAAGATAAAATTTTAAACCCGATATTCATTGATGAGCTTCACGATAAAAACATTTTCCGAGATAAGGATCTTCCGATGGATGCCTTCGTTGTTGAGCCCACACATCTTATGCCTTATCATGAGCTCCCTTCTTCTTTGGAGTATTTTCTTATCCATCCATCATCCCTTCGCCCACCCGCAAACCGCCGGATGATGGATCGCTCTTTCTTGATAAACCTTATGTGAGTTCGGGATGTTATCCTCATTTGTGCTTGAGCCCGATATTTTCTTTCCTCCCAACCCACCCATTCTCTTTTCCTCCGAGTGAGGATACCATCTTTGATCCGGTATCCTTCCGCTTGTTTCCCCAAGGACAAATGATTCGGGACGAGTCGGGCTAGCGACGTTTAACAAAAAAAAAGAGCGCTTCGTGGGAGGCACCCCATGCTTATCCTTTTATCTTATTTATGTTTTCTAATAAGTGACGTGAGGAGGTTCGCATCTTCCATTTCTCGTGTTTCGTGTTGTTGTTGTTTATGTCCAGGATTTTCCTCGAAAATGAAGACTCTCGTGCTCGAAGTTTTGTCTTTTCTCCGCCGAAGTTTCATGATCGACGCTCTTATGGAAATCCGATATCCAAAATCTTTATCGATTATCGTTTATCTATTAGCATAACTAATCAATGGCTTTAGATTTACGTTGAGAACCCTTACCTTTAAACATTGAGGACAATGTTTCGTTGTCTCAGTGGGTAATCTTTCGATTATATTTTTCCCTAGCACTTTGCCGTTACTCGCAACTCCGCTTTTAAAAAAATTTAAAAATTGTGCAAAATTGTGAAAAATTTAAAAATTTGAAGCTTTTGTTAAGTCTTTTTGATTGAAAAGTTTGCTAGTCTCTTATACAAGAAGCTATAAAATGCGAATTGTAGCTCACAAGGCCAAGAATTTTCAAGTTTCGAAGTGACTTTAAATATGCATGACTTAATTTCATTAGACGAAGCATTTGCTAAATTAATGTATATGTTTTGACACCTTGTTGACTTTCCTCACGGTGAGAGTAGGAATAGATTCGACTTGACCGGGCGTGTTGAGCCCTAGCTTGTTCCCTTAACCATAGATAATCAAAAATTATCGGCTAAGCATCCGCGGATCTCATTATTTGAGATTTTAAATTTTTGGAGATCGAGGAATGATAGAGTTACTTATGAGTTTAGATGTGCTAAGCGGAGTAGATGGTCTCTTTAGAGCCCATCGAAGGTACTTATGGCTTTTTGTTCCCACAAGATTGTTTCACCCCATATCTGTAATAATAATTAGAGATGTTGAGTTTTTGACGATAGTTAGTTCTTTTTTAGAGAATCCTTGCCCATGAGAGTTGGGTACACATCGAGGTAATCGGTGTTCTGTAAAAACCGTAGGGTTTGGAGTTTGGCACAAAAATTAACATGAAATAAAGCCCAAATGTATTAAAGTTGAAAATTCCAAAAGCCATAAAAGTTTTCTATGTCCGACAGCATTCCCCGTTGTCATGGACTTCCAAAAGGTTGAGGAAAATCCAAAGTCATAATAAGACTTCTGATAAAACGGTAATCCCGTTGAGTTAGTGATTGAAAAGACCAAGGGCCTAAATTGCAAAAATGCAAATGTGCTGAAATATTGTTAAGCCAAACTTTGAACTGAGATATCTATAAGCTTCCTGCTCTCGACTCGTAGATGAGTTGTTTCGTCAGCCATAAAAAGGAGATTCTCCCTAAATCGCGTGAAATTAGGACCTTGATGTGGACCTCATTCTTGTGTGCAATGGTTTTCGAGGGAAGATGGATAACTAATTATCGACTTAGCTTTATATCTTTATCTGAATAAAAGTTATCGAACGAAATTTGAAGAAATTCATTTCTCACAAAATAAAAATTTAGAGGAAATATAGGAAAATGGGAGCAAAAGGTAATTACACAAGTAACTTCCATGGGTAGTGTTAGCATCTAAAGTCATATTTAACAATGATTTCGATTTTACGCTTAGTTTGGGGACTTGTGAAAAATCAGGGACGATGTATTCTATCCATATGGTCACTTCACGCTGTGTTGTGTTTCCTACTCAGTGATCCTAAAGTGTCGATTGAAAATGTTGGAGTTATTGATCGACATGAAAGTTCAACAAACCGTCACTCATAATCGGAATGTGCTTAACCGTAATATCTATATGTGAATTAAAATGTAAACGGGCGCTTTTAGAAATAAGGGTTTCTTAATCTCTTTCGAGGAATCTTTGCTACTTTTCATAGGTTTAGTAGAAAGAGATTGAAATCTTTGTTTTTAGAAGCGTGAATTGATTACATTGGCGAGGACACGGCAATCTTCTCGTCTGGGTATTTTGGTATATGTGAAAACATATACCTTTTCTTGATCAAAACCAGACCAAAAAGTAACCCCTAAAGCCATAAATATTTGTGTTTTTGTGTTTATGTATGTGCAGGTAACAGATATTGTAAAATGGACAAAAAGAAGACAAATGGACAAGAACGAGCACGAGAATGGAGGGAGCACGAAGTTACATAATTTTATTTGGAGCATCGAGGCAAAAGAATAAAAATTTAACGAAGTCCGAATCTAAGATTGCAATTAATTAAGATGCTAAGAAGAGGAAATGAATTTGGTAAAAATGAGCTTAAATGGAAATTAAATGCAACATTTAACACAAGAAAGACTCTTGGTCTAGTGGGTGGGGACATGTTTGCTAATCAAGAGGTCAAGCGTTCTAATCCCATCCATGGCATAATTAAATTTTTTGTATTACACAAAACCAAACCATCTCAAGCCCAAAGAACCCAAGAGGCTCACGCCCGCATAAGCCCAACAGACCATGCTCAGGCCCAACTGCTATCGTGCCTAGCCGCCGACCACCCTCGTCCAGCTGTTCCCCAAAGAGCATTTAAAAAATCCGCCAAACATAAATATATCAACTTGGGGACCAAGTTTTGTAGGGTTTTATTTGTGCCAAGTTCTAATAGTTTAGGGGTCATTATGAAAATTTAGTAGGACTAGTGTAACTTGTGGGTCTATAAAAACCCACCTCCTCACCTCATTTTAATCATCTTTTTATTTGTATTTTGTACCCAAACTCTTGTATTTATTTTTATGCTTTTTAGTTTTATAAAAGTTTTATTTATTTCTTGCATCTCTTTATTCTTCTTATCTCTTAATCCTTTTATTTCCTTTTTATTTTATAAAACCTTTTATAAAAATATTCCATGAAGAGTTGAGTTATAGTAAGATTGTGTGAGTGTATTTTATACGCTTCGTGCACACGCTCAACATATCATATTTATATTTTTTTAAAAGTTTAGTTTTTTATTATTTATTTTATTAAAGTTTACTTTTTTAATGTTTTATAAAGCTTAAAAATAGTAAAAAGTCTCTAAAAATCTTGTCTTTTTTACAAAAATCCAAAAATATATTTTATTTTCGCATAAAATTTTCAGATTTTTCTCGAGTTGTTTTAGTATTTTTAAAAATCAAAACTGTTTCGCCTCTTTTTCTCTAAAAAATCTGCTTCAATTTTATTTTAAAATATAGTAAAAACGTAAAAAAAATATTTTTAGATTTTCTGGTAGCTTCTCATAGTTTTCTTAAGATAGTGTGAAATTTTCATATTTTTTTGAACTAGTTTACTATTTATTTTGATTTATTGGCTATTTTAAACATTAAAATCGAAAAAAATACTTATTTAATTCCGAAAATTATAAAATTTTTTCTGTGAGTTTATATCACTTTTATTATGTTTCTTAAAAATATTTGGAATTTTCGGAGTTCATTTAATATTTTTCCTTGATTTATTTCCTTTCCTGTATTAAAAAACAAAAAACAAAAACAAAACAAAAATCCTAAATTATTTTCTTCTGTTTTAATTAGTTTTTATTTTGAAAAAAAGTTAATTTTTTTAGTTCACTATTTTTTTATAAATTTCCTAATTGTTTTACTTATTTAATACTTTCTTTTTCTCTTGTTAAAAAAAAAAAAAAAAAAAAAGAAAAATCCTATATTTTAAATCTTAACCTTAATAACCAAATTAGTTTCTGGGGAAACATATCTCCTTGAGAGAGTTTGGTGGTTAAGATTTGATTAATTAAGATTAGTTTATCTTTTATTTTAGCTTTTTATTATAAAAGTTTATATTTATATAATTGTGTTAATTCTTAAAGTTTTGATTTTGTTTGTGTAATCCCAATTTACCGCTAAGGCCGGAGCTTAAGGGTCTTTAAGCATTTTTAATACATAAAGTTTGAAGCTTTAATAATTTTCAAGCTTGTTGGTGAATAAAGTTTTAAACTTTACTTACTAATTACTGAATAAGATTAATAAAGTTATAAACTTTTGTATTAATTTGTGCTTATTTGATCGGTGGTTTTTTCTCTCGCTTCATCATCCGGGTTCTATTTTCTTTACTTTTAAATCTTTAGTAGTTAAAAATTTTAGTATAATAATAGTTATGCTTTTTATTGAATTAATTGCTATGTGTTGGTTTGCTATGCTTAGTGAGTAGGCTTTTTATATACTTGTTGAGTAGATTATTCCGTGAATTAAGTGTGGTTTTATAAAAGTTAGAAAATATATTGGTTAGTAATTTTAAGTTACTTAGATTGAAATTTTGGTTGTTTAAGCGGGCAAAAGCCGGGAAAATAATTGGGTTTTAATCTAGATATTGATATCTCTTTATGAAAAATTGTTGTGAGAAAATAATTATTTGTAAAAGATATTAATTCATCAATAAAGGACTTAATTGAAATAATAAACCACACTTAAAGATCTTGATAATTTGCTTAACAAGTATATATTTTCATCATATATTTCTTATTCGCTTGCTTAGCATATTTTAGTTCATTACTTTTAGTTGTTATCTTTTATCGTTAACTTTAGTTTATTTACTTGCTACTAGTTTTATTATTGTCTTTACTTTAACCATTATCATTTTAATTAGTCAAAAACCCATAAACTTATATGTTTTTAGTTTAATTTGCATAATTGCTTATTTGTGTTTAGCTTTTTTGTTTTACATGCTTAATTGTTTCTTTCTTATTAAGTTCCAAAACCCAAAATATTTTAATCCTATTCAAATCACTGACCTTTAAACAAACTAATCGATTTTCCATTACACCCTCGTTGGGGAGAACGACCCGTAGTTCCTACTTCGTAAATTCTATGTACTAAAAACAACAAATCAAAAATGGCGCCGCTGCCGGGGAGGTGTGTTAGCGATTTTTCGTTTCTGAGTTTGAAGTTTGGTGTTTGAAGACCCTCCTCCGTGGAGTTCCCCTACTTTGTAAATACTTTTCATAAATTATAAAAATACAAAAATAAAATAATCATAAACACTTTTCCTAAAGTGTTTAAAAAAACCCAAAAATATTTTCCTTTTCAAAATTTGTTTTCCTTTTATGTTTGATTTTATTAAAACCCAAAAATAATCGTCTTTATCCTCTAAACCGTCAATTCTTTATCTCTTTACCTCTTGAACCGCTTAATTCTATCTTCTTTTCTATTCTAATCCGATAATTCTATCTCTTCTTCTTCTAAAAGTATAATTCTTATGGCATCTCTTAAATGTGCTCGATGTGGAGGTCCTCATGACCCCATCGTTCATGAAACAAAACCGTCACGACATTGCTTTCATTGTAAAAATCCAATGGAAGAGAATCAATATCGATGTTTGAGATGTATTTGCGATGGTGCGTAATAATTGTCGAAATGGATTTTGTAATGTATGCCAATTTTATTAATCCAAATCCGATCTCGCTTGCCTTTATGCAATTTACTAGAACAAAAGGGTACTCTTCATACTGATGACGACATAATAGCATGGTGGAAAATTTTTATTGAAGAACCTTCGACCTACTCCTTCCCGTGAGGGAAATGGAATATGTTTCTGAGTCCGAGATGACTCCCGTTCTAGAATCCGAGCCTATCACGAAAATGGTGGAAATTGCGAACTCTTATCCGGATAATTCTTCAATTTATCAGCTCTTGTGCATATGGTGCGGAGGACCTGAATATGGTGGGAATTGTCCCGGTTGTAGCAATGGAAATTCGAACCTATCATCACAATCCTTACAATGAGACAAACCACCCTAGCCAACCTCTCTGTACCATGAGCCGAGACATACTCTTGTGAGTATTGTGGTGGTCCTCACCAAGGGTTTCAATGTCAAGCTCAATTTAACAATTCGACCTTTGGTTATGAACCTTACCCTTCTTCGTCACAACAATCGCATCATTGTGAGTATTGTGGAGGTCCGCACGTTAATTTCGATTGTCAGATGCAGAATCCGATTATTTACGAGCAAGTTCCTTGTAACAATTACGACTATTCTTATGACCCACCTCCACGATACCAAGAAGTTCAACCACAACCTTCACTAATGTCTAATCCAAAATTTCTAGAAGCAATGATTGATCTTAAGAATCTTCTTGATAAAATTACCCACGAAAAAGAAGACCTCATCAAAATACTTATGGTGAATTACTCGCAAGAAAGCAAGCCGCTAAAATTAGTTAATGGAGACCTTTCGCTTACGATTCTGATTCGATGACGATTATACCTCCGAAAGTGGCAATCCCACTCCCGCTTCTGAGCCTTCATTTCCACCCTTCCCTTCACTCACGCCGGTTGAGAGAAGTGACGTCAATTTGGAAGAGGTCGATGATTCTATTTCTTCGAACATTGTTGAACCCGTTGACTCTCTCATAATGGGGGATGAGCATCTTAGTACTATTCCAGAAACGGAATCGTCTAATGTTGAGATCCTTGTCCCAATCCCAAGAGAGTCCGAGGTTGTTGTTGATGATATTTGTATGAGTCTTCTTTGATATTTCAATGATCATGATGAGATGTTCTCCGATTCCGATATCGATTCTTATGGAGACATCGACTTTGTCGACGATTTACCTTCTGAGTCCGTCAACATAGAAGAAGTAAATGATTTTGAGCCGAAATGAAGAGATTGAGCCCGATGATATTCAGATCGAGGATGAAGCATTACGTGAAACATTGTTGAATGTTAATCTTCTCATTTCTAAGATTGAAGCCTTAAACGATAAATCAAGTTCCTCTTATCTTCAAGTTAAAGATAGCGATTTCCTACCCGAATTTGAAACTTTCCGATTTGATGAAGAGATTAGTGGCAATCCCACTATTGATGATGTTTATCCTCCGATTCTTGAGCGATTCTACTTGATGTTGATGTGAGCAAAGTTATGAACGAGATTTCGAGAATCCGACGAATGACCCGATCATTGAGGTTGCTTTTGATGACTTAATACCACCGGGTATTGAGGATGTTGTGCATGATCCCGAGGGGGATATGTTGTTGCTTGATGATGATTATCATTCCTCTGCTGAGACGACTCTCACTTATCCCATTGAGCCCTCATGTGAAGATAAAATTTTTAAACCTGGGATATGCATTGATGAGCTTCACGATAAAACATTTTCGAGATAAGGATCTTCCGATGGATGCCTTGTTGAGTTTCACATCTTATGCCTTATCATGAGCTCCCTTCTTCTTTGGAGTATTTTCTTATCTATCCATCATCCCTTCGTCCACCCGCAAACGGATGATGGATCAGCCTTTCTTGATAAACCTTATGTGAGTTCGGGGATGTTATCTCATTGTGCTTGAGCCCGACATTTTCTTTCCCTCCCAACCCACCCCTTCTCTTTCCCTCCGGAGTGAGGATACCATCTTTGATCCGGGTATCCCTTCCGCTTGTTTACCCAAGGACAAATGAATTCGGGGCGAGTCAAGCTAGCGACTCGGTTAACAAAAACAAGAGCCGTGGGAGGCACCCCATGCTTATCCTTTTATCTTATTTATGTTTTCTAATAAGTGACGTGAGGAGGTTCGCCTCTTCCATTTCTCGTGTTTCGTGTTTTTGTTGTTTATGTCCAGATTTTCCCGAAAATGAAGACTCTCGTGCTCGAAGTTTGTCTTTTCTCCGCTCGAGTTTCATGATCGACGCTCTTATGGAAATCCGATATCCAAAATCTTTATCGATTATCGTTTATCTATTAGCATAACTAATCAATGGCTTTAGATTTGCGTTGAGAACCCTTACCTTTAAACATTGAGGACAATGTTTCGTTTTATCTCTGGGTGGGTAATCTTTCGATTATATTTTTCCTAGCACTTTGCCGTTTACTCGTGCAACCCGTTTTTCCTTTAAAAAGGTTAAAATTGTGCAAAAATTGTGAAAAATTTAAAAAATTGAAGCTTTTGTTAAGTCTTTTGATTGAAAAGTTTGCTAGTCTCTTAGACAAGAAGCTATAAAATGCGAATTCTAGCTCACAAGGCCAAGAATTTGCAAGTTTTCCTGAGTGACTTTAAATATGCATGACTTAATTTCATTAGACGAAGCATTTGCTAAATTAATGTATATGTTTTGACACCTTGTTGACTTTCAATGGTGAGTAGGAATAGAATTCTGACTTGACCGGGCGTGTTGAGCCCTAGCTTGTTCCCTTAACCATAGATAATCAAAAATTATCGGCTAAGCATCCACGGATCTCATTATTTGAGATTTTAAATTTATGGAGATCGAGGAATGATAGAGTTACTTATGAGTTTAGATGCTAAGCGGGGAGTAGATGGTTCTCTTTAGAGCCCATCGAAGGTACTTATGGCTTTTTGTTCCCACAAGTTTGTTTCACCCCATATGCTTAATAAATAATTAGAGATGTTGAGTTTTTGACGATAGTTAGTTTTTTTGTCTTTTTTAGAGAATCCTTGCCCATGAGTTGGGTACACATCGAGGTAATCACAAGGTTATGTGTGTAAAACCGTAGGGTTTGGAGTTTGGCACAAAAATTAACATGAAATAACGCCCAAATGTATTAAAGTTGAAAAATCCAAAGCCATAAAAGTTTTATGTCCGACTTGCACCTTGTCATGGACTTCCAAAAAGGTTGAGGAAAATCCAAAGTCATAATAAGACTTTGATAAAACGTAATCCCGTTGAGTTAGTGGTTGAAAAGACCAAGGCCTAAATTGCAAAATGCAAATGTGTAAATAAGTGTTAAGCCAAACTTTGAATCCGGAGATATCTAAATAAAGCCTCGCCTCGACTCTCGAGATGAGTTGTTCTTGGTCGCCATAAAAGGAGATTCTCCCTAAATCGTGAGAAATTAGGACCTTGATGTGGACCTCATTCTTGTGTGCAATGGTTTTCGAGGGAAGATGGATAACTAATTAGCGACTTAGCTTTATATCTTTATCGTAATAAAAGTTATCGAAACGAGAAATTTGAAGAAATTCATTTCTCACAAAAATAAAAAAAATCTAGAGGCAAATAGGAAAATGGGAGGCAAAGGTAATTACACAAGTAACTTCCATGGGTAGTGTTAGCATCTAAAGTCATATTTAACAATGATTTCGATTTTACGCTTAGTTTGGGGACTTGTGAAAATCAGGGACGATGTATTCTATCCAGTATGGTCACTTTACCGTGGTTGTTTCCTACTCGATCCTAAAGTGTTGATTGAAAAATGTTGGAGTTATTGATCGACATGAAAGTTCAACAAACCGTCACTCATAATCGGAATGTGCTTAACCGTAATATCTATATGTGAATTAAAAGGTAAACGGGCGTTTTTAGAAATAAGGGTTTCTTAATCTCTTTCGAGGAATCTTTTCTACTTTTCATAGGTTTAGTAGAAAGAGATTGAAATTTTTGTTTTAGAAGCGTGAGTTGATTACATTGCGTGAGGACACGGCAATCTTCTAGTCTGGTATTTTGGTATATGTAAAAACATATACCTTTTTCTTGATCAAAACCAGACAAAAAAGACCAAAAACTAACCCCTAAAGCCATAAATATTTGTGTTTTTGTGTTTATGTATGTGCAGGTAACGGATATTGTAAAATGGACAAAAAGAAGACAAATGGACAAGAACGAGCACGAGAATGGAGGGAGCACGAAGTTACATAATTTTATTTGGAGCATCGAGGCAAGAGAATAAAAATTTAACGAAGCCCGAACGAAGATTGCAATTAATTAAGATGCTTAAAAAGAAGGGAAATTGCGAAAAAATGAGCTAAATGGAAATTAAATGCAACATTTAACACAAGAAAGACTCTTGGTCTAGTGGGTGGGGACATGTTTGCTAATCAAGAGGTCAAGGGTTCTAATCCCATCCATGGCATAATTAAATTTTTTGTACATAACAAACCAAAACCATCTCAAGCCCAAGAACCCAACGAGGCCCACGCCCGCATAACCCACCATTCCATGCAGGCCCAATCCCATCAGCCTACTTCACCCCTCACCCCAAAGAGCCCAAAGAGACAGAAAAATCTGCCAAACATAAATATATCAACTTGGGACCAAGTTTTGTAGGGTTTTATTTGTGCCAAGTTCTAATAGTTTAGGGGTCATTATGAAAATTTAGTAGGGACCAAAGTGTAACTTGTGGGTCTATAAAAACCCACCTCCTCACCTCATTTTTAATCATCTTTTTATTTGTATTTTGTACCCAAACTCTTGTATTTTATTTTTATGCTCTTTAGTTTTATAAAAGTTTTATTTATTTCTTGCATCTCTATATTCTTCTCATCTCTTAATCCTTTTTATTTCCTTTTATTTTTATAAAACCTTTTATAAAAATATTCCATGAAGAGTTGAGTTATAGTAAGATTGTGTGAGTGTATTTTATACGCTTTGTGCACACGCCAAAACATATCATATTTATATTTTTATAAAAGTTTAGTTTTTATTTTTTTATTTTATTAAAGTTTACTTTTTTAATGTTTTATATAGCTTAAAAATAGTAAAAAGTCTCTAAAAATCTTGTCTTTTTACAAAAATCAAAAATATATTTTATTTTCGTCATAAATTTTCGATTTTTTCTGAGTTGTTTTAGTATTTTTAAAAAATCAAAAATCTGCTTCTCATTTTTCTCTAAAAAAATTGCTTCAATTTTATTTTTAGAATATAGTAAAAACGTAAAAAAATATATTTTTAGATTTTCTGGTAGCTTCTCATAGTTTTCTTAAGATAGTGTGAAATTTTCATATTTTTTTGAACAAGTTTAGTATTTATTTTGATTTATTGGCTATTTTAAACGTTAAAATCGAAAAAAATACTTATTTAATTCCGAAAATTCTAAAAATTTTTCTGTGAGTTTATATCACTTTTATTATGTTTCTTAAAAATATTTGGAATTTTCGGAGTTCATTTAATATTTTTCCTTGATTTATTTCCTTTCTTTTATTAAAAACAAAAAACAAAAATCAAATTATTTTCTTCTGTTTTAATTAGTTTTTTTTTGGAAAAAAAAGTTAATTTCTTTTAGTTCACTATTTTATTTTAAATTTCCTAATTGTTTTAGTTATTTAATATTTTCTTTCTCAAAAAAAAAAAAAAAAAAATTTATATTTTAAATCTTAACCTTAATAACCAAATTAGTTTTTGTGGAAACATATCTCCTTGAGAGAGTTTGGTGGTTAAGATTTGATTAATTAAGATTAGTTTATCTTTTATTTTAGCTTTTTATTATAAAAGTTTATATTTATATAATTGTGCTAACCCTTAAAGTTTTGATTTTGTTTGTGTAATCCTAATCTACCGCTAAGGCCGGAGCTTAAGGGTCTTTAAGCATTTTTAATACATAAAGTTTGAAGCTTTAATAATTTTCAAGCTTGTTGGTGAATAAAGTTTTTAACTTTACTTACTAATTACTGGATAAGATTAATAAAGTTGTAAACTTTTGTATTAATTTGTGCTTATAAGATCGGGTGGTTTTTTTCCTCTCGCTTCATCATCCGGTTCTATTTTCTTTACTTTTTAAATCTTTAGTAGTTAAAAATTTTAATATAATAGTTATGCTTATTTTTATTGAATTAATTGCTATGTGTTGGTTTGCTATGCTTAGTGAGTAGGCTTTTTATATACTTGTTGAGTAGATTATTCCGTGAATTAAGTGTGGTTCTATAAAATTTAGAAAATCTATTGGTTAGTAATTTTAAGTTACTTAGATTGAAATTTTGGTTGTTTTATGGGCAAAAGCCGTAAAAATAATTGGGTTTTAATCTAGATATTGATATCTCTTTATGAAAAATTGTTGTGAGAAAATAATTATTTTTAAAAGATATTAATTCATCAATAAAGGACTTAATTGAAATAATAAACCACACTTAAGGATATTGATAATTTGCTTAACAAGTATATCATTTCATCATATATTTCTTATTCGCTTGCTTAGCATAATTTAGTTCGTTACTTTTAGTTGTTACCTTTTATCGTTAACTTTAGTTTATTTACTTGCTACTAGTTTTATTATTGTCTTTTCTTTAACCATTATCATTTTAATTAGTCAAAAACCCATAAACTTATATGTTTTTAGTTTAATTTGCATAATTGCTTATTTGTGTTTAGCTTTCTTGTTTTACATGCTTAATTGTTTCTTTCTTATTATGTTCCAAAACCCAAAATATTTTTATATCCTATTCAAATCACTGAATCTTTAAACAACGAATTGATCATCCATTACACCCTCATGGGAGAACGACCCGTGAGTTCCGATTCGTAAATTCTATGTACTAAAAACGACAAATCACAAATCATTTTACTCATTGACTTTTGGAGGAGGCTGAGAAATCGACATTTTTGGTTTATAAACCGGTTTAAAAACATTTGGTTTCTCTTCAATCAATGGTTTTGCAAACTTAGTATCCACAGCCTTTCCTTTTTGACATTCCAGCTGAGCTCTCAAAAGGTCATTTTCTCTTTCATGTCCTTGTAGGCACGCTCATATGTGTTGGAATTACTCCTAAACCTTATTCAAGTGTTAATTACTCATATGTAATAGTTAGCTTATTATGGCTTTTATGTTTGTTATTAGCCTTAAGCTTATGTAGAAGGCCCATGAGCTTAGGCCCAAGCCCATAGGAGAAAGGGAAAGAGTAATAGTGTTGCCCTAGCTCCTTGCCTATAAATACTATGTAATAACCCTCACTTGAGAGTTGGTTGTTCAAGTTTTTCTTTCACTTTCACCTACGCCAAGAACCGGTCTTACTATATCGTGGTGTGTGTGTTTGATTTCTTGTTCAATCGCTTCTCTATCTTTCTTATAAGCTTGTGTGGTAAACCTTGTGACCTAACAAAGGGTATCAATCGCCAAATAGTTGGGTGAACACGTTGTTTTGAAGTTTTTGTTTCGGGTCTTACGCAGAAAAGTAACGAGAGAGCTTTGGCTCGCTTAAAAACTCATTTTTCACTTTTCAATCTGAGATTCTTGTACTTTCAACATTTTAAGGTGTTAAAATATGTGTTTTTGGCAAAAATTTTCAAACTTTATGCATGGATCGTGTTTTTTAAACTAGTTTTATACGTGGGTATCGTTTCAGCATAACATTTTGAGCTTTGGATCATCAAGTTTCACACTTTTGTGTCTTTTGGTGTTATTGAAGCTATTTCATCACACAAAAACCGGTTTAGAAACATCTTTGGGCATTATCACTTTTACGAGTAAGTCTACGCCGTAAGAAAACCCTAAACTACGCTAACTTTATCCTTGGTTTGATCTTCGATTTCTGGTTTACCCGTTTTCTTGCTTGGATAAGTGAAAATACGCGACTTTGGATATCTTTTGCACTGTGATAGTGTAAAAGATCATTTGGGATAAATCCCTAAAATTACGCGATAAGCATAGCTTACGCCGAGAAATCCTACGCGATAAGATTCATCTTACGCTAAGCCAAGTCTTACGCATAAGATAATCATACGCCTAACTTTCTACGCATAACTTTGTGTCTACGCATAACTTTAGCGTCTTTTCTCTACTTACGCATAAGCTAAATCTACGCGTAACTCTTGATTGTTACGCGTAACTTTGGTGTTTTACGCATAGTGTTACTTGGCTATTGTGATTTCTACGCCCAAGGATACTTCATCAACAAAGGTTCATTCGACTACAAAGATCCATTTTTACCAACACAAGTTTATCAACATGTCACAACCACCATACTCTAACTGTTTCCCTTACACTTATCCTCATCCTCAACATCAACAACAATTAAGTCCACAACATCAACAATGGAATCAACAACAAGCAATTTATCAACAACAATTTAATCAACAACATACTCCACAACTTGCTGCAATTCCACAACCTCAAATGGTTCAACCACCACCAAGTCTTCAAGTTCAACCATACACAAATGACTTGAATCAACATCCATCAAGGAACACTATGAAGGAACCCACTTGGTTTGCAAAGATGTTTGAAGCTTTAAGCAGCCAACAATCAATTCATGACTGATCACTTGATAGACCTCCAATGCTCACCTGGAAACTACGATCAATGGGTGATAAGGTTCTTTAGGTTTTGTGATCTAAAGAAGCCACATGGAAAGTTCTTAAAGAAGGTTATCTTGGAAGGTCCATTTGAGATGCCTACTGTCATTGTACCCGTAGATCCAAATGCCATTCCACCAAGAGATGAACAAACAAACATTGCTATCTTGTGTGACTTGAATCCTCAAGAACTTCTACACTATGAAGCAGATGAGCTTGCAATGGAATATATCCTCTTAGGATTACCAAACCCAATTCTTCAAAGTGTTGATGCTCAAAAGACTGCAAAGAAAATGTGGGATCATATTCGTCTTCTTATGGAAGGATCTCAGACTCAATCAGAAGATTTGGAATCCAAAATTTACTTGGCTTATGAACACTTCATGATTGAACCTCGAGAGACACTAGAGTCCTATCATCACCGATTTTCCGACATCATCAATGATTTGGATAAACACAACATCATCATGCCAAGAATTGCAGTGAATACTAAGTTCCCGAGTAGTCTTGGTCCTGAATGGGAGAAGTATGTCATTTTTCTCCGTCAATCAAAAAACATGCATCAATCTACATATGGATTATTGTACGATTACTTGAAACCTCATGAAAAGGAAGTTGATATGGAAAGGATTCTCCGTGCTCAAATTGCTCCACCGACACATCCGAAAACTCAACAACTTGCCTTATATGCTCAAAAAGCTTATTCTCCTCAACCAAAGAACTCAACCAACTCACAATCACACCACATGATCCTTCATGCTCAATCTCAACAAACTCAATTGGTTCCATACAACAACAACAATGCTCAAGCCCTTGTCAATGAAGCTAATGAGGAACTGGATCCGCAAGCATGCAACAAGGATTTGCTATGATTGCTAATGCCTTTAGCCGTTATACCAACAAATCCAACAACCGTATTCGCTCCTCATCCAATACAAGGAATCAAGCCGCTAGAACAATGGACGAGTTGAAGTTCATAATCGTGGTTATGGTCGTCAAATGGGCGGTGGTCAAGGGTTTAATGCTATGGGTAGGAATAACAATCGAGCTCCAATGGTGGAACAGTGGAAATGCCTGAATGGGTTGAATGGTCTTCGATGCTACAACCGCATAAGAAGGGACACTGGCTAATGCATGCCCAAAGCCAAGGACTAGGGGCAGTGCTTATTTCAAAGAGGCTCTTCTTTTGGCTCTTAAGGATGAAGTTGGTGGAACTCTCACGCACAAAGAACAGAGCTTTATGGCAAATGACTCAGATGATGATATGGAGGACTTGCGTGCCAATGCACTGTTATGTTGATGGCTAATATGCATGAGTTACACATGAGTGACACAGCCCAGTGTATGACACTGATGGCTTGTCTCAGTAACTAACAAACCATATATTTCTCGATCTCATATCTCCGCCAACATCCTAACCGCAAGGCCTGAATGTTCAAAATGCGCCATCCACATCTCATTCCGACGATTTTCAACTAGACCCGTAGTTATATTTGACGATCAAGATGACCAACCGGTTTCCCTTGATAATCAAATTGACTCCGTAGTTATACTTGAGGATCTCAATAATGATCATGTTGAGACTCACGCTGAACACGCCTAACTTTTTGCCTCATCCAGATATTGCTCGCTTAATACAAGACCAACAGCACCATAGTGGACAAATGTCATGCCATTAATCAAGACTTGAAAAGCAAAAATGCACTGTTAACCAAGGATTTTGAATGTTTACAAAAGCAACTCAACTTTTCAAAACTCAAGAAAAACGGAAAACGGTTTTGAAGCAGCCTTTGCCAAATCTTATCAAAACGAAAAACATTTAGAAAGACAGACATGTGATCTAGCCGCTTCGAAGAATGCTTTGTTGTCTGAAATAGAACAACTCAAACATGAACATAAAAAGCAAATTAACGCTCTCACCTTGGAAAATCAAAAAGCTAAGGCAGAGTTGTTAACTTGTCAACAATGTCCTGCATACAAAAAGCATTCAACGAAACGAATAGATGATCATCTTGAAGAAATCATCGGCTTGCAAAACAAACTTAAAGAGTTTAAAATTGTTTTTTACAAACATGGCGAAGTCGGTCACGCATTGAAAAGTTTACTTAAAACCAAATCCAAATGGATATGGACCGAATCTTGCTGATTACAAACCTAAGCTTTCAACCAAAGAAATTCAAACCAAATCCCTAAGTTTCCAAAGCAGAATATAAAGTTGATAATTCTGTTATGAGTGTTGTTGAATATCGTCGTCAAGAGGAATTAGATGCGTAAGACGAGTCGATCAAAATTAGTAAAAGTTGTTTACAACAAACCTTTTAACTATTCAAAAGCGGTCACTTTTGTCACACCAACGGATTCTTCTAACACACCAAGGGTAATCATAAAACACCGAAGTCTTCTAATGTTAATCCCAACGATTATGCACAAACTTATGGTCCTTTACCTTCCATCGTGAAGTAATTCAAAACCTCGAAAATCGCAAAATTTCTATATTTTGACATTTTCATGGCCGACCTCAAAACTTTACAACATGAGATAGAATATCATTCTGAAATCAAAGTTCAACACTTTCAATCGCCTCTAGCGAGAGAACAAAGAGACATTTTTCGTAAAAAATCTTTACCAAATGTTAAAAATTTGAAAAGTTGTGCATTGTCTTGGGAAAGGGATTTTCATAAGGAACTTTGATTAATGAAGGTCGTTGAGAAAATGAAACATCTATTTCTAATACTAAACGTAAAAATAAAATGTTGAGAAAAGATGTTGATCGACTCTTGGAAGATGTAATCTGTGCTGATGTCCATAATGTTGTGTTATTGAATTATTTGTCATATGCATTTGATCATATCTCTCGCTGATATCGTTGATTCTGCGGGTAAATGTTGAGAACACTGATAATGTGCCGATCGTCCTTAAAGTTGAAAACAAACGATTGTCAAACGAACTTTCAAATGCAATACGCCGCCTTAATTGGTGTCAAAAAGATATTCATGATCAACAACTTGTTTTTCAAAACAAAATCACCTATTGCGCAAGCAAAATCTTCCGATCCTAAAATTGAGCAACTGGATGATCAAAACGTCTTTTAAGTGTCAAATCTCAAAATATGAACAAGAACTTGTAAAAGTTAAAAAGGAATATGGTGTCATATTTGATTTACTCAAAAAGACTCGTGATGAAGCATCAAATGAACTTGATCATTATCTTGCACACTAAAGAAGTTATGCATTTTGCCGAAATGTTCGGTCCGAAAATCAAGATCTGATTCACACTATCTTCAAGTTAAGAGAAATGTTAGGAAAGTATGAACAACTTCCGCCAACAATCATTAAGAGATTAGCCCCAGGAACACTTAGTACTCATGAACCTAGAATCCCTACTGCCAAATCACAAGTTGCTAACGCGGCCCTTCTACTGAAACAGAATAGTTGCCTTTTTCCAAATGTCCGCACTTCACGTTCTAGGAGCACTACATCGAAGAATAGGAAGTTGCGACCTAAGAAAAGATCAATCCAGAATGCTAAAGTAGAAGAACACCCTAGGACTATGAATAAGACTCACGTTGCTTCTACTATAGATATTGCGCCCGCACATGTAATAGAAATAGTGATGTAACTAATGCTAAACCGTTAAGTACTTTTGATATTCACCGATGCACCTTGTGTTATTTGTCGAAAAGTATGAATTCTGATTGTCATGATAAATGTGTTGCTAAAGCTATCATCTCTCGTTTAAGGAATCCTAAGAACCGAATACCTCTACCCACTAATCTTTCTAAGTCTCAGGCTTGGTAGACCGCCCTCTTTAGATTCTAAGAAACGTGACATTGCCCCCGTAGCTCGGGGCCACCTCCTAGGAATGTAGTACCACCTAGTGCATTCACTAAGACTAAAGCAAATACTAGTTGGAGATGGCGGAAATGGATATATAACACACTAGGATTTAAATTGATACCTAAAGCTATTGATGTGTGTATATCTACTATAACCGCTACGGAACCCTCTAACATTTCGGGTTCCACATCTACTTCTATTCCATCCGTGTCGCCCAGGTGTAATGCGTGTGATACTGATCATTCTCTGGATTGTTGATAGCGGATGTTCCCGGCACATGACAGCAATCTTAAATTGTTATCAAACTTTATTGCAAAGTTCATTGGCACTGTCAGGTTCGGGAATGATCACTTCGCATCTATCATGGGCTACGGAGACTATATCAATGGGAACATCGAAATAAGGTGGTTTATTATGTGGAAGGCCTCGGTCACAATGCTTTCAAGAGGTCACTGTGGATGGAGATTTGGAGGTTGCTTTCAGGGAGAAAACTTGTTTCATTCGTGATCTACAAGGAAACGATCTTATGTCCGCTCGCTAATTCAAGTCTTTACACTATCTCTATGCAAGACATGGTTGCTTCTTCTCCCATCTGCTTACTTTCAAAGGCAACATCAACAAAATCCTGGCTATGGCACCGCGTCTCTCACATCTAAACTTTCAAACCATCACCAACCTTGCTCGACACAAACTAGTTGAAGGACTCCCACGGTTTCGTTATTCTAAAGATCACCTTTGCTCGCCTTGTGAACAAGGCAAAGCACTCGCGGCTCATTTTCCTTCAAAGGTGGAACACGTCTCAAAGATGTGCTTCATCTTCTTCACATGGATTTGTGTGTCCCGGCGCGCTGCAAACGATCAATGGCAAACGCTACATCTTAGTAATTGTTGATGACTATTCACGCTGGACTTGGGTCTACTTTCTTCAAGCAAAGACCAAGCTCCACAGATGATCGTCACCTTTCTCACGAAAATACAAGTTCGCCTACTAAACACCGCTCACTAATCGAATGTATAGAGGCAATCAATTTGTTAATCAAACTCTTCGTGAATTTTATGAGAAAGTGGGAATTCAAAGACGACATCTATTGACGCATACACCGAACAAAACGGAGTTGTTGAAAGATCTAAACCTAACGCTAGTGGAAGCTGCAAGAACAATGTTAATCAATGCTAAACTTCCAGACTACTTATGGGCGTATCGATCTCATCGCGCATGCTATACTCAAACCGCTCTATGATCACAAAACGCCACAACAAAAAACACCTTTGAGCTTGTCCACAATAGAAAACCAAATCTCAAACACTTTCATGTATTTGGATCTCTTTGCTACCCAAATAATGATCGATGACTTTGAAAGCTCAAAGCAAAAGCTGACATTGGAGTCTTTATAGGATATTGTGATCATTCTAAAGGTTTCCAACTGAATCGCATACAAAACAGTGATGGAAACGATTCATGCTCATTTTGATGAACTTACTTCGGACATGGCTTCGAGTATAACAAAGCTTGGAACCCGGACACAACCGCTTAAACTTCCCCAAACCCCATCATCACGAACAAAGCCCCCAAATTACTCACAACAAATGGAAAGGTTATTTGCCCTACTGCTCAGCTGACGATATTGATGAACGGTCCGTGTATCCACTGCTTCCACGGGCTTCAACCCGATAATACTATACCCGATACACCTGCTACAACAACTAATGTTGAAGAAGCACCACCACTGACTCCAACAACAGCTTGAACAAACCGCCTTAACAATGATGAACCTACCGATGATTCTCAATGAAGTACCCCACCCGCAGATTTTGATCCAATGCGCTTCTTTAACCCGCTTGTTAATGAGATCACGCACTGATGTCGCAGAATCTTCAACAAGCCATTTGAATCCTCAAAATCTGCACAATGTATACCAACATCAACCTTCCACACATAGATGGATAAGAGACCATCCTCCTGAAAACATTATTGGCAACCCGAATCAACCTGCCGTTATTTAGACAACGCCTTCACGATGGTGAACATTGCATTTATGCACTCATTGTCGCCAATCAACCTAAAAACATCAAAGACGCGAATGACAAAAGACAACCGATTGAATCCATGCAAGAAGAACTCAACCAATTCAAACGCCTTGAAGTATGGGAATCGGGTTGAAAGACCAACAGGGTCTACGCCATTGGTCTCAAATGGATTTGGAAACAAATTGATGCTGAAGGTTATCATATCCTCGGTTGTTTCCTCTTATCAATGGTGGTAAATTTTTCGTTCATCACACTCCCTGACTAAATTTATAACCTTTCATCATTTATTAAGTCGAGGGGAGTGTCGTCAAAGTTTCTTTCTTAAAATCTTCGTTTGGTAACCAAAATGGAAGTTAAACGGCTTGGTTTGAAAAAAAGGAAAAGGTGGAGGGACCAAAAACCGCTAAAAAGATGAAAATCATTTTAATAAAACATCTTCCACCTAATTACTTCACCTCATTTATTACTCACCAACCTAAACCCCACGCATAAAAATCGCTCTTCAAATCCAGCATTTGATCATCAATCAGAAGTTATTCTCAGGTTTATACCAAGTTTTAAACAATGGTTTTGAATTCTCATAAATCCAACGGTTAAAACTTGAGATATAACGTCCTTGTGTTCTATGCATATGCGTATGAACACACAATCAAGTTTGTGTGTTTGTGGGTGAAATGACAGTGTCAAAATGATTTCTCAACATCAATGATTACATTTTCATCACTTAATCACACCCAGATACATGATTTGATTGATTTTGGTAATTAGGGTTTATGCGTGAATTTTGGGTATTTTCAAATGAGAACGCTTTTGTCAAAAAGATTGTTGCTGGATGTTCATATCATGGTGTATTAATGATTTCAGCCCTATAACAACCCGTAAAACACTAATTAAGTCAGAATTTGGGAATTAGGTTTAATGTTCTTGAGTTTGGGTATTTTTGATTCTCCACTTCATTTAGATGTTATAACTTTGTTTATAGACTCACAACATCTTAGAACTACCAAAAAATTGTTTGGTGTAATTCCCTATGGTTAGAAATTATACGCCAGAATTCATAACCCTTAGGGTTTTGACCTACGCTGTGATGACTTTCTACTCATAACTGTTTAACGAATGTTCTTTCCATGATTTGTTGTTAAAATGAATTCTTGTAAGCACATTGATGATTTGGTGAATTTATTTCAGTTTGCTACGCTTAAAAAATCTCGTAATCAAGGTCATTTGAATCTCTACGATAAGGATTACCCTACGTGTAGTCATGTTATGCAAGAATAAATCCCACGATAACTATTACGCCGTGAAGGTTCTACAATGGGACTACAATTTATCCCGTGGAAGTATATGAGAACAAAGGACTTCTTACGCGATAAGGTCTACTTACGAGTAGTTTCCACGCTGCAAGGTATAAATACGCCACGCATAAGCTCTACGCCTTTAAGGTCCCCTTTTCCTACGCTAAGTAAATACTTCTTAATACGCCGTAGTTAAGATCCTAATGCATAAGCCGCCGCTCACGCTGCATGTCACATCGCTTACGCTTAACTTTACCACCCTAATAATGCCTATGCCTTGATTGACCTTCATTATGAATTGTTACGCGTACAAACTTGTTAATAAACTTATCATAACGTCACGAATCCAATAATGTCACTAATAAACTTAAACGCTTGATATGTTGTGAACAATAAGTGATAACATAAACTTTAAAACTTAAAGTTAACTAACTCACTTAAACGCTTCACACGCCATTGGACTGGACAAACAAGTAACTTAGGACTCGTGAATAATCATTGACACCGTGATAATCAATAACTAGACAATAAGACCTTCCTGACTAACATTATGTCTTCATATGTTGGTTCTTTGGCTAATGTTATTTCGGGATCAATGCATATGGCCGAAAGTAAAATGAATGTGGATGCATCGTAGTTCTTACAATTAATGATATCTTTCCAAGGTTATCCGAGAAAGATTGGAAAAGAACAACCTTAGGGTTGACTTTGAT
>OU343217.1:268249965-268270763 GCA_910596185.1 Chrysanthemum makinoi
TTAAAAGTTCCTTACCATCAAGTTCTCTAACGAAACAGGTATGTTTTTTGAAGGCTACTTCTAGATCAGAATCGCAGAATTGACCAACAGAGAACAGGTTATGACCAAGACCTTCTACATAATATACTCAGGAGATAACACTTTTATCGACAACATAATCTCCATAACCCATAATTGCACCGAAATGATCATTCCCGAATCTAACAGTCCCGATGAATTTGCTCACGAAGTTCATGAGCCGCGACCGGTCGCCAGTCATATGCTTGGAACAGCCTGAGTCCAGGTACCATAGAACGATTTGAACGATCTGCAGTTGAACACAGACAAGAGTGGATAACTGGATAATTGGGATCCCCATGCAAGAATGGGTTCCATTTGGTTAGAAATAGAGATTGGAACACCCTCATCAGAAATAGAAACGTCCATGTCAGAAATTGAAGCAATGGAATCATTATAAATAGATGCAGTACTAGTGTCCGTATTTGCCCTATTCAAAGTATGTCCACTTCTTAAGGTAATAGTTCTACCAGTAGGCATCCATTTTCTAGTGGGCATTATCTGATTAACCTTACGGCCAACAGGTATCCATTGATTACCTATCTTGCTAAAAATTCTTCCTGTGGGTTTCCACTATTTTCTAATTTTCTTACGCTTTTGCCTTTTTGCCTTTTTAGTATGATATTTTGCATTAACATTGTTAACTGGGGTTTTGACAGCATTAGACAAAACATTCACACCACATTCATGATTAGAAACAGAATTCAAGCAGACATCATTACAAGGTTTGCAAAAAGTATCAGAATTCGAATTAATTACAGTACGCCTATGGCTAATACTAGAATCAACATGATTCGTTTTATTCGGCTCAAAATTAAAGTTCCTAGGTTGGTCTTCTACTATTTTCCAATGCACATTCTTAGCTTGCTAGGTCCTATCATTCCTTGTATTGTCTTGAGACTTTGACCTGCTTGCTTTAATGTCACTGATTACTCCTATAGACGGAATGGGAACATTAGTTGGTTTTGCTACTTTTTGCTTCTCCTGTTTAGATGTGCTGGGATCTGAACTACATGCAGGCACACTAAGATTCACTTTCTTAACACTAGAAGTGCTGGGATTTGTGTTTTTAGAAGGCACACATGAGTTCGCTATCTTAGCATTAACAGATCTGTAATCTGAACTTCTTGAAGGCACACTAAGGTTCATATTCAAAACATCGGGCATCGAATGAATATCATACTTGGCACTAGGCATAGAACTTGGAATCAAAGGATTTACTCTCTCACCTAAAGACTTTGGGCATACTGTGATTAAACATTCTAGGATTTCTTGAGATCGTTTGGCATATGAGCATGCATGTCCAATTGCATTGTCAAGTGGCTTTTCTAATTTATCCTCTTCAACAATCTCACGTAGACATTCTAGACAATCCTTAAGGCATGAGAAATATGTTTGAATAGCAAGTTTGTTATTCCTGAGATGAGGTGGAACATATTTCACAGACACAGCATGTTTGTTACTAGAATGAGCCTTTGATACACCATTCTCCCCATTGGTCATTGGCATTTTCCCTTTTACCTGACTCTTCAGATTCTCAATCTCCTTTTGCAATGAAGCTATTTGTTCGTTGTTTTTGTTACGAGTAACCTTTATTGATTCAAATAACTCATTGAAATGACGTTTAACCTTTTCATTTTCTTCTAGAAAACTTTCGTTTTCCTTTTGTAATGAATTTACTAAGTTTTGAAGATGAAACGTTTGTGAATTCTGAGAATCTAAAAGAGGAGGCACTTGGGAACCAGTCACATTGTTCTTTTCGCCCTTTAATTGAGCGATTTGGGCTTTCAATTTTCTGATCGTGTTACAATGAGCCTGAATCTGTTTATCACGTTTGTTTATTTGAAAAACTGCATCAAACTCTGGAGCATCTGAGGATGTCTTGATGTTTGAGGTTTTAACATTTTCTTTAAGATGTTGATATTTTAGTTGTAGATCAAAATGATCAACTTCTAGTTTAGAAAGATGTTTCACCAAATTATCATGATCATCCAGTTCAATTTTCTCGTTTAGTTTAGCATTAATCTTTTCAAGCTCAATGACACGATCATGGGAGACTTTCAGAGCAACAGATAATTCATGAAATTGAGAAGCATTAATGAAACAATTTGTAGCAGTGAAAAACACATCTTGAGCAATACATTCAGAAATCAGATTCTCATTCAGTGTATGCAAGTTCTTCCTCTCAATCTCATTATATTTTAATGCTCGCTCATAATCACTAACCTCAGCTATCATCGCATCAAATTCCTTTTCCATTTCTTTAATGTCTAAATTCATTCCCTTTTTAAGACTCTCAAATTGATCTTTTAGTTGTTTAAAGAAAGGCATGACTTCAGTTAAATAACATTCTTTGGTTTGCTCAAAACCCCTTTCTCCTTCAGTTATACCAGTGGGTGTGATCCTTTTCTTGCAAGTTTTCTCAAAATCAACAAATAGTTGAAAGATAACATATTGACTGATTAAGGTCTTGCTTTTAGTGGCAATAGTTCTAGGGACTAGATGCATTGGTGTATTGGGAGGATACACAGTTGCTTTAGGAATTTTCCTAAGGGGAGGGTTAGTTTCAACAATATTTTCCGCTTTCTGTTTATCTAAGTCCATTTTCCAGAACACTTGTTCGGGTGTCAACAGCGTTTGAGGCTTAAACTTGTTAAAGGCAATCCAATTTTCCTTAGAATAGTTGGGTGCTTTATAACTGATTCTTTTCTCTATACAAGAAGGGCTCTTAAGTTTTTCATCCAATTTCCTTTTAGTGACATCTTCTAATTGCTTATCTTCTTCAGTGCTCTCAGTGCAACTAGGTTTTTGTCTAGGTTTAAGGATTTCATTCCCATCATAGATTACCTTTTGGGCTTCTTTAGCTTTCTTAACATACTCCGGATTGGATTCCTTAATAATGGGGATACTATGCTTGTCGCTTAATACTCTATGCTTAGTGATCATGTGAGCAGTCTGAATGGTGTTTCCTTGTACGTACAACTTGTTTTCAAGCTTGTTTTTCAAAGTTTTCAGATTAGAAAAATCTTTCAAAAGTTTTGATTCCTTAGCATTAAATTCTTGCTTAAGCATTTTCACATTTTCCTGAAGTTCTTGTTTTTGCTTAGCAGTTTTAGAAAGCTTTTCTTGTAAGGAATTTAACTCTTGTTTTAATACTTCTTCTTTAAACTTACTTTTTCTAATAATTGTACGCATTTGGTCATCCATTTCCTGCTCACGGGTGGTCAACTCAAATTTAGCACGTTGTTCATAAATCGCAACACGTTCTTTATAAGCATTTAGTTCAGAGGCAATGGAATCATCAGGAGCACATGCAGTGAATTCATCAAAGACATAGTCATTATTGACTGCGGAAGATGCATTACTTGGTACAGTCTTACTATCACTTTGCCTCACATGTTGATCATATGAGACAATATTGTCATTATCCACATCTGATTCATAAGTCTCAAGAGATTGTACTTCATTATGCATCTTTTGCTCATCAACAATATCATATAATTTTAGTACCTCTGAGATTATCTTGTCTTTGGATGGACCAGTTTGTTGTGGGGGAGAGACCTTTGGAGACACCATAGGTGAGATGCTAGCCATGAAGATTGTTTGAGCAGTAGGTTCATCATCTACATCAGAGTCGAAAGCATCACAATCAGCTACTTGAAAGGCATTTTGATGATTATGACCTATCTCCTGAATTGGCTGTTCATCAATGTCAGCATCATAGGTCTTGGCATTCCCTTCAGCAAGAAACAGTAACTCCTCTTCATCCAAAGCTGCTCCATTGTCCTGAGCTTGTACTAGCATCATCTTATCCCTGAAGTACTCAGCATTCTGTGGACGTTTTGGAGATGTGCAGTTTCTTGCAATGTGTCCCTCACCACCACAGTTATAGCATTTGATCGGCTTAGCTTGACCTTGATTTCCATTCCTTCCCCGATTCTGATTTGCAACATAACCTCTACCAGTTCCACCTCTTCCCCGATCATATGTCTTTCCTGAACTGGTTGCACCACAATCCTCCCATCTCTGACAGTAGCTTGATTGTGTGGGTTAGAAGCTGTTCTGAGGTTGTTGTTGGTTTATAGGAGAGAATTCATGTTTTGACTTATCATGAGTGCCAGTTGATTGATGAAGTTTCCCATGCCTGCATCAGCATCAGCTTGTTTGAACATCGGATCTGGAATGAGTTTATGATTACCATTACCCATTGGTACAACTTGAGAAGCTTTGGTGGTAATCCCAACATTTGTGTAAAAGGCAGTTGAATCATTTGTTGAGCTTGTTTCTCCCTGAGCTTTGAACTGATCAAGAATCCTTTTTTCAAACATGGCATGTCTCTCATTTTGAAGAAGGAAGGCATAGAGTTGCTCATAGTTTGTATTCTTCAAACCTTTAGTAAGCTTCACAGAAGTGACGAACTTGTGCCATTCTGGATTCATGTTGTTCACAAACTTTGAATTCAGCTGAATGTTCGGCATTGTCATCTTAATATTTCTCATGTCATTCACAAGCTTGTGAAACCTCACATAGTACTCATAGACACTCTCATCTGGTTTCATCTTGAAGTGCTCAAATTCATCATACAACTGTGATTATCGGTCTTCAACAGTTAGCTCAGAACCAGATAGAAGCATCTTGACATTATCCCATACAGCTTTTGCTTCGGTGTTGTGATTGATAAGCTTGTAGATGTCTTTTGGAAGACCTTGCAGTATAATGTTAGACGCTCGGATATCTGCATCAAATCTCTTCTTCTCCTTATCATCGAGCTCATCATACATCTTTGGTCTGTCCATCCCGTAAATCAAAGTTCCATCTTCAGCAGTATCAAGTACATCTCTAGTAGTCTCAACTCGGTAAGGTCCTTCATCAATGGATTTGAGAATGTTAACCCCATTTTCTTTTCCAAGACAGTACAATCTGATTCGTTGAGCCCAAGAGTCATAGTCAGTTCTGTCAAGCATGGGTGGACGAGTATCTGAGCCAGCAGCTTGAACATCCTCGGCAACAGTGGAGATAATAGTAGGAACGTTGGTAGACATGTTAACAGATTACATGGGATTTTATAACTCTATGATTAAACCGGGAAATAGATTCTTTCACGGGATTTTACTAAATCAAGAGAAAACCGTATTAAAAAAAATCACCCAAGTCGCTAGGAAATCTTGAACCAAGTCGCTAACTACTAAGTCGCTAAATAACAACTCGCTAAGATTCAAGTCGCTAGCAAAATTTTGACAGCAATTCGCTAAGATCCAAATCGCTAAAATGTCAAGTCGCTAAATAGCAACTTTCTATGCACCAAATCGCTAACACCAAGTCGCTAACGAACAAAAGTACAAGTCGCTAACGTCCACCAAGTCGCTACCCATAGTGGAGAATCCACTAAGTGTACTGTTTGTCGGCTTGTCTCACTAGACAAGTCGCTAAGCCTAAATCGCTAGCAACACAAACTGCAACTCGCTACCAAATTGTAAAGCAAGTCGCTAACAAGAAAAGCACTCCGTGGGCCAAGTCGCTAGCTAGAAAAACTCACAAACATCACTTTTCAATCCAAAAACAATCCAACCATGATGATTCAAGCTTACCAAATCAAAACCTAAACACTTGTGATGATTATAAACACAAAAGTACTAACAAAATCCAAACTTTAACACAAGAAATCACCCAAATGATGCAAAAACCACTAAACTTTTTCAAACTCAAAAACCACCTAAAAACCACTAGAAATCCAAAGATATGTAAGAGATGGTCTAACCATGGCTCTTGATACCAATTGTAAGTGTAGAAAACTAGAATGGGGGGTTGAATAGTTTACCGATTAAAATCTTTGTTTTGAAACTTATTGAAAGATCAATTGATATTGATCTTAAGTATGTTAATGAAATATGCAAGCAATATGTAATAAGTAAATAAGGAAGGAAATGATCAAACCACAACAAGTTGTTTATAGTGGTTCGGCCTACAAGGACTCTTTTTCCTTGCCCTACTCCACTCCCGAGTCTCACACTCGAGAGTTTAACTTCACTAGTCAACAAGCTCCTTTCACCGCGGAGAAAACCTTTACACTTCGCCTACACTATTTCCGACACTAAGCTAGATGTCGAGTTCTTTCCAAGGGTACAACTACTCCCACACACAATGTATTTTGAGGACTAAAATACTAACCACTCACACTCACAAGATTATGATGGTTTGATACAACAATGAAGTATGGATCAACACTAGATCATACAACACTAAACAAACAAGACTTCCAACTTCTCGTTGAAGCTTGAATATGACTTGATCTTCTTTGCTACAAAAGAGATCACTAATATGATATGAAACTGAGTTAGAAAGGTTAGAGAGAAGATATGTATGAGAGTATGTTAGAAAGGGATGAGAAACTACTTGGCTTGGCATTGCTATTTATAGCCAAATTGGACGGGAGCGTCCACGGACGGCGGACCCCTTAAAAGGGTTCCGCCCGTGTACCAATTTGGTACCGCCGACAGTCAAGATATCAAATCTTGCCTAAAGTCAACTCTATCTAAGTGAGATTGTGCAAGATATGAAGAGTACAAATCTTCACAAAATATCTAATGGAATCTTTCAATGATTTCCATGATGTAATACATGATGTCAAATGTTGTATTACTATTTATAGAAATATGCAAATGCTTAAGTAGTGTTTGGTTTTAAGAACCTAACACATTCTACAAACTACTATCATACATAATGATTAGAGTCATATCAAGATGTTACTAATCATAAATGTAAATGCTTGAATGATGAATATATTGTTTGAGAAAGCTTGTTTTAATATCTAATAAACTTGACAAGCTTTAAGCTTTTATAAATTAAATTTACTTTTGTCGTTAACAAAACTTAGGCAAAGATCAAAAATATGAATAACGTTTAATGACGATATTTGTATTAACAATCTCCCCCTTTTTGTTGAGGACAAAATATAAATTTTATTTTTATAAAAGAAACAAAGTTTGTACAAGAGTTATAAAAATATTAGTTTTAGAACTTGAAAAGGAAATGATAATGCAAGTGTATGAAATTTGACTTTTTATGAAAGTCAAAGAATTCACTAGTTGATGCATGATGTTGACTTTTTCAGAAAGTCAAAGTATGCAGTTTGACTTTTTTAAGAAAAGTCAAGTTTAAAGTTCTATATTTTCTCTCCCTTTTTGTCTCAACAAAAAGAAGAGGCTATGCGGAATATAATGAGCCCGAGCTATTATCTCCCCCTTGTTCAAAGCTCCCCCTAAATTGGGTGCTTTAATGGGAAGATACATGGATTGTGAAAATAAAGCTACAAAAAAATTGTTAGTAATAATGATCATTCACAAGCATTTCCAAACACTATGTAATGACACCAACAATATAATAAACAACATTCATTAGTTAAAATTTTTCATGAGTAAAGATCATGAAAAGAGAACACAATGATGTGTTTCTAGTACAAGAAAAATTATCCTAAGAGAGCAAATAAAAGAAAGACTATTCTAAAACCATCCTAAAGTGATGGTGGATGGGAAAGAGCGTTGAGACGCTCAAGAATGTGGTTGAGGATGAACCTCATTTCTTCGTGGAAGTCATGGACCATAATCCGGGTCCGTTCCACGGTTTGACCCGGTTGCTCACAAGTTGAGCAACCATGCCTTGGAGGGTAGAAAGTTTGGGGAGGTTGTGGTGGTGGAATGGTGGATGTATTGGTGGTGTTGGGGATGTTTGGAGTGGTCATGATGGATGCAAGCAAAGCACTTTGCATTTGCATTGTCTCACTTAAGTGAGAATCCACCATGCCTTTGAATTGGTGGAGGTTGTGGAGTTCGGCTTGAATCTCCTCTCTAGTGGGATTGTCATCCCACATGCACTCCGGAATGTCCTCAATATGAGGGGACATTGATGATGGAAGTGGATGATCCCCGTATAAAGGACCATGAATGTCCTTGTGAATGGGGTGGAAAAAGAGAGGTCTTGGCCCTAATGGGGCGTTTGGGTCAATGGATGACCGAGGTGACTCATGAGCGATTCGCTCAATGGTGCCAAAGGATGGCAATGGTGGTGGATGACTTGGCCTAGGAGGCAAGTCTTCCAAGTCCTCTAGGAAAGGATTTGGTGATGTTGGTGGAGTTGAAAATAACTCCATGGGAGTGAGAGTGGGAGACCTTGGTGAAGGTGGTGAGGGTGTTTTGGATGTTTGGATGGGTGCCGGTGGAGGTGAAGTAGGTGTTTTTGTTGGTGGTGGAGTGGTGATCACAATGTGTGATGAAGTGGGTGTAGCTAAGGTAAGATGTGTATCATCTCTAATGGGAGATGAGATGGTGAGTGGTGAAGATTCGGATGATGAGCTAAGATGAACAAAACAACAAGGCCTTACGCTCATTCTAGCGGTTTTCTTGCAAGGTTTTGGTGATGATTTAGTCATTTTTAACTTGGGTTTTGATTTGCTAGATAGTAGTGAGAATGAAGAAGGTGTGAGGATGATCATGGTAAAGCCTTTCAATTTATAGAGATAAGAAATTGTTGAGAAATGGTTTGATTTGATGTTGAACCATTGAAGAGATGAGGTTCCTAATGATTTGGAAGTGGGTTGAATGCTAGTCATATCACCCAAGTCAATCCATACAAAGAAGATGGAGTGAAGAAGAAAAGATATGCAATAAATGTGTTCTAGTGAGTGGAATTTCCTAATATTCAGATTACCCACGGATTTGAAGGTACCAAAAATTTGGTTCCTTCCTTTATGCAAAAGGGCTCCTTGGGTGGATTTTTCAAATTTTTGAATTTTGGTGGGAAATGGATTTCTTATATACCTCAGTGAATAATACTAGTTCTAATAACAGTATAAACTAGTTAAGATTGATTTATAAGTGATGGAAGATAATTTGGAATCACGAAAGAGTCGAAATTCAGAAAATTACCTAGAGGATCCACGGCACCAAAATCATACACGGACGGTACCCTAAAGAGGGTGCCGTCTGGTCACTGCTGGTATGGCGGTACCAAACTACATAAAGGACGGTACCAAAATTATGGTGCCGTCGATCCGTGGAGTCTGAAATATGGACAGAGTTCGTTTTTAGGTGTCGGGAAATTTCGAAACACGAAATTTTTCTCAAAAGCTGTTATACTAAACATTTCTAGTTAGGAAAAGTAAATAACACATATGTAAACATAGTGGAGCATAGATTTTGAGCAAGGCTTATTGATTTTCACAATATAGTGAAAATGGGTAAAATTTGATAGCATACTTGTGCTATCCCCTGCATGAGATTGTTAGCATACACCATTGTTTTAAGTTATATTATCATCCTACATAATAAAAGCAACTAAATAGTATCAAACATTAACGATAATGCATTGTTCCAAACACTCCTTAAAGTACCCTTATTTGTCCAACTTCTTGTAAATCTTGTTCATCATCCTACCAAGGCACTTGAACATTCCCTTAGTTTGTTTGAATTCTGCTGATTCATTCTCAATCTCGGGAAGAGATGCGTAATACTCATGAGGTGGAAGATGAGAGCTTGGAAGACCATCCTCGGAGCTATTTGATGATGATGATGAAGGAGTTGGAGGTTTAGCTCTCTTGCCTTTAGTCTTAGCAACTCGAGCATCACTCAAAGGTACAAAGATGTGAGGGATGAGTTCATAGTGAAGGTGCATCCCTTTTGGGGTTGGTGGAATTGGAGCGAAGTTTCTATAGAGACGGGTGAGAAGCATCCCGTATGGAAGAGCAACGGATCCTTGAGTTGGAATATCAATCATTCTCCTAGCTATGTAGTAGGCTAAGTTGAATGGTTGTCGGGTGGACAAGTTGTAGAGCATGTGGCAAAGACAAGCGTTTATGTGATCCCTATTCCCTATGGTGCTAATGACGTTGGCTCTAAGTAGTTCCTCCCATTTCTTAAATTCGGGCTTAAGTTCATTTAGCTCCATTCCATATGGATCTCGGTTTACCTCTTTTCCCTTTCGGGTAACTCGGGTTGTATCATTTTTGGGTTAAAAAGGTGTTCACGGATGACATCCTTATCGGCCAAACGGGTTATGTAGGGAAGAGAGCGGTCATTGATTGCATCAAGAGCCATGAGTGACCACTTATCCGTGTAGACACAAGTTCCTCGGTTGGGAATTCCTAACACTTGAGCAAAGTTGCTTAAGGTGATGGTGTAGTCATTTTGGTTGATTCTAAACCTAAGACAAAATTCATCATCGTCTTCATCACTAAAGCCGGTCACACTAGCATAGAATTCTAACACAAACCTAGGACAAATTGGTTCATCGATGTCAAGAAGACAATCGAATTGAATGGCGGCTAGTTCTTCACGAAGATTGGTATTTTCAAGGAAGGATGAGTGAATGGTTCTACCCTCATGGAAATACCTTGATTCTAGACCCTTAAATATTTCTACTTGTTCCTTGGTAAGTCCTTTGGTTTTGTGGTGTTTGGGAATGTAGTTAAGGGTGTCTTTGTGATCATAGAATCTTGCGGCTACCATGGTTATTCCTAAGGACAAGAATTAATATGTTAAAAATATTGAAAATAAATTTTAACGTTTTTTTTTATTCTAGTGTGTGCCTATATGAAAACAATTTGGAGTTGCGGTTATCTCGACTCATTTTATGCACAAAATGGTTTTAGTGGGGTGTTTGGCAAATACCATGAGATAACCCAAATGCTCCTAATTCAATGTGGCTACATTTGAATATACCCAGGAGTGCATATTAGTTATGCAATACCTTTAGTATTCAAGAGCATGCAAGTGATGAAAATTCTAACGTTTCTATTTGTATTAGCAATGAAAAATGTTTTCCTACAAGTGAGAAGCTTTTCAAAACTTTTGACATGGGGTGTTTGGTTGTTTGAATAAGGCCTTATATTTATTATCTATCAATTAGTGGGAAACATGATTTGTTTATGCAATATGATAATGTAGTACCTAATTTGAATGACTAGTTATGCAATTTGCCAATTGAATTCATATTTGGTATAAAAGCATACATAAAACCCCATGTAATGATTTGTGATAGTTTTGTGCATAAATAAGAATCCTAGACTCCGAATTAAGAGATGAAATGTAGTTAGGATACTTACAATGATGTTATCTTCAGTGATAAGTGAGTGGGAAGATGACAATAATGAGCTTGGTTTAAGTTTTACACGTTTTGGTAAAGTGGGTTGTGAGGAACAGGATGTTATGTATATAGCGTTTTTTCTAGACACCACGGACCGACGGCACCAAATAATTGGTTCCGTCCGTGTTGTCGTTTGGTGCGTGGCTACTGATGAGATATAAGGCAAAATTGTTTTGGTTTGACTATTCTAATGTTTTAGGCTATGTTTATCCTACATGTTTGGTTCCATTAACCCTAAACCAAGTCTAAGAAGATTAAAAGGTTCTCGTTTAAGAGGTTTAGTTAAGATGTCGGCAATGTTGTCTTCGGAGGATACTTTCTCGATTGAAATGTTTCCTTTTTGAACATTGTCGCGAAGAAAGTGATGACGGATTTCAATGTGCTTTGTACGAGCATGTTGAACGGGATTCTTGCTGAGATCGATGGCTCCTTTGTTGTCGCAAAGTATCACAATGTCGTTGAGATGAATTCCGTAGTCTACGAGATCTTGCTTCATCCAAAGAGCTTGTTGACATGCTTTTCCGGTGAGGCGTATTCGCTTCATAGTAGAGATGGCTAAAGCCGTTTGCTTCTTTGCAAACCATGAGGTGAGACAATGTCCAACAAAAGTGCAAATACCACTTGTACCTTTTCTATCGACATAATCACCGGCATGATCCGAGTCGGCATACACTATGGTTTCTATACCCGTTCCTTTGGGATACCATAATCCTAAACACGTTGTTCCCTTAATGTATCTAAAAATCCTTTTAAGGCTTCTAAGTGTGATGCCTTTGGGTTTTCTTGAAAGCGAGCATAGACAAACACTAAACATAATGTCGGGTCTACTAGCCGTAAGATAGAGTAGGCTACCAATCATTCCTCTATATTTAGTGTTATCTACGGATTCACCTTCTTCGTCCTTGGTGAGTTTAGTGTCCGAGGACATTGGTGTTTTAGTTGGTTTGGAATCTTCAAGACCAAATTTCTTAAGCATGTCTTTTATATATTTAGATTGGTTAAAGAAAATACCATCTTCTAGTTGTTTAATTTGAAGTCCTAGAAAGAAGTTTAACTCACCCATCATACTCATTTCAAACTCGTCATGCATGATTTTAGAAAAATCATTACATAGTTCTTGACAAGTTGATCCGAATATAATGTCATCAACGTATATTTGAACAATAATAATTTGTGATTCCTTTTTCTTAGTAAAAAGAGTATTATCTACTAATCCCATAGTATATTTGTTATCAACAAGAAAAGTCTTAAGACGGTCGTACCAAGCTTTAGGTGCTTGTTTAAGGCCATATAATGCTTTCTTGAGTTTGAAGACATGATGTGGTTTCTCAAAGTCGGTAAAACCGGGAGGTTGAGCAACATACACTTCTTCGTTAATAAACCCATTAAGGAAAGCACTTTTAACATCCATTTGAAATAATTTAAAGTCATAAGCACATGCATAAGCAAGTAATATTCTAATAGATTCAAGTCTAGCTACCGGTGCATAAGTTTCATCATAGTCAATTCCTTCTTGTTGATTATAACCTTGTGCAACAAGCCTAGCTTTGTTTCTAGATACTATACCATTTTCATCCATTTTGTTTGAAAGACCCATTTTGTTCCAATTATAGTTTGATCTTTGGGTTTTGGAACTAGTTTCCAAACATCATTTCTAACGAATTGGTTTAATTCTTCTTGCATGGCAATTACCCATGATTCATCTTTTATTGCTTCATTTATGGGTTTTGGTTCAATGGTGGATACAAAACAAAAATGATTACTTTGATTTTGAGCTTGTGACCTTAAGGTTCTTTGATTAAGTTGTCCTATGACCTTTTCTAATGGATGACTTTTAGATTCTTTGATGTTGACAATTCCTTTATTTAATGGTTCATCTTCCTTGTTATTATTAATTTGACTTTCTATTATTTGACTTTCAACTAAGTCATCATCTACCAAAGGTGATGTCTTAGAGGGAGGTGGACTTTCGTCAAATGTTATGTTCAACGATTCCTCGACTATCATTGTTTCTTTATTAAGGACAATGTAAGCTTTACTAGTTTGAGAGTAACCAAGAAATACACCTTCATAAGACTTTGGGTCAAACTTGGTGAGATAATCCTTAGTATTAAGAATAAAACATTTACAACCAAAGACTTTAAAATATCCTAATGTTGGCTTTTTACCTTTATAAAGTTCATATGGTGTTTTGTTTAGGAAAGGACGTATTAGGACTCTATTTAAAATATATGTAGAAGTGTCAACGGCGTTACACCAAAACTTTTGAGGAATGTTTTGTTCATTAAGCATTGTTCTACTCATTTCTTGAATTGTTCTATTTTTACGTTCTACTACTCCATTTGATTGAGGTGTTCGTGGAGCCGAAAAGTTATGTGTTATACCATTTGTATCACAAAAGTTTCCAAATTGAGTTTCGTTGTCAAATTCACGACCATGATCCGTTCGGATCGACACAATTTTGACACCTAGAAGATTTTGAATTTTCTTGCTAAGTATTTCAAATTTATCAAAAGCTTCATTTTTGGTTTTCAAAAATAACGTCCAAGTAAACCTTGAGTAATCATCTACTATGACCAAAGTGTATAAGTTGCCTCCATAGCTTCTTATAGCGGATGGTCCAAACAAGTCCATATGTAATAATTCTAGACACTTAGATGTGGACACCATATTTTTAGATTTGTGACTACTATGTGTTTGTTTACCAATTTTGCAAGCGTCACAAAAGTGTTGGTCATATTTTAGTTTTGGTAAATTTCTAACCAACTCTTTTGAAGATAGGTTTTGTATAAGTCTCATATTAGCGTGACCTAAGCGTCTATGCCAAAGAGATGAGCTATCGTCTAATGTTGTTAGGCAAAGTTTGTCATTATATGTTTTATCTATTTTCATGACGTATATGTTATTTTTCCTAACTCCTTTAGCTATGGTGATACCATCTTTTAGTATTTTACTACCATTTTCATCAAATAGTACTTTATACTTTTTATCACATAGTTGGCTAATACTAAGTAGATTAAATCCTAACCTATCCACATGAGCAACATTTTCAATAGTTAGAGAGTTATGAGCAATCGTACCTTTGCCAATGATTTTGCTTTTGAGATTGCTACCAAAAGTGACATTACCTCCGTCATACTCTTGGTATGATGAGAAGAGGATTTTGTTGCCCGTCATGTGTCGTGAGCATCCACTATCTTTTATCCATTCATCAGGTTCCAATCCAACTTTCAAACATACCTAATAAGCAAATAACTCAAACATTTGGTCCCCAATATCTCATGGGTCCGTTTGGGTTAAACATACCATTTATTTGATTCATGTATGGAAATGATGGGTAAGGGTTCCATGGCATGTAATCTGGAGTTTGATATGGTCTAGGAAAGTTTTGATTCCAACCGTTGTGTTGGTAGTTAGGTTGAACGTTGTGGTTGCTCTTAGGAAATGGGCGTTTGGCAAAAGAAGTTTTATATCGTTGTTGAGTAGTTTTTGATCTAAATTCATTTTTAATAACAAGTCCTACTCGATATAATGGTGGTTTTAGTTTAACATTATCATTGGTTTTCTTTGTTACTTTAACAAATTCAAGATGCGGTCCGTATTGCGAACATTCTTCTGAAGTACCCGCGGTACCATTTTGCACAACGGACGGAACCCTTATTTTGGTTCCGTCGGTCCGTCTGTACTGCAGCAATTTTGACAGAATGTTCGTCCTTTTCGGCCGGTTTGTTTTGACTCTTTGGAATTAATACTTCATTAAAACCTAGCCCATTCATGTCTCATGGTGTTTTATGGATTTTAACTATTTCATCGGCAATAGCGATGTTTTTGTTAAACCTTTTAAACTTAGAATTATTTTCTATTAAAACTTCTTGTGTGAGCTTTAGTTTTTCTATTTCAAGATTAAGCTCTTGACATGATTTACAATCATCGTCATTTGCTTTTCCCTTTTCAAGTCGTTTTGCTTTTTCTTTTAACTCATATACCTCATTTTCCAAAAACTCCTTTTTAGTTTTTAGAAATTTATTTTTAGTTATGATTTTTAGACTTAGCTCACACAATTGATTATATTGTTTTTGCAAGGTGTCATCATCTATAGAAGAATAAGAAGAGTCGGAAAGTACCTCATTTGACTCATGTGCCATTAGAGCGATCTCTTCCTTGCTTGATTCTTCATCGTCTTCACTATCACTCCAAGCACCACTTACAAAAGCTCGTTGAGTTTTGCTTTTAGGTGGCTTGGGACATTCTCCTATGAGATGACTTGCATCACCACATCTAAAACACTTTCTTTCACCTTTAATCTTCTTGTCATCCCGATCTTTTCGAATGGCTTCTTTTCTTCTCGAGGTTGTCTTACAAACTTTCCTCTTCTTCTAAAGAACTTCTTGAAATCTCTAACGGCCATGGCATACTCCTCATCTTCACTATCGGAACAAGATTCACCATCATCGCTTGATTCCGCCTTTGCTTTAAGAGCAGCGGATTTGATCTTCTCCTTTCTTCCTTTGATGATCTCCGAATCTTTCTCCATTACCATTTCGTGAACTTTGAGGTTGCCAATTAGCTCGTCTAGTGACATTATTGAGAGATCTTTTGATTCTTCAATAGCGGTCACTTTAGCTCTCCATTTTGGATGGAGTGCTCTAAGAAATTTCCCGACAAAGTTCTTACTACGAAAAGATTCATCAAGTGCTTTAAGTGATGTAATGATAGTGTTAAAGCGAGCAAAGCCACAATCAATGGTTTCATCTTCAGGGATAACAAATTGTTCATATTGTTGAACAAGAAGATCAATTTTGTTATCCTTGACTTGTGAATTACCTTGATGTGTAACAATTAAAGATTCCCAAATATCTTTGGCGGTTTCACACATAAAAATTCTTTCATATTCTTTTCTAGGTAAAGCATTATAAAGCATCATTTTAGCTTCATTATTTTTAGCAACTAATTTCTTTTGTTCATCAACGGAAATATCCTTTGTTGTAGAACTAAAATCCCTTTAACAATAATTAAACCAAAGATCTATATCTTTTGATTTTACATATGTTTCAAAACGGTTTTCCAATAGATAAATCCATTGGTTTCAAAGAGTGGTGGTCTTTGCATAGATTGCCCTTCTTTAAAGTTTTCAGAATCCATGGATCGTTTCAAGTTTATAAAATACAAGTTATTTTAGAAATTCTTGAGCAACGAGGCTCTGGTACCAATTGTAGAAAACTAGAAGGGGGTTGAATAGTTTACCGATTAAAATCTTTGTTTTGAAACTTATTGAAAGATCAATTGATATTGATCTTAAGTATGTTAATGAAATATGCAAGCAATATGTAATAAGTAAATAAGGAAAGAAATGATCAAACCACAACAAGTTGTTTATAGTGGTTCCGCCTACAAGGACTCTTTTTCCTTGCCCTACTCCACTCCCCGAGTCTCACACTCGCGAGTTTAACTTCACTAGTCAACAAGCTCCTTTCACCGGCGGAGAAAACCTTTACACTTCGCTCACACTATTTCCGACACTAAGCTAGATGTCGAGTTCTTTCCAAGGGTACAACTACTCCCACACACAATGTATTTTGAGGACTAAAATACTAACCACTCACACTCACAAGATTATGATGGTTTGATACAACAATGAAGTATGAATCAACACTAGATCATACAACACTAAACAAACAAGACTTCCAACTTCTCGTTGAAGCTTGAATATGACTTGATCTTCTTTGCTACAAAAGAGATCACTAATATGATATGAAACTGAGTTAGAAAGGTTAGAGAGAAGATATGTATGAGAGTATGTTAGAAAGGGATGAGAAACTACTTGGCTTGGCATTGCTATATATAGCCAAATTGGACGAGGAGCGTCCGACGGACGCGGACCCCTTAAAAGGGTTCCGCCCGTGTACCAATTTGGTACCGCCAATCTGACAGTCAAGATATCAAATCTTGCCTAAAGTCAACTCTATCTAAGTGAGATTGTGCAAGATATGAAGAGTACAAATCTTCACAAAATATCTAATGGAATCTTTCAATGATTTCCATGATGTAATACATGATGTCAAATGTTGTATTACTATTTATAGAAATATGCAAATGCTTAAGTAGTGTTTGGTTTTAAGAACCTAACACATTCTACAAACTACTATCATACATAATGATTAGAGTCATATCAAGATGTTACTAATCATAAATGTAAATGCTTGAATGATGAATATATTGTTTGAGAAAGCTTGTTTTAATATCTAATAAACTTGACAAGCTTTAAGCTTTTATAAATTAAATTTACTTTTGTCGTTAACAAAACTTAGGCAAAGATCAAAAATATAAATAACGTTTAATGAATATATTTGTATTAACATAGCTATTGGATTTCACATACACATCAAACCATGAACACAAGGTGGCGTATAAAATGATGTTTAGAGAGAGAAAGTTAGAGGTTTGGGAACTTTAGTCAGAGAAAGAAAAAATCTTATTATGAGCTCCAACTCTCTACCTTGGAGGGTAGAGAGTATTTATAGTCTTACAATAAAACGCCACACAACGGGCTGTGGATCAGGCATACAGTGGGTAAAGACCCGTCCGTCCTCCACGGTGTTACTTAACTTAAAATAACTACGATTACGAGCTTTCTAACTACAACATATACTTGAGGTGACCGACTCTTTAATACCTGGAATTTCTAATTCCTAACAATTCTTGTTTACCACTTGCACAATTAACAATAACATTCTTCATTGAAATATATAATCTAATACAAAAGGGCAAAATTAACCATTACATATTTTGGTTAATTTTTTCTAGTCAAATTAAAAAACTACATATACAAATACACTAAAAATATGATCCAACTGCAAACCAACAACTTCTTCAATCTTCCATTTTGAGCAATCAATGCATTGTTTGCTACTTCAAGATCATTTCGTGCCCTTAGCAAACCAGGAATAATGGTCACGGCTCTAGCACACATTGGAGGATCAAACCAATCAAAAAAACCCACAATCATCCTACAATCAATGATTGTTTCAATTATTCACTGTTAAAAAGAAGAAATTAATCAATCATTGAAAAACTTACATGTTTGGGGCAACAGTAAAAAGCATGAGGGTTCAATGGAGTCCATGATGTGCGAATTCGGGCACACAAACCACAGTGACAGAACACCATTTCTTATATTGAAACAACTAGGGTTAGGGTTTATATTTAATTGAATTGGGATTGCAATTTGAGGAAACAGATTTTGTGGGTAAGTGGGTTTTTGTGGGGTTGGGATAATATGTGGGGAAAGTACAGATCGTGTGGGGTTGATAAAGGGTGGGTGGATTTTAGTGGGTGAAAAGACAAAAAGACCCTCGTGTGCAAACCACGTGGGATGGATAACGGAGCAGAAGTAACGGCGTGTGGGTCCAGGGACCAAATTTGCAATGGAAACTTGAAAATGGGGACCTCTGGTGCACTTTCAAAGTTTTGGAGACCAAATCTGCAATTTGGCCAAACCACAGGGACCAAAAATGCAATTAACTCTAAATGTATTTTTTTTAACTATATGTTTTTGTCTGCCAACAATAATTTTAGAAAGAAAGTAGTAAAGTTTAAAAGTTCTAAAATTGACCATGTCAAAGTCAAATCTAAATTTAATTTTATCACCTTAGTCGTAAAATTATCCATTTCTTTTAACCGTTATAAGTCTAAGAATCTGATAAATTTCCTTCCAATTTAGACTTTTAGAAGCAACAACCTTGTTAGTTTATATTCAATTAAAGTGACCACAACCCATAAACATAATGAGGTTATAAATATACAAATGAAAGCACAGATTATAAAGTGATTTTTATATCAAACGTCGTGTCACCCAGTAATAACCAATACAAAAACCGGCGTGTATGCTTGAGTTTGTAATACAACGACTCATGATAATTATCGATCGTCTTCATTTTTTATGTGTAAGTAAATGTATCTTATAATTGATGTTGTTACTATTTTTAATCAAATGTATTTTAGTAATTTAAATTATTTTTTAAGTTTTCAAGATTAAGGATTAAGAAAAATCAGTGTTGCAAAAATCGGCCTAGGCGGACGATTAATCGGCGATTAATCGCTAGGCGGGGATTAACCGCTTCGATTTTCACTAATCGGCCTTACTAATCGGTTTGGTCAAAAATCGGTCAACAAAACGATTAATCAGCTAAAAATCGGCCAAATCGGAAAAAAATCGGATAAATCGGCCAAATCGGTTACGTATAGAAATCGGACAAATGAGGCATAAATCGGCCAAATCGGGCATATAGTTTCAAAATTTTATAATTTTGTATATAAAAAGTCCAATCTGATTAATCCCCGGCTAACCGATTAATCAAGCAGGCTTGCCGTCGCCCGAGCTATGCCTAGCAATTTTGCAACCTTGAGAAAAATAGTGTAAATACTTTATAGATAGTATATACAGATTAATGCAAAGGTGGATGAAAAGGAGAAAACTATTTTTGGGCATCACCTGCAACCACACGAAAGTTCTAACAGACCAAAGTGATGGCGGCCCATGCTGAATTCACTCTTATTAGTAATATGCATCATGGACCAACCCACAAGGATGATACGGAGATTGAATACCCCAAGTAAATTCTCTGGAAGCAAATGACAGACAAGAAAATGTTGATTCAACACAAATACAAAACCATCTACAAAAAAGTACACATTATCGCACATTCAAACAGAAACCAAAAAAAAATGTTGATACACTATTCACAATTTCACGGTCCCAACTCCTGTATGTACTAACCAGGTACAAAAACATTTAAAAATCAAGCTAAGGCATTATACTGTACAATCTGTTCAAAGTATATTAACATAAGCTCCAATAGGTTAACAATCCAGAAAAACAACTGACTAAAACCTTATATACATTTTCATTATATCTCTTGCCAAACTCAGCTTACAAAACAAGATCTGCCTCCAATAGGAAACTTTGCATAAATCGCCAGGAACATGCAAAAAGTCACCGTAAATCTCACTGCCATTGCCATTGCCATTTATGTTGCCATTGGCATTTATGTTTCCTGATGCACCCAAAGTTCCTATATCAATCACAATATAACAAACAATATCATTCATTTAACATTGTTAAATTTAGCCGGTGTCACTAAGTTTGAGTGCCACATGTTCTTCTCCCCTTCTCAAGAGTGCCACATTCCATCTCTTCCTTATAGAGATTTCATTGCTCCATTCTTTCTCAATTTTATAGTGGTGTCAGTGTCACTAAGTTTGAGTTGCTCAAAGTAGTTAGTGATGACATGTGTTTTTATGAAATGTGTTTGATGTGCATAAAAATGTTTTGAGCGAATTGCCTAACAAGTGTTTGATAAAATGTCACTTCAAGTAGCAAGACATCATATATGTTTATTGTAGTTAAGGCTCTATAAGTATATGGAAACTATGAACTTTTTGACACAGCAACCAAGGATGTTATGTTGGAATATATAGTAATTTAAAGTTAGGTTTGTGCTTGGAGGTGAAATTTGTACGACCCCAATTAAAGTCTTAAAGTGAGGAAGAGCCGGAGCCCATGTTTACACACCAACAACAAAGTTCAATTGATTCACAATATGATC
>OU343217.1:268270863-268294014 GCA_910596185.1 Chrysanthemum makinoi
TTTTTACTTAGAGGACCATTTTCTTACCTTTAAGCAATTAGAAAATAAGCGTATAGAAATGCCATATTGGCATAAAATTGGGTAACCGGATTTGTGAGATCAAGATGGATTTTGAATAGCAACAATTACTCAAACAGGTAGCCTCAGTTTATTACTACCTTTCTTTAATACCCTGGTATCGAAAAAGCTCTCAGGTTTCAACTTCTTAGCACCATACTCCATGACTGGGGAGCTCGCGGATAGATTCCTCTTGACCTGCAAAATAAATTTATACAAGATTCAAATTTTATAGGAAATCATAATTAGTTAAGGAATAATGTTTTTAACAATTACATGTCCTTAAAAACGAATCACAATTATTAACCATTATTCATGTTACATAAAACTAGTAAGCCACCATACCATATGCATTTTAAGCACTCCATAAGTTCATATTTCTCGTATTATTGATTGGATATGCTCTTTATCACATAGTTTTCATTTTGGTGTATATCACTAGTGCGGGTACGTTAGTTTTTACTTCCGGGTTATTTACATATGGTCCTAGTAAAAATTAATATCTAAACATAAAATCAACATAATAGCATAAGCATTATATTTTTCTTATAAAAAATTATTACCTGGGCAGGCTTTAGCCAGGCTACACTATAAACCGAGCCAGGACTGTTATTGGGGCCGGCTTGATATAATACTGAATAATCAGAATCAAGTAAATAATTTTTGCTTTTGATGTGAAGGTGTTATAGTCAGATAGATAGTTACTTGTGTATGTGTTTGTAAAATCACGAGTAATTAAAAATGACTACTAATGTTTGATGTAAAGGTCAAAGGTAATATACAAAGTTAACACATGCTTCTTCTTTTTTTTTAAATCCAAAGGAAGAAAAGTAAGATGCAGAAGCTAAACCTCATCATATTGCTCACCAATGGATCTTCTTAGCCTGTTGTGCTGCAAACTGTAAGACATTGTTTAACCAATTTAAAGTTCAACCAAAAAAGTAAATCTAAAAAACCGATATTTGACAATATTGATGTTACCTGTCACAAATCCATGCCCTACCAAACTTTGTGGACCAGCTTTGAGTATGAGTACCCCACCACTCATGCTTGGTTGAAAAGCTGGGATGTGAACAATTAGTTGCAGTAACTGCGTATATGCTTTTGTCTTCTAGATAATCCGGTTTAAACATACAGCCACTGTAGCAAGCGCCAATGTAAAGAACCTGCAATAAGAGTTGTTGCATTTTGTCAAATATATACACAAAAAATGTAAGACTTTGAAATTTGGAAAATGGAAGTTTACCATTGTTTTGAATCGATTTTTCTTGTGCATCCACAACAATGTGCTCATGAGCTTAAGCTTGTCTATATGGTCACCATGCATCGGCATATCTTTATAAACCAACACCAATGTAACATAAGTAGCGATATAACAATTAATTGGCAAGAATAATGAAACTAAACCAACACCAATGTAACATAAGTAGCGATATAACAATTAATTGGCAAGAATAATGAAACTCATGTTAGACTTACGAAGAATATCCGGTTGTCCATGTCCCGACCAAAATACAAATATCCTATCTTTCGAATTAGACAAGATTACTTTCTTATTGTATCCAACCACTTTTTGCTTTCCCTTTAGCACAGCCAAAACATTAGTAGAGTTCACATCGGTACCTGTGTAGTCCTACACCAACACTAATTTAAAGTCAAATGGGAGGAGAATGATATTAATGTGAAATTTGAAAAAATCTTCAACTTTATCGTACCCACGGTACTCCAGGATACAAATCTTCACCACCTTTCTCATGGCGAACAGTGCCCGGCGATGGGTTATCTGGATGCGTTGCTAAGTCGTTGAAATGAAACACGATTATTTGTTCTTCGTCGATCCCACCTTCTCGGACTAGCTTATAAGCATGGTATATATCCGCCTGTGGTAAGAAAAGTAAATAAAACCCTTCGTTTTCATCACTGTTCGAAACATTCAATCATAAGAATGGCCAAGTTTATTCTTAGTAATGTTGCTAATGTTGTTGAAGGTTCTGAATTTGAAGAGAACAAACCCTCACAATTCAAAAAAAACAATTTGGTTCTGTGTGTTGATATCCTTTCAAAGTGGGATTAAAGGTTACACAGAATTCATCATTGTCCATTAAGAAAAGCCTTTCTATAACAGCTAGCATGCGTAACATGGTACAAAAGAATCTTACCAGGCTAGTTGATGACTTTAAGAAATATAAGGGAATTCAAGATGAAGAGAAACATAAATTGCTTTCTGAGCAAACCTCACTTAAAGATAGGCAGCCTAAAATCAGCTGGTTAATTGCAGAAGTACAATCTCATATTCCAAACTCTTAGATTATGGCTAAAGCAGTAGAAGATTTTGGTGAATCTTCAAGAAGAATAGATACCACACGTACTTCTTCAATCATTTAAAGCAGGATGAACTAATGCAAGCAGACTTGAGAAAGAAATTGAGTATAGTTAAAGAGACTTGCTCAATTTATAATAATTTAGTGTTTGTTAAAAGAAAAAATAAATAAAAATAAAAAAAATAGTCAGCCAAAAGTTGATAACTCAGTGCACAAGAATCTTACCGTGATTAGTAGTAGGCCAGAAGTTCGAAACCATGGTTCAAAAACAGAAAAGAGTGTTAAAGAGTGGTGATAGAGACAAGGGTGCTTCTGAAATAGTTTGAAGAAAAAACGGTTGATTCATACTTAACGTCTTTGGGTTTCAAAAGCTGAAGTCAAAAGTATCGATAAGTATAAGTTTAAGTTTGTGTCAACAATAAACTTAATTTTCAGCCTTATCAAATGATACAGCCAAAGAAGAAAGAGTCGAAGATTATCATTCAATTATACAAGAAGATTCAAGAAGACAAGGTAGGATAAGTTCAAACTTTAAGGTAGTGAGCTGAAGAGTCTAAGCCGAAAAGGTCTGCCGAGAACAGAGGTCCATTTAGACGGGACATCCGCTCAGAAAGAGATTTAGCCTAGGCAAAGAAGATGACGACTTTGGAATACTAGAAGCTTAAAGAAACGTTCTAGAAGATTCAAGGTGAAACACTTGTTGACTAAGCAAGGACCCTTGAAGATCGTCACTAAATAAGGAATGTGTTTCCGAATAGGAATGAGTTTCCTCGATAAGTTTGTATAGGAATTAGCTTCCTAGTGTAATTCTTACGAAGTCTTTATAAATAATGAGACCTTAGGAGATGTAAATTGTCGTCTTATATGTTTGTAAACACTGATCTCATCCCTTTTGTTTCTTTATTAATCAGATAAATAAACATTGGAAAAACTTTGGTGTCGCGTTTTTATTATATTAATCTTTGTGCTTAGATCTCTTCGTATGGACTTATGCAAGTTATACCTGTGATCATAAGGTTCGGAAACCAACAAAGACTCATTTTTCGATCTCTACTTCTAACAACTCTTGTCTTTTATAATCTAGCTTCTCAATGTTGCGACTTACCTTTATCCTCTAAACTATTAAGATTACTCATAATCTTCTGGTAGGGGACTCTAATACTACTCTCTAAATCTTTCTGAAAATACAATTTCCCGAAAATGTTGATTTTGTGCCTATTTGGGCTTATATTATTTTCCTTATTTGGTGTGAACCTAAAAAGTAGCTCGACCAGTCTAGTCCCAGTTTTCTACTTCCAAAAGCCACCTAGAATGAAGCCATTTGATCAAGCTTCTTCTCTATTCAAATGTACAAAAGCGGGAACCTCACCATAAATACATATTAACTTAAAAATAATATCTTTGGTATCATAATCCAAGAGGAATAAGCTTAGCTGACTATTTGCTTAAACGCAATCAGATAAACAAGTTTATTGTTCAGTTTCATGTTCATTTCAGGAGGGAGCGTGGTTCACAAACAAATAAAGCAAAGAATGGGTCACGGGGCTTGTTTGCTTATTTTGAGGCTTACTAGCTTATCTGACCCGGCTTCTATGTCGCAGATCCATTATTTTCTTGGCTTATGTATTAGCTTATGAGCTTATTTCCCATATATACGCAGGGTGTTTGTCTAAGCGTGTGTGTCTTGGGGTTACACTTAAATTTCATAAGCCCTTTATGGCTTATAAGTAATAAGCTCATTCTTAATGCTTGGGATAGCTTATCAAAGTTAAAAACGTAAAATGCCAAAAACGCATATGTATATATTAAAAATTGCATTCCCTCCGTTCCAAATGAATATATAGTCTCTCTTTCCTTTTTCGAATGTCCCAAAAAATTATTGTCTCATTCCAAATGTAGTTACATTAATGTGGCAAGATTACCATATTGCACTTAAACAAAGCTTTAAATAAAACTGTGATTTTGTAAAAAGTAAAGCGTGATGCTTTTGTGTTAATCCGAATGAAACTACATGATTTCTTGTCAAGAGACAATTATTTTTGGGGCGGAGGGACTAGGGTTTAGTCGGTTCGTCGTTCAAGTCCGGTCTATTACGCCATACAGGACGTAACTTAAAGGGACCGAGGGGTCACCCCCAAATTTTTTGACACTATGTACATTTTATAAATGGTTTTAGTTATTTTTGAATACAAAAATTCATCATAGTGTATATCGGCACCCTTAAAATAAATATTTTTCAAGTTAGCCCCATCCGCCAACGGCGTTCAAGTTCCGTCCCTGGCTCATCCCCTCGTAAAAATCACAAACTAAATTCATACAATAACACAAAAAAAAATAGGAGTAAAATAAACACACAAAATTCATTCACTACCTGGTGCCTGTAATTCCCGATCTTTTCGAACCCGCGACAAGAAGAACCCACGTCGTACCCTCTTCTTGACCAAGTTTGACCATTTTGTCAATATTTGTCAGCAATAACACCAACCCTAACAGACCAAAAAGCATAACAAACGTGTCGTGCACCATCATTCACTACTCAGTTTATGAACAATGACAAAATCGGGGAATTTCGTACGGATTTTATGAAGTAATGTCAAGATTGGGGAAAACTTTCCCGCCCTAACTAAAAGTAATTTGCGATTAACAAAATGGGAAATTTATTCCAGTTGAATGGCTTAAGTGTTTAAAAAAAATATGACAGTAGTGACGTATTGCTACATAAACTTTTGAAGTTTTATTTAGCATGCATAACGACCTTCCCCAGGACCCTACTGCAGAATGAGCACATGTCACCAGTGGCGACCCAGAAATATCTCGATGTGGGGACAGTTTTTTTTTTGACGATAGCAAAAAAATGCGGATGAAAAAATTTGATTTAAAATGATAAATCGAGTGTTATTGCTTAGAGATTGAGGATTTATAAAGTTTTAAAGTGTTGAATGTTGTATTTTAGTATGTGGCGGGGCAATTTGAGTTTTGAAATGATGCACTTTCACAAAAGGTCAAAAAAAAAAAAACATCGCAACTTTTTTGACTAGCCGGGGGGCACCCATCTAATAGCTAGGTAACGCCCCTGATGTCCGAACATCGTACTTATCAGGTGAGCGCTTTAAACCCTTGTCATTTTCTCCAATAGGCCCCTCGTTGACCAGTCAATCTGAGCACTTACGATGGAAGGATGGTACCAATTAAAAGCTTTTAGACCAATAGAGAGATTTGAACCCTAGTTTATTGACAAAAGTCAACATTAACTTCATTCATACAATGTCAGCATCAATCTTTGTGATAAATATGCACATATTCGCGGGGTGAGGGGGATATAAAAATAAGATACATCACAAATCACAATGATCTAATCTAATACAATTTTTTTTCAGCCTACATGCACATCTTCTTCAAAAACATCAAAATATCTCTTTTTGTATTCCAACCTGACATTCTTGGCCCTAATTTCGAAAAAATAATTAGCAATTTTGAGAACCTCAAACTCATTCTCATGATCATCCTGAAAATGTAAATACACAAAAAAAAAAAAAAAAATTATTATTAGTAATATGATTTATCGTGTTAATTTATTTAGAACAAAATTTTTTACTTCTTTTTCAAGTTTTGATTGTGTGCAACTTCTTTATTGGTGATCAACCTTAATTTAGGAACACAATAAGAACCCAACATGACATCAATACATTTATTAAGACTAGAATGGTACCCGCGCAATGCGGCGGCGGGTACCCGGTAACTATTTTTATGTCGAGCAAATGTTTTTTATATATATGTTTTTTCTAACAATAACTTTAGGTATTTTAATTTCCGGTGAACTACGCATTTTAATTTATTACATTTTTTTACAAGTCTTCATATGGTTTAAATTAGATACATTAATATTGTAGGATGTTACAAATATGAGAATTTAAGACATTTATTATTTTTTTTTAAATTTATATGTATGCTTAATTATTATGCTTAGCAAAAGTAACTTTCTTTTTATGGAAATGTTTTTTGTCTTAAAAATTTTAAGACTACTATATTTAGAATGTCCCAAACCTTTATAAAGGAGTATAGATTAAATCCTTTCACTTTGAAGTAATATATCATTAAATGATGTTAAATATTATAATGTTTTACAACAACATGCACCATATTCTGACATGATTAAAGATATTTGAAACAAACATGTGTATGAGATTGTCACATATCTATAAAAATCAACAAAATAATATTAACATAATAATAATTTTAAATAATTTACAGTTTGTATATTACCTTAAATTTTGTATAAAGCCTAAAAATAATTTAGGCTCGGTTTCTGGATTTAAAACCTTGACTGGAAAAAAAATTGAATATAAAATAATAATCAATATCAGATATAACTAAAATGTTTGCACTCACCAGATGTGCCATCAAGATTTAAAGAAAAAATCATGAACATGATTTTACATGCGATAAGAAAACGAAGGCACAAAGGTTAGAAGACTAATGAACGATAGGCACTCTCATTGGGCGAGTATACATAGGCTTTTGCATTTGTGGTCCAATAGATAATGTAATTCAAATATAGAAAAAAATATTGGAGAAGATAACTATCATTTTTAAAACATTTTATAACGTGCTTCTCATATTTGGAAAGACATTTCTGATACGCTTGAAACTTTCACGACTCCAAAGTTTCAAAACACTCCCGGTTCTCCAAAGTTTTTCTTCACGCTGCACAACATCTATGTTTGGAGAGATTTAAAAAAAAAACCCTCAAAACCTGATCCGACTTTTTCTGACAAAAAAACTCAATCGATCAATGAAAGAGCTCGGTTTCAGAACCAAGCTCTCTTATTGATTAATCGAATTCATCAATTTAACCAAAAGTGATTTCTCTTATTATATAAAAGATGAGAATATTGTTATGGATAATTATATGTGGATGTCCATATCTCCTATCATGAGTTAGAGTTTATATCTAATTAGAAGATATGCATCATTTAGTTTAGTATTTATCTGATTGTATCTATATATATAGACTCATTGATTGATGACTTTAATAACACATTCATTCTCTCAAACTTGTGTTCACAATACGTTATCAGCACGCTCAATTCATTATTTTAAAATTTCCCAAGGTACGTTCTTCTTTATTTTCTTTATTATCGACGCATGTTATCCACGCCGGTTATGTGTAATATTGGTTCTGCTTCTATTTTTGTTATCATATTCTACGTATAGTATTGGTTTTATAATTATTACCCAACTGTTGTCATTGTAAACCATTAATACCTGCGTGCACATATACACTTGATCAGTGAAGATTAACTAAAAAATATGATGATTATGTTAAACAGGTTGTGGGAGGAATTCCGTGATCGAATTGATCTTAACAACACATGATAATCATCATATAAAATAAGAATAGATAAATAGAGAAACAAGGAAAGATTGGGTGAACCCATAATATTGATATTATTAATCTGAGTTGGGTTACAATGAATGTTACAGAATCTACACTATATATAAGATATGAATCGGTATGTAGAAGGGTTGTGTTGGTTCGAATGAATCAACAGTATGATCGCTTTGTTTCAACCATTATGTCCCTTCATTGTATAACCGAATTTAACTGCCATATTTGACAGGTCATCAATCCTATTCCTTCAACCCTACTGGTCGAATATGAGTCTGCTATGTTTATGTGATGTTTGTGCGGATTGCACCAATGAAAACATGCAGCCTTGAAAAACAAAGTTAATAGATTATGTTTTCCAACATTATAGGTCACGAATATTTGCCTACTATGTTATGATATTGCAAATTAATCTAAATTTTTTTGTGGAACATTGTTAACATATGTTGGATGGTTATTTTGTTTATTTATTTTATTTTATGTTCGCATCTTTAACTTAAAACTGTCATGTGTGATAAGTCTATATCTTATATAATGTTAATTTTTAAGCCAATCTTGTTGCACCACCTAGATGAATATTTAAGTTTCTACTCCTCAAATTCACATTCGTAAATTTTCAAAATCGACTTAGACACACACAATAACTTCCTACTTATTAAATTAATACATATAAATAAGTTTTCGTGTGTTGTGTGTATGTGCGAATTTTGTTCAGTGTGTATATGCGATAATGAACTAATACAAGCACCACAAAGTCCCACCATGCATATATGACTATATGAGAATGAGCAAACACCATGACCAGATATGTGAATGTATATATGGTATATTATCACCCTTTGTACGTAGTATATAGTGTCACGTTAGTTTGATGATTGTTGCTTTCGTTTTCTTTTCCTATATGAATCGATGTAATTTTCTTTTATACATGTTCATATGTTACTTGCTATTATTTTTCTTATGTGTTAATACATGTTCTATGCTTGGCTTCTTACATGGTGTTGTTTCGTTTTTTAGATTTTAAGTTTGTTATGGGTCTCGTGATGTTGTGCATGCTATCAGTTATTATGGTTTTATGTATCTGTTTATAGCTATGTTTTATGTCTTTTATTTAGTGTCCTGCTTGATTCATATATTTTATTTCGTAGTGTAGTTTTTATCTATTTTTCTTTTGTTTGTTGTTTTCTTTCGAATGAAATTTCTTGGCACATAATTTGCAATTTAAGTGATATATTTATATTAACATGCATATATTATAAACCTATAGTTTACCATGGAGCCAAAGCTTGCGCACCTAGAAATTATGACTTTAGACATCAGTGGAAAAAATTATTTGTCTTGGGGATTGGAAGCCGAGACATACTTGGATGCACATGGCCTTGGGGATACAATCCAAGCAGGAAAGGTAACAACCGATATGCAAAAGGTTAAGTCATTGATGTTCCTACGCCATCATCTCCATGTGGACTTGAAAACTGAATACCTTATCACAAAGATCCACTAGTCCTTTGGAACAAATTAAAGGACATATATGACCACCAGAAAAATGTGATTTTGCCTAGGGCGCGTTATGAGTGGTCTCACTTAAGACTACAAGATTTCAAAACTGTGAGCGAGTATAACTCAGCCATGCATCGTATTACTTCCACATTGCTATTATGTGGGGACCCAATCAGTGATGCTCAAATGTTGGAAAAGACTTTCTCCACATTTCATGCTTCTAATATACTATTGCAACAACAATATCGAGCCAAAGGTTTCACAAAATATTGTGAGTTGATGGCATGTTTGCTTGTTGCCGAACAAAATAATGAGCTTTTAATGCAAACCACCGAAAGTCGTCCAACTGTGTTGCTCGCCCGAAGCAAATGTGGCAACATATATGATCGTAGCGGGAGTCGCGGTCGTGGATATTGCCGACAAGGACGCGACGAGGTTATGGTCGTGGTCGTGGTCGTAGTCAAGGACGTGGATTCGGTAGAGAAAATTATCATGGTGTTCAACATGATGTTCAATTTAAGAGCACAAGTAGTCACAAGAAGTGGCAAGATAAGGGAAAGAATGAGAATGAAAGAGATGAAAAAGAAAAGGGCGTAATAGCGGATTCATGTTATCGTTGTGGAAGTTTTGGTCACTGGGCAAAGCAATGTCGTACACCCAGGCATCTAGTTGCACTTTACCAAAATTCTATCAAGAACAAGGGAAACAGGGTAGAGTCAAACTTGGTTTATGACGATAGAAATGATATCCCCGATGGTCCTAAAGACCACACTGATGAAACTTATTTGGAGGCTGATGATTTTCTTACAGATGAATAACTGGTAGAGTCAAGCCATGAATAATTTTAAGTGTTTTGTTAGGACTTTCTTTAGGTGTTTTTTTTTTCTTAGGATTGTTTTATTATGTTTGGATTCCAATTATTCTTGGCCATAAATTTTTTATTAGGATCATATTTCTTTAATTTATTATTTTTCTTTTAGATGTGCATTATGTTTCTACTTCAATTAATAATTGCTAATATTGTTAGTAATATCTTATGTTATATTTGACATCTTATTTGCGTTTTATTTTAACTTATCACATTATAGTATCATAAAGTCCTAATTAACTTAAACGAAAACTATACTTGTGTTATGTGTTTTGTTTTAAATGGAAATATGAGAATTATTTTTGCGTCAATGTTAAAATTTAGTGACTATCAACCATGATTAAAGGAAAAGATATACGGACCAAAGTTATTGTGAATTGCAACATCTTTTTGAGGGTTGCCTATTTTTTTTTATGGACGTGAATTCTTAAATATATAAGCATAAAAAAATGTATTAGTTGATTGTAATTGTGTCATGAGTTTGTTACATGTGTGCATTATCATTATGTTGTTTATGAGACATCATTATATGGTTATTGATATACTGTGTATATATGTGTTAGGAAAATTGTGCATGTTATATAGAACTATTATAACCCATCTCATTTAAATTTGGTTATGAGCCAAGATTATTGTAATAAATGGCATGACCGGTTGGACTATCCCGGTCAATGATGATGCGAAATGTATAGAAGAACTACAAGTTTCTTCAACGATAGATTTGATTGTTCTCAATAGAAGTTATTTGTTCATAAATTACCATCTTATTAAAGTAAGGAATTTATCCTATAAAGTTTTAGAAATAATATAAAGGGCATGTATGTAGGGCTATACATGTGCCATATGGATCATTTTGATTTATAAAATCGATGCATCGTCAAAATGATCATCAAACACGCAACTTATGTTAGCGTGATTAGTGACTCGTCTTAAAAATGCGAGCAAGGTTTTCCAAATCGTATGTTTAAGAATAGTGGTGAATACTCCTAAGTATTGGGCGATTATTGGAATAAGTGTTGAACATAAAAGTTTCCCATGTTCATACGCGAATTGCTTTAGTTGAAACATTCCTAAAACGTTTCAGTTGATTGCAAAGCCAATAATATTGTGAGAACAAAACTCTAAGTTTATGGGGCATATTATAACATATGAGTTCACATCTTGCCATTAATCTATAATGAATCCTCCCCAAGAGAATAGTTTTGATCACAAACCATATTTCCCATGTGAGATTTGCGAAATGGGATGTTGAAATTGATAATTCATTCAGGGGGAGAATGAGCAGCGAGAGATATGGAATGAATTATGCTATAAATGTTGATCCTCACACCAATATATAAGAACTTGAAGGGACAATTTACATTCCATATCTAGTAATTGCCAGACATGTTAGTGATATAAATAAAGTGACTAGATCATACATACGCTGCTAGTGCTCTAATTACAATATGTGTCCCAACAGTAAAACCAATGATTGGTAGTAAGTCTATGGCACGTCTGAAACGTGATAGACTATTCGATTCCAAATAAAATTCCTCGAATAAAGAGATAAAATGGAGCAAGAAAATTAAGATGATCGAATCGAGGTAATAAAGACCCCATAATGTTCTTATAAAGAGATACTAGACATGAAAGTAATTGAAAAACCCCGGGTACCTGAAAAGCTATGAGATCTCAATAAAGAACATAATACAATGTCTAGTAGAGTGTGGAATCGAAAAGAACTGAATCGACGTCGATAATACTATTGTATAATTAATGCGCATGATAAATATTATAAAAGTAAGGTGATGATCTTGGGTACCTGCAAGAAGTGTAGTTCTATAAACGAATGGCCAAAGAATGTAAAGACACAAATAACTAATGAACTATGAAAGTCTCCTGATGAGATATGGTTTTTGGAACTTGAAATCCATATACATGAATGTTAAAGAAGATTGATGTTATGTCTAGCAAAATGAGAAATAAGTTATAATGTGTCTAAGATAATAATACAAGAGCTCATTTTATGTTAGATTCCTTAAGGAATATAGAATGCATGGAACACGTGTCATGACTTAAAATTCTAAAAATAATAATTGATCAAATTGAACCACACTAAAGCATATATTTCAATATTTTCAAGGTACAAAGGATATGGGTTTATATTTTACTAACCTGTCAAAACAAGTTTAGTTAGTTTTGCAGATGCAGGATATATGTTCAACTTATCATGATTGAACTGAAACTGGATATATTTTTACAAGTGGCGCAATATTTCCCGGCATTCGATAGAGCAAACAATCGTGGCGACTTCATCAAACCATACATAAATTCTGAAAATGAGACACCAACTATTGCATGTAGATAATGTAGCATGCCTTGCTATATTCAAGAAATGTTACATTAAAGGCGACAAGACACTTCGCTCAAGTGATGATTTCGTGGATCTATTTACTAAGATATCAAGTGATGTAGTCATCAGAGGGAGATAATACGCTACGCACTCTTTTTGTCCTTAGTCATGGTTTTGTCCCACTGGGTTTTCCAGGCAATGTTTTTAATAAGGCAGCATTCCTATAGCGTATTAATAATATGAACATCCAAGAGGGAGTGTTATGGATAATTATATGTGGATGTCCATATCTCCTATCACGAGTTAGAGTTTATATCTAATTAGAAGATATGCATCATTTAGTTTAGTATTTATCTGATTGTATCTATATATAGACTCATTGATTGATGACTTTAATAACACATTCATTCTCTCAAACTTGTGTTCACAATAAATATAAAGTTATTTAACTATAAAGAAAAGCCCTAAGGCGTTTTTTTTTCTTTTCAAAATTAAATAATTTGATACCAACGAGGCTTATATTTGGAGCTTATAAAAACTTTAGCCTCATTTTGGGGCTGGGGCTTATGATTAGAGCTTGGGCTTATAATTTCAAAAGCCTCTACGCCAAACGAGACTTATAAAAATTTAAGCCCAATAATCTCCCATAAGCCCTAGCCAAACACACCCTTAAAATAAAAAGAGGGGTCAAACATGAAGTAAAAAAGATCCGTCGGGTAAAACACACAGACTTGGACACCAAAAAGGTAAAATTGTGCGTGGCGATTGGCGGCTCTGAAAGACCGGTAATACAAATTTAATTGAGGTATTATAATTGTTGTTATTCTGATTCCCATCTTAATAAATTAGGGTTTTAAGATTGTTTTTTATTCCTGCGAAACAACAATTGAAAAAATTAGGCAAGTCATGAATAGACGACATTACACTCACGCACACTAACTTGAACTTGCTCTTGCTCTTGCTCTGGATATGTATGATCATTGAAAAGTTTGTTTAAGTGTCAAAATAATTGTGGCTTATGTTATATAAGCCGATGTCGTATAAGCTAATAAGCCCATATATAAGCCGAAACAAACACCCCCTTACTTTGGATATGATCATAGATACGTTTGGTTGCACTTGAAACTAACTAAACCATTCTTTGGATAACTCACCCATGTTAGGGCCAACGCCTAATGGTCCAATTTCTACTCATCAAGTGTAATGACCCTCTCAATTTTTTGTGCAACACCCTCTTAAAAATCATGGGCACGTAATAAGTTTTTTGTTTTTGTTTTGAACACCCACACTTAGAATATTTTATTTTGGCTGTAGTTGATTTCAGCAAAACCGTTTATCCGTCGTTGTTGGACATATTTACCTTAATGAATTTTCAGGATATGATTCTCTAGAAAACCGTAGGTGACTGACTCAAAACCTTTTTTTTTTTCCGTTTACTACTAATCCGGCTGTTTTTAGTCATATACGTATTGGATTTAAATCTATGCATCCAATCTGTTTAACTTTTTTTCCTTTTTCTTATTCTAATAATCATAAAGGGATCAATGAAGACGAACTCTCCTCTTCTTATACCATTCCTTCTTGTTATGGTGACTTTACTCTGTAAAGTACGTGCTCATGCCCCGTCACATCTGGAACACCACAAGCCGGCAGACAATACAACCACCTGGGAATTACTACAAGCCATCGCAAACCGCATTCCCTTACTGGGAACTGAAATAAGAGAATGGGATGTTAAGCGTTACTGGTTGTGGGATATAGTGAGTATTCATTTTCTTGATCATATATATTGCTTAATTTCAAACAAACCTTCTTCTTATATATACATCTAATCTATGTATGTATCTACAGTACCGTAGGTCAACAACTTCGAGAAAACCCACAAGTATCTTGGACATAAACGAGGACCTAACACAGTGGGAGTATTTAAATAGCAGAATCGATATGATTGGGTTGATTCTCTTTGGACCAGAGAACGCTCGATCAATCATCCGTTCAGTTCGAGGCCCTGGGCAAGATTTAGTGGATGAACTACAATGCCTTGAGTCTACGGTACCATATCCATATTTACTTTTCAAATTTGTATTGTGTCATTGTTTGTTGTACTAAATTAGAATTCTTTCTTCGAAGACGCAATTGTTTTACAAGCATTGCGGTTGTATACATGAACACTGCCTTAGACGTTTCCCAGCGTTTGCAAATATGTGTAACCACGCGGTTGACAAGGCAGCAATCAAGGAAGCATTAGCTTTTGCTTGTGGCATGGACGAAATCAATCCATTTGGTAATTTACTGCCAATACTTGACCTGGTTATAGTTTTTTGAACTTATTACGTATTTACTAGCACGTAGCTTAAAAGAATATCACTGCAAATAATTTTTTTGAATCATATTAATGGATGATTGTCTTAGATTTCGAATCTTATAAGAAATTCTTATGAGAGGTTAATAAGAAGTACTAAAATGATAACTTACACCGTTTATCACAGTTACTTAGATTTGAGTATTTTGTAAATACTAATCGTTTCTTTCATCGTTTATAACCACAGTTGTTAATGTGGAAAATCCCACAATTACTCGTTTTGCGCCCGCACCAGTTCGTGGCTCCTCAGAATACTGTGAACGGCTTTCTGTAGAAGGCGTATCTAGAATGAAACTTGGGAGTTTTTCCAAAATATATCATGTTTTGTTACGACCATCAGACGACGATTGGAATGACGAGGAGGCCCAAATTTGTGTTCACAGGTATGTAAGAGAGGCTGTTAGGTTCCACTTTTTATGCTTTTGTTGGTGTTAGGTGGCAGCATGTTCAGGGTAAAGTGTCAAAATACTCACTTTCATTTTTTTAATGCAGTAATTATGATAACAAGATATGAGGTTATCATATTTAAGTAGCCGTGTATAAATGGGGCATTCAATATACTAAGCTTTGCATATACGGGCATTTAGAAACATACATTGATGTATTATATATAGGTTAATGTTTTTATCTCTTTAAGAAATGATTGTGTTGTTAAAGGGCATATGACAGAAAGCACTACTCAATGCTCCTCTTCTTGCTTTAACACAAAATAGCCTAGCGTACCCTTTGTGAATGAGATCAGGATTCGGGACCTGCTTCTTCTCATGTGCTTCAACATACCTTACTTTCCAGGTCTCCACATAGTGCCCAAAAAGTCCTCTAGTGCTGTCATATTTTATTCCAAACCCTTAAGTGATATTGGTGGCAGTAAGTATCAGCCAATCTTTTCGCAGTCTTGAGCCTGGCTTAGTTATTTTCTTTCCAAGGTTCCTACCTTTTGTGCAGTAACTGCCATGAACGGGCCAACATTTGTGAGTTGCATGGTATATGTAACTGAGAAAGATTCAAGATAAACTGAATTAAGAGGCATAACTAAAAGCAAGACCAAGTTAGAAGATACATATAATTTGGTATCTCCATCAGTGGTTGATTTGTATAAATAAGAAGGCCCTCGACAATAATCCTCGTTTACAACCTTGTAAAACATTCCCCATTGTAAGTAAAATTTGAATGGAAGTACGATGATAACTGTCTTTAGACCCATTGATTCATAAACATCACTGGTTTTTTGTCTTGTTACACTATCGGCCTAGGAGATTCATAAGTTTCTAAATATTAATATTGTCCTATATAAATAGGAAACCTTATATAACATGGATAATTCATTCACATAGCTGCAAAATTGCAAGACTTTAGGTTCTCGTTAAATTTAGGATTTGTACTATCTGATCAATGGAATGAAACCCCAATTGAATTCCACGTGCCGATCACAACTTGGTACCCTCTTGCAGATAACAATATAACATTAACAAAGCTAGTCATATGGATTCATTTGAATTTATGACATGAGCAAAAAATTAAGGTGTAAATTTTAAGATATTCATGGTTGGAATTGCTTAGCGAGGCTGTTGAGTAAATGATGACATCAGCAACGTTTTCCCTGTATTATATAAGATAAACGTGTTTTAATTTCCCTTTCTGCTAACTTTCTTCATACCACCTATATAACCCGCGTGAGATAAAATACAATCCAAATTGACCCCTTAATAACTAGAAGGTAAAATATTGTTTGTTAAAACTTTTTATTCAACTAGGAAGCTGTTTGCAGGGATGCTTCACTGGGATTGTGCCAATGTGAGAAGGATGATTGGAGATCTCTTGAAGATGAGCAATGGAGCTTTGTAATGTCACCTTACGAGCAACTATTTGTTGATGTGAAGCTGTCTCCGGGGACAAGCGGTTTTGTATCAGTCTATCTTCATGAAGGTATCTGTGAACATTTGTATTTATAGTTTTATATTCTAAAATTGCCAATTTTGCGTCTTTTTTCAACTCTTAGTGTGTGCAATTAATGTCTCTTCGCCTTTTTTTACAAAAAAGTATGTCAGTTTGAAACGAAAGAGGTCATTGTCCTGTCCGTGTCTCTATAACATATGACATGTTTATACCATTTGATTTGAAAATTTGTGTCGTGTTGCAGTGTCACAGGGATGGCGCTACGTGTTGCTTGCAATTGGTTTTTCCTTACTATTCTGGGCACCCGTTGCTAGCAAGTGTCTCCCCTCTGACTATTCAAGTAATACTGTTAGAATTTTAGCTGTGCGCGCTATTGCATTGACATTTATTTTTCAGGTCATTATGGTCATTAACCTACCACCTTTTTCTTTTCTTTCTGAAATTTTATTTTTTACATTGAGTTTTGTTGGCTTGAAATTTAGGCTTTTGGTTCTTCCTTTTCAGAGCTCTATTGACACTCTTTTCGCAATGGTAGCAGTTGTTACTTGTTTGACAGTATACATTTTGACAAGGTTTATCAAGTAAGTTGTATTGTACCCCTCTTATGCAAACATTGGGATTATACGATTATATTATCTTTAGTACATTTTCTTCACATGTTAAATGTTTATTATACACACTCTCAACTCTCCGATATTTTCCATCTCCCTCAAAGTGAAACGTAATTAAGTGCACAAGTTATATAAGTTGCTTACTCATAGGGGTTTGTTAGTTTCATCTCTCAAACTAACACTTAGTTAAACGATTATGTTTTTCATTCTCATGTCTGTTGATATTACTTATCTATAAGTTTTGCGTTTGGATATGATATATATGTATATCAATGACTAGGTTTTCCTTCTATAACAAGCATATAACAATGTCATTGCTGTTAGTTTATCCATTGATTTATTTGATAATTAGAAAGTCCCAAACACTTGGTCCAACCTCACACAGCAAAAGCACATCCAAACACTATATTGTGCACTTCGTTTTACTAGAGAATCTGATTCAGATGATCTGATTTCACATAATCACTTGCTGTCAAGTGTAGGTACTATGTCATTGTTGTAATTTTTTCCATGCTCACTGATCTTTTTGTTGCAAGTAGTTAACTAATCTGAATTGGTGCTCTAATTTTTGTGTAGTGCTTCAGTAACTTCCAAGAAACGGAAGTTGGAGCGATTGAGTAGTCAAGAATTAACAGAAGTTAGAGGTTATAAACTCCCCAGCCATGGAAAGCAAAATACTACTGTCAAAGGTATGTTGCCCCTGTAAATTGTAACCTTATTTTGTTATTTATTTATTTATTAACATTTATATTTTCATCAAGAAGATTTGGTGAGACGGAACAAATTACTTGCTTCGTTTTGTGGAAGTTGTAACAAGTCCTTTATGTTGGCAACAAAACTGAAAATATTTGTCCATCTGGCTAAATTTAACATTGTTTAATGAATGATATTGTTTGTTATATTGTGATTGATATAGGAACTTTGGGTGCATCAGGAAACATAAATGGCAATGGCAACATAAATGGCGATGGCAGTGAGATTTACGGTGATTTTTTGCATGTTCCTGGCGATTTATGCAAAGTTTCCTATTGGAGGCAGATCTTGTTTTGTAAGCTGAGTTTGGCAAGAGAGAGAATGAAAATGTATACAAGGTTTTAGTCAGTTGTTTTTCTGGATTGTTAACCTATTGGAGCTTATGTTAATATACTTTGAACAGATTGTACAGTATCATGCGTTAGCTTGATTTTTAAATGTTTTTGTACCTGGTTAGTACATACAGGAGTTGGGACCGTGAAATTGTGAATAGTGCATCAACATTTTTTTTTTGGTTTCTGTTTGAATGTGCGATAATGTGTACTTTTTTGTAGATGGTTTAGTATTTGTGTTGAATCAACATTTTCTTGTCTGTCATTTGCTTCCAGAGAATTTACTTGGGGTATTCAATCTCCGTATCATCCTTGTGGGTTGGTCCGTGATGCATATTACTAATAAGAGTGAATTCAGCATTGGTCGTGCCATCACTTTGGTCTGTTAGAACTTTCGTGTGGTTGCAGGTGATGCCCAAAAATAGTTTTCTCCTTTTCATCCACCTTTGCATTAATCTATATATACTATCTATAAAGCATTTACACTATTTTTCTTAATCCTTAATCTTGAAAACTTAAAAAATCATTTCAATTACTAAAATACATTTGATTAAAAATAGTAACAACGTCCATTACTAAATTAATATTTTAAATATTGTTTAAACCTCAAACTTTTATCATTTTTCGTATATAATTTATAAACTTTTTTATTTCTTCGTCATGATTACATATTGAACTCGTAAGTTGCATCAAGTGTTAACCAAAAACATAAGTTCATAAGTATAATTATTTACCGCTATATACCTCATTACTATAAATATAAGGTATGTATGTTGTAAAACAAATTCCAAGCCTTAATGAATTGATTGTTATAAACTTATGACAGGTATGTAGTATGAATTGAGTGTACATGTCGAACTAGTTTATAACATTCTACGTACATGAGCTTTGGGTATTAAAATCAATTAATCTTTTAATTTTTTTCAGATTTTTGTGTCATATTTATAACTCCACGTGTATATGGTGTTTTTGGAATTGCGCGGCAAAGTAAGAAACATTTACTCAAACTTAAAAAAATGAAGACGATCGATATTTATCTTGAGTCGTTGTATTACAAACTCAAGTGTACACGCTGGTTTTTGTATTGGTTATTACTGGGTGACACGACGTTTGGTATAAAAATCAGTTTACAATTCGTGCTTTCATTTATATATATATATAACATCGTATGTTTACGGGTTGTAGTAACTTTAATTTAATATAAAGTAACAAGGTTGTTGCTTCTAAAAGTCTAAATTGGAAGGTAATTTATTAGATTCTTAGACTTACAAAAGTTAAAAGAAATGGATAATGTTACAACTAAGGTGATAAAATTAAATTTGGAATTGACTTGATACGATCATGTTTAGACTTTACTACCTCGTTCTTAAATTATTGCTATAGACAAAAAAAAACATATAATTAAAGAAAAATACATTTATTACAGCTTTGCAAAATTCATAAAAAGATAATTTTACCTATTGACAATTATTTAACTACACACTCGGATCAAGCTCATTAATCAAGGTTCACGAGTCAACCCATGACGGGAACCATGCAAACCTAGGCCGCATTGGACATGGTAACATCTTTCAGGCCGTATAGTACATGTCACATGAGACAACTGTCACTAACGGTTAAGATGTACAATATGACATTCGGAGACACACGACCAACATTATAGGAAGCAAAAGCACTCTTCTGAACGAGCAAAGGAGGGGAGGCCACATGTCCTTCTTGTCTGGTCATTAGATGATCAACGCGTGGCCTTCCCACAACCGTTGATCATGCGTGGCCTCCGCACAACCGTTGATCATTCTTCAAGGGTTTATCTGTAAACCCTACATGGCTCTCTACGGTATAGAAGGCATCCCACACAAACTTCAAAAGTTCACACACTTGGGCAAATATTGTCTCACACACAATTCTCAAGTTTAACTGTTACCCGAGCTTATTGATCGTTATCAACTCATCAAGTCCTTACCGTTCAACATGGAATACCAAACAACACAACCATCTCAATCCGTTCTTAATACTGATTTACATACCATACGTAAACAATTTTGTAAATAACAATTTCAATCAAGTAATATAGTAAACTTAGACGATTCCGACTACTATAATATGAATTAAAAGAGTTTAGGTAATCAAGAAAAGAGTTAATTTCATAATGGTCCCCGAGGTCTCCGGGTTTAACGGATTTAGTTCTTTTACTTTTTTAACGGTTTGGTCCTTATGGTTGCACTGTAACGGTTTGGTCTCTTGACCAATTTTTCCGCTTGTTTGACTGTCGAAGATTTACGTAAATGACATAAATACCCTTAAAAATAAGGTTCATATGGTTTGTGGGATATAACAAATTTAGTCACTATTTTTTTTATTACCTTTCGTTCGTTTTCATACGCTTTAACTGTTTCCCCGTTTCTTTACGCTTTTTGTCCGCTTTTACACATTTTCATCCGTTTTATATCGCTTTTGCACGCAGTGGCGTCCCAACAAAATGTAAGGTGGTTCCTTGCGTAGTTGAGACAAAGAAATTATCGGGTTAAAAAGTCAAACAGTTCATGAACGTTATGTCTTGTCTTTACAATATAACATGGTTAATTAAACAAGGAACTCTCGTCATGTCGTGTACAATGTTTCTTAAATGATCAAAGATATGAAGAAATAAAGTTTATATCTGATTATTGGTATTAAGTATTAACCATATTATCTAAAAGTTATTGAGTATATTAAAGGAAGTACAATAAAAATGTAAAATACAGTCTAAAGAATGAAAACAGAAAAGTATTGAAAGAGGTTACAAATAGCCTTTAGTCATGCTTTAGCCACACAAAAAAAAACCAAGTCTCCCAGCCCATCTTAAATTTTGCTGTATTCAAGATTTCAAGGTATGAAAATTGCTATATCCAAACTATCAAAAGTGCTATATCCAGAATAAAAGCAACTTACTTTTGAAATATTTTTGTACTCTATTTAGCAGAAGACTTTGACTAAACTTCTCTTTCAGTCATTCATCTTCTTCACTAGCTACAGGGTATTATACTCCGATCTCCGGTGAGATTTCTTTTTGAAATTTCTATTTTTTTTCTTCCATTTTACTAGATCCAAGCTTATAAGGTGGTTCCTTGTGTTTTTCCAAGGTGGTTCCTAAAAAAAACACTATAACGCTTCTTAAAAGAGAAAATTTCTAAGGTGGTTCCCGGGCACTACCTAGGTTGTACCTAGGTCCCTCTGCTTTGCACGCCTTTATCCGCTGCAAGTTTTTATCTGTTTTTTACGCCGTCGCTTTTATATGTTTTCGTCCGTTTTTATACGTTTTCGCCAGTTTTTATATGTTTTCGTCCGTGTTCACAAGTATTTTCACATGTGACGAAAAAAATTATAAAAAAAATATTTCAGAAAAAATTTAATAAAAAAGTTTTTTGACATAAAAATTTCAAAACTTTTTTTTGAAAAAGAATTTTAAAAAAAATTGGAAAAAAAAAATTTGAAAAAAAAATTTCGAAAAAAAAATGGCATAAAAATTTAGGATTTTTTTTTTTGAATACAAAAAATTTATTCCAAATTTGGAAAAAAAAAAATTTGCAATAAAAAATTATGAAAATTTTTTTTTAAAAAGAATTTTAGGAAAAAAAATTGGAATAAATTTTTTTTCCTAATTTTTTATTCCAAAACTCTTTTTCAATTTTTTTTCCCAATTTTTTTTCGAAACTCTTTTTCAATTTTTTTTCTAAATTTTATGTCATTTTTTTTTCTTTTTTGAAATTTTTTGTTTTAGAGTTTTTTTTGTTCACATGTGAAAAAACGTGACGAAAACGGACGGGAACATATAAAAATGGGCGAAAACGCATAAAAACGGTAAAAAACGTGCGAACACGGACGAAAACGTAAGAAGACAGACGAAAACGTATAAAAACGGACGAAAACATATTAAAACGAATAAAAACGGACAAAAAAGTAAAAAAAAACAGACGAAAACGGTTAAAAACGTATGAAATGAACCAAACTTAATAAAAAAATAAGGATTAAATTTTTATACCCCACAAACAACAGGGACCTTATTTTTAAGGTTATTTATGTCATTTCTGTAAATTTGACGGTCAAATAAACGGAAAAATTAGTCACCACTTTACGGTTGCAACCACAAGAACTAAACCCGTTAAAAAAAGTAAATCGATTAAATTCATAAAACCCGACAGATCACATGGACGATTTATGAAATTAACTATGTTGAAAAGAAAAAGGAAAGGAAAAACAAAAAAAGAAGAAGGGGGAAAGCGGGTCAAATATGAATTTAAAAAAAAAAAAAAACTCGTTTAGTATAAACACACAAACAGACACCAGAAAGTAAAATTGTGTGTGGCGATATATCATGTATAATAAATACTAATCAAGGTAAAACGTTATAACAATTTTTATGATAGTTGAATATTACGTTTATTCTGATTGATTTACTAGTGTTTGAAACTAGGGTTTTATATAATGAGTTTTTGGTGTTGTATGATATGCATGACAAGTGTTTGATGAAATGACTAAAGGAGAACAACATTTGAGTAGGTTAAATGTGGTCATCTAGTATAAATCATAATAGGGTACATATGAGTGTATTACACAATCTATTCCTAACCAAAACTATCAAATAAATAGGTTACATGTAAACATATAAGTGTTGCCTAGCATGAATTTGCGACTTCATTGTTGAGCACATAGTGTCTTTTGTACCAAGTTGTCGTGAATAGTGTGTT
>OU343217.1:268294114-268457681 GCA_910596185.1 Chrysanthemum makinoi
ATTACGCAGGTTAGATTGGTCCAACTTGATAAGCTGCGCATAGAGCTTATTAATTTGCTCAAATCTTGTGATTTTTGGTTCTTTGGGTAGCTAACCTAGCCATCTTGAGATCCCGAGCTTAATTTTATATTTTGCTAGCTTATTTGCTAGAGCGCTATCGGCAAACTGTCCCATTCCATCGATTACATCTTGGCGTTAATCGTGTATACAGAGTATCGATGTTTATGGCCTTTTCACAAGCTCACCATAAGCTCTCTAGTTGCCCTCGATTAGTGTGAGCTTTGGCTTTTTGGATAGTCTACCGACTATCTGGTTGGCTCGATCTTTGATTTGAACTTTTGAGCTTATTTACTTAGCTTAAATTGTGTCCTACAAAAGTCCACAATACATTTGGTTTGTAAGTTTAGTATTTGTGCTTGTTATTATTAGAGCTTTTAGGTGTGCTTATCTTTGTCTTTTAGCTTCATTTGAGTAGCTTTAGCTTGTTTATAGTTTATTTCATCTTTGTTTCCGATTTATAACTTTGTTTGAGCTTAAATTCACCAAGATAAGCTCATAAACAAATCTATTAAGCCATAAGCGTCAACCGGCTTATTTGTGAGTTGTAAAATTTGTGTTTTATAAAGTAGCTTATAATCAGTAGTTAAGTAGTTTTCAAAAGAAAATCGAGAAAAACTTCATTTTAAAACGATGATAGTGTTTATTTAATAGGTTTTAGCTTTTTGATTTTTCTTTTCATCTTATTAATAAGCAAATCTTGTTTTTATATTTTTCTTAGTTTTCTGTCACCTTAAGTTATTTTTAGAAAAAGTTTCATAATTTTTCTCTATCTTTTTAGTATTTATTAGAATTTTAAATAGTTAAAAGTATTAAATAATTAGTAATAAATAGTTAAAAAGCATAAAAATATCTTTTCAGTTTTAAAATTAGTTTTATCATATTTTAGATTTTTCCAAGTTGAAATTTTATTTTTTCAGGTTTATTTTATATTTTCTAGAATTTAAGTGTATTTTAAATAGTAATTAATTAGTAATAATTAGATAAAAAGTGAAAAAATATATTTTTAGTTTTAAAATTAGTTTTATAATATTTTAGATTTTTCTCAATTATAATCTTATTTTTCTAGCCTTATTTCATATTTTCTTTTATTTTAGGTTATTTTTAAATAGTTAAAAATAGTTTTTAATTAATAATAATTAAATAAATAGTGTTAAAAATAATTTTCTTTTTTCTAATAATTTTCTTTTATTTTTAGGATTTCAAAAATGTCATTTTCATATTTTTAGGTATTTTATTTCTTAGATCTCACTTTTTATTTAGATGCATTATCACGTAGTTTTTAAGCGATCTTTTCGTTTTCTTTTATCGATATTTGTGTTTTCCAATTACGTTTCCAATCTCATTCCAATCAATGGTAGTGTAATAATCAATCCAAAATCTTCTTGATCATATCCTTAGTGATCATTCATCATCGAGTTAGTTTTGGCACAATTTGAGTCTCAGGTGGAACTTGGCCGGGAATTCATTATTCTCCGAGGACTTCATTGTATTTGTGTTTTAGCGGTTTAAATTCTTCGGTTAGCCATTCACAAGTGGCTAGCTTGTGTCTGAAATTAGCTTGTGATTTATACGAGATCACACACTTTATGTATCGATTTGAATAGATGCTCTATTGGTTGTCTGATCGGATATGGATCTTGAAGTTTGATGCTATAATTTGAAAATTATGAGACTTGATTTTATGAGATGTTTTGTGATTTGAATTTTGTGAGATTTGGACTTAATGAGATTTCTTTGAAGTGACTTGTGTGATGGGGATGTTGTTGTTATGCTATGAGGTTTGATACTTTGGTTTATACATTTTCCTGGAATATATTGTGTCTCGGCGGGTGGTGATTGAACAAAGTTGACTACGGGGTTGTTTGTTCGGTATTTCTTATTTGGATTTGAAGTGACATTTTCCGGGCGCGTTTACTTATTTTCGTCTTCTTTCTTTCTACCCTTCTGCGAGGATGACTTGTTTGGGTTTTTATTGAGGTGTGATAAAGACTTGGCTATTTAGTTACGGTTTGTGATTCTTTCTCATTTGTATCCACAAGTAGCTATCACTTGATTGTCTCACTTTCGGTTGAGAATGTCAAAGGTTTTGTACATTGGGTACACGTTTCTTCTTCACAGGATAGTACAAGTTTAAGTAACAAATATGAGAATTCTACTTCATGATCAAGTTTGGTATATCGGGTTTACTTCTCCATGTGGTCCTTTGCAATAGCCGAGGTGCGTGAATGATGTGCTTTCCAAAGTATTTATTGGATGGTTGATATGTTTGTTGATGTTGGATATTGAACCGTTGATGAACCGTGCACGCGTTCCACTAAAAGGATATTCACGAAACCAAAGTTGTCATAACACATTCAAGCTGACATTGTTTACGGTTTTGTCTTGATTTTGTAAAATCCGCGAAAGAACCTATTTCTCGGTTTAAATCATAGACTTGTAAAATACTGTGACAATGGAAACATCACAGTATTAGTAAAGTGCATTTCCGGATCTATCTTACGGTTTATTCTTGGTTTTGTAAAATCCTAAGAAAGAAACTATTTCGGTTTAAACCATAGAGTTGTAAAATCCCGTAATGATGGAACCATCTTGGAGAAAGTGTAAGTACGGATCTTACTTGATCTTTGGTGCTCACGGTTTACGCTTCAAAGAAGGATAAAGGGTGTACTTCATGAATTGGGTGTGTGTTTGGATATTACGTCATGGCGGTTTGGTTATTACATGGTTTTCACGGGGTTATGTGCTTCTAACCATGAGTGGGATAAAAACCATTATCAAAGTTCACTTAACGTCAAGGAGGCTAGATTTGAGCTTTTAACAAGATGTGACAATGGAGTTAATTCACTATTATATATTTGAGGTTGAAGTGAATATCGCGAGTGTACTTAGTATCGAAGGTATAGGGATGGTTGGATGAAGATTCTTCATGATCCTTGTTCGAGCTTATTATCAAAAGCGAAGACTTGGAAATCTAGTTATTGTTGGGTGTCTTTTACCTTTTCTTTTACCACTTGTGGGAATTGGGCTCTTATCACCTCAAAATAACTATCACTTTAAGGAGTTACGTTGTAGTGCTCTGTGTCACATTTAATTGTGGATTTTCAAAGGTGATGTCGTCTATTACTTGATGGTTGGTTGGTTGAAGAGTATAGAGTACTTAGAGATTCAAAAGAGCATGAATTCTCGGCACATTTCTTTGTTACATATGTGCAAGTTTAAGTCCGAGTTGGGTTAGTTTACTTGGGGTCAAATTCATCATATTGGGTTTTCTCCATCATTTATCACGACAAAGAGCCTCTTGAATGATAATGGGGTTGATTACATGTTTTGCCAAGAGATTGAAAATAGAGATTATGGCGTATGAACACTGCAGTTCATGCCTCGTACTCTAAAGAAAAGAAATTATGCGTTTGCGCTTTATCTTCGAAAAGAAATCTTCTTATGACGTATGAACACTTCAGTTCATGCCTCGTACTCTAAAAAAAAGAAAAGTGTACATTTGATTAGCATCTTCCAAAGAAAGAAATCTTCTTATGGCGTATGAACACAACATTTCATGCCTCGTACTCTAAAGAAAAGAAAGATGTATGCGTGTCGGTCGCTTTATCTTAGAAGAAGAGAAATCTTCTAATTAATGACCATTCTCATCAACATGCTTCATGTTTTTTCCATGCGCTTAGGTCATAAAGTGAACCGGGCTACCACTTGATTGTTTTCTCATTCCACTTGCTCGATTATAATGAAGATGGCGACATCATGTGCTTATTTTGCGGGAGAGAAGTGTGAATAGAACATTCGGATGATTTTCACTTATCTAGTCAAGAATGGCATCTCCGTATGCAATTCTTGAGGGGGAGAAAAAGTGTGAATTTTTTGCATTGTTGATTGATATTTGAGAATATAAATGGTCATATGGCTCTAAACTCATGTAAGAACCGAGCTTCTTCTTATCGGGTCATCTTCACATGGAGTTTTTCTTTTCTAAAGAGCCGTTGGTTGACATCTTCACTCGGATTGATGAGTTTATCAACAAAGTGCTTCGGTTAATGCTTCCGTATACATCAACATGATGATTCCGAACAATCTCTCGTTCTTGTTTGATGTGATTGGTAGTTTGGTGTTACCATCTTGTGTGTTCGTTGCGGCTTGATTCTTTGATTTCCTTGATGAACATCTTTTTGTTCTTGTTTGATTGGGAGGGGTTTTAGTTAAGGGGATTTGCAAGATGTAAGTTAATTGGGATGTTTTTTGGTGGGATGCTTTTTGGTGTGAGTTGAAGATGTTAACACTATGTATTCCCATTGGATAATCTTGAAGAAGGTCGGAGTCTGATCGATTCGCATTTTTACGCTACATGTTAGAAGACTAAAGACGAGTTGCATTTGATTATTTAAAGACTTCTTCTTAATCTGGGCATCTATCAAACAGATTGTCGGTTTAGGGGAGAGCACTAATTGGGAGAGTTATAAGTCGATTCAATCCCCAATTAGACTTTCTCATATTCTTTAGCGGTGACTCCTCGAGGCGTTGTTATTGACTATTTCCGTTATTGGACATTTGACACAAGTTGATTACTTCAGAGTTAATCATTTATCACTTATTTGAGATTGAAGTTGACTTTCACAATGGCGTGTTCTTATTTGATAACTTGCTTTCGGGCTTAAATTTGAGTTGAAGACTTGGTTTATCTAGTTACCGGCTCGAGGTGGATGGTTGAAGACACGGTTAACTATCACTATTAGGAGTTACTTTGTTTTACTCGATTATCACCATATGGCGGTGTGGATAATGTAAGAGGTGTTAATGTCTCATACTTTGTTTGGGTAGTGAGTACTTAGAGATTTGTTTGAAGCATAAATTCTCTCACCCGTTCTTCCATCTTTAGGTGCAAGCTTAAGATACAAATGTGGGATGTTGACTTGAGTTTCAAGTATGTTATATCGGTTTTCTTCCTGATGGTCACTTCAAATTGTCTACATATGGGTTGATAAAATAGTCAGAGAGAGTCTTGAAAGTTGATTCTCACAAGAGTTCAAATGTTCTTCTCAAAATATTTCTAGTATACGGACTTACAAAGAGTTCTTGATTGAAGTGTCAAAACGGCAAAGGCGTAGGAGACAAGCACCTAGCGAGTAAACTTGATGAACTTAATACTTCTAAGTAATTGAAGATACCCCAGGAAGACAAGTGTTATTACCGCGAGAAACTCGAGTTTGACTCATGGCGAGTAAACTTGATGAACTTAATTCTTCTAAGTGATTGAAGATATCCCGGAAAACAAATGTCATGACCGCAGAGAAACTCAAGGTTTTACTCATCAAGGTGTTTAGTGTTAGTATTTCAACTACGTGGGGGAAGTGATGTTAGAAAGTTTAGAAGATAAAAGAGGTACACTAGTGTGGTGATTTGATGGTATCGCAATGATCGGGGAGATAGAGTGTGTACATGGGGATGCTCATGTTTCACGAGTGCTTAATCGATGATTGAGAGATATAATCACTTATTCGAGTTGACATCGCGAGATTGTCATCCTTGAGATAATCGGTGACTTGGCTGCTTCTTCAATGTTATCGGTTATTCCTTCCTTGGGTATTGGTATACCGGATACTTGAGCCATACACTATCATTAGGAAGAAAATGTGAACATGGGAGGTGTTTTCATTCCCCTCATGATGTGTATTGAGCTCTTGGGTATTGGTGTATACGGTTCTTGAGCTTCATACGCGATCATCCGGGAAGAAAAATGTGAACATGGGAAGGTGTTTTCATTCCCCTCATGATGTGTGTTCGGGAGAGTTCTTAAGCATTATACAAAGAAGCGGACGCAATTCAACTACTGGGGAATTGTTCTCTTGACACCTGCTTGGAATGGATTGCTTTCTCGAGTGGAAAAGAAATTTGAGAAGATTATTTAAGTGTGGGATGAAGCGTTCGATGTTCTATTGATGATATAAACCCGAATGGAGAATTTCGATTATCGGTCTTAAAAGGAGCAGCGGGATTTATGATAATGGTGTGCTTCTCTCTGCACTGGCTAAGGAAAGCTTGAAATAGAGCTTCAATATGCTCATCACATGGATTTTCGGTTTGGGGAAGTCGCCAAAGTCTCACTTTCAAGTGGCTCAATCTCTCTCTTCGATTCATGAGTCTTGGAAGCTTTGGTGGTTAAAGTTTTAGGAATGATGACTTCTATCTTCTACAACGGGTCGCTCGATATCCTTATCTAGGTACATCGATCATCATCTTCTTTAACTATATCATCTATTCTATCCTTGTAAATATATTTTTCGAAAAACCAAATACAAAAATATAAAACCATCAAAAAGAAAATAGAAAAATATAAAATCTACAAAAGCCCATAAAAATCAAAAAATTGAAAAATACCAAAAATATTGTTTTCTCAAGACATGTCTTTCGGTATCGATAACATCTACGGTCTTAGAAATGTCATTCAATAATGGCACGGTACTTTAGATGAAGTTCGAGCAGGAGGTGTAAATATTCTTTTTCTAAACATGTTCAAAATTTATGGCTTACGCACAGCTATTCCGCTCAGATGCGAACCGCTAAAAAAAAAAAAAAAATGGCTTACGCTTATTTCGATCAGAACCCGTGCTTCAAATGATGGCTTACTTATTTCCTGCCAGAACCGTGCTTAAACTATGGTTTGCTATTATTTATAGCAACCCGCTTCTTCAAGAAAGTAAAGTGTTGCGCTAAACCAACTTTCAAATATTTCGTGCACTTATCCTAAAACAAAATGAGGAAAGTATGTCGAAGGACCTACTGCTCCTACAAAAATGTTTTTCCGCCTAAAATTCTTGATGAAATCAATATTTGTTGTATTTCAAAATGGTGGAAAATGAGTTGCTTGAAAAATCAATCGATCAAGTTTTCATATATTGAAAAACTCAATCAATGACTTCAAGACTTTTAAACTTTTCAAAAATTGAGTCATCGATTAAGGGGATAATGTTTTCAAATGAATATCATCTAACGGGCTTTCTTTAATATCCTACGTGCTTAATTAAAATTGATATTTGCCTATGTCGAAGGACTAGGAATTTAGGATATGATTGTTAGGATTAGATGATTAGAGCTTGATGAAACACATTAACCCCATGCCTTATATGATCCGATTGATATGTTGAATTGACTTTAATTAGTCGATCTTGTTATGGGTGATGTCGACCACCATATATCTCAGATGTGTGTTCACTAACGCATTATGCATAACATGGATATAAGAATGTTCCCGATCCGGATCCCACTAATGAAGATGATTGGATGCCAAAAGGAAAGGGTAACTATATTTTGGGTTGACAAATGAAGAAACGGAGCTTAATTGGACTTCAATGGAGAGTTGGCATAAATTCAACGTAAGAGGTCTCCTTTGCATCGTGAGATGGTTTTCTTTTAAGTGATTGAAGAAACAGAGCTTAATTTGACCTCGGTTGGCATTCAAAATGCAACGTAGAAGAAGTCTCATCGCATCGCCACAGACGGTTTTTCTTCCAAACCCTACAAAGAACAACAACGGATGCTTCTCAACCACTAATGTATCTTTGTGCGAGGATTCCATTTTTAAACAATTTTTAATAATTTGATTAAATTGTTTTGAAAATGGAAAAATATTGTTTTGAAAATATATTGAACTAAATTTTGAAAATCACAGGACTTCTTTTTATCAAAACCTAAGTCACTCAATTATTGACTTCTGTCATGGATTGAGGGGAGAGTGATTTAAAATAAAATATTTTCAAACGATATTTCTTCACAAAAGTTCCGCTTTGTACAATATAAATTGTGATCTAAAGATTTAATGTTATGTCATGGTATGATTTTTCTTTAGAATCAAGGTCTTTCAAAATGAAATTTTTTTCTGCTCTTGTTTGATTGTGAAATTGTTTTATTTTACTTAAAGATCTCTTAAAACTATCATACCCGACACTAACAATCTTTAATGTCTTAAAATGGTCCTTATCTGTCATTTTCAAAGTTAAATCAAGCCACGTCTTTCCCCAAAATCTTTTAAATGATTTAAATCAATTGGGATCACAAATCTCAAAAGGTTTGAAATTTTGATCGGGTTAGAGATCGTGAGTTAAATCTCTTATCTGTTTAAATGGAATTGGTTTTAGTCCTTTAAAGGCACTCCCGCCTCCATGTGCCAAACGATTTCATACACAATGCACATGTTGAGGAGGAGGATTTATCCAAAAACTAGATGAATATTTAAACAGACCACATATTCTCCCATGTTTTCTAAACCGTATTAAATCATTTGGGATCCAAAATCTCAAAGGGTTTGATATTTTTGATTGGGGGAGAATTTGGGATTTAATAATGAAATTTGATAAAAGGTGATCGTTTTGATTTAATTGTGCAGTCTGCTCTCTCATATGTGCTAAACGCTTTCAATCCTCAAGCACATATTGAGGGAGCAAATAAACTATCGAGGTACAAAGATTTTAAAGTGATTTATAAAGTACCTTGATTGAGTTTTCAAATGGTTTTTAATGGCTCTGTGATTGTGGATGTGCTTCAAATTAACTCTTGCCTCTATGTGATAAAATTATTTCAAATATCCTATGCACATATTGAGGGGAGAATTTTACCAAGAAAATCAAATGGCTTTTTTCGTATGAAAATTGTGATCAAAGAAAATATTTCAAAGTCCTCTTGCCTCAATGTGCTAAACAATTTATAAATCATATGCACATGTTGAGGGGAGGTTTTCTAAATGATCAAAACTATTAAGGTACAAAATGCTTTGATCTCGTATCACAAGTACCTTGATTATTTTTCCAAATGATTTTTCAATTGGTTTCAAGGAAGAATGAACTGTACCAAAAGACCGACCATTTTACCTTATGTATGGAGTTATAAGGATGGTTAGGTTAGGTATTTGTTCCCACGATCCCGCCAGAGCTTGAGGGATCTACCCAGTGGACAATCCACTAGATAGTGTAGAGTCCTTAGGTATATTGAAAAAAGGAGAAAAGTGAGAAACGGGAAGAGTGCGGATCGAGCGAGCTAGTACTAGAATAAACCCAACAAGGTTCTAGTAATGAAGTCTCGGTAAGCACTGAAGGGGTTGAAGAATGAAAAGAAATGAATGTGAAAAGGGTGAAAAGAAATAGCCCTCCATTAATTCAACCTTAGGGGAGTAACGGGGTTCAATACATATGCTAACCGGTGGTTACTAAGGTAACGCCGTATTGAAGACAAGACGCCATGGACCCAAAGGACGACCGCACTAAACTTCCCAAACCACTCAAGTTCCTCTTAAAAGAGCTTGTTTCATTCTCACGGGGAACCGACATAACCTATCGACTTTCTCTTAGAGATTGTTGATATTGAAGAAGGAGACCCTCTCCCCAGTCTCCGGCATAGGAAACCAAATGTGCACTATTGAGTCTAGAGCCAAGAGATCATCCACAATATCTCATTAGGACACTATATTCTTGAAGACTTGCTGTTTCACACAATGTGGAAAGTAAGAATATATTAAGAGTCATACGCATTATCCTTGTGGTAATTGCCGAACATCCGAAAGTGATATGCGTAAAAGTATTCACAAGGAAGATGGAAAGCCTTCGAGCCAACATCTAACAAGCTCCCCGTAGGTGGCATGTGAGATCTTCGTAAGATCAAGCTTGTGACAACCGGATAGAAACAATGGGAAAATTCACCGTGAATCAACCTTGGTCCGGATTGGAATTGATGAATACTTTTAGAAAACCGCTCGATGTGCGAATCTTCTTTTCACTAGCACGTCGAATGTGTACTCATTCTCTAATACAAAAGTATTTTGATTGAAAATTGATCTTTCTCATAAAACCTTCGTCGTATTGCAAAACTCTTTCTTCAAGCAATACGCGATTGTTTTCAAATAAATTTTTCATCAATCGCGAATCTCAATCTTTGGTTCACTCACTCCGTGTTGTCTTCTTTGAGACGTTCCGGTTTGAGAACAGCTAGAACAGCTGCGAAACCTGTCAAGGAGATTCTTAGGAATCCTACGATCACAAAAGAGGCGGTTTGTATCGATCAACGGGAACCGTGGGCCGTGTACCTCAATTCATCGAAAGTGATCAAAGACACTTTCAGGCGCTATTGCTAACCGTCGTATGTAGGTACACCTGGGCGACATTGCAAACATCGTAATTGAGGAGTCAATCCAATGCGCATGTTCACAAAGAACCACACTTAATTGAAGAAATCATGACTGGTGCATATCTACATAACACGGTTCTCGATATTTTTATACTATGCTTCGCTTCACCGCCGCAAATATCATGAACCAGTAAGGCTTCCACTACTCTGATGGAAAGATGTCATGATTTAAAAGTATGAGCATGTCGGTCCAAAAGTCACAACAACACATGATGGCAACACAAAAGGGTGATCCAGAGATTTATCCGTGGTGATGATCTCAATGAAAGCTCGAAGATCATCAAAGATGTGGATCGCTTAAAGGCCTCCACTATAAGTACAAATCAATGCGGACTTTGAAGAATCGCTACAAAAGCACAAAGATTGCGGGATTTGAAGAATTGAAGTCTACGAGCTCAAGAACTAAGTCAAGAATAGAATGCTAGGATTCAAAATGTAAATCATGGGGTGACCTCCCTTATGGGGAGATTGTTAGGAATTAGAAAATTCCATGTTAAAGTGTCGGTCACCCCAATTATAGTCTAGCATAAGTTAGCTCGTAGACATATCGTTATTTATGTTATTTAGTAGTTTATTAGTTAGTGTGTAGCGTAGAATAGTATAGTGCAACGTCGTGGAGGAAGGACGGTCTTTACCTCATGTATGCACTGATCCACGTGCCGATAGGAGGTCGTGTATTGTGTAAGTATAAATACCCCTTCCATCCATGGAAGGGATGGTGCTTTTCAATCTAACATTCCATACTTTTGAATACCAAGTCTCTAGCAAGAAAACACCCAACTCTCTACTTCTCTCTAATGGCAAACATGTATTTTGATCATCCAAGACCACCCGAATCATCAACACAATAAATAATATTTGGATCCTTACACTATCAAAGGTCATTGATACACCATTGGGATTGGTTGTAGGGGTAGTTCCTTTAGGTTTCCATTCTCAACGTGAGGCCTTCACAACATTGCCCATGTCCCCCCTTTTCTTGTTTATAACCCTTGCAAGGGCAACATTTGAATGAGTGGTGTTAATCACTGTTTGTTTTAGGCACTCATTGTTGGTTATAATGATCCTTTTTAGTATTTATAGTTCCTTTTCCTGTTTGTGCAGATTTTGCAAAAGTTGTTTTGATCTTTGCACTTTTAATGTGTGACTTAGGAGGCAGAATAGATTTTGCGCAAATGTGGCAAAAGTTTTGAGGCCACTTCTTAATTGAACTGCTCTAGGGATCAATTTGCTGTGATAATTAGGGTGTACATTATTTTGAAACTTGTTTGACTCCACCCTTTTGTTCCCAAAGACTTCCCTTCTCCTAACATGATAATCACAATAAGCATGTAGATGATCAAAACTACCACAGATATAGCATGCCTTATTGTTCATAACAAAGTCACTACCTAGTTGTTGAGATTTAACATGGTTCCAACTCCTCTAGTTACCCCTAGGAGCTGTAGGCTTATTCCTGTACATCTATGCATACCTTACAGGTGATCTAGGTCTAGTTGCTTGTTTCCTAGGTCCATTAGTAATGGTATTAACAACCTTGGGACGAAGTCTCTTCACACTTTTTAACATTCTCATCAACCACTGATGAGTCACTAGCACTTTCAAACACATCATTATCTATCTTAACATCTTCCTCACCTTTCACAGTCTTGGGAGGACCATACTCTCTAATGGGTTCCTGAAAGTCTTCTAAGCCAAAGATGAATTAGATCTATACTGGAGGTGCTGGAACACCTCTTAGTGGTGGGGCATCGAATTATAACCCATGCCTGACTTGACTTTATTGTTTATTTGAGCATCCCATATTTTATCTATAGACTTAGACTGATAAAACATGTGTCAGCAGTTATATTGACATTTTCATTAATCTTTCTAAGTTTATCAAGCTCTTTTTGGTAAGCCTCATTAACAGCTTGTAGCTGTATGTTCTACATCCCTTCTAAGAAGAATCATGCCATCATTATATTTAACCTCATTATCTCTATAGTGCTTTAATTATTTTTCTAAAACAGCTTAGACCTCTCTAAGGTTTGATACAACATAATTAGAAGCAACTAACTCTGTTCTTTGACTTTCAAAGGCTTAATTAAGTCTTTCTACTTCTCTAGCAGCCCTACATGATTTAGAACAACTATCAAAGTTTTGTACCTCTCAATAGAAAGCCATGAGAGCAAATTCAGTAGAGATAAGAGCAAAGATCTGAATGTTCTTCTTCTTGATCATCACCATGAAGCTCCGGTCATAGCTTACACCATCGATAGCCAACATAGCCTTTGGTTCCTCCACAGCTTGACTCCTTCTTCGCTTGTACCAAGTTGACCTGTTGTCCTTGGTCTTTGGTCTTTGGTCTTCTATACTCTCTAGCAAAGTGTCCTAATTTATGACGCTTAAAGCACTCCACTTTCTTCTTGTCAAACCCCGCACTTCACTTCCATTTATGTGTATTGGTTTGCTGCCTTCTTGTAAAACTTCCTAGCCCTCATGCTAAGAAGAGCAATCTGCCATTTAATATCCATCTCTTCTAGGTCATCTTCATCAATTTGCTCTATATCTTCATGAGTCAATATAGAGCCATTGACTTTAGTAGAGATGAATGCATAGAAGGTAGGATCTCCAATACCAGCAATCTTCTTTTTAGAACTGCAGTGGTAATGCTAACATTACCGTGGAAACCTTAGAAACCTGCAGTGGCCATATCCTCATCGCGTCATCCCGGAATCATCATGTCAACAGAGGTTGACAACAATGCCAAGCTACTTGAGCTTGTACCCAGTTTCCATGCCTTCTTCAGTCTTTGTTCAATGAGCTTAAAGTTATTATAAAGATCATTAAGCTTCATTGTTTCAATGTTCCTGCTTATTCTCCCACAAGTAACATTAGTCCGAAACTCAAGGCAAACTTCTTAGAAACTTTAAGTTGAGGTCTTCCTTTTCAACCTCAATACCAAACACGCTTAGCGTGTTACAATCTTCTGAAGCTTGGTGAAGATCTTTGTCAAGAGAGTCATTGCTTGAAGCAGAGAAATTTTCATAACTTTGCTTCAACAAAGTCTTTTGAGTCTTCTTAGTGGCATCATTACCACCAAACACAGAGGCAATTTCTTCAAAGAGTTCCTTAGCTGTCTTGAACTTACTGAATGCAATAATCTGGTCTCTAGGGAGAGTCATCAACAATAAACTTCTAGCTTTTAAGTCATTCTTCCTTAGTGCTTTTTCAGAACTAGACTCGTGGAACAGCTTGATCACTACATCTATGTCTCCAACCTTCTGAGTCTTTGACACAGGCTTGAAAGAATCTTCAGTTAGGATGATTTCCCAAATAGAATCTTCGTCTAGAAGAGCCTGATTTCTTTTAACTAATTCAGTGTTTTGAATTTGTAAGGTGATAGCCTCAAGCTTGTTTTGTTTTAGCACAAGTAACTCATCCCTACACTTATTCAATTCAAAACTTAGCTTGTTGTACTTAGAAAAAAGATTTAGCCTTGGCTCCTCTACAAACTTAAGATCAACATTGATATAGTTCAAATAGGACTGCCAATCAGAATCATCATCCATAGAAAGTAGAATATTTACCTTCTTCATTGTGATGTTGACCCATTCTCCATTTCTGGCATGATTCTTTCCAACAGCTAGCTTGTATTCTTCTGAGAGGGCCATCGCATCGACATCCACCATTTCATCATCATGAGATCGGCTCTTCATCCCATGGCGAAGGTCAGCAACAAGACCTTTGTTTTACCCCGCAGATTGAACACTTTTTGGTTCGAGGGATGGCCTCAAGTAATGCAAGCTTAGCTTTGATCTTCCTATACTTGGCTTCAAAAGCTATTGTTTTGTTCTGTTAGATTTATTCTCAATGTTTTGATGAGACTGATAGATTTTAGGTTGAAATTTGCTAAAGCCTGAGGACTGATTTGACCCTGATGGTCTGTAAGAGGGTTCAAAAATTGCTTTTGAAAAACAGTCCTTTGCAAAATGGCCTCTTTTGTGACACTTAAAGCATTCAGTGTCCTCATTTGCTTTAGCAGCTTGAAAACCTTTGTTTCTTTTAATAAACCTTCGAGAGTTTGCAAGGAGAGCCCTTTCCTGAAATTCAACGTTCAGTCATTTAGGCACTCCTCACTTGATCTCATCGCTCATCATCTGAATTTTCTTGAAAATCTTGAACCACATTGTTAGAAAAGAAGGCTGTTGATATAGGTGAGGTGATGGTCAGGGACTTCTTGACTTCCTGAGACTTCTTTAAGTCAAGGTATCGTCTTTTGATGAGGTTTTTCTCATAGACAAATTTCCCATAAATTTCAGGAAGTTCAAGAGTTTGGATGTGATTTGCATTTCTAAGTCCCTGAGAGAAGTTTAACCATTTCTCGGGGAGACAATTAACAAAACCAACATTTATCTCATGTTTGGATAACTTAACACCATCATTAGCTAGTTCATTTAAAAGAGTTTTGTAACGGGTGTAAGTTTGAGAGAGAGTTTCGTGAGTCCCTAGCCACGAAGGTATTATACTCAAGTTTCGTGTCCATTATCCTTTTCCTTGGTATCGATGGACCTTCATGGCTATGGACCAGGTCATCCCAGTTTGTTTAGCAGTGTTAAGCTTTTTATAACCGGACTCCATTATATCATCATGAAGACATGATATGATGATACTTTTGAGTCTTTGGTCCTGGTTGACCACTCTTTCATCCCTGAATCCATCGAGCTTCGTGTTTGGGCAAACCTTCGATTTTGGGACAAATGGACCCTCATTAATACACTTGATATAATAAGGTTCCATCCCAATCAAATACCAAAGCATACGCTTTTTCCATTTGTTGAATTTACCAACTTCAAGTCTAGGGAACCTTGTTGAATAAGCTCCACCCTTTTATCGACTAGTTGGGGTACATCAATTTCACCATAGGAATCACGATTTAAAACGTTTTAGAGCGGCTTAAAGGTTTTATAATCAGCCCTGCTCGATACCACTTGTTGTTCCCTATTCACTATCTTTAAAAAGGAATAATTAAGTACTTAAAGCAATTTAACAAAGTGAATAATGACGAAATTAACATAAGTAAAACACAAAAAGTAATTTTCAACATCATATTCTTATTAGAAATAAATCAAAAGAATACATTACCCAAGTACTTGCGGAATAGTACTTGGGATTGAAATGACAAAGTTTGGGTGACTCCTCTCTAAGCTCAGGCTAAGTCTGAGCATAACTCTTAGAACCCATGAAGCTAGCTCAAGGATAAAGTTGTATTTGAAGGAGTGAAAAGTTGGCTTGTGTGTATGTATGTTTTACAATTCACAAGCTTAAACTTTTCACTCATTCTCTTATGCTATTTATACAAGTATGATTTTAACTTTAACCTAGAAGACAAATACATTGATCACGGTAGAATCACGAATATAGATATATTCGATCAAGCATTTTGCTATTAGTAGTTAGGGCGCTGCTTCTTTCCTTAACAGAGAATCCTTTAGTATCGCCGCTTACTATAAATGGGAAGATTTGGCTTTAGTAGATAGGGACTTAGTTTTATCTGGGTAAAGCACTTGGGGACTTAGTTTTATCCGGGTAACTTTTCCGCCTAGTCCCGCCATTCTTCAAAGCCTTCAAGCCTTCAGTCTCTTCCTTCAGCTTTGTCTTAGTGCTAGCGATTGGAGAGAGTCTTAGGGATTCAGTGAGTTATTGTCATCACTCACTGAATCCACCATCTTCTTCTTGACTTAGTCTTCACTCATTAAGTTCCGCCTTGCTGAGTGGAGAGGCTTCTTCTTTGCCTCGTCTTGAGTATCTCGAAGATGGCTCACTGAGAGTCTATGCACTCGATGACTGATAGTGTTTAACGGATAGAACACTTAGGTTATTTTCTATTCAAATCCTAGATTGGGGGTTGGGTATTTACCAACCCAACAATAGTACATGTCGCATGAAACAACTATCACTAACGCTTAATATGTACAATCTGACATTGGGCGGAGACACATGACCAACATTATAGGAAGAAAAAGCACTCGTCTATACGAGGAAAGGAGGGGAGGCTACTTGTCCTTCTTGTCTGGTCATCAGATGATCAATGCGTGGCCTCCCTACAACCATTGATCATCCTTCAAGGGTTTATCTGTACATGGCTCTCTATAGTATAGAAGGCATCCTACACAAACTTTAAAAGTTCACACACTTGGGCAAATACTTTCTCACACACAGTTCTAAAAAAGGCTTGTTTAAGTGTTACTCGAGCTTCTTGATCGTTATCAACTCATCGAGTCGTTCAACACAGAATACCAAACAACACAACCATCTCAATCTGCTCTTAATATTGATTCACATAGCATACGTAAACAGTTTTGTAAATAACAATTTTAATCAAAGGTAATATAGTAAACTTAAACAATTCGGACTACTATAATATGAATTAAAAAGAGTTTAGTAAGGGTGTTTGGCTAAGCTTATTAAACGTAAGTCTATTTGGGCTTATTTTTGATAATCTCTAAATTTACGTCTTACTTTGAGACTTGTCGGCTTATATAAGTTTATTATGGTATGATAAACTTTTATAAGCCGGCAATTCTCAAAATAAGTCATAAAATTGGAGTTTCATTAAATTTCAACTTATTTTTTATAATCTCTAAATTTACGGCTTATTTGGAGACTTGTCGGCTTATATAAGTTGATTATGATATGATAAACTTATATAAGCCGACAATTCTCAAAATAAGTCATAAAATTGGAGTTTCATTAAATTTCGACTTATTTTTTATAATATCTAAATTTACGGCTTATTTGGAGACTTGTCGGCTTATATAAGTTGATTATGATATGATAAACTTGTATAAGCCGACAATTCTCAAAATAAGTCATAAAATTGGAGTTTCATTAAATTTCGACTTATTTTTTTATAAGCTCTAATTTTACGGCTTATTTTGAGACTTGTCGGCTTATATAATTTTATTATATCATACTCCATCCATCCCATTTTTATTGTCCATCTTTCATTTTTGGGTTGTCCCAAAAAGATTGTCCACTACTAAATATGGAAGTTAAAATTGTTTAGGTTTACAATATTATCCCTAATCAAAATTCTTATTTACAATATTAAATGAAAGCATTAATTAATTGTCAAAGGGTAAAATTGTCATTCTGTTAAAAAGTAAGAAAGAGAAAATTGTAATTAATGCACTTTTCTTAAAGTGTGTGTTTTTTTCGGGGACAATAATTTTGGGACGGAAGGAATAATAAACTTATATAAAGAAATGTTTCCCATAAAATTGCAAATTATAAAAATGAACCTAAATAAACTTACGGCATGCTTGGTTAAGGGGATAAGGGGGTGGGGAATGGGTAAGGTATTCAAAAGGGCCTACCTTTCTCATTATATAGTGCTTGGTAAAGGAGGGGTAAGGGATTGATTACCCCGTAATGGGTAATGAACCATTATAGAATAAATTGAGGAGTAAGGGATTGATTACCCACCTCACTCATTCATTTCCATTCCTTTCCCTTTCTTTTTCTCTTTCCCTTTCCCCACTTTGAACCAAACGGGCCCTTACATTTAATAAGCTTAGCCAATCAGCCTTAAATCAAGAAAACAAAAAATCCGTGAAACCCTACAGATCACAGGGACGATTTATGAAATTAAGTATGTCGAAAAGAAAAAGGAAAGGAAAAACAAAAAAAGAAGAAGGGGGAAAGCGGGTCAAATATGAATAATAAAAAAAGAAAAGACCCGTTTGTTTTGGTATAAACACAAACCAGAAAGTAAAATTGTGCGTGGCGATTCTCTGAAAGATCTTTAATCGAGGTACCATGTTATAACAATCGCTATAAAAGTTGAATTTTATGTTTATTCTGATTGTTTTAAACTAGGGTTTTATATAATGAGTTTTTGATGGATGCATGACAAGTGTTTGATGAAATGACTAAAGGAGAACAACACTTGAGTAGGTTAAATGTGGTCAAATTGGGTTCATTTGTTTATCTGCGGGAGATTTTTCAAATTGGGTACACCGTGTGTCATCTAGTATAAATCATACTACGTAATAGGGTACATATGAGCCATCTATTCCTAACCACAACTATCAAATAAATAGGTTACATGTAAACATATAAGTGTTGCCTAGCATGAATTTGCGACTTCACTGTTGAGCATATAGTGTCTTTTGTACCAAGTTGTAGTGACTAGTGTGTTGATCATATTGTGAATGAATTTAACGAATATATTAGAGAAACATTTTACCATCATGTTACAAAGATAGTACTAACTAGACTATAGACAAATGATTTGAGTTTCATTTCCCATGAAGATTTTAAAGCTCAAAATTTGCCGATGCCTAAGGTTGAGTTTTCGGTTGGGATGATTGTTGACAGATCAAGCCTAAACAGGAAAAGCCAAGGAGTGTTGATTTTGGAACACAAAATAACGAATGAAAAATAGAAAAAAGAGATGGAATGTGTCACTCTTGAGAAGGGGAGAAGAACATGAGAGGTGCCCCAGGTGGGGTTATGATTTTGTTTGATTATGATTAAAACGACCTATTTTTGAGGCTTCTATACCCAAACCACACACTCACTTTCCCACCGACTATATATGTTCCCTTTAGCACTCAAACCTTTTATTTTTATGTGGAAACTTGTCGCTTTTTCGAGTTATGTGTAGCTTTTTTTACGCGCCATACTTTTGAATTTCGTCTATTGTGTGTATTATTTGTGTGACCATTTTACCCTTACCTTGTTAATGAGAGGGTTGAAGATGGTGGGATTAAAATGGTCACAAGATACACATAAATAGACGGGATTCAAAAATATGGTTAGAGCACTAGGTCGAGTGCCTGTTAGAGGGTGAGTTATCAGCTTTTACCAATAACATTTTTATAACGTACCACTAAAAAACCGGAATAAACTATGGATTACTGTGAATTATGGTTAGAGCACTAGGTCGAGTGCCTGTGAAAGGATTTGATAGAATACTGAATTCAAGGTCAAAGTTAGGATACTGTTGTTGCAAATCGTTCCTCATTAGATTCCACCTGTTCTGTCCTGTCCTGTTTGGGACATAACATTTCTCCCTGCTTCGAAACTGACCTTTTCCTCAAGGTCAAAGTTAGGATACTGTTGTTGTAAATCGTTCCACGATTCCCGTGTAGGATTGTCAGTTCCATCCCATTGAACAAGTACTTGTATATCCCACTCATTATGTACCTGCACTTTATGCGTGTCAAGAATTTTGCACACAATTATTCCGGCTGTTTTTAATCATATTTTGATATGCATACAGTTTGTTAACTTTTTCCCCTTCTTATCATCATCAAAAGCAGCAGTTTGTTTACCGGGATCAATGAGGACGACCTCTCCTCTTCTGATGCCTTTCCTTCTTGTTATGGTGATTTTACTCGCTAACGTGCGTGCTCACACCCCGTCACACCCCAAGCCGGAAAACGACACCACTTGGGAGTTACTGCTAGCCATCGCAAACCGCGTTCCCTCACACAATACCGAAACAAGAGAATGGGATCTTGCACATTACCGGTTGTGGGAAACAGTAAGTTTTCATTCTCTTCATCATATTGTTTGTTTATTTCAAACGAACCTCTCTTTCATATGTATATATCTAATCTATGTATACGTATCTACAGTACCGTAAGTCTACAACTTCGGAAAGACCCAAAATTGTCAAGGATTTAAACAAAGCATTGACACATATGGAGTATGCCAATAGTAAGATAGAAATGGCGGGGCTGATTCTCTTTGGACCTGAAAAGGCTAGATCAACGCTTCGTTCTGTTAGAGCTCCCAACCATATAGTGGATGACGTGAAGTGTTTCAAGTCTACGGTACAATTTCATATACTTTTCTGCTTTGTATAGTATAAGTGTTCATTTTGCTAACTGATAGTGTTTTTCATTGAAGTTGGAATCTTTTGAGAAATATTGTTGTTTGCTGCCTGAACTTGGCTTGAGGCACATACGGGCTTTCGCAAACATATGCAATTATGTGGCTGAGAAGGAAGCAATAAAAGAAGCACTTATCGTTTCCTGTGCCATGACGAAAACCAAGAAATATGGTAATCCAATTTACAACTTGGCACTTAGACACGAGTATAGTTAAAATATTAATTGCTAATCATTAGTTTTATTCTTTGAAATCACAGGCATTGATGTTAGAAATCCATCGGTTGAAGCTACCCCCGTGCCGCTTTCGGGATCACATGATAACTACTGTGCACGCATCTTTGTAAATGGCACATCGAGAAAGAAACTTGAGAGCTATGCCCGACCATATCGTGTTTTGCTGGCCCTGTCACCAGAGGTCCATCATAGGTCGCATTACGAGGTTCAAATTTGTTTTCACAGGCAAGTAAGAGGCTTCTTTGTTCCACTATTATTCTTTAGTTGGTAGTCGGTGGCAACATGGGCATGTTGACTAACGAGTCAAAAAAGGTAGAGTCATATTTTTTGTGCATTCATAGTTCTGATGACAAAATCTACCTTTATTACAGTAATAATCTAATTATATGAATAAAACACTTGAGGAGGTTGTATGCATTACATGGCAACATTCTGCCATTTCCCATTCTGCTAAATTTCGTCATTTGACGTATCTAACCTTTGTGAGATAAAGTACAATCTCAATCGACCCACTCTTAACTAAATGGTCAGAAGATTTTAGTGGTTTGTTTTCTTTTAAGATTTTTATTTTTATTTATTTTGCAGGGATGCCTCACGTGGGTTATGCAAGTGTGGAAGTGATGAATGGAGATCACTTCTAAATGGAACATGGAGTTCTGTTATGTCACCTTATGAGCATAGATTTGTTGATGTGAAGTATACTAGCGGGGTTTATAATTCTGTAACTGTCACTCTTCTTGAAGGTATTTATATTTTAATTTCAAGTGCTCTTGCAAAAATGGGCGAATTTTGATAAACAATTTCATGTTTTTGGTCTCTTTTTAATTGGTAGTGTGTGGAAGTTAGACTGTCTTTTCGGCAAGTTTTATAAGCAAGATTGTTAGTTTGAACTGGAAACCCAAAAATGATGGTTCGGTCATAGTGTCATGTCTTTGTCTATATTTCATATGTCGTTATATACTTTTTAATTTGGCAATTTGTGCCATATTGTAGTGTCACAGGGATGGCGCTATGCGTTGCTTGTTGTGGGAATTTCTTTACTATTGTTGGCACCCGTTGTGTGCAAGTGGGCCCCCTTTTACTATATCAAGTGGGTGATGCGTGTTATAGCACTGACATGTATTTTTGAGGTCAGTTATGGTCATTAACTTGACCACCTTCTCTTTTTCTTTCCGATTTTCTGTTTTCTATGTTGAGTTTCTGCGTTTAAGTTTGCTACCTCTGGTATTTATTAGGCTTTTGGTTCTTCCTTTTCAGAGCTCTATTGACACTCCTCTTGGAGTTGTAGCAGTTGTTACTTGTTTGGGACTGTATATTGTGATGAGTTCCATCAAGTAAGTTCTATTCTACCCATAACCCCCTCGTGTGCAATTATGCAAACATCAATTATCAATTTTAGTACATTTATCTAAACATTAAATGAATTTATAGTCGTAATATAGATAACACTTAATCTACTTCTTAAAAGGTAAAGTAATCTAAGATCACAAGTACATATGGTGCTTTTAGAGGCCAGTTATCCATGATACTGTAGAACTCATTGGTCTTTATTCATTTTATTTAATTGACTAACGGGATTGGGTATTGTTGTTTCTGAAAAGTATCTAAACAGTTTAGGCATTTTTATTAAGAATGAAATGAACTCCTTTTTGTTAGTATTATCTTATAAACGTATATCTAAACAAATAGATTTCTCATATTTTAACAAACATATAACTACGTTCATGTTAAATTTATCTACTTATATAAAAAGACCTCTGAATTTTCTAAACACTTAACAGTTGATTATTAGTCCCAACTTCAAGCAGCAAAAGTACATCTAAATATGGTGCATCCATCTGATTTAGATTATTCTATGCCGCATAATCACTCTCACAATGCCAATCAAAACAACTTCTTAGTTTCCGTCTTTAAGATATGAAACTGTTGTAAGTTTGCCATGATCAGTTGATCACTAAATTTTTTGTTAGATAGAGTTGAATAATCTAAATCACATGCTTAATATTTGATCAATATGGTGGTATTTATTTATTTATTTTTATGTAGGGGTCTAGTATTATCCAACTGAAAGTTGTGTTGATGGAGTGGTCAAGAAACAACAAAAGTTAGACGTGTAAAAAAGATTACCAGTGTCAAAGGTACGTTACCCTTGAAAATTGCAATCCTTTTCTTTTCTGGAATCTTGCAATCCTTTTCTTTTCTGGAATCTTGTATTTGATTATGTTATTTTGGATATATACCTAATAGTGGAGATACTAGAGGTGAAAAGTGGGTAACTTTTGTGTAGGTGCGATTGGCCCGATTGTTTATGGGTCGAAATTGGCATGTCTAGTGTCTTGTCTTGATCTCCCGTAAATATTGAAACCTTTTCCTTAAACACGTGTTGGACCAAAAGTATATTTATATGACTGCTGTGGTAATCAATAGTTGATGATATTAGTTGAGGTTTACGTTAAGCGACATAATAGGTAAATTTGACATTTGACTAAAGACTTTCCGTTATAAAAAAATGAGATTGCTTCCTCTTTTGACAATTTTTTCTGCACTAAAAACTTATCTATCCTGAACAGAAAGGACTTGATTGTTAATGGATGAGATGACGACGATGATGAGAGCGAAAGATCTTGTTTATAAGATGGCAAGAGGCAAAGATTGAAAATGTGTCTTAAGGTTTTAGTCGTTTTTCTTGGATTATTTTCCTAGTGGAGCTCATGGTAAAGTTCAACAGATTGTAAAGTTCTCATTGCGTCTTGTAGTACAGTCCACATTGCATCATGTAGGAGAAGTGTAGCATGGCTTTCACTATCAAGAAACGTCTATTATAGAACCAACCCTCACTTCTTTGTTCCATGTTATGGTAGGGGTGTTCATTAAACGGGTTGGTCCCCAAAAACCAACCGATCTAAAGTGATATGGTTTACTCGGTTTTGGCTTATTTGGATTGGGCGGTTTATTGGATCCAACCGAAGCTAAATCGTGGTTTTTGGTTTTTCTTCTTTTGTTCTTCTAGCTATCACGTTAAGGAACCCGACCCGTAAACCGGTTGCATACCATAGAGTTTTTTTTCTTTTGTTCTTCTAGCTATCACGTTAAGGAACCCGACCCGTAAACCGGTTGACTTGTTGGCTCGTCAATTTTATTGTCTCAAGGAACCACCTTGGAATTCTCGCTAGGTCCGCAATTGCATAAACCGCAAAAACGGAAACCACAAAACTACGCGGATGTGGATTCACTTTTTAAAAAAACCGTAATTGCGGATGCGGGTTGGCTTTTACCAAAAACCGCACCAACCCGCACCACGATCACCCCTACTTTAACCTATGTTAAACCTAATCTTGTTTAGTCTGTTTATCATTAAATTATTTAACTTGTTGTGGTTGTCTTTTGTACAGTAATTTGTACCTTTAACTTTTCAGTTTGTTTGTTGGGTCATAAACCGATCATTACTTCATTAGTTGGGTGGTTTGGTTCAAGTCTGTTCATTTTCGGTTTAGTTTTTTTGTTTGTTTTCTTTTCTTGCAAAAACCGTCTAAACCTAACCGAATATCTCCGGTCAACCAAAACCTGACCGTTTGGACACCCGCAGAAGTTGTGTTAATACTTTAATTTTTAGTGTTTAGATGATTAAAATAATTTCATTTTCCCCTACTGAAGTAAAGATCATGATTTATAAAAGGGGGTTTATTACTTATGTTAATATATCTAAAAGACGGTTAAAATTATTTGTGACTACTAGCAAATATTCAACTTTGTTTTTCATTTGACTTCTTTCACAAAATGTTGGGACTATTTATCGTTTCCAGTTTGAATCTTGTAGCAAAAACTGAACATTAACCACCGGTAAATAACACGCGTCTGTTTGTTATATACTTGATTTCCATTATGTACGTATATACCAAAAATACGATCTTTCAATGCATTATATATACCAAAAGTTTTCTTTCATTTTCATTATTAAACAGACATATTCAAATAAAAACATTACATAATTATCTATATATACTAAAGCCGCTAGAAAATGTATTATAATATTGAGAAAAATTATCTATATATACTAGGGAATGTATTATAAAGTCATTTTATTTTGTGTACCTATAAATCCGGAACAAATTCATACAATTCATCTATTTTGATCTAATGGTGAAGATTAACCTAAGATTTAAAAGCTAAATCTAAGTACCGTACATGTTTTTTTTCCTTGTCTTTTTGTCTTTCCTTTTTATTCACACATTTTTTATTTTTTTTAATTCACGTTTTTTTATTTTATTCACATGTTTTTTATTTTTTTTTCTTCGCTTTAATACCTTTTCGTCTATTTTCATACGTTTTCGTCCGTTTTTATACTTTTTCATCTGTTTTCGTCCATTTTCATAAGTTTTCGGCCATTTTCATACGTTTTCGTCCGTTTTCATCAGTTTTCTTTAATTTCGTCCATTTTTCATACGTTTTCGTTTGTTTTCAAACGTGTTTTTACGCTTTCATAAGTTTTCATCCGTTTTCATACGTATTTGTCCATTTTTTTACGTTTTCGTTCGTTTTCGTCCATTTTCTGACTAAGTGATTCTGAATATCACTTTGTGATTTTCTGAATATCACTTGTGATTTTCATGTTACAAAACATTAGTTGATATTCTGAATATCACTTGTGATATTCTGAATATCATAGAAACATATGTAAACGTTTGAAAACAGTCGAAAACATTTAGAAACGAACGAAAACGTATGAAAACGGACGAAACGTAAGAAAACAGACGAATATGTATGAAAACTTACGAAAACGTAAAAACACGTATGAAAACGGACGAAAATGGACGAAAACGTATGAATAATGGACGAAAATGTATGCAAAACGTATGGTTTTAAATGAAAAGATTCAAAATAACATATTATGTTAAATACTTTTGAGAGTACTCGTTTTGTTAAATTTGTTTTATAAATACAATGGTCACCTAAAAAACTCTATATATTTGTTGGTTTTTGGCTACTAGCTCGCAGGATAAAAATCCATACACCATTATGTGTGTTTCGGCTTCAATGACAACACGCCTTTTTATATGCTTGCTTCTTGTGATGTTGATTCTACTAGCAAAAGTAAACGGTGACACTTGGTTGTCACGCGTGGACGATGAACACCACAAGGTAGGGGTGTACATGGTACTGGAACCGTCCCGAACCGGAATCGGAACCGAAAGAACCGAGAACCGAAAATAAGGAAAAAGTGGAACCAAGAACCGTCCCAAGTTATTCGGTTCGGTTCCGGTACGGTACTCGGTTCCGGTAAGGGAATTTTCGGTAATTCCCATGAGTACCGAAGTGTAAAAAAATATGTTTGGATGGATGTAAAATTTTGGTACTCGGTTCGTAGAACTTCGAATGAAGTTGTCAACCTTAATAATATTTCACAACTTGACTTACAAACAAACAAAAAATATATATCCGGTAATTACAAACTCATTATCCACGAAAAAAATTGCAAACTCAATGAGAATATTATATATCAATCATGGTGACTAGCTTACAATAACTTACATGGTGACAATATATCATGCAGTGATGCCATAATCGTTAATCGTTTCTCGACTTTTATCATTACATTTAATGAACACTAAATACCAACAGTTAACTACAACTTCTTGTTAGTTGTTATTGAGAAACATAAAATTGTTCAATATGTGGCTATGCGGATACTCAATATTCCAGTTTAAAAAAGCTTACTTTCATGTTGATAAATGATGTTTGAATCTTTGAAAGGAATCAATGGATTAGAGGTTAAGGTTTATGGGTTTTTAAGTTTAGGTAGGGTTTTTTCTATTTTCTTAAAAGGCCAAATACTTGCATGTACACAATGTCCCAAACAAAGCCTATAAAATTACATATTTCATAAAATTCGGTTCTTTCGGGAAAGTACCGGAACCGGACGGTTCCGACCCGAACCGTCCCGAGAACCGAAATTTTGGAATTTTAGGAACCAAGAACCATACCATGGATCTAATATACGGTCTCGTTCCCGGTCGGTACCGGTACGGTTCTTTGGTTCTTTTGGTTCCTCGGTTTTTTTGGACACCCCTACCACAAGGCGGTTAATGCCACTGCATTGGAAGAACTAGAATCCATTAGTAACCGCATTCGTTTTGATAAGATGGATGGTATTAGGGAATGGGATCTTAAACGTTACTTTTTGTGGGAAATTGTAAGTATTCATTGTATTGTCAAAAAAAAAGTACTTTTGACACTTTATTCAAGTGCTTATATTTGCATATGAATGAATGTGGCACCTGGTGACCTGGGTCACGACTGTGTCTAGCTTTAAAGGTTGATCAAAATCAATTTAATTTTGACTTTTATTAATCAATCACATCTCACGATTTTGCTTACGTGTGTGCCCCAATAGGCTCACGTATTTCTAACCGTATAACATGCGTATCCGACTCACATATTCGAACATTCCTACCATAAAATTCCCTATATAGGCACTAAAACACATCTTTGGTAAATTAAAATACATTCATGTATTATCTAAATCAGCAACTCAACTTAATTATACATTCATACCTTGAGCAGGCGTAGAAAATCCTTTCACGACAATCATGTGTTGATATTTAATCCTCTTCTAAAAAACGTACAAAAAAAATTGCATTACACTTTAGTATGTGCGATAAGATCATAAAAATGCAAAAATCACTAACATGTTGCATTATAGTGAGGATAACAACAAAGTTAGTCATAACATCAAATAAGAAAACTTCAGATTAGAACAAAAGGGGTGTTTGGTATGCTTATTAAATGTGCTTATTGGTTTATTCAATTACCATAACACAATAAGTTTATGATAAAGCTATAAGCTTTTTTGAGATGCTTAGTAAAAAAACCCCGAACTCACAACTAATTCTATCATAGCTTAGTGTGTTTATAGTAAAAACACAAATATTAAGTGTAGAACTTTTCAATAAAAAAAAAATAAATAATAATAAATAAATAAAAATAAAAAAAGTTACTAAAAGTTGGTTTGTATAACAAAAAAAAGTTAAACCATAAAAAAAGTTACTAAAAACTATTAGCTAGATAAGGCATAAGCCAAAGTTCTGTTGAAGTCTCTTTCGGATTCTATTCAGAAGCAAAAAGAGGTTAACACATAAATCATAAGTATAGAAGAATGGTTGTATCTCACATCCGTGATTACCAACTCAATAACATTATCGCAGTATAGTAACGTAATAACCTGATTAAAAACTATATATTCTTGCTTAATAATTCTCATGTACGTACTTTTATTTCTTTACAACGGCCAACTACTACGTTTTTTTTAATGAAACATCACGTCAATGAATAAAGTTAGGTTATCACCTAAGTTTTTTGTTTTTTTTTTTTTTTTTTTTTAGGAAGGGATTGTTATGAAATAAGGATTGTGATGCGTGCATTTTTTTATAATTTAAGGAAAACACCTTCTAAATTAACCAATATATGACTATCTAACCCATGTGTTTGTTTGTTTTTTTTAATAATTAGCTTTGTAAAATGTTTTTAACTGACAGACATGTTGAGGCTGAGGTTGATGTTGTTGTTTAACTTTAACTATTGATATCATGTTGTACAAAATGTGCGAGTTTAGTAGCACATAATGAGCGTTGATGAAGTTAAAATATGCTCCGTAAAGTTTTTAAAATGTTTTTATGGATATCCATATATAAATTTTAAATAATAATTCACGAGTCGTTGTTATAAGAATCGCGTATATTTATTTTCATATCACAGTAACTCGTGTTTACCATTTGATATTTATTTTCCCGTTACTAATATTATAAAGTATAGAGGGTATAAAGTGTAAGGGGTAATTTTTTTTTTTTTTTTTTTTTTTTTTTTTTTTTCTAAAGTTATTAAAAAACATGAAAAGTTTTAATTTTACACTTAGCTCTAGTACTTAAAATTCTACCACTAAAGTTTTATTAATTACTCCCTCTTTTTTTAAGTTTATATTTTCATAAATTTGACACATATATTTTTATGCAATTTTTTTCTTAACCAAAATTATTAAGTTTGACCAAAACCAACTTAATTTTGACTTTCTATTGACCAATCATATTGCTCGATTTTGCCTACGTGGCAAATTCGAGCTCTCCTATTGGTTTAATTTTTTTTTCAATAAGAAAGGTTTTGCAAAAATACTCCGAAATGATGTAATTCTTTTATTATATAAAAGATGATATATTATGGAATACTTACATGCTCCCAAAGCGTAATGAAATATATTTACAAAACACTGAAAATAAAGAAATATTAATTACATAAGGTCTACGTACGTACGTTTGTGTTAGTAGTTACTTAGTAGAGTATGTATCCAATGAGAAGAGTGAGAAAAAATTGTAGCTACATAAATCAAATAAAGAAAAAGAAAAAAATAAGAAGATGCATCTATTTTTATGGATGCCTCTAATATTTATGGTTGTGGTTTCTTATCTTAATTATATTTCTCATTTGATCATACATTTAATCTTGAATGTAAACTACATGAATATTATAATCGTAAACAATTAAATTAGTAAATTGTAATATGTAAGAAACAATATGAAAATTTGTGTATTCACGTCATTCCACCATGATTGAAGGCAAAACAACGTTACAAGAAGCAAGCATATAAATCGGCTCGTTGTTAACTGAAGACGAAACAGACAAAATGGTTTATGTAATTTTAACCTGCGAGCTAGTAGCAAAAAACGAACACATATTGAGTTAAAATTAACCATTAAATTTGAAATTTTCATATTTATATTGTACTTTTTTTTTTTTTCTTTTTTTCTTTTTTTTTTTTTAATGAATTAGATGTACAAAATGATTGATCCTTCTTATTTTAAAGATTCATTCTCATTTGATCCCTAGTCATCTTCTTGTTCTATTAATATTAATCAAAAGTCCATCATGGACCATGAGTTCATACTCCATGACCCAACAAAGTTTTCTAAAATATTAATACTTGGTGGTTGGTTTGGAAATGGCAAAACTGTGTAGTTCATACTCAAGAAGCTAGAAGACAGTATTATGGTATTTGGTCAGTGTAGGCATTTGGGTTTGGCTTGGGACATATGAGTGTCGGTGGTTAGGAGGTTTTCGTAACTGTTATTTTCTTTGTTTTTTGAATTTTTTAATTAGGTATTTCTATTATTACTTGTAATAACGGATTACAATAAGAGGGCAGGCAAACGGGCAACAAGTTGTGCCGCAACCCCCTTTTGAATAGCAAAACCAATTCTACTAAAAATGAAATTTTGTGACTTAGGGGTCGCAAAATTACTTTGCACAACCCATTGAACCCTAGTCAAAACTCCACATTGCCGGCTAGGAACCCAAATGTATCAAAAGCAAAAGGGGTAAATACGTGTTGATTCTCTAAACAAGCTTTCTCGTGTTTAGCAACTTTGCTCGATTCCGCTTTCAACGCCGCTTGTCCCGCAACAAACCCATTGTCCTTTAGCCCAACAAGAGGGACACCCGGTAAGATCCACACAAGCATGTTTCCCCCGCCCATCCAAACACAAGTATATCATCACCGTAAAGTAGACCTCCCTTCAAGCGGACAAGTTCAGGCAAGGAGCTTGTCACTCCGGTAAGATCCACTACAAGCATGGTTTCGCCTGTAAGATTCCCCTATCCATAACTACCTGTAGAAATTAAATGAAACATTTACATGCATATAGTTCTATTTAGCAGCTAATGGAAGTAAAGTATGTGACCTCCTTAGCGGAGATAATTAACAATATGCCAAGTTTCGGACATGTATCATAGAACTATTGTAAAACATTGCTTCATTATGAGACTCGTGTAAAATTTCTTAAGTTGATTGACTTCACTTTGTAGTTATATCCATCAAGGGGGCCTTTAACAAAATATATACACCTAATGCAAGGATTATTTGGAAACAGATTTGTATTTAACGTATTGAATGCGCAAGAACAAGAACAAAAAAATGAACCCCGTGACTATATAATAAATCGATACTTGTCTTTATATCTCTCAATTTACTTAAATGGATAGTTTAGTTCTTATATTCTGCAATTTTAAAATATAAATGTCTTGATTTAAATATTTAATAAGAATTATATATCAATATAAAGTAACTAACTAAAAAATAAGTTGTAATTGCCATACGAAAATTACATTAGTAATTAAAATTTGTTCTATGGTAGCGACCTGTCAAACATGGATGCTTTGCTATTGTCCAAATTGCATATGCCAAATCAGTTTTCTAATGATAGCATATAGTTAAAGACGAGTACATGTGCATAGCAACGGGATTTTATAGCGACAGATTAGTGATATAAACTAAACAAATACCCGTCGAGTTCAACGTTACGAAGTGTCAAACGGGTACTGGGTTACGGTGAAATTTCAAAACGTATTAATAGTGATTTCAATTTTTGTGTTTTCCATTACGCGGGTACCCATTGAGGCCTGACCGGTTTGTATTCAAATGATTCATTTTATGTTCGTGGCGAAACAGGTTCTGGTTATTTCCAGTTTTCAAAACTAGTACCATCAACTAGCTTGTATGAAACTTTGTGTATTTTATTCAATTGTATAATAACAGTAATTTTCATTTTAGGGTGTTTTATAGTGTGTGTAATTATTTTATATTTTGAATTTTGTTGAAGCTTGTTTAAATTGTATATTGTGAAAATTTTATTTTATAGTATAGGTGTTTTAATTGTTTGTATTTAATTTGGTGGATATGCTTTTAGTTGGTTGTACAATATGAATAAATTAATGTACTTTTAAGTAATGGGGTGTTTTAATAAGAGTATTAATTAGCACATTTGACTTTCAACTTTCAACTTTCAATTTTCACTTTTACCTTTGACCATTTTTCTATTTTATGTAGTAAAGATAAAAGTCTTAAATACATTATAGATAATAGATATTATTTACCCTTTTAAGTATTTAACTAAACATAGTGCATTTTAGGAATCCAATTTGGTCCTTAAGCTGTATTATAAAAGACAATGTTAGATACAAAAATCTTTTAAGTTAAACACAAAAGAAAGAAAGCAAAATTATAGGTGAAAAAAAAAAACAATAAAAAATAGTACTAGTAGCCATAAAAGGATTTTGGACTCGGGAACAACCATTGCACTTGTTTGTTAAAGTGGTGACCCTTTAAAGATATAACAGAAAATAGTTCACAAAACAACAAATCACTACTTTTCATTGAATATTAATCATTTCTAAGTTGTTCATATGTAAAACTAAAAATTAAAGAAGATGACATATGTAAGTCATTAGCATCTGGTATATGAAATATTAACAGTGTGTAAAAAGTAGAAATCATTCACGCGACGCCTCTTTCAAAGAACTATAATTCGTGCGTGCAGGTTTAATGATTCATGCCATGTCGCGAAAGATAGGGGCAGTAGATCCAAAACAATTAAAACCAATATGTCTACAAGTGTTGTGTTTTGAAGCACCATAGGTGGTCTTCTTAGCCAGCAGATCTTACGCTTTGCAGTCTTGTCATTACTGATACAACAACCTGCACAAATATACCAATAGTCAGTGTTATGCTTAGGGAAGGTTTCGCTGCATGTAGGCGTCGTTTTAGGTAATGTTCTTTGTATGTTCGTTTAGCTAAGTGGAAAATTAACACATAAACTTTTGTACTTCGATATGGTTTTTCAATAAAAGTTGGCCGGTTCTTTATTCTGCATTCAAATACTTGGTTATATCATTAGCATTCTATTCTGATTACACATACTTATTAAACACAGGCATCTGCGAAATCGATCAGAGTGTGGTTCTTACAATGCACAAAAACTTTGATTTTTTTTTAATACAAGTCAAATTATCACTTTTCGCTTATTAACTAAAATCCATTCCAACTCATGCATGTTTCAAAAGCTGTTTTGGGAAACAAGCTTTTACAAACATAAATAAAACAGCAGACATAAACATCAAGTGACAATCCAGATTGACCACATGCGTGCTAAATCTTCTTTTGAATCACACCAAGTGGCAAACAGTCGTCATTTCGCCCCAAAATATATACCCCCTTGTTGGCTAGAATTTTTTACTTAGAGGACCATTTTACCTTTAAGCAATTAGAAAATAAGCGTATAGAAATGCCATATTGGCATAAAATTGGGTAACCGGATTTGTGAGATCAAGATGGATTTTGAATAGCAACAATTACTCAAACAGGTAGCCTCAGTTTATTACTACCTTTCTTTTAATACCCCTGGTATCGAAAAAGCTTCTCAGGTTTCAACTCTTTAGCACCATACTCCATGACTGGGGAGCTCGCGGATAGATTCCTCTTGACCTGCAAAATAAATTTATACAAGATTCAAATTTTATAGGAAATCATAATTAGTTAAGGAATAATGTTTTTAACAATTACATGTCCTTAAAAACGAATCACAATTATTAACCATTATTCATGTTACATAAAACTAGTAAGCCACCATACCATATGCATTTTAAGCACTCCATAAGTTCATATTTCTCGTATTATTGATTGGATATGCTCTTTATCACATAGTTTTCATTTTGGTGTATATCACTAGTGCGGGTACGTTAGTTTTTACTTCCGGGTTATTTACATATGGTCCTAGTAAAAATTAATATCTAAACATAAAATCAACATAATAGCATAAGCATTATATTTTTCTTATAAAAAATTATTACCTGGGCAGGCTTTAGCCAGGCTACACTATAAACCGAGCCAGGACTGTTATTGGGGCCGGCTTGATATAATACTGAATAATCAGAATCAAGTAAATAATTTTTGCTTTTGATGTGAAGGTGTTATAGTCAGATAGATAGTTACTTGTGTATGTGTTTGTAAAATCACGAGTAATTAAAAATGACTACTAATGTTTGATGTAAAGGTCAAAGGTAATATACAAAGTTAACACATGCTTCTTCTTTTTTTTTAAATCCAAAGGAAGAAAAGTAAGATGCAGAAGCTAAACCTCATCATATTGCTCACCAATGGATCTTCTTAGCCTGTTGTGCTGCAAACTGTAAGACATTGTTTAACCAATTTAAAGTTCAACCAAAAAAGTAAATCTAAAAAACCGATATTTGACAATATTGATGTTACCTGTCACAAATCCATGCCCTACCAAACTTTGTGGACCAGCTTTGAGTATGAGTACCCCACCACTCATGCTTGGTTGAAAAGCTGGGATGTGAACAATTAGTTGCAGTAACTGCGTATATGCTTTTGTCTTCTAGATAATCCGGTTTAAACATACAGCCACTGTAGCAAGCGCCAATGTAAAGAACCTGCAATAAGAGTTGTTGCATTTTGTCAAATATATACACAAAAAATGTAAGACTTTGAAATTTGGAAAATGGAAGTTTACCATTGTTTTGAATCGATTTTTCTTGTGCATCCACAACAATGTGCTCATGAGCTTAAGCTTGTCTATATGGTCACCATGCATCGGCATATCTTTATAAACCAACACCAATGTAACATAAGTAGCGATATAACAATTAATTGGCAAGAATAATGAAACTAAACCAACACCAATGTAACATAAGTAGCGATATAACAATTAATTGGCAAGAATAATGAAACTCATGTTAGACTTACGAAGAATATCCGGTTGTCCATGTCCCGACCAAAATACAAATATCCTATCTTTCGAATTAGACAAGATTACTTTCTTATTGTATCCAACCACTTTTTGCTTTCCCTTTAGCACAGCCAAAACATTAGTAGAGTTCACATCGGTACCTGTGTAGTCCTACACCAACACTAATTTAAAGTCAAATGGGAGGAGAATGATATTAATGTGAAATTTGAAAAAATCTTCAACTTTATCGTACCCACGGTACTCCAGGATACAAATCTTCACCACCTTTCTCATGGCGAACAGTGCCCGGCGATGGGTTATCTGGATGCGTTGCTAAGTCGTTGAAATGAAACACGATTATTTGTTCTTCGTCGATCCCACCTTCTCGGACTAGCTTATAAGCATGGTATATATCCGCCTGTGGTAAGAAAAGTAAATAAAACCCTTCGTTTTCATCACTGTTCGAAACATTCAATCATAAGAATGGCCAAGTTTATTCTTAGTAATGTTGCTAATGTTGTTGAAGGTTCTGAATTTGAAGAGAACAAACCCTCACAATTCAAAAAAAACAATTTGGTTCTGTGTGTTGATATCCTTTCAAAGTGGGATTAAAGGTTACACAGAATTCATCATTGTCCATTAAGAAAAGCCTTTCTATAACAGCTAGCATGCGTAACATGGTACAAAAGAATCTTACCAGGCTAGTTGATGACTTTAAGAAATATAAGGGAATTCAAGATGAAGAGAAACATAAATTGCTTTCTGAGCAAACCTCACTTAAAGATAGGCAGCCTAAAATCAGCTGGTTAATTGCAGAAGTACAATCTCATATTCCAAACTCTTAGATTATGGCTAAAGCAGTAGAAGATTTTGGTGAATCTTCAAGAAGAATAGATACCACACGTACTTCTTCAATCATTTAAAGCAGGATGAACTAATGCAAGCAGACTTGAGAAAGAAATTGAGTATAGTTAAAGAGACTTGCTCAATTTATAATAATTTAGTGTTTGTTAAAAAGAAAAAAAATAAATAAAAATAAAAAAAATAGTCAGCCAAAAGTTGATAACTCAGTGCACAAGAATCTTACCGTGGATTAGTAGGCCAGAAGTTCGGAAACCATGGTTACCCGAAAAACAGAAAAAGAGTGTTAAAGAGTGGTGATAGAGACAAGGGTGCTTCTGAAATAGTTTGAAGAAAAAACGGTTGATTCATACTTAACGTCTTTGGGTTTCAAAAGCTGAAGTCAAAAGTATCGATAAGTATAAGTTTAAGTTTGTGTCAACAATAAACTTAATTTTCAGCCTTATCAAATGATACAGCCAAAGAAGAAAGAGTCGAAGATTATCATTCAATTATACAAGAAGATTCAAGAAGACAAGGTAGGATAAGTTCAAACTTTAAGGTAGTGAGCTGAAGAGTCTAAGCCGAAAAGGTCTGCCGAGAACAGAGGTCCATTTAGACGGGACATCCGCTCAGAAAGAGATTTAGCCTAGGCAAAGAAGATGACGACTTTGGAATACTAGAAGCTTAAAGAAACGTTCTAGAAGATTCAAGGTGAAACACTTGTTGACTAAGCAAGGACCCTTGAAGATCGTCACTAAATAAGGAATGTGTTTCCGAATAGGAATGAGTTTCCTCGATAAGTTTGTATAGGAATTAGCTTCCTAGTGTAATTCTTACGAAGTCTTTATAAATAATGAGACCTTAGGAGATGTAAATTGTCGTCTTATATGTTTGTAAACACTGATCTCATCCCTTTTGTTTCTTTATTAATCAGATAAATAAACATTGGAAAAACTTTGGTGTCGCGTTTTTATTATATTAATCTTTGTGCTTAGATCTCTTCGTATGGACTTATGCAAGTTATACCTGTGATCATAAGGTTCGGAAACCAACAAAGACTCATTTTTCGATCTCTACTTCTAACAACTCTTGTCTTTTATAATCTAGCTTCTCAATGTTGCGACTTACCTTTATCCTCTAAACTATTAAGATTACTCATAATCTTCTGGTAGGGGACTCTAATACTACTCTCTAAATCTTTCTGAAAATACAATTTCCCGAAAATGTTGATTTTGTGCCTATTTGGGCTTATATTATTTTCCTTATTTGGTGTGAACCTAAAAAGTAGCTCGACCAGTCTAGTCCCAGTTTTCTACTTCCAAAAGCCACCTAGAATGAAGCCATTTGATCAAGCTTCTTCTCTATTCAAATGTACAAAAGCGGGAACCTCACCATAAATACATATTAACTTAAAAATAATATCTTTGGTATCATAATCCAAGAGGAATAAGCTTAGCTGACTATTTGCTTAAACGCAATCAGATAAACAAGTTTATTGTTCAGTTTCATGTTCATTTCAGGAGGGAGCGTGGTTCACAAACAAATAAAGCAAAGAATGGGTCTACGGGGGCGTTTGTTTAAGCTTATTTTGAGGCTTACTAGCTTATCTGACCCGGCTTCTATGTCGCAGATCCATTATTTTCTTGGCTTATGTATTAGCTTATGAGCTTATTTCCCATATATACGCAGGGTGTTTGTCTAAGCGTGTGTGTCTTGGGGTTACACTTAAATTTCATAAGCCCTTTATGGCTTATAAGTAATAAGCTCATTCTTAATGCTTGGGATAGCTTATCAAAGTTAAAAACGTAAAATGCCAAAAACGTACATGTATATTTAAAAATTGCATTCCCTCCGTTCCAAATGAATATATAGTCTCTCTTTCCTTTTTCGAATGTCCCAAAAAATTATTGTCTCATTCCAAATGTAGTTGCGATTAATGTGGCAAGATTACCATATTGCACTTAAACAAAGCTTTAAATAAAACTGTGATTTTGTAAAAAGTAAAGCGTGATGCTTTTGTGTTAATCCGAATGAAACTACATGATTTCTTGTCAAGAGACAATTATTTTTGGGGCGGAGGGACTAGGGTTTAGTCAGGTTTCTGGGTTCGTTCAGTCCCGGTCTATTACGCTCATACAGGGACAGAACTTAAAAGGGACCGAGGGGTCACCCCCCAAATTTTTTTGACACTATGTACATTTTATAAATGGTTTTAGTTATTTTTAATACAAAAAATTCATCATAGTGTATATCGGCACCCTTAAAATAAATATTTTTCAAGTTAGCCCCATCCGCCAACGGCGTTCAAGTTCCGTCCCTGGCTCATCCCCTCGTAAAAATCACAAACTAAATTCATACAATAACACAAAAAAAAATAGGAGTAAAATAAACACACAAAATTCATTCACTACCTGGTGCCTGTAATTCCCGATTCCTTTCGAACCCGCGACAAGAAGAACCCACGTCGTACCCTCTTCTTGACCAAGTTTGACCATTTTGTCAATATTTGTCAGCAATAACACAAACCCTAAGAGACCAAAAAGCATAACAAACGTGTCGTGCACCATCATTCACTACTCAGTTTATGAACAATGACAAAATCGGGGAATTTCGTACGGATTTTATGAAGTAATGTCAAGATTGGGGAAAACTTTCCCGCCCTAACTAAAGGTAATTTGCGATTTAACAAAATGGGAAATTTGTTCCAGTTGGATACTTGGATGGTTTAAGTGTTTAAAAAAAATATGACAGTAGTGACGTATTGCTACATAAACTTTTGAAGTTTTATTTAGCATGCATAACGACCTTCCCCAAGGACCCGGCCTCAGGCAATGAGCACATGTCACCAGTGGCAGACCCAGAAATATCTGATGTGGGGGACAGTTTTTTTTTTTTTTTTGACGATAGCAGCAAAATGCGGATGAAAAAATTTGATTTAAAATGATAAATCGAGTGTTATTGCTTAGAGATTGAGGATTTATAAAGTTTTAAAGTGTTGAATGTTGTATTTTAGTATGTTGGTACGGGGCAATTTGAGTTTTGAGTGGGATGCACTTTCACAAAAAGGTCAAAAAAAAACATCGCAACTTTTTTTGACTAGCCGGGGGACCCCGTACCTAATAGCTAGGTACGTCCCTGCATGTCCGAGTGACTGTACTTATCAGGAGGTGGGCTTTAAACCCTTGTCATTTTCTCCAATAGGCCCCTCGTTGACCAGTCAATCTGAGCACTTACGATGGAAGGATGGTACCAATTAAAAGCTTTTAGACCAATAGAGAGATTTGAACCCTAGTTTATTGACAAAAGTCAACATTAACTTCATTCATACAATGTCAGCATCAATCTTTGTGATAAATATGCACATTAACTTCATTACCCGAACCGACCCTATTTGAATCAAATCGGTCGGGTCAATCAAGTCAGCAGTAACCAAACAATGTCTTCATGCAATGTACTAATACATGCATTTTATAGTTGGATTTACACATTTTCATTTTGTTTTCAATTCAATTATATAGAATGAAAATGCAAATATATGAAGCAATAAATGTTCATGCACTAATTTGGGCCTTCAATTAAATGTTTGGGAAAAGTTAAAAAAAAAAAAGTTATCGGAACCCGAATTTTCAAATATTTTGAACCCGATACCCGACCCTAGATATAAAATAAGATATCCTTCGTCGGTTCAGTCCGGTCGGGTCACAAATCACAATGATCTAATCTAATACAATTTTTTTTCAGCCTCCATGCACATCTTCTTCAAAAACATCAAAATATCTCTTTTTGTATTCCAACCTGACATTCTTGGCCCTAATTTCGAAAAAATAATTAGCAATTTTGAGAACCTCAAACTCATTCTCATGATCATCCTGAAAATGTAAATACACAAAAAAAAAAAAAAAAAAAAAAAAAAAAAAAAAAAAAAAAAAAATATATTATTAGTAATATGATTTATCGTGTTAATTTATTTAGAACAAAATTTTTTACTTCTTTTTCAAGTTTTGATTGTGTGCAACTTCTTTATTGGTGATCAACCTTAATTTAGGAACACAATAAGAACCCAACATGACATCAATACATTTATTAAGACTAGAATGGTACCCGCGCAATGCGGCGGCGGGTACCCGGTAACTATTTTTATGTCGAGCAAATGTTTTTTATATATATGTTTTTTCTAACAATAACTTTAGGTATTTTAATTTCCGGTGAACTACGCATTTTAATTTATTACATTTTTTTACAAGTCTTCATATGGTTTAAATTAGATACATTAATATTGTAGGATGTTACAAATATGAGAATTTAAGACATTTATTATTTTTTTTAAATTTATATGTATGCTTAATTATTATGCTTAGCAAAAGTAACTTTCTTTTAATGGAAATATTTTTTGTCTTAAAAATTTTAAGACTACTATATATAGAATGTTCCAAACCCTTTATAAAGGAGTATAGATTAAATCCTTTCACTTTGAAGTAATATATCATTAAATGATGTTAAATATTATAATGTTTTACAACAACATGCACCATATTCTGACATGATTAAAGATATTTGAAACAAACATGTGTATGAGATTGTCACATATCTATAAAAATCAACAAAATAATATTAACATAATAATAATTTTAAATAATTTACAGTTTGTATATTACCTTAAATTTTGTATAAAGCCTAAAAATAATTTAGGCTCGGTTTCTGGATTTAAAACCTTGACTGGAAAAAAAATTGAATATAAAATAATAATCAATATCAGATATAACTAAAATGTTTGCACTCACCAGATGTGCCATCAAGATTTAAAGAAAAAATCATGAACATGATTTTACATGCGATAAGAAAACGAAGGCACAAAGGTTAGAAGACTAATGAACGATAGGCACTCTCATTGGGCGAGTATACATAGGCTTTTGCATTTGTGGTCCAATAGATAATGTAATTCAAATATAGAAAAAAATATTGGAGAAGATAACTATCATTTTTAAAACATTTTATAACGTGCTTCTCATATTTGGAAAGACATTTCTGATACGCTTGAAACTTTCACGACTCCAAAGTTTCAAAAAACACTCCCGGTTCCTCCAAAGTTTTTTCTTCACGTTTTCGACACATCTATGTTTGGAGAGATTTAAAAAAAAAACCCTCAAAACCTGATCCGACTTTTTCTGACAAAAAAACTCAATCGATCAATGAAAGAGCTCGGTTTCAGAACCAAGCTCTCTTATTGATTAATCGAATTCATCAATTTAACCAAAAGTGATTTCTCTTATTATATAAAAGATGAGAATATTGTTATGGATAATTATATGTGGATGTCCATATCTCCTATCATGAGTTAGAGTTTATATCTAATTAGAAGATATGCATCATTTAGTTTAGTATTTATCTGATTGTATCTATATATATAGACTCATTGATTGATGACTTTAATAACACATTCATTCTCTCAAACTTGTGTTCACAATACGTTATCAGCACGCTCAATTCATTATTTTAAAATTTCCCAAGGTACGTTCTTCTTTATTTTCTTTATCGTATCGGCATGTTATCCACGCCGGTTATGTGTAATATTGGTTCTGCTTCTATTTTTGTTATCATATTCTACGTATAGTATTGGTTTTATAATTATTACCCAACTGTTGTCATTGTAAACCATTAATACCTGCGTGCACATATACACTTGATCAGTGAAGATTAACTAAAAAATATGATGATTATGTTAAACAGGTTGTGGGAGGAATTCCAGGATCGAATTGATCTTAACAACACATGATAATCATCATATAAAATAAGAATAGATAAATAGAGAAACAAGGAAAGATTGGGTGAACCCATAATATTGATATTATTAATCTGAGTTGGGTTACAATGAATGTTACAGAATCTACACTATATATAAGATATGAATCGGTATGTAGAAGGGTTGTGTTGGTTCGAATGAATCAACAGGTATGATCGTTTGTTTCAACCATTATGTCCCTTCATTGTATAACCGAATTTAACTGCCATATTTGACAGGTCATCAATCCTATTCCTTCAACCCTACTGGTCGAATATGAGTCTGCTATGTTTATGTGATGTTTGGTGCGGATTGCAGTCCAATGAAAACATGCAGCCTTGAAAAACAAAGTTAATAGATTATGTTTTCCAACAGATTATAGGTCACGAATATTTGCCTACTACTGTTATGATATTGCAAATTAATCTAAATTTTTTTGTGGAACATTGTTAACATATGTTGGATGGTTATTTTGTTTATTTATTTTATTTTATGTTCGCATCTTTAACTTAAAACTGTCATGTGTGATAAGTCTATATCTTATATAATGTTAATTTTTAAGCCAATCTTGTTGCACCACCTAGATGAATATTTAAGTTTCTACTCCTCAAATTCACATTCGTAAATTTTCAAAAATCGACTTAGAGCACACACAATAACTTCCTACTTATTAAATTAATACATATAAATAAGTTTTCGTGTGTTGTGTGTATGTGCGAATTTTGTTCAGTGTGTATATGCGATAATGAACTAATACAAGCACCACAAAGTCCCACCATGCATATATGACTATATGAGAATGAGCAAACACCATGACCAGATATGTGAATGTATATATGGTATATTATCACCCTTTGTACGTAGTATATAGTGTCACGTTAGTTTGATGATTGTTGCTTTCGTTTTCTTTTCCTATATGAATCGATGTAATTTTCTTTTATACATGTTCATATGTTACTTGCTATTATTTTTCTTATGTGTTAATACATGTTCTATGCTTGGCTTCTTACATGGTGTTGTTTTTTTTTTAGATTTTAAGTTTGTTATGGGTCTCGTGATGTTGTGCATGCTATCAGTTATTATGGTTTTATGTATCTGTTTATAGCTATGTTTTATGTCTTTTATTTAGTGTCCTGCTTGATTCATATATTTTATTTCGTAGTGTAGTTTTTATCTATTTTTCTTTTGTTTGTTGTTTTCTTTCGAATGAAATTTCTTGGCACATAATTTGCAATTTAAGTGATATATTTATATTAACATGCATATATTATAAACCTATAGTTTACCATGGAGCCAAAGCTTGCAGACCTAGAAATTATGACTTTAGACATCAGTGGAAAAAATTATTTGTCTTGGGGATTGGAAGCCGAGACATACTTGGATGCACATGGCCTTGGGGATACAATCCAAGCAGGAAAGGTAACAACCGATATGCAAAAGGTTAAGTCATTGATGTTCCTACGCCATCATCTCCATGTGGACTTGAAAACTGAATACCTTACTGTCAAAGATCCACTAGTCCTTTGGAACAAATTAAAGGACATATATGACCACCAGAAAAATGTGATTTTGCCTAGGGCGCGTTATGAGTGGTCTCACTTAAGACTACAAGATTTCAAAACTGTGAGCGAGTATAACTCAGCCATGCATCGTATTACTTCCACGTTGCTATTATGTGGGGACCCAATCAGTGATGCTCAAATGTTGGAAAAGACTTTCTCCACATTTCATGCTTCTAATATACTATTGCAACAACAATATCGAGCCAAAGGTTTCACAAAATATTGTGAGTTGATGGCATGTTTGCTTGTTGCCGAACAAAATAATGAGCTTTTAATGCAAAACCACGAAAGTCGTCCAACTGGTGTTGCTCCGTTCCCGGAAGCAAATGTGGCAACATATATGATCGTAGTGGGAGTCGCGGTCGTGGATATTGCCGTGGACAAGGACGCGGACGAGGTTATGGTCGTGGTCGTGGTCGTAGTCAAGGACGTGGATTCGGTAGAGAAAATTATCATGGTGTTCAACATGATGTTCAATTTAAGAGCACAAGTAGTCACAAGAAGTGGCAAGATAAGGGAAAGAATGAGAATGAAAGAGATGAAAAAGAAAAGGGCGTAATAGCGGATTCATGTTATCGTTGTGGAAGTTTTGGTCACTGGGCAAAGCAATGTCGTACACCCAGGCATCTAGTTGCACTTTACCAAAATTCTATCAAGAACAAGGGAAACAGGGTAGAGTCAAACTTGGTTTATGACGATAGAAATGATATCCCCGATGGTCCTAAAGACCACACTGATGAAACTTATTTGGAGGCTGATGATTTTCTTACAGATGAATAACTGGTAGAGTCAAGCCATGAATAATTTTAAGTGTTTTGTTAGGACTTTCTTTAGGTGTTTTTTTTTTCTTAGGATTGTTTTATTATGTTTGGATTCCAATTATTCTTGGCCATAAATTTTTTATTAGGATCATATTTCTTTAATTTATTATTTTTCTTTTAGATGTGCATTATGTTTCTACTTCAATTAATAATTGCTAATATTGTTAGTAATATCTTATGTTATATTTGACATCTTATTTGCGTCTTATTTTAACTTATCACATTATAGTATCATAGAGTCCTAATTAACTTAAACGAAAACTATACTTGTGTTATGTGTTTTGTTTTAAATGGAAATATGAGAATTATTTTTGCGTCAATGTTAAAATTTAGTGACTATCAACCATGATTAAAGGAAAAGATATACGGACCAAAGTTATTGTGAATTGCAACATCTTTTTGAGGGTTGCCTATTTTTTTTTATGGACGTGAATTCTTAAATATATAAGCATAAAAAAATGTATTAGTTGATTGTTGATGACGTATAGTCTACATCCGGGTCACGAACCCGGCTAAAGTCCAACATTCACTTAGCCTGGTACGAGCTGGGCTATACCGATTACAGGTTTGGGCTCACGAAGGCCCAAGCCCAAAGCTATTCACGGAATAGATACCCGATATCTTCTAAATAAGAAGATTATCATTCCCAACCGACTTAGGCGGGATACGCCGAAGGTTGAGGAACACGGAACCAACAAGGATTCAGTACATATATAAAGGGAATCATACCCCTCGTTTAAGGTACGAGCTCAAACCCTAATTCTCCTTAAACCCTAAAACCGATTACTTACTCTCACGCCGGAGGATAATCGTGGGAGACAATCCCACGGTAAGCCTAACGGTGTCTTCTGTTTCTTAGTGCGCAGGTCTCAAGCAGCAATTCTCAATTGGTACGAGAACCGGAGCTCCAAACCAGGAACGCCCAACTTTTGTATCAACAAGTGGCGCCATCTGTGGGACCCTACACTAAGAACCAACACTAGAATGACAAAGCACGGTAATCACGATCGCAGATCGGACCTTATGGGGAAGAAGTCGCAAAGTGGACTAACTCCTAAGCAGACCCACAGGACAACCGGTACGCTAAAAATAAGGGATCGTGCCAAGACTTGATCTTCCCTCTAGTGGAACCGCACTCGGGGAACAACCAAGCCACTACAACCACCACGAGTGGAGTAGACCCATCACACCGTCTTCACTACCCCTTCCAATCGGTGCTAGAAACCGACCACAAAGGTACCGGAAGCAACGGACCGGAATAAGGGTATAGTGGTAGAAACAAACGCACTCACTCTTGAGGGGGTAACTCCGGAGTTAGCACCAGAAGTTTTCGTATCCCAAAACTATGAAACATTAACTACCCTCATGCAAGAGGAAGAGAAGAAGAGATCAGGTCGGAACTTGAAAGCCCGACTCAATTTCGATTCTGAATATGAGACTTCCCCACAGCGCTATCATAAAGAGAAGCGGAAGGGACACCGCCGACTCCCAGTATTCAACCGAATCGGGAGGAGAATTGAGGAGGATGAAACATCTCACTCGCACCATCCGAGTGAGAATGATGAAGATGAAAAGCGTACCAATGTCCACACTAGACTTGGTAGCCGAGAATCCAAGACATTGGGACGACACTATTCCCCAAGTGAAAGCCCTCTAAGTACAAACTCAGAGGACAGTCGGCGCAAACGCCGAAAGAGGAAAAATTCGTCTCAAAAAATTCCTCGGACAACGAGGATAGTGAAACCGACACCGGAAGTCCGTAAATAGGTATGATGACCGAGGAGGATGAAGATATATCCCTCCCTTGGCGCCGCCAAAGGTGGATGCGTTTACTCGGCGCATCGCTGACTTCTCGAAGCAAAGAAGGCGCATGCCCGCCAATGTAAAGACCTATGATGGAACAGGTGATCCTGATGATCACCTCAAAATTTTGAGTCATTTGCGACAATTGAAAATTGGCGCGGCCGTGGTGCACATGTTCAATTCCACACTAGTGGGAAACGCTGGAATTGGTTTAGCAAACTTCCACAGCAAGCATCAACGGATTTGAGGAATTGAGAAAGGCGTTTCGCCTAAACTTTACTCAAAGGAAGAAGTGCGCTAAAAATCCTGTTGAACTCGCCAGGGTAAAGCAGCGCCAAGGAGAGTCTACAAGTGCATTCATGGAACGCTTCAAAGACGAATGCATGCAAGTTAAAGCATGCCCAGAAGTATTGAAGATCTCTGGTTTCATGAACGGGATTAACAATCCAGAACTCATCAAGAGGTTGAACGACAAGATTCCTGAAACCTTTGACGAACTCATGAAACGCTCTCGGTCCTTCGTCCAGGGAGAAGCGCCGGCGGATAGCAAAAGGAACTACTCGAACTACGGTCACAGGGAACAACACGGGAGACAATCCAATGACCGGGGTAGTAACCGCAATAGGAGCTATCGCAGCCAGGGGAGCGGGAGGGATAATGACAAATACACTGAAGGTGCGAATTTCCCAAGACCGACACAAATGCGCACTCCATAGGATCGGCGCACTGGGAATGGATACTGTGATTACCACGCACAGAAGGGCCATACCACCAACGAATGCGTCCAACTACGCCAACTCATCGACAAGATGGTTAAAGAAGGCAGATTGGACCACTTGGTCAAAAACATCAAAGAGGGAAAGGATAGACAAAAAGGTGGAAACAAGAAGGAAACACCAAAAGACAAGGCTGACACAATCTACATGATACAATCATGGCAGCGAATCACTAGGCGTAAGGTCGGCCAAGATTTTTCACGTGGAAAGGAAATCTCATTCCCTACCTTAATCGCGGACAACGCAGAGGTGGAACCACTCACTATAGAGATAAGCGCGGGGGGTCACGATATCCACCGCATGTATGTCGACGGTGGAGCCTCTGCAAACATAATGTATGAGCATTGTTTCAAGCGGGGCCGCACGAAATACGCAGATCGGTTAAGCCCGCCAAAGACGGCGTTGGATCGGTTTTACAGAGAAAAAATATGGCCGATGGGACAAATAAGATCGCTAGTCGCGCCGGAACGAACAACATTCGCGACGGCCTGGATGGAATTCATGGTGATCAAATCTCCATCACCATATAATGGCATTATCGGAGACACGGGATATCTCGCCATGCGCAGCGCCATCAACAAAGACACCGCGGGATGCTTAAATTCCCAGTGGAAGGAGGCATTGTTACTCTATACAGTGCCACTGTTCCACATAGAGAATGTAACACGGTTACAAGCGAAACGACACAGGTCCCAGAACAACGTGCAACCAAATTCCAAATCAGAAGTTGCAATTCACCCTCGAATACCCGCACGGAAATATCCATCGGAGGGTCATTGTCGACAACGGCAAAGCGGCGGTGCGGCGCTCTTACAAAAGAACTTGGACATTTTCGCATGGGAACCAAAACACATGACCGGAGTACCACGTTCCATAACAGCATAGGACCGAGAATCCGGCAAGGGTACTCACCAATACGCCGAGAAGAAGCGCGGCAGCCCCAGAGCGGCGCAAGCAATCTGGCGGAGGTACACAAACTTGTGGACGCAGGAATCATGCGGGAAGTCTATTATCATGACTGGCTTTCCAATCCAGTCATGGTAAAGAAGAACGACAGCATTTGGCGTATGTGTGTAGACTACACGGACCTTAACAAAGCATGTCCACAAGACGCTATCCATTACCGAGAGATAGACTAGAAAGTAGAGTCTTTGTGCGGATATCCATTAAAGTGTTTCCTCGATGCATACAAAGGATATCATCAAATACAGATGGCTAAAGAAGACGAGGAAAAAACAACCTTCCACACAAGCCAAGGCGTTTATTGTTACACAAAAATGCCCTTTGGCTTGAAAACGCGGCGCCACCTACCAGCGGTTAGTAGATAATGCTTTCAAAAGCGGTAGGCCGCAACCTAGAAGTCTATGTCGATGACCTAGTCATAAAGAGCCATACTGAAGGCGAGTTAGTACGCGACATTGAGGAAACGTTCAAAACTTTACGAGAGATCAACATGAAGCTGAACCTGAAAAAGTGTACCTTCGAGCTACTGAAGGCATGTTTCTTGGATACCTTATCGAACCCGATGGTATAAAACCATGCCCGAAAAAACAAAGGCGGTCATCGACCTTCCTCACCGCGCAAGACGTTGAAGGAGGTCCAATCTCTCAATGGAAAGTTGGCCTGCCTAAACAAGTTCCTATCCAAGTCAGTGAAAAATCGGCGCCCCTTTTCAAGACACTCGAAGTGCATAAAGAAGGGTGACTTCATTGGACTACGGAGGCGAAGTAGCCTTCAGCTCAAACAGCATCCGGCAACGCTCCCAACACTTGTTGCACCCCACCACTGGGGAAGAGCTGATCATGTACTTATCTGGCTGATGGAGCAATAAATAGCAGTGCTACTCACAGATAGGGATTCAAGTACAAACCCCCATCTACTTTGTAAGCAAAGCGCTCAAGAAGACGGAGATGAATTATAGTGCAATGGAAAAGTTAGTCCTTGCATTGGTGTTTGCGCCAAACGATCGCGCAGTACTTCCAAGCGCACCGATAGCGATAATCACGGACCAACCAATCAAACAGATCATCTCCAAACCGATGCATCAAAGGCGGACTCAAAAGTGGAGCGTATTGCTAGGCGAGCACAACATCTCTTACAGCATCGTGCACCGCAATCAAAGGACAAATTCGCAGACTTCATCATCGAGAAACAGGATACCGCGACGTCCCCCACACGGTAAGAAGGTACTACTAGATCCATGGATCTTGTTTACTGATGGATCCTCGTCGTGGGACGGGTCGAGGCGGCCTCATTCTCACAAATCCGAAGGAATGGAATTCACTTACGCCGCTGCGTTTTGAATTTACAAAGAACAAATAATGAGGCAGAATATGAAGCTCTAATCGCCGGACTACTCATTGCATTTCGAATGGGTGTACGTAACACTGGAAGCAAATGTGGATTCCCGGCTAGTGGCCAACCCGTGTTGGGCTTAATACGCTAAAGAGGAAAATATGATTCAAGATCTCGACAAGACCAAGACATTGATCAAAGGCTTTGATAGATTCACCATCAAGCAAGTCCCTAGAGGAGAAAATCGCAAGGCAGACGCACTAAGCAAGATCGCCTCGACAAGCTTCGCACATCTGTCAAAGCAAGTCTGGTGGAAACACCGAAAAGCAAATCCATATCGGAGATGGAGATTTCCACAGTCATAGAGGAGGAAGGTCCTACATGGATGACATCGATTACGGACTTCCTAAACAAAGGAATGTTACCCCAAGAACGAAGGAAGCCCAGGATACGGCGCACGGCGCAAAGATTTGAACCGAGACAACATCTGTACCGACGCTCTTTCCTTCAACCATGGCTCCGCTGTGTAGGCCCACTACAAGCAAATTACGTGCTGCGAGGAATCCATGAAGGTTCATGCAGCATGCACTCAGGACCACGGTCCGTTGTAGCGCGGCCATGCGATCGGGTAATCTGGCCAACCATGCACCGCGATGCGCGGGACCTAATAAGGAAGTGCAGCGACTGCCAAGTACATCGACCTGTCCCGCGCAAACCACAACACGAGCTAACACCAATCACATCCCCATGGCCATTCTATAAGTGGGGTATTAACATTGCAGGACCTTTTCGGTCGCTGCGGAGGATTAAAATTCCTCATAGTCGCCATAGACTACTTCACTAAGTGGATCGGCGAAGCAAATGGTAACAATCACCGGCAACCAAGTAAAACGCCGTCTGGGAAAACATCGTATGTCGCCGGTTTACGGCGAAATCATCTCGAGATAACGGGAAACAGTTCTGCGACAACCCTTTCAAAGATTGGTGCGGGAAGTTGAGCATCACACAACACTTCGCATCAGTTAAACACCCACAAACCAATGGCTTAGTCGAGGGCGCAAATCGCAGCCGGGCGAAGGAATTAAAGCGCGCGGGCAGGACACAAAGGAAGATGGGTGGAAGAGCTCGTGATGTTTTATGGGCACACCGCACCTCCATAAAAACTAGCACAGGAGACACTCCCTTTTCGCTAGTCTACGGGACAGAAGCCGTCATACCGGCCGAAATGGAATGCCAACCATTCGCACCGTGAGGTTAACATGGCAACTAATGACGACGAACGCCGCTTGATTTGGACCTATTGGAAGAAAGCGCGAGCGCGATCTATAAGGGAGGAGAAATCAAAATCACGAATGAAGCATTACTATGACGCCAAGGTACGCAGCCGTCTTCGCCAGGTGATTTCGTCTACTGCGCTAATGATGCAAGCCACGCAGAAGACATGGGCAAGCTCGGACCAAAATGGGAAGGACCTTACGAGGTTCTGAAGCATCGTGGTACGGGCTCATACAAGCTACGAGGCTTGGATGGCCGTGAGCTACCACTCACATGGAACATCTGCAACCTCAAGAGGTGCTACCTGTAGGAATGGCTACGGCCCAGCGCACAGACGCTCGCACTTCGATTGCCCAATAAACATCTGTGTAGTCACTCTTTCTTTTACTTAGTATAATTGTCTTATTTACTTCTCATCAAAAATTGCAAGTATCAATAAAACGCCGCGGTTTCTAGCTAACTCCGCGACATATTCTAATTTGTTATTTCCATATACTCTATGTCTTAACAATTTTTTTGCCCACGATGGCGTGCATGCACCGTAATAAACCCACGATGGTAAAAGGATAAGTTAACCTACTAAACAACTTGTTGAGTAAGAGGGTTGCAAACCCATCAACACCGGATCACGCATCCTTGTTAAACACCTTGTTCACAAGACGTTGGAATAAGTCACGGCGCATCCCACGACGGTTAGCGCAACATCGCACATGTGCACGTTTAACAGCTTTGGAACCAAGATACTTGCTTCCTTAATCTCATATTTACGATGAATATTATTAGCATACACGACTATGATAATACTTGAAATCTTTGGGTTCTTCATACACGATTATGGCTTTCCTGCATTATTCACACGTGCATATACATGTAACAATGAATACGTCTTTGACGTAAAGACAAACAAATTTCGTACCACAAGTTGCAACAAATATCCACGTGAACTCCCAAGAGATGATTTTATTCAATAACCACAAGTTATTACAACAAGATTGTTATATTGCAACACATAAACCTACCAGCTATTACAACGCTCAATAGATGAGCCACCCACGCGGTTCGAGGATCCTTTAGCCTCGTCAAGCTTCTTCAACAGATCTGAGTCCCGCGAGACACGGTGGCAACACTTACCGGCACCCCATCGGACCTCGGTTGGTGCGCGCCAATCCCGCACAAGATCGCCTTCCCCGATACCTTTCTTTTGGGCAAGTCCGTTGCATGCGCTTCTAGTACCTCCTTCAAGGGCACTTCTTTCTCTAAAGCAAATGGATTCAAAATATCCTTTGGACGCATGAAAACAGTACCGAAGGCTGTGAGTCATGGGGTCTCAAGTTATAATCTGGCCGGGCTTCGCACCTTCAGACGATGGACGCGCAAGAGTCAACCCTGCCATGATGACGCCTATAGGATAATCCTGATCACGCTCAAGATCGGCAATCATAGGGATTTCTAACTCTTTCATCCTTTGCATTGCAGCAACCAGGTGCTCATACGCTTTAGCGTAATAATTTGGTACTTCATTAACGGTACCTTCGCAGCTTCCAATTCATGCAAAGCCTCCACACTTCGCCTGCCGCTCAAGAGCGCTGAACTACTTCCCCGAAGGCATTACGCACTTCTGGTGACTCGTGGTACTAAGAGGCGGCAAGGCGAAGACCATGCCCTACAAGCCACCAAGGCCAGCCTATAGTTGACATCACCGAGGATACAACCTCGTCAGACTCAATGCTAAGTTTAGCTAGCGAGTTTTGCCTCTTGCACCTCCATTGCTTTTCACAGGGGCACATAATCCCTCAAGTTGGGAGGTTATCGCATCTTTGCCCTTCTCAAGATATTTAAGTACCCAGTGGCACGCAGACTTATACCCTGGCAAAGATCCGACGCTCTTGATTTATTTGGCACATTAGCGCCATTTTGTCTTCGGCTGCTTTTTGAGCGCACGCGCCGATCCTTTGCCTCCGCTTGCGCTATCCGGGCTGCTATGCCGGTGTTTGCTGGCCATGCCCAACAAAGCTATTGTTTGGTCCTTTTGTGAATCTTGATTCTCCCCACCAGATACTCGGTCTTCGCCTTCACAATTAGCGAAGCCTGATGTGCGGAGACCTGCACCAATTCTTCAACCAATTGCTCCATAGGCACATCTGCATCAGACATGTGTCTTCATTGTTCACTCGTAAGAATGCGCCGACCGCATACAGACTAGCCTTGGGGGGTGACTCTATAACCTGTTTCACCTGCATATGTTCACCAGAGAAATGTTAGATTCACAATCGCACATCAACCAACAAAGGAAATTATACATATACGGTTTACTTTCATCGCGTCCGCAACATCAGCGAAGGGTGCTAAGACGCTTCATCGCTGGATGATAATTCCAGTCTGGATCACGGGCGTTTTTTCCTTGATGTGCCGCACCATCATCCCTTCGGTCCTTTTGCACCGAGCCCAGATTCTTCTTCTTCCTCTTCCTCCATAGGGTGAGCCACGCTACGGGCGGTGGTCTGCGCCACAAGAGAAGGTACTTCGATTAGGACGGCTTTGCAGGGGTGTTGCCTCCACGCGCGACCGAGGAACTGGTCCTCGTCCCCCGTGATTCAGCTCTATGACGCGCCTGCGCAGTAGCGCAGCTAGAATCGGCTCCTCATTCTCCTTCAAGGGTCGTGTTCCGTCCTTACCTCTACGGGCTTTGTCACCACTACGGTAAAGAGATCCATCTCGCGCACCACCTAAACAACATATATACACATAAGTTATATAATGCGCAAGTATAAGGAAGAATGCTCTTACATTATTTACACACGTATAAGTGCGGAGGAATAAGTACCCACCTCGCCATGTGCGCCTAAGAAGATTGGGATCTCATCTTCGGGACCAAAATAATTACGGCTGATTCCCATGTGCACCAAAAATCCTTCAGGATAGGCACTAATGGGGATGCGGTTAGCATTTATCAGCCTCAAGATCCTCGGCGACATAAGACCCAGCAACGAGCACTCATCCTCTCTAATGTACCCCGTATAAAAATCATAATTCCAGGGAAAGCATGTATCATCTATCCAGAAGAAATACTCCCTCCAATTCCTAAGTGAATCTAATTTATCCGTGATAACACGCGTAGCCTACCAGTAAGGCCATAGAAGGACACCCACCCATTCGCCCATGTAGTGTGATAAAAGGCGCGGAATAGGTGGATGGTGGGGTTGATCGCCAACAAACGGAAATTTACCTCAAAATTGGTAATTTTGGCCGCACCAATATGATGCAAGGTAACCGCGATATGTGTAGATTATAATAATTTAACACATCCACATTTAAACCGTGCATGGGGCACACGCGTTGATTCGCGACCAATAATCGTGTATATACACCCACTCTTCGGAAATCCGCAATAGTTGCTCGCGCTCCCGGAACAACCGGATGCACACCCAGAGGTATGAAGTACCGGTGAATTCCCGATCGCCACGGTGAGGTCGGAGGTAAAGTCGACAACCGCTTAACCATAGTGTTATTATTTTTTGATAAAGCGCACGCGTGGTTACCTTTGTGATTGGCTAATTTCTGGATTGCAACTATCAAAAATACTTTCACAACGGTGGATGGAATTTTACCGTGAGGAGACGGTGAAAATGGAACGATAGGTTGTATAGTTTTTCTCATCCACACGATAAGCGACACGTGGACTCCACCAACCTTAATTGTGTGGTTGAGATCGCTTGATGGGACATAGGTGCAGTAACTTTCCCCCGAGTTACGAGGCGCCAATTTTTTAAATTTACGGCTGGATACAATGTATCTAGCGCCTATTTCTTTGGCTTCTTTGTTACGTTTGGTCTATTTTTCATTGACACGGTTATTAGTCTATGATGAGTGTCTAAATACTCATCATTTTTGTATAATCTAAACTGCAAAATCATCTGAAAACACTCAGAAACACATCAAAATGATCAAAATATCACAAATCAGTGTTTTATGTGTTTTAAATGCAAAAATATCAAAATCAGATGAAAAACATATCAAATTTGCAAAAATTGCAGTTTTAGTCCCCCAAGTTTATAAAGTTGTCAAAAACACCCCCGAAAGCACATAATTCCAAAAGAAAAATCACCAAAGGTCCTTTTAATGTCATAAGTTGTCAAATTTAGTCCTTTGGTGAAAAATATAAAAAGTTTTGAGAAAATTACAAATTGGTCCTTCAAGTTTGAGAATTGGCAGAAATGGCCCCTAGAAAATGGCAAAATGGCGATTTGGTCCCCTCACTTTTGAAGCTTGTCAAGATTAGTCCCTTGGAGCAACTTTGTTGAATTGGCAGGAGTGGTCCTTGAAATTTTCAGAATTACACATTAAGTCCTTGTAATATTTAAGCCTTTATATCCATTTTGGACCTTTCACACACCTTGGACCCCTCATCAAATTGTAATTGTGAACCCTCCTTATTAACTAAGGTGCGGTCAAAATCCTTGGCGCAAAAAGAAGTCTCCTTCACCAACTATCCCTCCAAAGCCCTCCTACACTCAACCCTCCATCACCTTATCCCTCCTTTGTCCCCCCACCAACACCTCAATCCAAACTTCATTTATTACCTTCACCCTTATCTCACTCAATCTCACCCAATTGTTACAAAATTCCCACCCCAAATTGAAATCAAGGGCCAAAATTAGCTCTGTGATCCAAGGGTCAAAAAACGAAGTGGGATTTGCTCAAGAGAGGGAGAGAAGCAAGCTTGGGTATAAAAAGGAAGGAAGAAGCATTGGGGAGTAGTAGTTAGTTTTAATTTTTTCCTTTATGTCGTTTTAGAGTAAAATGTTGTAGTTTAGATTTAAAGTTGTAATTTCGTGTTCACATGTATCAAACTCAGTTGTTTAAATAGTTACAATCCAGTTTTAAGTAGTAATCCAAGGTTTTAATTTCAATTTATGATTTCAAGCTCACTATTGAAAAAGCTATTTTTGAATTCTCGTTAAAGCTTCCAAATAGCTTGTTTTAGTTATTATAAGCTTGTCAATAGCTTATTAATTGCTTAGGTAAACATCCACTCAGTTTTTACTCTTGAAACACCTTTAGTCAACAAAAGTCAATTCTGAGCTCAAATAGCAATGGGTTTGGATATGGTGGTTGCAGACCTTTCAATGGGGTTGGATTAGTATCATTTAGTTTAGGTTTGGATTTGGTTTTGGGCCTGCACAAGCTAGACACATGTGAGTACTTGTTTCATTTTTACATTTTCAATCAAATTTGCATTTTATGCTTGTAAGAGTGTCTGTGGTCACACCGCTTTTATATGTTTAATTAGCTATAATTAGGTAATGTAAACTTATTTTGATCAGTTATAGTAGTTAGTCAAGTATCTTTATCAGTTTTAGTTTGTATTTCAGTTTTAAAAGGGTGTTTGGATTGGAATTGTTTGCTATGATAGAGGTTGATTCAGTGATTTAGTTGTGTTGTCAGTAAGTTCAAGTAGGTCTAAAGCATGCAATTCAGTCTTGTTAATGCACTCAAAACTCACAAAAGTCAATTTGCTCTTGAATCTGTCCTTGATGCTTTACTGTTGGAAACTAGCTATCACATTATCACATATAGGCTTAGAATCAGTAATACCAGCTTGTTGTAGTCTCATTTCACCACATTTCATCCATTTCAGTTCTTCATTTGATTTTAAAACTCATTATGGTCAAACTTTAACTGCTTCAAAGTCAAAGTTGCACAAAAACGGTTTGTGCTATAGAAAGTGCAAAGAACTTCGCATCTTCATTTCAAGTAGATGGAGTCTCATTTTTGGTTTAAGAATGTTTGGCTAGGTGGTCTTCATGTCCACATTTCTGGTTTCAAAGATTAGCTCATTGAATTAGCTTTTAGATAAGCTCAAACTAGCTTCCCCTTTGTATTGTCAACAAGCTGCATCGCCACTGCTCCAATGTGGCCACTTTTGTTTTGCTCTCTAACTTCTTCATTACTTGTCCTAATTAGCTATAAATCTGGATATGTGATCTCTGGTAGGTGGTCTTGAGAGCCATGCTTTTATTTTTCACCTTAGCTTATTAGTTAAGCTTATAGAACTGCTTAAACAGTGGGGTCAAGCCAATGTTTGTTGAAATTTCAGTTGGCTTAATCATTGGTTAAATGCTCATTAGGTGTTAGAACTAGTTTGCATTAGTTGCCTTAGAGTAGTTTTACCTTAATCTAGCTTCAGACGCTTTGGTTCATCAAGTGCTTTTTAGCTTATTTCCAAAGTGCTTATTTGGACGCTTTACTTAGTGACTCTCTATTCCTCCAAATAAGCTCCTGTTTTTCCATTTTCCTAGCTTCAAATATTATTTTAGACTTTTACTGAAATTTTCAGATTTTTCTAAGTTGTTTTGCTATTTTCTTTTATTTAATCCGTTTTTAAGTATTTTTAAATAGCTTTTAATACAAATAAATTAGAAAAAGCTTAAAAAAATATGTTTTCAATTCTTATAGATTAAGATAAATATAAATAGCCTAAAAAGTATTTTTCCATAATTTTCTTAGTTTAAAAAGTATTTTTAGCATTTTAATTAGTTTTAAATAGTAATTAATTAATAATAAATATATAAAAAGTCAAAAAATATATTTTCTGTTTTAAAATTAGTTTTATCATATTTTAGATTTTTCTAAGTCTTAATCTTATTTTTCTAATCTTATTTCATATTTTATTTTATTTTAGAGTATTATTATTAAATAGTTTAAATTAGTTTTTAATTAATAATAATTACATAAATAGTTTTAAAATAATTTTCTTTTTCTATAAATTTTCTTTTATCATTAGGATTGTAAAAATGTATTTTTCATATTTTTAGGATCTATATTGTATAAGTTTCACTTTTTATTTTATACGTTTACGTAATTTTATTTTAAACGTAAGTTTTAGTTTTAAGTTTTAAACGTTCATCATTTTAAATATAGTGATAGCGTTTATTTAATAGGTTTTATCTTTCTAATTTCCTTTAATTTTCATTTTAGCCCTTGTAGTTTATGTCCTGTTTCCGTAGTTATAATAATTCCAAATCTCCTTTTCGTTCAAATCGCGATCACTATTCGATTCGATAATCCATTGCATAGCTCGGCGGGACATAACGACCGGGGAGACCTATACTCCTCTGATCTTCATTGATTTCGTGTTTAAGCAGTTTTAAGCTGGTTACGGTCCGCCATTCACAAGTGGCGGGCTGGAGTGATTTAGCTTGACTTATTCACATAGATCAAATTTTTGGCGGCACTGCGAGTGTTGTCTGATTATCACGTTTAGCGAGATTAGTGATTTGGATATTCACTCTTTGTTCATACCATCCATCTGTATATGTTTATATTTTCTTATCCAAAACCCCCAAAATATTCTTCTCATTCCTCTTATTCGTTGATTCTATTTCTCTTACCCTCTTTTGCCGTTTAATTCTATTCTTCATATCCTCTCAACCATTTGATTCTCTTCTTAATCCTCTATATGTTTAATTCTTATGTCGACATTTGTCAACTTCATCGTCAAATGTGTGTGGCGGTGTGGGCCTAGTTCAAGCGAATTTTGCAATTAGATGCGAATTATCCATCAAAAATGCTTTTCAAAGTTATTTCGACCACATACAACCAGAAATACGTTCTAATGTCGATGAACCCGTTCAAACACCGATGACTAGCAAGAATGACTTGCCTAATCTTCACGTTTTTCAAGAACCAGAACCGAGGAGACCATAACAAGTGGTGGAAATTGCTAGCTCGAGCACACCACTTGTCCCACCTCCGATCTTTAAATGTTCTTGAGACTTGATAGTCATCCGGATCACCATGTTGGTTTTGTTGATTCTTTGGATAAACCGATTCCTCTTCATAACTCTCAAATGCAATCGTTTATTCCTTGTGTCGGTTGTTGTGAGCCTCTTTTTGTTCACCACATGGTTGGTGTACATGTGTACAATGTGGTAATGATATTCATAACGGGAGTTGTTTGTTTTGTGGTTCGAGGAATTCATTTTATTATGATCCTAATCGAACTCATTTACGACTTCTCTAATTTTTCCAATTACCCACGGCCCACTATATTCATATAACCAACATATACATTGTGAATATTGTGGAGGTCCTCACCAAGGATTTGAGTGTCAATCCGGAAACACGTTTGTCTATGAACATTTTTCCAGTGATGCTCAAGTTTTGGTTATGACCAATATCCATATAGTTCACTGTCGGACTCAACAGTTTTCTTGTTGTGAGTCTTGAGGTCCCCATTTCATTCGATTGTCAAACAGGGAATCCATTTCCTTGTAACAATCATGACTCTCACATGTTTGATAATTTCCAACCTCCACAACACTATACGGTTCAAACTCCATCTGAGCCGTTGTCTCATGAAATCTCCCAGGATCTTGAAACCGCAATAAAAACACTTGAGGATATGATGAGTAACTTTAAGAATCAAGTGAGTGGTGAAAAGACCATGGGAGAATTGCTAGCAGAAGAAGCGGCGGCCAATCGAGGGAAGAATTATTAGCCCTAGAGCATGCAGCTCTAAAGCGTTCCCAATTTCTTAAGGCAGCTCTTTATGATGATGACGAGGAGGGTTTTTATCCTTTTAGAAATAATAATTCTCAACCCCTCAGTCGGTTGATCCCGCAGTTGATTCCATCTCAAATAACGCTATCACACCCGAGATTCCCACTCACTCTCACGAACATGGGGACGAGCATCTTGACACTGTTCTGGTCGGACGAACTCATAAAGTCTAGTGTTGAGAACCTTGTTCCAATCCCAAGAGAGTCACAGGGAATTCTTGATCATGTGTGTGACATCCCTCCTCCTCTTGTCTTCCAAAATGATCATGTTGAGATGTTCTCCGATTCGATGATGATTCGATTATCTTGTGGAGACATCATTTATGTGGAAGATTCACCTTCTGAGCTTGTTAGCTTAGAAGAAGAGAATGATGAAGTTACTGAAATCAAAGATGAAGCACTTCGTGCAACATTATTGAATGTCAGTCTTCTCATTTCTAAAATCGAGGCTTTCAAAGAGAAACCTATTTCATCTCCTATCCCCATTCAGGATAGTGACATTCTTTAGATGATTCTATTAGGAAATGAAAGCCTCTGTTTTGATAATATGGGAGAGAAGATTAGTGGCAGTTCACCACTTTTCATAATTCTCTCGATCATGAATCATTTACCTTTGAGGAGTTCGCCAGTGAACCCACTCATATCAATTCTGAATATGATTCATTCACCTTCATGGAGTTCTCTGATGAACTCACTCATATCATATCTCGCCGGGTATGATAACTTCTACTTTGATCTAGACACACGAGAGATATGTCTAGACCAATTGAGCTTAATTGATGAGATTCATGAGACTATGAATTCTCCTATTGAGGATGAAGAGTTAGTCATGATTTCTATCATGATTTTCTTCCTTTTCTTCTTATATTCTGTCACTTCTCCGTTCTTCACTCCTTGGGAATGAAGACATTATCTTTGATCCGGCATTTTCATGTACCATTTGTGAGCGGTTCTATGTATATCTCGATGTGTGGAACTTTCACGTGCTTCAAATGTTTGTCCAAACATCTTGAATGAAAGTCCGATGGAGATTGTTTCTTCCACTTACTTCCCCATGAACCAATGAATTCGAGGTCGATCAAGCTAGCGACTTCGGGAATCAAAACATTAGCATGCCATATATGGGTTCTCACCCATATTTTGACTTCTTTCTATTTTCTACCACCCTAGTGTGGGGGTTGCCCACATGTTTAAAAAAAACTTCTTTCTAAATAATGGCGTAGTATTTCCCTTTACGTTCTTTGTTTCGGCATAACAGCCGGTACTTTGAATATTGAGGGCAATATTCAATTCTAAGTGTGGGGGGGAATTCTCACGAATTTTATCATATAATTATACCAATTTCCCCGTTTTTGGCCAAAATTTTTTTGGAGTAAGTGTTCTACACTTACTCATTTGGTTATCGATCCGCCATGTCGTAAGACAAAAGGATTGGCTAATCCACGAGCAAACGGCTCTTGGTAAAGATTTCTCAAATCCGTTTATATGGCTTGCAATTTGCCCAAAATTGTATGGTTCTCAACTCACCATATCCTAAAAAGTGAAGAGTTGGCTAGCCCGCAAGGTTATGGCTTGTGGTAAAGGCAGTGGAAAATCCATAATTGGTATTCGGCTCACCAAAGATAATTCGATAATTTATCTAAGAGTTGGCTAGTCGAAGGGCGGCTTACGTAAAGACAAAATCAAATCCGTTGAAAGTCGGTGGTTTGCTCAAAATCACATGGTTATCGGTGTACCATGGTTCTTACTTGAACTGAAACATTTGGCTACTCTAGAAGTAATGGCTTTTGGTAAAGAGATTAAAATCCATTATGTTTTCTCAAATCATTGCTAGGGACTAGCAATATCTCAGTGTGGGGATTGATGAGTGTCTAAATACTCATCATTTTTGTATAATCTAAAAGCCAAATCATCAAAACACTTTCAAACACATCAAAATGATCAAAATATCACAAATCAGTGTTTTATGTGTTTTAAATGCAAAAATATCAAAATCAGATGAAAAACATATCAAATTTGCAAAAATTGCAGTTTTAGTCCCCCAAGTTTCAAAAGTTGTCAAAAACAGTCCCTGAGCACATAATTTCAAAAGAAAAATCACCAAAGGTCCTTTTAATGTCATAAGTTGTCAAATTTAGTCCTTTGGTGAAAAATATAAAAAGTTTTGAGAAAATTACAAATTGGTCCTTCAAGTTTGAGAATTGGCAGAAATGGCCCCTAGAAAATGGCAAAATGGCAGATTTGGTCCCTGTACTTTTGAAGCTTGTCAGTATTAGTCCCTTGGAGCAACTTTGTTGAATTGGCAGGAGTGGTCCTTGAAATTTTCAGAATTACACATTAAGTCCTTGTAATATTTAAGCCTTTATATCCATTTTGGACCTTTCACACACCTTGGACCCCTGTCAAATTGTAATTGTGAACCCATCCTTATTAACTAAGGTGCAGTCAAAATCCTTGGCGCCAAAAAGAAGTCTCCTTCACCAACTATCCCGCAAAGCCCCTGTACCTCAACCCCTCCATCACCTTATCCTCCTTTGTCCCCACCAACACCTCAATCCAAACTTCATTTATTACCTTCACCCTTATCTCACTCAATCTCACCCAATTGTTAAATTCCCATTTCCCGCCAAATTGAAATCAAGGGCCAAAATTAGCTCTGTTGATCCAAGGGTCAAAAACAGAAGTGGGATTTGCTCAAGAGAGGGGAGAGAAGCAAGCTTGGGTATAAAAAAGGAAGGAAGAAGCATTGGGGAGTAGTAGTTAGTTTTTAATTTTTTCCTTTATGTCGTTTTAGAGTAAAATGTTGTAGTTTAGATTTAAAGTTGTAATTTCAGGTTCACATGTATCAAACTCAGTTGTTTAAATAGTTACAATCCAGTTTTAAGTAGTAATCCAAGGTTTTAATTTCAATTTATGATTTCAAGCTCACTATTGAAAAAGCTATTTTTGAATTCCTGTGTTAAAGCTTCCAAATAGCTTGTTTTAGTTATTATAAGCTTGTCAATAGCTTATTAATTGCTTAGGTAAACATCCACTCAGTTTTTACTCTTGAAACACCTTTGGTCAACAAAAGTCAATTCTGAGCTCAAATAGCAATGGGTTTGGATATGGTGGTTGCAGACCTTTCAATGGGGTTGGATTAGTATCATTTAGTTTAGGTTTGGATTTGGTTTGGGCTGCACAAGCTAGACACATGTGAGTACTGTTTCATTTTACATTTTCAATCAAATTTGCATTTTATGCTTGTAAGTGTGTCTGTGGTCACAGCCTGCTTTTATATGTTTAATTAGCTATAATTAGGTAATGTAAACTTATTTTGATCGATTATAGTAGTTAGTCAAGTATCTTTATCGCTTTTAGTTTGTATTTAGGTTTAAAAGGGTGTTTGGATTGGAATTGTTTGCTATGATAGAGGTTGATTCAGTGATTTAGTTGTGTTGCTGTAAGTTCAAGTAGGTCTAAAGCATGCAATTCAGTCTTGTTAATGCACTCAAAACTCACAAAAGTCAATTTGCTCTTGAATATGTCCTTGATGCTTTACTTTGGAAACTAGCACTGTCATTATCACATATAGGCTTAGAATCAGTAATACCAGCTTGTTGTAGTCTCATTTCACCACATTTCATCCATTTCAGTTCTTCATTTGATTTTAAAACTCATTATGGTCAAACTTTAATCTGTTTCAAAAGTCAAAGTTAAAACGGTTTGTGCGAAGTCTGCTGCTGCACATCTTCATTTCAAGTAGATGGAGTCTCATTTTTGGTTTAAGAATGTTTGGCTAGGTGGTCTTCATGTCCACATTTCTGGTTTCAGCATTAGCTCATTGAATTAGCTTTTAGATAAGCTCAAACTAGCTTCCTGTTTGTGTTTTACGCCAGTAGCCTGTTCCAATGTGGCCACTTTTGTTTTGCTCTCTAACTTCTTCATTACTTGTCCTAATTAGCTATAAATCTGGATATGTGATCTCTGGTAGGTGGTCTTGAGAGCCATGCTTTTATTTTTCACCTTAGCTTATTAGTTAAGCTTATAGAAGCTATAAGATGGGGTCAAGCCATGTTTTGTTGAAATGATTGGCTTAATCATTGGTTAAATGCTCATTAGGTGTTAGAACTAGTTTGCATTAGTTGCCTTAGAGTAGTTTTACCTTAATCTAGCTTCTGTATCAGTTTGGTTCCTTGAAGTGCTTTTTAGCTTATTTCCAAAGTGCTTATTTAGGACACGGTTTACTTAGCGTCTCTATTCCTCCAAATAAGCTCCTGTTTTTCCATTTTTCCTAGCTTCTAAATATTATTTTAGACTTTTACTGAAATTTTCAGATTTTTCTAAGTTGTTTTGCTATTTTTCTTTATTTAATCCAGTTTTTAAGTATTTTTAAATAGCTTTTAATACAAATAAATTAGAAAAGCTTAAAAAATATGTTTTCAATTCTTATAGATTAAGATAAATATAAATAGCCTAAAAAGTATTTTTCCATAATTTTCTTAGTTTAAAAAGTATTTTTTAGCATTTTAATTAGTTTTAAATAGTAATTAATTAGTAATAAATATATAAAAAGTCAAAAAAATATATTTTCTGTTTTAAAATTAGTTTTATCATATTTTAGATTTTTCTAAGTCTTAATCTTATTTTTCTAATCTTATTTCATATTTTATTTTATTTTAGAGTATTATTAAATAGTTTAAATTAGTTTTTAATTAATAATAATTACATAAATAGTTTTAAAAATAATTTTCTTTTTCTATAAATTTTCTTTTATCATTAGGATTGTAAAAATGTATTTTTCATATTTTTAGGATCTATATTGTATAAGTTTCACTTTTTATTTTATACGTTTACGTAATTTTAATTTAAACGTAAGTTTTTAGTTTTAAGTTTTAAACGTTCATCATTTTAAATATAGTGATAGCGTTTATTTAATAGGTTTTATCTTTCTAATTTCCTTTAATTTTCATTTTAGCCCTTGTAGTTTATGTCCTTTTTCCGTAGTTATAATAATTCCAAATCTCCTTTTCCATTCAAATCTCGCGATCACTATTCGTTCGATAATCCATTGCATAGCTCATTGGGACATAACGACCGGGGAGACCCTATACTCCTCGATCTTCATTGATTTCGTGCTTAAGCGCTTTTTAAGCTGGTTACGGTCGCCATTCACAAGTGGCGGGCTTGTGTGATTTAGCTTACGGCCAGATCGGTCTAGCATCCGTTACGCCGCTAGCATACTAGACTGGGGGACATGATGACGTATAGTCTACATGGGTCACCAACCCGGCTAAAGTCCAACATTCACTTAGCACAGTACAATGGGCTATACCGATTGAGGTTTGGGCTCACGAAGGCCCAAGCCCAAAGCTATTCACGGAATAGATATCCGATATCTTCTAAATAAGAAGATTATCATTCCCATCCGACTTAGGCGGGATCGCGAAGGTTGAGGAACACGGAACCAACAAGGATTCCGTATTACATATATAAAGTCATCCCCTCGTTTAGGTACGAGCTCAAACCCTAATTCTCCTTAAACCCTAAAACCGATTACTTACTCTCACTGCGGAGGATAATCGTGGGGACAATCGGATAAGCCTAACGGTGTCTTACGTTTCTTCTTAGTCTTGCGAGGTCTCAAGCATCAATTCTCAATTGGTACGAGAACCGGAGCTCCAAACCAGGAACGCCCAACTTTTGTATCAACAATTGTAATTGTGTCATGAGTTTGTTACATGTGTGCATTATCATTATGTTGTTTATGAGACATCATTATATGGTTATTGATATACTGTGTATATATGTGTTAGGAAAATTGTGCATGTTATATAGAACTATTATAACCCATCTCATTTAAATTTGGTTATGAGCCAAGATTATTGTAATAAATGGCATGACCGGTTGGACTATCCCGGTCAATGATGATGCGAAATGTATAGAAGAACTACAAGTTTCTTCAACGATAGATTTGATTGTTCTCAATAGAAGTTATTTGTTCATAAATTACCATCTTATTAAAGTAAGGAATTTATCCTATAAAGTTTTAGAAATAATATAAAGGGCATGTATGTAGGGCTATACATGTGCCATATGGATCATTTTGATTTATAAAATCGATGCATCGTCAAAATGATCATCAAACACGCAACTTATGTTAGCGTGATTAGTGACTCGTCTTAAAAATGCGAGCAAGGTTTTCCAAATCGTATGTTTAAGAATAGTGGTGAATACTCCTAAGTATTGGGCGATTATTGGAATAAGTGTTGAACATAAAAGTTTCCCATGTTCATACGCGAATTGCTTTAGTTGAAACATTCCTAAAAGCGTTTGATTGATTGCAAAGCCAATAATATTGTGAGAACAAAACTCTAAGTTTATGGGGCATATTATAACATATGAGTTCACATCTTGCCATTAATCTATAATGAATCCTCCCCAAGAATAGTTTGATCACAAACCATATTTCCCATGTGAGATTTGCGAAATGGGATGTTGAAATTGATAATTCATTAGGGGAGAATGAGCAAATGAGAGATATGGAATGAATTATGCTATAAATGTTGATCCTCACACCAATATATAAGAACTTGAAGGGACAATTTACATTCCATATCTAGTAATTGCCAGACATGTTAGTGATATAAATAAAGTGACTAGATCATACATACGCTGCTAGTGCTCTAATTACAATATGTGTCCCAACAGTAAAACCAATGATTGGTAGTAAGTCTATGGCACGTCTGAAACGTGATAGACTATTCGATTCCAAATAAAATTCCTCGAATAAAGAGATAAAATGGAGCAAGAAAATTAAGATGATCGAATCGAGGTAATAAAGACCCCATAATGTTCTTATAAAGAGATACTAGACATGAAAGTAATTGAAAAACCCCGGGTACCTGAAAAGCTATGAGATCTCAATAAAGAACATAATACAATGTCTAGTAGAGTGTGGAATCGAAAAGAACTGAATCGACGTCGATAATACTATTGTATAATTAATGCGCATGATAAATATTATAAAAGTAAGGTGATGATCTTGGGTACCTGCAAGAAGTGTAGTTCTATAAACGAATGGCCAAAGAATGTAAAGACACAAATAACTAATGAACTATGAAAGTCTCCTGATGAGATATGGTTTTTGGAACTTGAAATCCATATACATGAATGTTAAAGAAGATTGATGTTATGTCTAGCAAAATGAGAAATAAGTTATACGTGTCTAAGATAATAATACAAGAGCTCATTTTATGTTAGATTCCTTAAGGAATATAGAATGCATGGAACACGTGTCATGACTTAAAATTCTCGAAAATAATAATTGATCAAATTGAACCACACTAAAGCATATATTTCAATATTTTCAAGGTACAAAGGATATGGGTTTATATTTTACTAACCTGTCAAAACAAGTTTAGTTAGTTTTGCAGATGCAGGATATATGTTCAACTTATCATGATTGAACTGAAACTGGATATATTTTTACAAGTGGCGGCAATATTTCCTGGCATTCGATAGAGCAAACAATCGTGGCGACTTCATCAAACCATACATAAATTCTGAAAATGAGACACCAACTATTGCATGTAGATAATGTAGCATGCCTTGCTATATTCAAGAAATGTTACATTAAAGGCGACAAGACACTTCTCGTTCAAGTGATGATTTCGTGGATCTATTTACTAAGATATCAAGTGATGTAGTCATCAGAGGGAGATAATACGCGCTGCACTCTTTTTGTCCTTAGTCATGGTTTTGTCCCACTGGGTTTTCCAGGCAATGTTTTTAATAAGGCAGCATTCCTATAGCGTATTAATAATATGAACATCCAAGAGGGAGTGTTATGGATAATTATATGTGGATGTCCATATCTCCTATCACGAGTTAGAGTTTATATCTAATTAGAAGATATGCATCATTTAGTTTAGTATTTATCTGATTGTATCTATATATAGACTCATTGATTGATGACTTTAATAACACATTCATTCTCTCAAACTTGTGTTCACAATAAATATAAAGTTATTTAACTATAAAGAAAAGCCCTAAGGCGTTTTTTTTTCTTTTCAAAATTAAATAATTTGATACCAACGAGGCTTATATTTGGAGCTTATAAAAACTTTAGCCTCATTTTGGGGCTGGGGCTTATGATTAGAGCTTGGGCTTATAATTTCAAAAGCCTCGTAAACGAGACTTATAAAAATTTAAGCCCAATAATCTCCCATAAGCCCTAGCCAAACACACCCTTAAAATAAAAAGAGGGGTCAAACATGAAGTAAAAAAGATCCGTCGGGTAAAACACACAGACTCGGACAGTAAAATTGTGCGTGGCGATTGGCGGCTCTGAAAGACCGGTAATACAAATTTAATTGAGGTATTATAATTGTTGTTATTCTGATTTAATAAATTAGGGTTTTAAGATTGTTTTTTATTCCTGCGAAACAACAATTGAAAAAATTAGGCAAGTCATGAATAGACGACATTACACTCACGCACACTAACTTGAACTTGCTCTTGCTCTGGATATGTATGATCATTGAAAAGTTTGTTTAAGTGTCAAAATAATTGTGGCTTATGTTATATAAGCCGATGTCGTATAAGCTAATAAGCCCATATATAAGCCGAAACAAACACCCCCTTACTTTGGATATGATCATAGATACGTTTGGTTGCACTTGAAACTAACTAAACCATTCTTTGGATAACTCACCCATGTTAGGGCCAACGCCTAATGGTCCAATTTCTACTCATCAAGTGTAATGACCCTCTCGAATTTTTTTGTGCAACACCCTCTTAAAAATCATGGGCACGTAATAAGTTTTTTGTTTTTGTTTTGAACACCCACACTTAGAATATTTTATTTTGGCTGTAGTTGATTTCAGCAAAACCGTTTATCCGTCGTTGTTGGACATATTTACCTTAATGAATTTTCAGGATATGATTCTCTAGAAAACCGTAGGTGACTGACTCAAAACCTTTTTTTTTTTCCGTTTACTACTAATCCGGCTGTTTTTAGTCATATACGTATTGGATTTAAATCTATGCATCCAATCTGTTTAACTTTTTTTCCTTTTTCTTATTCTAATAATCATAAAGGGATCAATGAAGACGAACTCTCCTCTTCTTATACCATTCCTTCTTGTTATGGTGACTTTACTCTGTAAAGTACGTGCTCATGCCCCGTCACATCTGGAACACCACAAGCCGGCAGACAATACAACCACCTGGGAATTACTACAAGCCGCCATGAAACCGCATTCCCTTACTGGGAACTGAAATAAGAGAATGGGATGTTAAGCGTTACTGGTTGTGGGATATAGTGAGTATTCATTTTCTTGATCATATATATTGCTTAATTTCAAACAAACCTTCTTCTTATATATACATCTAATCTATGTATGTATCTACAGTACCGTAGGTCAACAACTTCGAGAAAACCCACAAGTATCTTGGACATAAACGAGGACCTAACACAGTGGGAGTATTTAAATAGCAGAATCGATATGATTGGGTTGATTCTCTTTGGACCAGAGAACCTTCAATCATCCGTTCAGTTCGAGGCCCTGGGCAAGATTTAGTGGATGAACTACAATGCCTTGAGTCTACGGTACCATATCCATATTTACTTTTCAAATTTGTATTGTGTCATTGTTTGTTGTACTAAATTAGAATTCTTTCTTCGAAGACGCAATTGTTTTACAAGCATTGCGGTTGTATACATGAACACTGCCTTAGACGTTTCCCAGCGTTTGCAAATATGTGTAACCACGCGGTTGACAAGGCAGCAATCAAGGAAGCATTAGCTTTTGCTTGTGGCATGGACGAAATCAATCCATTTGGTAATTTACTGCCAATACTTGACCTGGTTATAGTTTTTTGAACTTATTACGTATTTACTAGCACGTAGCTTAAAAGAATATCACTGCAAATAATTTTTTTGAATCATATTAATGGATGATTGTCTTAGATTTCGAATCTTATAAGAAATTCTTATGAGAGGTTAATAAGTACTAAAATGATAACTTACACCGTTTATCACAGTTACTTAGATTTGAGTATTTTGTAAATACTAATCGTTTCTTTCATCGTTTATAACCACAGTTGTTAATGTGGAAAATCCCACAATTACTCGTTTTGCGCCCGCACCAGTTCGTGGCTCCTCAGAATACTGTGAACGGCTTTCTGTAGAAGGCGTATCTAGAATGAAACTTGGGAGTTTTTCCAAAATATATCATGTTTTGTTACGACCATCAGACGACGATTGGAATGACGAGGAGGCCCAAATTTGTGTTCACAGGTATGTAAGAGAGGCTGTTAGGTTCCACTTTTTATGCTTTTGTTGGTGTTAGGTGGCAGCATGTTCAGGGTAAAGTGTCAAAATACGCACTTTCATTTTTTTAATGCAGTAATTATGATAACAAGATATGAGGTTATCATATTTAAGTAGCCGTGTATAAATGGGGCATTCAATATACTAAGCTTTGCATATACGGGCATTTAGAAACATACATTGATGTATTATATATAGGTTAATGTTTTTATCTCTTTAAGAAATGATTGTGTTGTTAAAGGGCATATGACAGAAAGCACTACTCAATGCTCCTCTTCTTGCTTTAACACAAAATAGCCTAGCGTACCCTTTGTGAATGAGATCAGGATTCGGGACCTGCTTCTTCTCATGTGCTTCAACATACCTTACTTTCCAGGTCTCCACATAGTGCCCAAAAAGTCCTCTAGTGCTGTCATATTTTATTCCAAACCCTTAAGTGATATTGGTGGCAGTAAGTATCAGCCAATCTTTTCGCAGTCTTGAGCCTGGCTTAGTTATTTTCTTTCCAAGGTTCCTACCTTTTGTGCAGTAACTGCCATGAACGGGCCAACATTTGTGAGTTGCATGGTATATGTAACTGAGAAAGATTCAAGATAAACTGAATTAAGAGGCATAACTAAAAGCAAGACCAAGTTAGAAGATACATATAATTTGGTATCTCCATCAGTGGTTGATTTGTATAAATAAGAAGGCCCTCGACAATAATCCTCGTTTACAACCTTGTAAAACATTCCCCATTGTAAGTAAAATTTGAATGGAAGTACGATGATAACTGTCTTTAGACCCATTGATTCATAAACATCACTGGTTTTTTGTCTTGTTACACTATCGGCCTAGGAGATTCATAAGTTTCTAAATATTAATATTGTCCTATATAAATAGGAAACCTTATATAACATGGATAATTCATTCACATAGCTGCAAAATTGCAAGACTTTAGGTTCTCGTTAAATTTAGGATTTGTACTATCTGATCAATGGAATGAAACCCCAATTGAATTCCACGTGCCGATCACAACTTGGTACCCTCTTGCAGATAACAATATAACATTAACAAAGCTAGTCATATGGATTCATTTGAATTTATGACATGAGCAAAAAATTAAGGTGTAAATTTTAAGATATTCATGGTTGAGATTGCTTAGCGAGGCTGTTGAGTAAATGATGACATCAGCAACGTTTTCCCTGTATTATATAAGATAAACGTGTTTTAATTTCCCTTTCTGCTAACTTTCTTCATACCACCTATATAACCCGCGTGAGATAAAATACAATCCAAATTGACCCCTTAATAACTAGAAGGTAAAATATTGTTTGTTAAAACTTTTTATTCAACTAGGAAGCTGTTTGCAGGGATGCTTCACTGGGATTGTGCCAATGTGAGAAGGATGATTGGAGATCTCTTGAAGATGAGCAATGGAGCTTTGTAATGTCACCTTACGAGCAACTATTTGTTGATGTGAAGCTGTCTCCGGGGACAAGCGGTTTTGTATCAGTCTATCTTCATGAAGGTATCTGTGAACATTTGTATTTATAGTTTTATATTCTAAAATTGCCAATTTTGCGTCTTTTTTCAACTCTTAGTGTGTGCAATTAATTCTTCGCCTTTTTTACAAAAAGTATGTCATGTTTAAACGAAAGGTCATTGTCCTGTCCGTCCTATAACATATGACATGTTTATACCATTTGATTTGAAAATTTGTGTCGTGTTGCAGTGTCACAGGGATGGCGCTACGTGTTGCTTGCAATTGGTTTTTCCTTACTATTCTGGGCACCCGTTGCTAGCAAGTGTCTCCCCTCTGACTATTCAAGTAATACTGTTAGAATTTTAGCTGTGCGCGCTATTGCATTGACATTTATTTTTCAGGTCATTATGGTCATTAACCTACCACCTTTTTCTTTTCTTTCTGAAATTTTATTTTTTACATTGAGTTTTGTTGGCTTGAAATTTAGGCTTTTGGTTCTTCCTTTTCAGAGCTCTATTGACACTCTTTTCGCAATGGTAGCAGTTGTTACTTGTTTGACAGTATACATTTTGACAAGGTTTATCAAGTAAGTTGTATTGTACCCCTCTTATGCAAACATTGGGATTATACGATTATATTATCTTTAGTACATTTTCTTCACATGTTAAATGTTTATTATACACACTCTCAACTCTCCGATATTTTCCATCTCCCTCAAAGTGAAACGTAATTAAGTGCACAAGTTATATAAGTTGCTTACTCATAGGGGTTTGTTAGTTTCATCTCTCAAACTAACACTTAGGTAAACGATTATGTTTTTCATTCTCATGTCTGTTGATATTACTTATCTATAAGTTTTGCGTTTGGATATGATATATATGTATATCAATGACTAGGTTTTCCTTCTATAACAAGCATATAACAATGTCATTGCTGTTAGTTTATCCATTGATTTATTTGATAATTAGAAAGTCCCAAACACTTGGTCCAACCTCACACAGCAAAAGCACATCCAAACACTATATTGTGCACTTCGTTTTACTAGAGAATCTGATTCAGATGATCTGATTTCACATAATCACTTGCTGTCAAGTGTAGGTACTATGTCATTGTTGTAATTTTTTCCATGCTCACTGATCTTTTTGTTGCAAGTAGTTAACTAATCTGAATTGGTGCTCTAATTTTTGTGTAGTGCTTCAGTAACTTCCAAGAAACGGAAGTTGGAGCGATTGAGTAGTCAAGAATTAACATAAGTTAGAGGTTATACTCCCCAACCATGGAAAGCAAAATACTACTGTCAAAGGTATGTTGCCCCTGTAAATTGTAACCTTATTTTGTTATTTATTTATTTATTAACATTTATATTTTCATCAAGAAGTTTTGGTGAGACGGAACAAATTACTTGCTTCGTTTTGTGGAAGTTGTAACAAGTCCTTTATGTTGGCAACAAAACTGAAAATATTTGTCCATCTGGCTAAATTTAACATTGTTTAATGAATGATATTGTTTGTTATATTGTGATTGATATAGGAACTTTGGGTGCATCAGGAAACATAAATGGCAATGGCAACATAAATGGCGATGGCAGTGAGATTCCGGTGATTTTTGCATGTTCCTGGCGATTTATGCAAAGTTTCCTATTGGAGGCAGATCTTGTTTTGTAAGCTGAGTTTGGCAAGAGAGAGAATGAAAATGTATACAAGGTTTTAGTCAGTTGTTTTTCTGGATTGTTAACCTATTGGAGCTTATGTTAATATACTTTGAACAGATTGTACAGTATCATGCGTTAGCTTGATTTTTAAATGTTTTTGTACCTGGTTAGTACATACAGGAGTTGGGACCGTGAAATTGTGAATAGTGCATCAACATTTTTTTTTTGGTTTCTGTTTGAATGTGCGATAATGTGTACTTTTTTGTAGATGGTTTTGTATTTGTGTTGAATCAACATTTTCTTGTCTGTCATTTGCTTCCAGAGAATTTACTTGGGGTATTCAATCTCCGTATCATCCTTGTGGGTTGGTCCGTGATGCATATTACTAATAAGAGTGAATTCAGCATTGGTCGTCTTACATCACTTTGGTCTGTTAGAACTTTCGTGTGGTTGCAGGTGATGCCCAAAAATAGTTTTCTCCTTTTCATCCACCTTTGCATTAATCTATATATACTATCTATAAAGCATTTACACTATTTTTCTTAATCCTTAATCTTGAAAACTTAAAAAATCATTTCAATTACTAAAATACATTTGATTAAAAATAGTAACAACGTCCATTACTAAATTAATATTTTAAATATTGTTTAAACCTCAAACTTTTATCATTTTTCGTATATAATTTATAAACTTTTTATTTCTTACGTCATGATTACATATTGAACTCGTAAGTTGCATCAAGTGTTAACCAAAAACATAAGTTCATAAGTATAATTATTTACCGTTATATACCTCATTACTATAAATATAAGGTATGTATGTTGTAAAACAAATTCCAAGCCTTAATGAATTGATTGTTATAAACTTATGACAGGTATGTAGTATGAATTGAGTGTACATGTCGAACTAGTTTATAACATTCTACGTACATGAGCTTTGGGTATTAAAATCAATTAATCTTTTAATTTTTTTCAGATTTTTGTGTCATATTTATAACTCCACGTGTATATGGTGTTTTTGGAATTGCGCGGCAAAGTAAGAAACCTTTACTCAAACTTAAAAAAATGAAGACGATCGATATTTATCTTGAGTCGTTGTATTACAAACTCAAGTGTACCGCTGGTTTTGTATTGGTTATTACTTGGGTGACACGACGTTTGGTATAAAAATCATTTACAATTAGGTGCTTTCATTTATATATATATATAACATCGTATGTTTACGGGTTGTAGTAACTTTAATTTAATATAAAGTAACAAGGTTGTTGCTTCTAAAAGTCTAAATTGGAAGGTAATTTATTAGATTCTTAGACTTACAAAAGTTAAAAGAAATGGATAATGTTACAACTAAGGTGATAAAATTAAATTTGGAATTGACTTGATACGATCATGTTTAGACTTTACTACCTCGTTCTTAAATTATTGCTATAGACAAAAAAAAACATATAATTAAAGAAAAATACATTTATTACAGCTTTGCAAAATTCATAAAAAGATAATTTTACCTATTGACAATTATTTAACTACACACTCGGATCAAGCTCATTAATCAAGGTTCACGAGTCAACCCATGACGGGAACCATGCAAACCTAGGCCGCATTGGACATGGTAACATCTTTCAGGCCGTATAGTACATGTCACATGAGACAACTGTCACTAACGGTTAAGATGTACAATATGACATTCGGAGACACACGACCAACATTATAGGAAGCAAAAGCACTCTTCGAGCAGCAAGGAGGGGGAGGCCACATGTCCTTCTTGTCTGGTCATTAGATGATCAACGCGTGGCCTTCCCACAACCGTTGATCATGCGTGGCCTCCGCACAACCGTTGATCATTCTTCAAGGGTTTATCTGTAAACCCTACATGGCTCTCTACGGTATAGAAGGCATCCCACACAAACTTCAAAAGTTCACACACTTGGGCAAATATTGTCTCACACACAATTCTCAAGTTTAACTGTTACCCGAGCTTATTGATCGTTATCAACTCATCAAGTCCTTACCGTTCAACATGGAATACCAAACAACACAACCATCTCAATCCGTTCTTAATACTGATTTACATACCATACGTAAACAATTTTGTAAATAACAATTTCAATCAGGTAATATAGTAAACTTATACGATTCCGACTACTATAATATGAATTAAAAGAGTTTAGGTAATCAAGAAAAGAGTTAATTTCATAATGGTCCCTGAGGTCTGTCGGGTTTAACGGATTTAGTTCTTTTACTTTTTTTAACGGGTTTGGTCCTTATGGTTGCGACCTGTAACGGGTTTGGTCTCTTGACCAATTTTTCCGTTTGTTTGACTGTCAGATTTACAGAAATGACATAAATACCCTTAAAAATAAGGTTCATATGGTTTGTGGGATATAACAAATTTAGTCACTATTTTTTTTATTACCTTTCGTTCGTTTTCATACGTTTTAACTGTTTTCGTCCGTTCTTTTACGTTTTTTGTCCGTTTTTACACATTTTCATCCGTTTTTATACGTTTTTGCACGCAGTGGCGGTCCCAGAACAAAATGTAAGGTGGTTCCTTGCGTAGTTGAGACAACGAAATTAACGGGTCAAAAAGTCAAACAGTTCATGAGTCGAGTTACGTTATGTCTTGTCGTTACAATATAACATGGTTAATTAAACAAGGAACTCTCGTCATGTCGTGTACAATGTTTCTTAAATGATCAAAGATATGAAGAAATAAAGTTTATATCTGATTATTGGTATTAAGTATTAACCATATTATCTAAAAGTTATTGAGTATATTAAAGGAAGTACAATAAAAATGTAAAATACAGTCTAAAGAATGAAAACAGAAAAGTATTGAAAGAGGTTACAAATAGCCTTTAGTCATGCTTTAGCCACACAAAAAAAACCAAGTCTCCAGCCCATCTTAAATTTTGCTGTATTCAAGGTATATAAGTGACTTTATTTGAAAATTGCTATATTCAAACTATCAAAAGTGCTATATCCAGAATAAAAGCAACTTACTTTTGAAATATTTTTGTACTCTATTTAGCAGAAGACTTTGACTAAACTTCTCTTTCAGTCATTCATCTTCTTCACTAGCTACAGGGTATTATACTCCGATCTCCGGTGAGATTTCTTTTTGAAATTTCTATTTTTTTTCTTCCATTTTACTAGATCCAAGCTTATAAGGTGGTTCCTTGTGTTTTTCCAAGGTGGTTCCTTAAAAAAACACTATAACTCTTCTTAAAAGAGAAAATTTCTAAGGTGGTTCCCGGGCACTACCTAGGTTGTACCTAGGTCCGCCTCTGTTTGCACGTCTTTATCCGTTTTCGCAAGTTTTTATCCGTTTTATACGTTCGTCCGTTTTTTTACGCTTTCGCCCGTTTTTATATGTTTTCGTCCGTTTTTATACGTTTTCGCCAGTTTTTATATGTTTTCGTCCGTGTTCACAAGTATTTTCACATGTGACGAAAAAAATTATAAAAAAAATATTTCAGAAAAAATTTAATAAAAAAGTTTTTTGACATAAAAATTTCAAAACTTTTTTTTGAAAAATTTTAAAAAATTGGAAAAAAAAATTTTGAAAAAATTTCGAAAAAAAAATGGCATAAAAATTTAGGATTTTTTTTTTTGAATACAAAAAATTTATTCCAAATTTGGAAAAAAAAAATTGCAATAAAAAATTATGAAAATTTTTTTTTAAAAAGAATTTTAGGAAAAAAAATTGGAATAAATTTTTTTTCCTAATTTTTTATTCCAAAACTCTTTTTCAATTTTTTTTCCCAATTTTTTTTCGAAACTCTTTTTCAATTTTTTTTCTAAATTTTATGTCATTTTTTTTTCTTTTTTGAATTTTTTTGTTTTAGAGTTTTTTTTTGTTCACATGTGAAAAAACGTGACGAAAACGGACGGGAACATATAAAAATGGGCGAAAACGCATAAAAACGGTAAAAAACGTGCGAACACACGACAAGAAAACAGACAGCGATATAAAAACGGACGAAAACATATTAAAACGAATAAAAACGGACAAAAAAGTAAAAAAAAACAGACGAAAACGGTTAAAAACGTATGAAATGAACCAAACTTAATAAAAAAATAAGGATTAAATTTTTATACCCCACAAACAACAGGGACCTTATTTTTAAGGTTATTTATGTCATTTCTGTAAATTTGACGGTCAAATAAACGGAAAAATTAGTCAGTGGACCAGACCCGTTACGGGTTGCAACCACAAGAACTAAACCCGTTAAAAAAAGTAAATCGATTAAATTCATAAAACCCGACAGATCACATGGACGATTTATGAAATTAACTATGTTGAAAAGAAAAAGGAAAGGAAAAACAAAAAAAGAAGAAGGGGGAAAGCGGGTCAAATATGAATTAAAAAAAAAAGACTCGTTTAGTATAAACACACAAACAGACACCAGAAAGTAAAATTGTGTGTGGCGATATATCATGTATAATAAATACTAATCAAGGTAAAACGTTATAACAATTTTTATGATAGTTGAATATTACGTTTATTCTGATTGATTTACTAGTGTTTGAAACTAGGGTTTTATATAATGAGTTTTTGGTGTTGTATGATATGCATGACAAGTGTTTGATGAAATGACTAAAGGAGAACAACATTTGAGTAGGTTAAATGTGGTCATCTAGTATAAATCATAATAGGGTACATATGAGTGTATTACACAATCTATTCCTAACCAAAACTATCAAATAAATAGGTTACATGTAAACATATAAGTGTTGCCTAGCATGAATTTGCGACTTCATTGTTGAGCACATAGTGTCTTTTGTACCAAGTTGTCGTGACTAGTGTGTTGATCATATTGTGAATGAATTGAACTTTGTTGTTGGTGTGTAAACATGGGCTCCGGCTCTTCCTCACTTTTAAGACTTTAATTGGGGTCGTACAAATTTCACCTCCAAGCACAAACCTAACTTTAAATTACTATATATTCCAACATAACATCCTTGGTTGCTGTGTCAAAAAGTTCATAGTTTCCATATACTTATAGAGCCTTAACTACAATAAACATATATGATGTCTTGCTACTTGAAGTGACATTTTATCAAACACTTGTTAGGCAATTCGCTCAAAACATTTTTATGCACATCAAACACATTTCATAAAAACACATGTCATCACTAACTACTTTGAGCAACTCAAACTTAGTGACACTGACACCACTATAAAATTGAGAAAGAATGGAGCAATGAAATCTCTATAAGGAAGAGATGGAATGTGGCACTCTTGAGAAGGGGAGAAGAACATGTGGCACTCAAACTTAGTGACACCGGCTAAATTTAACAATGTTAAATGAATGATATTGTTTGTTATATTGTGATTGATATAGGAACTTTGGGTGCATCAGGAAACATAAATGCCAATGGCAACATAAATGGCAATGGCAATGGCAGTGAGATTTACGGTGACTTTTTGCATGTTCCTGGCGATTTATGCAAAGTTTCCTATTGGAGGCAGATCTTGTTTTGTAAGCTGAGTTTGGCAAGAGATATAATGAAAATGTATATAAGGTTTTAGTCAGTTGTTTTTCTGGATTGTTAACCTATTGGAGCTTATGTTAATATACTTTGAACAGATTGTACAGTATAATGCCTTAGCTTGATTTTTAAATGTTTTTGTACCTGGTTAGTACATACAGGAGTTGGGACCGTGAAATTGTGAATAGTGTATCAACATTTTTTTTTGGTTTCTGTTTGAATGTGCGATAATGTGTACTTTTTTGTAGATGGTTTTGTATTTGTGTTGAATCAACATTTTCTTGTCTGTCATTTGCTTCCAGAGAATTTACTTGGGGTATTCAATCTCCGTATCATCCTTGTGGGTTGGTCCATGATGCATATTACTAATAAGAGTGAATTCAGCATGGGCCGCCATCACTTTGGTCTGTTAGAACTTTCGTGTGGTTGCAGGTGATGCCCAAAAATAGTTTTCTCCTTTTCATCCACCTTTGCATTAATCTGTATATACTATCTATAAAGTATTTACACTATTTTTCTCAAGGTTGCAAAAATCGCTAGGCAGTAGCTGGGCGGACGGGTACCGCCTAGCGATTAATCGGTTAGGCGGGGATTAATCAGATTGGAATTTTTATATACAAAATTATAAAATTTTGAAACTATATGCCCGATTTGGCCGATTTATGCCTCATTTGTCCGATTTCTATACGTAACCGATTTGGCTGATTTATCTGATTTTTTTTCCGATTTGGGCGATTTTTAGCTGATTAATCGTTTTGTTGACCGATTTTTGACCAAACCGATTAGTAAGGCCGATTAGTGAAAATCGAAGCGGTTAATCCCCGCCTAGCGATTAATCGCCGATTAATCGTCCGCCTAGGCCGATTTTTGCAACACTGATTTTTCTTAATCCTTAATCTTGAAAACTTAAAAAATAATTTAAATTACTAAAATACATTTGATTAAAAATAGTAACAACATCAATTATAAGATACATTTACTTACACATAAAAAATGAAGACGATCGATAATTATCATGAGTCGTTGTATTACAAACTCAAGCATACACGCCGGTTTTTGTATTGGTTATTACTGGGTGACACGACGTTTGATATAAAAATCAGTTTATAATTTGTGCTTTCATTTGTATATTTATAACCTCATTATGTTTATGGGTTGTGGTCACTTTAATTGAATATAAACTAACAAGGTTGTTGCTTCTAAAAGTCTAAATTGGAAGGAAATTTATCAGATTCTTAGACTTATAACGGTTAAAAGAAATGGATAATTTTACGACTAAGGTGATAAAATTAAATTTAGATTTGACTTTGACATGGTCAATTTTAGAACTTTTAAACCTTACTACTTTCTTTCTAAAATTATTGTTGGCAGACAAAAACATATAGTTAAAAAAAATACATTTAGAGTTAATTGCATTTTTGGTCCCTGTGGTTTGGCCAAATTGCAGTTGGTCTCCAAAACTTTGAAAGTGCACGGAGGTCCCCATTTTCAAGTTTCCGTTGCAAATTTGGTCCCTGGACCCACGCCGTTATTCTGCTCCGTTATCCATCCCCGTGGTTTGCACACGAGGATCTTTTTGTCTTTTCACCCACTAAAATCCACCCAGCCTTTATAAACCCCACACGATCTGTACTTTCCCCACATATTATCCCAACCCCACAAAAACCCACTTACCCACAAAATCTGTTTCCCCAAATTGCAATCCCAATTCAATTAAATATAAACCCTAACCCTAGTTGTTTCAATATAAGAAATGGTGTTCTGTCACTGTGGTTTGCGTGCCCGAATTCGCACATCATGGACTCCATTGAACCCTGGGCGTCGTTTTTACTGTTGCCCCAAACATGTAAGTTTTTCAATGATTGATTAATTTCTTCTTTTTAACAGTGAATAATTGAAACAATCATTGATTGTAGGATGATTGTGGGTTTTTTGATTGGTTTGATCCTCCAATGTGTGCTAGAGCCGTGACCATTATTCCTGGTTTGCTAAGGGCACGGAATGATCTTGAAGTAGCAAACAATGCATTGATTGCTCAAAATGGAAGATTGAAGAAGTTGTTGGTTTGCAGTTGGATCATATTTTTAGTGTATTTGTATATGTAGTTTTTTAATTTGACTAGAAAAAATTAACCAAAATATGTAATGGTTAATTTTGCCCTTTTGTATTAGATTATATATTTCAATGAAGAATGTTATTGTTAATTGTGCAAGTGGTAAACAAGAATTGTTAGGAATTAGAAATTCCAGGTATTAAAGAGTCGGTCACCTCAAGTATATGTTGTCGTTAGAAAGCTCGTAATCGTAGTTATTTTAAGTTAAGTAACACCGTGGAGGACGGACGGGTCTTTACCCACTGTATGCCTGATCCACAGCCCGTTGTGTGGCGTTTTATTGTAATACTATAAATACTCTCTACCCTCCAAGGTAGAGAGTTGGAGCTCATAATAAGATTTTTCTTTCTCTGACTAAAGTTCCCAAACCTCTAACTTTCTCTCTCTAAACATCATTTTATACGCCACCTTGTGTTCATGGTTTGATGTGTATGTGAAATCCAATAGCTTACAATTGGTATCAAGAGCCATGGTTAGATCATCTCTTACATATCTTTGGATTTCTAGTGGTTTTAGGTGGTTTTGAGTTTGAAAAAGTTTAGTGGTTTTTGCATCATTTGGGTGATTTCTTGTGTTAAAGTTTGGATTTTGTTAGTACTTTTGTGTTTATAATCATCACAAGTGTTTAGGTTTTGATTTGGTAAGCTTGAATCATCATGGTTGGATTGTTTTTGGATTGAAAAGTGATGTTTGTGAGTTTTTCTAGCTAGCGACTTGGCCCACGGAGTGCTTTTCTTGTTAGCGACTTGCTTTACAATTTGGTAGCGAGTTGTAGTTTGTGTTGCTAGCGATTTAGGCTTAGCGACTTGTCTAGTGAGACAAGCCGACAAACAGTACACTTAGTGGATTCTCCACTATGGGTAGCGACTTGTACTTTTGTTCGTTAGCGACTTGGTGTTAGCGATTTGGTGCATAGAAAGTTGCTATTTAGCGACTTGACATTTTAGCGATTTGGATCTTAGCGAATTCTTTGTCAAAATTTTGCTAGCGACTTGAATCTTAGCGAGTTGTTATTTAGCGACTTAGTAGTTAGCGACTTGGTTCAAGATTTCCTAGCGACTTGGGTGATTTTTTTTAATACGGTTTTCTCTTAATTTAGTAAAATCCCGTGAAAGAATCTATTTCTCGGTTTAATCATAGAGTTATAAAATCCCATGTAATCTGTTAACATGTCTACCAACGTTCCTACTATCATCTCCCTTTGCTTAGAGGATGTTCAAGCTGCCGGCTCGGATACTCGTCCACCCATGCTTGGGCAGGCTCGACTATGACTCTTGGGCTCAACGAATCAGATTGTCTTGTCTTGGAAAGAAAATGGGGTTAACATTCTCAAATCCATTGATGAAGGACCTTACAGAGTTGAGACTACTAGAGATGTACTTGATACTGTTGAAGATGGAACTTTGATTTACGGAATGGACAGACCAAAGATGTATGATGAGCTTGATGATAAGGAGAAGAAGAGATTTGATGCAGATATCCGGCTTCTAACATTATCTTCAAGGTCTTCCAAAAGACATCTACAAGCTTATCAATCACAACACCGAAGCAAAAGCTGTATGGGATAATGTCAAGATGCTTCTATCAGTTCGACTAGCTATGTTGAAGACCGAGAATCACAACTGTATGATGAATTTGAGCACTTCAAGATGAAACCGGATGAGAGTGTCTATGAGTACTATGTGAGGTTTCACAAGCTTGTGAATGACATGAGGAATATTAAGATGACTATGCCGAACATTCAATTTGAATTCAAAGTTTGTGAAAAACATGAATCCAGAATGGCACAAGTTCGTCACTTCTGTGAAGCCTTCCTTCTTCAGAATGAGAGACATGCCATGTTTGAAAAAAGGATTCTTGATCGTTCAAACTCGAGGAGAAACAAGCTCAACAAATGATTCAAGCGCCTTTTACACAAATGTTGGGATTACCACCAAAGCTTCTCAAGTTGTACCAATGGGTAATGGTAATCATAAACTCATTCCAGATCCGATGTTCAAACAAGCGATCGATGCAGGCATGGGAAACTTCATCAATCAACTGGCACTCATGATAAGTCAAAACATGAATTCTCTCCCGCAAACCAACAACAACCTCGAACGACTTCTAACCCACACAATCAAGCTACTTGTCGAGAGATGGGAGGATTTGGTGCAACCATTCGGAAAGACGAGTATGATCGGGGAAGAGGTGGGCTGGTAGAGGTTATGTTGCAAATCGAATCGGGAAGGAATGGAAATCAAGGTCAAGCTAAGCCGATCAAATGCTATAACTGTGGTGGTGAGGGACACATTGCAAGCAACTGCACATCTCCAAAGCGTCCACGAGAATCTTTGAGTACTTCAGGGATAAGATGTTGCTAGTACAAGCTCAGGACAATGGAGCAGCTTTGGATGAAGAGGAGTTACTGTTTCTTGCTGAAGGCAATGCCAAGACCTATGATGCGACGTTGATGAACACCGATTCAGGAGATAGGTCATAATCATCAGAATGCCTTTCAAGTAGCTGATTGTGATGCATTCGACTCTGATGTAGATGATGAACCTACTGCTCAAACAATCTTCATGGCTAGCATCTCACCTATGGTGTCTCCAAAGGTCTCTCCCCCACAACAAACTGGTCCATCCAAAGACAAGATAATCTCAGAGGTACTAAAATTATATGATATTGTTGATGAGCAAAAGATGCATAATGAAGTACAATCTCTTGAGACTTATGAATCGAGAAATGTGGATAATGACAATATTGTCCTCATATGATCAATATGTGAAACAAAGTGAAAGTAAGTTGTACCAAGTAATGCATCTTCCTGATCAATAATGACTATGTCTTTGATGAATTCACTGCATGTGCTCCTGATGATTCCATTGCCTCTGAACTAAATGCTTATAAAGAAGCGTGTTGCTATTTATGAACAACGTGCTAAATTTGAGTTGACCACCCGTGAGCAGGAAATGGATGACCAAATGCGTACAATTATTAGAAAAAGTAAGTTTAAAGAAGAAGTATTAAAACAAGAGTTAAATTCCTTACAAGAAAAGCTTTCTAAAATTGCTAAGCAAAAACAAGAACTTCAGGAAAATGTGAAAATGCTTAAGCAAGAATTTAATGCTAAGGAATCAAAACTTTTGAAAGATTTTTCTAATCTGAAAACTTTGAAAAACAAGCTTGAAAACAAGTTGTACGTACAAGGAAACACCATTGATTTGCTCACATGATCACTAAGCATAGAGTCTTAGCGATAAGCATAGTATCCCCATTATTAAGGAATCCAATCCGGAGTATGTTAAGAAAGCTAAAGAAGCCCAAAAGGTAATCTATGATGGCAATGAAATCCTTAAACCTAGACAAAAACCTAGTTGCTTGAGAGCAATGAAGAAGATAAGCAATTAGAAGATGTCACTAAAAGGAAATTGGATGAAAAACTTAAGATCCCTTGTATAGAAAGAATCAGTTATAAAGCACCCAACTATTCTAAGGAAAATTGGATTGCCTTTAACAAGTTTAAGCCTCAAACGCTGTTGACACCCGAACAAGTGTTCTGGAAAATGGACTTAGATAAGCGAAGCGGAAAATATTGTTGAAACTAACCCTCCCCTTAGGAAAATGCCTAAAGCAACTGTGTATCCTCCCAATACACCAATGCATCTAGTTCCTAGAACTATTGCCACTAAAAGCAAGACCTTAATCAGTCAATATGTTATCTTTCAACTATTTGTTGATTTTGAGAAAACTTGCAAGAAAAGGATCACACCCACTGGTATAGCTGAAGGAGAAAGGGGTTTTGAGCAAACCAAAGAATGTTATTTAACTGAAGTCATGCCTTTCTTTAAACAACTAAAAGATCAATTTGAGAGTCTTAAAAAGGGAATGAATTTAGACATTAAAGAAATGGAAAAGGAATTTGATGCGATGATAGTTGAGGTTAGTGATTATGAGCGAGCATTAAAATATAATGAGATTGAGAGGAAGAACTTGCACACCTTGAATGAGAATCGATTTCTGAATGTATTGCTCAAGATGTGTTTTCAACTGCTACAAATTGTTTCATTAATGCTTCTCAATTTCATGAATTATCTGTTGCTCTGAAAGTCTCCCATGATCGTGTCATTGAGCTTGAAAAGACTAACGCTAAACTAAACGAGAAAATTGAACTGGATGATCATGATAATTTGGTAAAACATCTTTCTAAACTAGAAGTTGATCATTTTGATTTACAACTAAAATATCAACATCTTAAAGAAAATGTTAAAACCTCAAATATCAAGACATCCTCGGATGTTCCTGAGTTTGATGCAGTTTTTCAAATAAACAAGCGTGATAAGCAGATTCAGGCTCATTGTAACACGATCGAAAATTGAAAGCCCAAATCTCTCAATTAAAGGGCGAAAAGAACAATGTGACTGGTTCCCAAGTGCCTCCTCTTTTAGATTCTCAGAATTCACAAACGTTTCATCTTCAAAACTTAGTAAATGCATTACAAAAGGAAAACGAAAGTTTTCTAGAAGAAAATGAAAAGGTTAAACGTCATTTCAATGAGTTATTTGAATCAATAAAGGTTACTCGTAACAAAAACAACGAACAAATAGCTTCATTGCAAAAGGAGATTGAGAATCTGAAGAGTCAGGTAAAAGGGAAAATGCCAATGACCAATGGGGAGAATGGTATATCAAAGGCTCATTCTAGTAACAAACATGCTTTGTGCGTGAAATATGTTCCTCATCTTAGGAATAACAAACTTGCTATTCAAACATATTTCTCATGCCTTAAGGATTGTCTAGAATGTCTACGTGAGATTTTTGAAGAGGATAAATTAGAAAAACCACTTGACAATGCAATTGGACATGCATGCTCATATGCCAAACGATCTCAAGAAATCCTAGAATGTTTAATCACAGTATGCCCAAAGTCTTTAGGTGAGAGAGTAAATCCTTTGATTCCAAGTTCTATGCCTAGTGCCAAGTATGATATTCATTCGATGCCCGATGTTTTGAATATGAACCTTAGTGTGCCTTCAAGAAGTTCGATTCGATCTGTTAATGCTAAGATAGCGAACTCATGTGTGCCTTCTAAAAACACAAATCCCAGCACTTCTAGTATTAAGAAAGTGAATCTTAGTGTGCCTGCATGTAGTTCAGATCCCAGCACATCTAAACAAGAGAAGCAAAAAGTAGCAAAACCAACTAATGTTCCCATTCCGTCTCTGAGGAGTAATCGTGACATTAAAGCAAGCAGGTCAAAGTCTCAAGACAATACAAGGAATGATAGGACCTCGCAAGCTAAGAATGTGCATTGGAAAAGAGTAGAAGACCAACCTAGGAACTTTAATTTTGAGCCGAATAAAACGAATCGTGTTGATTCTAGTATTAGCCATAGGCGTTCTGTAATTAATTCGAATTCGATACTTTTGCAAACCTTGTAATGATATGCCTTGAATTCTGTTTCTAATCATGAATGTGGTGTGAATGTTTTGTCTAATCTTGTCAAAACCCCGTTAACAATGTTAATGCAAAATATCATACTAAAAAGGCAAAAAGGCAAAAGCGTAAGAAAATTAGAAAACAGTGGAAGCCCACAGGAAGAACTTTTAGCAAGATAGGTAATCAATGGATACATGTTGGCCGTAAGGTTAATCGGACAATGCCCACTAGAAAATGGATGCCTACTGGTAGAACTATTCCCTTAAGAAGTGGACATACTTTGAATAGGGCAAATACGGACACTAGTTCTGCATCTATTTATAATGATTCCATTGCTTCAATTTTCGATATGGATGTTTCTATTTCGATGTGGGTGTTCCAATCTCTGTTTCTAACCAAATGGAACCCATTCTTGCATGGGGATCCCAATTATCGATTATCCATTCTTGTGCGTGTTCAACTGCAGATCGTTCAAATCGTTACGTGGTACTTGGACTCGGCTGTTCCAAGCATATACTGGCGACGGTCGCGGCTCATGAACTTCGTGAGCAAATTCATCGGGATAGTTAGATTCGGGAATGATCATTTGGATTGCAATTATGGGTTATGGAGATTATGTTGTGGTAAAAGTGTTATCTCCAGTATATTATGTGGAAGGTCTTGGTCATAACTTTGTTCTCTGTTGGTCAATTCTGCGATTGATCTAGAAGTAGCCTTCAAAAACATACTTTTTGTTAGAGAACTTGATGGTAAGGAACTTTTAAGAGGTACTCGTGGTTCAAATCTATACACCATCTCTATCGAAGATATGATGAAGTCTTCTCCAATTTGCTTGCTTTCAAAGACTTCTAAAACAAAGTCATGGTTATGGCATCGTCGTCTCAATCACTTGAACTTCGGCACCATCAATGATCTCTCCAGAAAGGACTTAGTTGTAGGTTTACCTAGACTAAAGTATGAAAAGGATCATCTTTGTTCAGCATGTCAATTGGGAAAAAGCAAGAAGTATGCCCATAAACCCAAACCTACTAACTCGTCACAGAAGTTCTTCATACAATTCACATGGACTTATGTGGACCAATGAGAGTGGAGAATATCTTTGGGAAGAAATATGTGTTAGTTGTGGTTGATGATTACTCTAGATTTACCTGGGTAAAGTTCTTAAAGACAAAGGATGAAACTCCGGATATCATCATCAAACTCATCAAACAGCTGCAGGTTCGTCTTAACAAAACGGTCATAATCATCCGAACAGACAATGGAACGGAGTTTGTTAACAAACAACTTAGTGAGTTTTATGAAAGTATTGGAATCAGTCATCAAAGAAGTGTTCCTCGAACTCCTCAACAGAACGGTGTAGTTGAAAGATGAAATCGAACTCTTGTGGAAGCTGCAAGGACAATGCTAATTTACTCAAAAGTTCCAATGTTTCTCTGGGGTGAAGCCATCGCCATTGCATGCTACACCCAAAATCGATCCCTGATTCACACTGCTCATGGAAAAACTCCATATGAACTTGTCCACCATCGTAAACCTAATCTTTCATTCCTTCGTGTGTGTTGGTGCATTGTGTTATCCAACTAATGAGGGCCAAGATTTAGGCAAACTTAAAGCTAAAGCGGACATTGGAGTATTTGTAGGATATGCACCAAACAGAAAAGGATAACGAATCTACAACAAGAGAACCCGAAACATCATGGAAACAATTCACGTTACGTTTGATGAGTGACGGTCAAATGGCTCTGGACAATCCGGTTCGGGACCCGTACTTCAAAACAGTCCCATTGGTTCATCCCTTGTTCCAAACTCTTCTCAAGAAACTCCATATGTACCTCCATCTGAAGATGATTTAAAGAAATTGTTTGATCCTATGTTTGATGAACAGTATAAGCCAAGTGCTAATGACGCGATTCCTACAACGAGGCTGCTCATATTCACTGTGAATGAAGTCAATCCTTCGGTCTCAATATCATTAAGTCAAGAAGCGCTGCTGCGATCACTCCATCTCATCGACAAATCATCAATCTTCGAATGTACATCATGGAACTGTTTCTGGCATCAATAATGAAGACAATCCCTTTGCTACTCCTGAAGATGCTCCATTTGAAAACATATTTGCTCTTGAATCTTCATCAGAACCATCTTCTTCAGGAGACATCGACTCTGCTACTTCGTCTCCCAACAACTGCCACATGAACACCTCAGAAAATGGACTCATGATCATCAATTAGACAACATCATTGGAAATCCCTCTCGTCCGGTATCAACACGGAAACAACTTGCAACCGATGCCTTATGGTGCTTCTTCAACTCCGTACTCTCTAAGATCGAACCAAAAGATGTTAAAACCGCCATGAATGAAGATAGTTGGTTCAATGCCATGCAAGAAGAAATTCATGAGTTTGATCGACTTGATGTATGGGAGTTAGTACCTGCTCCAGATTGTGCTATGATTATTGCTCTAAAATGGATCTTCAAAGTGAAACTTGATGAGCATGGTGATGTGTTGAAGAACAAGGCTCGATTAGTTGCTAAAGGATACCGTCAAGAGGAGGGTATAGACTTTGAAGAGTATTTTTCTCCTATTTCTCGAATCAAGGCAATCAGAATCTTTTTGGCTAATGCTGCTAGTAAGAACATGGTAGTCTATCAAATGGACGTGAAAACGGCATTCCTGAACGGAGATCTTAAAGAAGTCGTCTATGTCAACTGAAGGCTTTGTGGATCGAGCATCCTACCACGTTTATCATTTGAAGAAGGCTCTTTATGGTTTAAATCAAGCTCCAAGGGCATGGTATGATACACTATCAAAGTTTCTTCTATCTACCGGATTCAGCAAAGGAGTAGTTGCTCCAACATTGTTCACCAGAAAGTCAGGCAAACATTTAATTCATGTTCTAATTTATGTTGATGATATCATTTTTGCCTCGACAGACCCCAATGAGTGTGACCATTTTTCAAACGAAATGAGTTCAAAATTTCAAATGTCAATGATGGGAAAAATGTCATTTTTCTTGGGATTACAAATTTCACAAAGTCCCGGAGGCATTTTCATAAATCAATCTAAATATGCAAATGAGATTTTAAAGAAATTTGGATTTGATTCAAGTGACCCTGTTGACACTCCCATGATTGAACGAACTAAACTAGATGAGGATCTCTCAGGGATCATGGTAGACCAAACAAAATATCGTAGTATGATTGGATCCACGATGTACCTCACACTAGTAGACCAGACATCTTGTTATTTGTTTGCATGTGTGCTAGATATTAGGCTAAGCCTACCAAAAAGCACCTTGAAGCGGTTAAACGGGTCTTCGGTATCTCCAAGGAACCATCAATATGGGACTTTGGTACCCGAAAGATACCGGTATGTCACTAACGACATATGCAGATCAGCTCATGCAGGTGTCAAGATACTCGTCGAAGTGCCGGAGGTGCTTTCGATTTTTGGGTGATAAGTTTGTGGTGGTACTCAAAGAAGCAAATGAGTACTTCTATTTCCTCTACAGAGGCTGAATACATAGCCATGTCATCTTGTTGTGCTCAAATCCTATGGATGAGATCCCAATTATCTGACTATGGCTTTGAATTTAACAAAATCCCTCTGTACTATGATAATAAAAGTGCTATTGCTCTCTCATGCAACAATGTACAACACTCAAGAGCAAAGCACATCGACATTCAACATCATTTCATTAGGGAACAAGTGGAAAAAGGTGTGGTGGAACTCTATTTTGTAGGGACTGAATACCGGTTAGCGGACATCTTCACCAAAGCTCTTCCAAGAGAACGTTTTGAGTTTATTCTTCCATGTCTTGGCTTGAAAAGCCTTCAACCAGAAACACTCAAACGTCTTCAGGAGGAAGACGAGGAGTAAAGGTCTATCTTCATCTATCTCTTGTAAATATTTATTCGAAAAACAAAATACAAAATTATAAAACTCTCAAAAAATTAAATAGAAAATTATAAAACTTTCAAAATACATAAAAATCTAAAAAATTCAAAAATCTTAAAAAAATATTGTCAATTTGTCATGTTTTTCTCGGTTCGATAATATCTACGGTCTTTGTGCTGTCATTCAAAGAATGACACGGGACTTTAGATGTTGTTGAATTCTTATAAAAAATAAAAAAATCAAAAATATTTTTGGGAGAAAGAGAAACAATGGTTTATTGTCATTTCAGGCAGTAACACGCTTTTCAAAGTAAAACGAGCCATACTTTATCATGTTTTCAAAATTCCATGCTCTGATTCTTTAAACATTTTTCTGCTGAAAACTAAGCTTTTTTGAAAAATAACTCGGACTCTATTTTTGATAATCATCTGGACTTATTTGTCAAAATATCTATCTCTCAAACAACAACCTATGTCATTGTTTGAGGGGAGAATGATTTCAATTAAATTAAAAAGTTATTTGTCATTCTATTGTTTTCAAAAGATATTCATGCATGTTTAATCAATGGAGTTTTAAAGTCTTAATATCTGATCCTTATCAGTTAAAACGCTTTCATTATCAAGTCACAATTCTTCTTAAAAGCTTTCAAAAACAATTTAAATCTACAAGAGATCACAAATCTCAAATGATTTGATAATTGTGACCGGGGGAGAATTTGTGATTTAAATTGGATTTAAACTGATAATTCGGTAAATGGTTTTATAAGGATGTACAAGCTCTCCTTCCTACATGTGCCAAGCGATTTGATTTTCAAATTTTCTATGCACATGTTGAGGGGGAGCATTTATCTTAAACCACAAAGATCCTAAACGTGATCAATTTATATCAATGTGCATGTTCCCTCTAGTATGTGCAAAATCTTTTCAAACCTTGATGCACATATTGAGGGGGAGCAAAATTGTGAAAACCTCATCCTTCCCAAAAATGCTTTATCTACTTGTTTTGATTTGGAAAGTGATGATTGATATCTTTTAGAAAATAGAATTCAAAGAAGTTAACTCTTTCTCTTGCCTCCGTGTGCAAAACAATTTCAATCACTTAATGCACAAGGGGGAGCTCTTGTTCTAAAAATATCAAAAACAATTCAGGTACAAAATACTTTGATAATATATCACAAGTATCTGGATTGATTTTCAAATGGTTTTCAATTGGTTCCAATGGCAGATGAACAATACCAAATAGACCGACCAACTTTACTTTATGTATGGTGATATAAGGTTGATAAGGTTAGGTATTTGTTCCCATGATCCGCCAGAACCGGAGGGATCTACCCAGGACTATCCACTAGTTAGTGTAGAGTTCTTAGGTATGATGATAAAAGGAGAAAAATGAGATATGGAAGAGTGTGAGGCTGAGCTAGTCTGGAACAAACCCAACAAGGTTCTTGCTATGAAGTCTCGGTAAGCACTGAAGGGTTGAAGAATGAAAAAGAATTGAATGTAAAAAAGGGTGAAAACAAATAGCCCTCCATTTATTCAACCTTAGGGCAGAAACCGGGTTCAATTCATATGCTACTGATGGTAACATCGGTATTGAAGACAAGACGTCATGGACCCAGTGACGCACTGCACTTCAACTTTCCAAACCACTCAAGTTCCTCTTAAAAGGACTTGTTTCATTCTCACGAGGAACCTACATAATCTATCAACTTTCTCTTAGAGATTGTTGATATTGAAGAAGGAGACCCTCTCCCTAGTCTCCGATATAGGATCTAAATATGCACAAAATTGAATCTAGAGCCACAAGATCATCATTAAATCTCATTAGGACACTTTCAATGAAGACTCTCTGTTTCACTCAATGTGGAAAGAGAGATTATATCTTGAGTCCTACGCATTATCCTTGTGGTATTGCGGAACATCCGAGTGATATGTGAACATATTCGCAATGAAGATGGAAAGCCTTCTGGAGCCAACATCTAACAAGCTCCTGGTATGTGGCATGTGAGATCTATTCAATAGATCAACCATGTGACAACTGAACAGAAACAATGGGGCGATTCAATCTTTTGAATCAATCCTGGTTCAGGTTATGGATTGACGGATACCTTTGAAAAACCGGTCTTTGTGCTTTAAAACTCTTTTCTTTAGCACATCGACCGTGTACTAATTTTTCAAATCAAAAGGTGTTTTATGATTAATAATTGATTTTCATTAAAACCTTCGTTGTATTGCAAAAACAATTTCTATTGAGCAATGCACGATTGTTTTCCAAATCTCTTTTCATCAATCGGTGGACTTAAATTATTTGGTTCACTCACTCTGTGTTGTCTTCTTTGAGACGTTCGGTTTGAAACGGCCAGAGCTGCGAAACCCTGTCAAGGAAATTCTTTGGAATTATACCGATCACAGGCGGTACATGTATGATCAGCGGGAACCGTGGGCCGTGTACCTCAATTCAACGAAAGTGATCAAAGACACTTTCGTGCGCTTTATTGCTAACTGTTGTATGCGAGTACGCGACGTTTGCGGTGATCGAGAATGATGCGGTCAATCCTTAGCCGCATGCTCAAACCACTCATTCATCTCGAAAGAAATCATGTTGGTGCTTCAATGACTCGATATTTTCACTCCATGCTTACGCTGCTGCCAATATCATGAATCAACGAAAGCTTCCGCCACTCTGATGAGAAGATATGATGATCCAGAATGTGAGCATGTCAGTCCATAAGTCACAACACCACAATGGAAGAGTTAGAGGTGTATTATTGCTGATGATCTCAAAAGATGGCTCAAAATTATTATCACGTGGATCAGTAAAATACCTCCACTTGGATTAACCAAACATGCAATGAGAAGAATCAATGACTACGATCTTCGGAGCAATGTACTATATCAAGAATGCAAGAACAAATTTTTAATGTAATATCTGTTTGTATTCAATGTAAGTTTAGTACATGATTGAGGTGACCTCCCTTAGGGGGAGATTGTTAGGAATTAGAAATTCCAGGTATTAAAGAGTCGGTCACCACAAGTATATGTAGTCGTTAGAAAGCTCGTAGTCGTAGTTATTTTAAGTTAAGTAGTATTTAGTTAAGTAACACCGTGGAGGATGGACGGGTCTTTACCCACTGTATGCCTGATCCACAGCCCGTTGTGTGGCGTTTTATTGTAAGACTATAAATACTCTCTACCCTCCAAGGTAGAGAGTTGGAGCTCATAATAAGATTTTTTCTTTCTCTCACTAAAGTTCTCAAACCTCTAACTTTCTCTCTCTAAACATCATTTTATACGCCACCTTGTGTTCATGGTTTGATGTGTATTTGAAATCCAATAGCTTACAAGAATGTATAAACTGCAAGTGTTAAACAAGATTGCAAAACAGATTAATGTAAGACACACTAAAGTACTTGTACCAAATGATTGTCTAAACTGCAAGTGTTAAACAGGTACTTGTAAGTGTACATAAATGCAACTGTTATAAACAAGTGGTAAACAAGATTGCCTAAACTGCAAGTGTACATAACAGACATAATAGCAAAAGATACACAAAGTCATAAGCTTAAGTTATAGAGTCATACACTTATACTCTAGTCATAATGACCAAGGTTCAAAGTCATAAACATAAGACATAAACTTGTACATAACAGACCAAGGTTGAAATACATAAAGTTAAGAACTCAAAATACATAAACTTAATACACAAAGTACCAAACACAAATCAAACAGTCTAGTTGGGAGTCAAATGCCTATTTGTAATCATCTTTGTCCTTCTCTGAGGTGTAGATGGGCTTGACTGAGGTTGGCTTGCAGACTGAGGTTGGCTTGCATCTCTTGGTTGGCTTGCAGACTGAGGTTGGCTTGCAGAAGCTTTCCCTTGACTTGGTTGGCTTGCATCTCTTGGTTGGGCTGGACTTGGTTGAGTTGCTGCAGCTTGAGCTACCTTGCAGCCTCTTTTATTGTGTCCCTTGCCTTTGCAAATCTTAGAAGTGACTTGTATCCCTTTCCTACCTATCTTCCATGACTGCACCATACTTTCAACCTCACCAGCACTCTTATTTCTTTTCTTAGATGGCCTACCAATCTGCACATGAATCTTAGGTGGAAGCAATGTAGTTGGCCACTCATTCTTCACCCATAAGTGTCTACCAACCACAGGATTAATCTTAAAAGAGTATTGCTTTTTCCAAGTGTCTAGCCTATAAGATGAATGGACCCAATCTTCTGGCAAACCCACATCCATTCCATGATCTGCCATATCATGAATGCATGCTACTGCATGTTTACAAGGGATACCAGACACTTCCCATTTTATACAAGAACAATTCCTATCAGTAAGGTTTACAACACACTGATCACCATGAGGTCCTTTAGCTTCATACAAATCTAACCCATTCCATTCTACTATGTAGTTGACTGAAGCATCTTTTATTTGGTTAAAAATTTTTGTAGCAGCAGGAGTGAGTGGACGTTCACTTTTTTCAGTGATTTTTTGCACAATGACAATCCTTTTCATTAGATAGGCTCTAACATACTCTAAGGCAGATATGATTGGTGAGTCCCTAGCCTCTAATAACTGTCAATTGAAAACTTCACAAATATTGTTGATAAGCAAATCACAATGTGCCCTACCTGTATATGACATTGTATGAGGATCTACAAAATTAATAATAGACCATAACATATAAAGTAATTCTACATACCAGAAAAATGAGATCTACTCCAGTGTTTTGGTGCAACTTTGTTCAACCATTGATATGCCCAAGATGATATGATTTCAGTTCATTCATGACATTGTTGAACTCAACTGTTGTTGTTGAAGTTGCAGCTTTCCACAATATATCTTTAAACCTCCCACCTTTCCATATCAGATTCATGTTCTCATTGATGTGTCTGATACAGAACCTATGCTCAGCTTCTGGAAACAACCTCTGAATTGCTGGTAACAGTCCCTACAATTATAAGTCAAATTAGACAAAAAAAAAAGTTAATATTTAAAGTCAAATATGTTTAGGTAAGGAGATGTACCTTCTGTCTATATGTTATGAATGTAAAGTTGGAAGTGCAGTCAAAGTCCATATCATCCCCTAGTTGTGACAAGAACCATAACCAAGAATCTTTAGATTCAGATTCTACTATTCCATATGCCACAGGATAAATACCATTATTCCCATCCATTGCTACAGCTGTTAAAAGTTGCCCAGGATATTGCCCTTTCATGAATGCTCCATCTAAACCAAGTAATTTCTACCACCAGCTTTGAACTCTTCTTTCAATGCTCCCAAACATACATAAATCCTTCTAAACTTCCTGGTTGTAGATTCTGGATCCCCTTCTCTATAAAAATCTAACTTAACTGTTGTGTTTGGATTTGCCTTTTTCAATTCCAAGACAAAGTCTCTAAGCAAAGCATATTGTACTTCAGCATCTCCCTTTAGAGCACACTCTGCCTTTGCTTTTGCTCTAAAAGCCTTATGAATAGAAACACCAACATGAAACTACTTCTGCATCTGATCTTGTATGGCCTTAGTTGGCATATCTGGATTCAATTGTATTAGATCTTGGACATGTGGAGATAGAAATGAAGATGTGCAAGCTTTAATTTTTCTGGAAAGCAGACATTTATGTGAATCTGTGAAAGTCTTAACAACCCATTTTTGGACTTGTGGTACATAATGAATGTATAAAGACCAAGGGCATTTATTATCCTCATCTTCTTGTGCAATTACTTTCTTACCTTTGCTTTTACCCTTGACAGTATTCTTTCCTTTTTGACTCTTCCTCCCACCTTGTCCTTTTAAGTTTTCAAAAGATTCTTGTTGTCCAACTGGACCACCAACAGTCAATGTTGGAATTGTCCCATTACAAACAGCCCTCAACCTAACCTTATCATTCTTCTTGAACTTAATGTTTCTCCTGGTTTCAACAATATGAGCCTGAATTTTTTTCTTAGCATCCTCCTTACTTGCAAACTCTTGCCCAACAAAGAAGTAATTGTGAATCCTATTCTATTCAGCAACTTGTTTTCCATGCTTCTTTAATTTCCTCAGTGCTGATTTCCTTGCAGTATCACTATCATCACCAAGATCACTTTCATATGAATCAAAGTCTAAAACCTCTATATCATCTTCTGTTAAGTTCACCTCAATAGTTAACAACTCATTCTCACCATCTTCATTGACAGTAAACCTAAAGCCATCCATATTAACTTCAACTTCCTCTATGATGTGTTCCTCATCCACTATATCCTCTACATTATCCCTACCCTGATCATTGTCCACATTATCCCTAACATGCTCATTGTCCTCATGATCACTAACCTGCTCATGATTACTAACCTGCTCATGATCACTAGCCTGCTCTTCATCACTCCCATGCTCTTCATCACTCACATGCTCTTCCTCACTACCCTGCTCTTCCTCACTACCCTGCTCATGATCACTATCAATCAAGTTGTCAATACCTAGGTCATTACCCATGCCATGTACATCTGTACTGCCCTTCCCATTATCCACATCTGTATTAGCTTACTCTACCATATCCATATATGTCCTAACATGCTCTACCATATCCACATATGTCCTAACCTGCTCTACCATATCCACATTTGTCCTAACCTGCTCTACCATATCCACATTTGTCCTAACCTGCTCTACCATATCCACTTCTGTAGTAACATGTTCTTTTAACCACTCAATGGCTAACTACTTACTAGACCTAGGCAATGATTTCTTCACAACATCATCTTCATCCAAGTCAACAATTTCATTACTGTCATCTATCTCCCTAATCTCCATTCCTTTCCTAAATAAAGGCTTATAAAATGACTCAACTCTGGTCTCATTGTGATGGATCTGGACACACTCCTTGTGTCAATGATATTTTGTATAATATTATCAAGCAAGCGGAATTTACTTAACAATACTTAGAAGATGAATAGTATGATGTATGATAAACACAGATTAAACACAAAACTTAAGCTCCAATATTATTGATGAATAATACGAGTGATCTTAGCTTATCACTAGGGTTACAACCTTGAAGCCTTTGTGAGTAATACGTAACTCTTAGTTGTACGTAATACAATGACCTAGGATCTCCTTTTATAGCACAAGGAGTCCTTTACAAGATAACAATATAGCTAAAAATATAGAATATACACAGAATCTATTTTATACTTATCTAAACACGTTTTCCTTATAATAAACCAATAGCAGTGGTAATAATCTTCTAGCAGTAGTAACAGATTATTCCCAACAATCCTCCCCTAAACTTATGATTTCTCTGCAAATCAATAAGTTTCTTCAATCTGCATCATCTTCAAGGATTTGGGAAATCCAACCAAACACTTACTTCTTCCTTAGCTTCTGAATAGCTCTTGAACATTGATCTTGAAGCCTATGTAACAATGCTCTGACCTTCTCATTGTCTTCATGAACTCTTATTGTTGTGCATAACATAACTATGAGAGTTCCAGCTCTAAGTGGATATTCTTTCTCAGCAAGCATGAAAACATCCAATCCATCTATTGTAGAAACATGGTGAACTTCACATGAATCATAGTAAAACCACTTAGTACCATAAGTAGAAAATGAGAACTTCCAGAAATCATCATTAACATCAGGTTCATAGAGCCTTCTAAGATTTATCCATAACTGCATCTCCTTCATATCTTTTAGATTTTTAGCATTAAATCTTTCTTGGACTAACTCCCACAATCTATCAAGATCATCTCTGTCAAAAGCTTTGATAAGATCTTCAAAGTGAATGAATGAGGAAGTTTCACCACCAAGCCTTGTGATCTTCCATGTTGGAGCAAAATTGCTAGCAGTGTAAACCTCCCAGTCAATGATAGGATGTCTAACTTGCAGTGGCTCTAGATAAAAATCTTCTTCTTCTACCACAATCATCTTAGTCATCTTTTCTTCAGTGAACTTCTCAGTTGGAATTTCTTGTTCTTCAGTAACCTTAGTCTTCTTACCAGTCTGAGAATCATCATCTTTAGCCTTCCTTTTCTAGTTAGGATACCTTCTTTCTTCTTCTTCTTCTTCAGAATTCATTAGAATAAAGTTTCTATCTTGCCTCTGAACTCTGTAGTAGATGCTTTCAACTTTATCATCAGGCATTCCCTTGAATTGATGTCTTTTCCAACCACCAACCATGCAACTATAGGTTTTCATTTGTGAAATTATCTGTGCCTTTGTTGGTTGTCTTGGTTTCTTCTGGCCTTTCTTGACTGAAACTATAACCTCTTCAAGTGCTTGATTGTTCTTCATCTGTATGAAATCTGATATCTATGCAGTTCTTTGTTCTTCTGTCAAAGATTTATCAGCTATAAGTTCAATTGCCTTCTTCTTGATTATTGGATCATTTGCAATCAAGAATTCAATCTCTTCTACAGTAGGTACATAACTGAACTCTGGAGACTTTTCTCTAAACCTTGTAGGTTGAATAGTTGAATCTGGATTAATCAATCTATCCAGTCTTCTAGCCTCCATAAAGCTTGCAACTTCCATTTCTTCAAGCTTTTTCTTTTTAGCAACTTCTTCATCAGTAATCCTTTTTGCAAGATCAGCATCATGAGCAATCTGAACTTGAATTTTCTTAGGAATCTTTCTTCTAGGTTTCTCTTGATCTTCCATAACTGCTTTACCTTTGTCCTGCTTCAGTGTAACAACTTCTTCACTTGCAGTGTCAATATTTTGTTCTTTAGTGGAAATAGTTGGCACTTCAGTGGAAATGAAATCAGTGGTAAAATCTGTTGCGGTACAGAAAATCTCTTGCTCCTGTTGCTCTTCATGAGTTTCAGCATCCTCTGCACCTTTACTTGAAACACCTTCATCTTCAAAATCAATTTTCCTCCCCTGAGTTTCAGCACCAGTTTTCCTCCCCTGTTTGGGAGAATTTCCCAAATCTAGATCAAAATTAGCTGAATCCCCATTATCTGGTGAGGATGAAGATGATAACACCAACTTTGCAGTTTTACTCTGTCTTTTCAACCCCTGCAACTCTTCCTTCAAAGTCTGAATCTCCTCTTTCAAATGAAGAATATCCTTGGCATGATCCTTTTTGACTTGTGCCAGGTCCTTTTGTAGAGATTCAACATGCTTGACTAAATTTGTACACAAAACCATCAATTCCTTTTGTTGCCCACTATCCCTCATCACTTCCAATTGTGTGACATGTTAGGAGAGGTGAATCATTGGGCATTGGCTCAGATTATTCCTCCCTAGTTGGACTAGGTTGAAGTCTAGAACCACCACTGCTTGTTCCAGTACCAAAAGGTTCAGAAACATGTTGTGTTTTCATGAGAGAAGTTGACTGTTTATGCCTCCTCTCATAGGTGTGAGAAACATGTGGAGTATAATCAATGTTTGGAATAGAGATCATAGGTGTGGTTTGGACAGGTAAAATCTTTGCAAGCATTTGAGGTAAGAGGGGTGTAAAAATCATGTTGCCATCTTTATTCATGTTTTGAAAAACTTTAGGCTTAAAACAACTAATTTTATAAGCAGTAGTATGAGATTGCAGTTGAAATTCATTTAACACTGCTTGCACAAACCTTGGATACATTAAAAAATTTGTTGAACTCTTTACATTGCCAGTCATACATGTAAAAATATATTTTGACCAGTTGAAAATCTTATCACTGGCTAGACAAACCAAAGGGTAAGCCATGGTTGAACTAAATTGCTCATAAGATGTTTTCTTTGGACTGAGACAATGTAAAAGAGTATGTGTAACACCCCCAAATTTGGTTTAGCGGAAGCATACGTATTATTTGGGAGCGTTACGAAATTGGTAAATCATAACACAAGTAATACAGAACGGAATACATACTCCGTTTAATTTCATAAAATACTTTGAAACATCATTTTACAACATTGTTTGGATAGATAGGCACATCCCAAATTTTTAGTGGTCCCAATATAAAAACATCGTTTTTGTGTAAAACTCTTCTTTAGAAATTTCTACGACCATTTACCACCACTTGCCTTGCATCCATGATCACAAATTAAGCACCTGAGAAAATATGTTAAAAAGGTCAGCTAAAAGCTGGTGAGTTCATAGGTTTAAATTAAAACATTAGGTATGGACCAGAGTAAAGACATATAATCATTACCAAGAATATAATGATATATGGATGAAAGTCTATTACGTTAGCTCTAAGTTCATGCAACCGATACTACGACAGTTTCTGCATGCTAAAAGTTGTCATACAATATAGGGGCCCATAGCGAGTGTTTTTGTAGGATCGTTATTTTTATTGTGTTGATGATTCGGGTGGTCTTGGGAGATCAAAATACATGTTTGCCATAAGAGAGAGAAAGTTAGAGAGTTGGGTGTTTCTTGGTAGAGAGTTACTTCACAAAATATAGAGTATTAGATTAGAAGCACCACCCCTTCCATGGAAGGAAGGGGTATTTATACTTACAAATACACGACCTCCTATCGGCCTGTGGATCAGGGATACATTGGGTAAAGACCCGTCCTTCCTCCACGGTGTTGCTCTAAACTAAACTACGCTACAAACTAACAAATAAACTGCTTAATAACGTAACAAACGACACGTCTACGAGCTAACATATGCTAGACTTATAATTGGGGTGACCGACACTTTAACATAGAATTTTCTAATTCCTAACAATCTCCCCCTAAGGGAGGTCACCCCATGAAATACATTTTGCATCCTAGCATTCTATCTTTGTCTTTGTTCTTGAGCTCGTAGACATGAATTCTTCATTTCCGCAATCTTTGTGCTTTTGTAGCGATTCTTCAAAGTCCGCATAGATTTGTACTTTTAGTGGAGGCCTTTAACTGATCCACATCTTTGATGATCTTTGAGCTTTCTTTGAGATCATCAGCCACAGTAAATCTCTGGATCACCCTTTATTGTGTTGCCATCATGTGAAGTTGTGACTTTCGGACCGACATGCTCACACTTTTGAATCATGACATCTTTCCATCAGAGTAGCGGAAGCCTTACTGGTTCATGATATTTGCGGCAGATGTAGCGAAGCATAGTATAAAAATATCCGAACCAGGTTATGTAGATATGCACCAGTCATGATTTCTTCAATTAAGTGTGGTTCTTTGTGAACATGCGGCTTTGGATTGACTCCTCAATTCGATCAGCTGCAATCGTCGGTGTACCTGCATATGACGGTTAGCAATAAAGCACACGAAAGTGTCTTTGATCACTTTCGTTGAATTGAGGTACACGGCCCACGGTTCCTTGTTGATCAGTATAAATACGCCTTTGTGATCGGTAGGATTCCTAAGAATCTCCTTGAGGGTTTCGCTGTTCTAGCGTTCTCAAACCGAACGTCTCAAAGAAGACAACAAGTGAGTGAACCGAATTGAGATTCACCGATTGATGAAAATGATTTGAAAAACAATCGCGTATTGCTTAGAAGAAAGAGTTTTGCAATACGACGAAGGTTTTATGAGAAAGATCAATTTTCAATCAAAATACCTTTTGTATTTAAAGAGTACACATTCGACGTGCTAGCGAAAAGAAGAGATTCGCACATCGAACGGTTTTTCTAAAAGTATTTTTCAATCAGAGATACTTTTTGAATTTGAAAACATAAGTACACATTCGACGTGCTAGAGAAAAGAAAATATTTGCACATCGAATGGTTATTCCAAAAGCATCCGTCAATCCATTTCTGGACCAAGGTTGATTCACGAGTGAATCGCCCCATCGTTTCTATCCAGTTGTCACATGGTTGATCTATAGAATAGATCTCACATGCCACCTACCAGAGCTTGTTTGATGTTGGCTCCAGAAGGCTTTCCATCTTCATTGTGAATATGTTTGCATATCACTCGGATGTTCCGGCAATACCACAAGGATAATGCGTAGGACTCTAAATATATACTTACTTTCCACATTGTGTGAAACAGCAAGTCTTCATTAATTTTGTGTCCTAATGAGATATTGTGGATGATCTCTTGGCTCTAGACTCAATCGTGCACATTTGGTTCCTATGTCGGAGACTAGGGAGAGGTCTCCTTCTTCAATATCAACAATCTCTAAGAGAAAGTCGATAGATAATATCGGTTCCCCGTGAGAATGAAACAAGTCCTTTTAAGAGGAACTTGAGTAGCTTGGGAAGTTTAGTGCAGTGCGTCACTGGGTCCATGACGTCTTGTCTTCAATACTGGTGTTACCTTAGTAAACACCAGTAGCATATGTATTGAACCCGGTTCTGCCCTAAGGTTGAATTAATGGAGGGCTATTTCTTTTCACCCTTTTTCACATTCAATTCTTTTCATTCTTCAACCCCTTCGGTGCTTACCGAGACTTCATAACTAGAACCTTGTTGGGTTTATTCCATTACTAGCTCTGTCTCAGTCCGCACTCTTCCCATATCTCACTTTTCTCCTTTTTCAATATACCTAAGGACTCTACACTATCTAGTGGATTGTCCCTTGGTAGATCCCTCCAGCTCTGGCGGATCGTGGGAACGAATACCTAACCTAACCATCCTTATAACACCATGCATAAAGTAAATTGGTCGGTCTTTTGGTATTGTTCTTTCCTTCATGAAACCAATCGAAAAATCATTTGGAAAAACAATCAAGGTACTTGTGATACGAGATCAAAGCATTTTGTACCTTAATAGTTTTGATCATTTTAGAAATGCTCCCCCTCAACATGTGCATATGATATTGAACTTGTTTGGTACATGGAGGCAAGAGTTCTTTGAAATAATTTCTTTGAAATAATTTCTTGATCACATTTTCCTTAGAAAAAGCCATTTGAATTTCTTTGGTAATTTCTCCCCCTCAATATGTGCATAGGATATTTGAAATAATTTTATCACATAGAGGCAAGAGTTAATTTGAAGCACATCCACGAACACACAAGCCATTAAGAAACCATTTAAAACTCAATCAAGGTACTTTATGAGTCTCTTTAAAAAAACTTTTTGTACCTCGATAGTTTTGCTCCCCCTCAATATGTGCTTCGAGATTCGAAAGCGTTTAGCACATATGAGAGAGCAGCCTGCACAATTAAATAAAAAACGATCACCTTTTATCAAATTTCATTATTAAATCACAAATTCTCCCCCGATCAAAAATATCAAACCCTTTGAGATTTTGGATCCCAAGTGATTTAATTAGGTTTAGAAAATATGGGAGAAAACGTGGCCTTGTTTAAATACTCATCTGGTTTTTGGATAAATCCTCCTCCTCAACATGTGCATTGTGTATTTGAAATCGTTTGGCACATGGAGGCAGGAGTGCCTTTGAAGGACTAAAACCAATTCCATTAAAACAAATTTGATATTTAAATCACGATCTCTACCCCGATCAAAATTTCAAACCTTTTGAGATTTGTGATCCCAATTGATTTAAATCATTTAAAAGATTTTGGGGAAAGACGTGGCTTGATTTAACTTTGAAAAATGACAGATAAGGACCATTTTAAGACATTAAAGATTGTTAGTGTCAGGTATGATTGTTTTAAGAGATCTTTTAGGTAAAATAAAACAATTTCACAATCAAACAAGAACAGAAAAAATTTCATTTTGAAAGATCTTGATTCTAAAGAAAATCATACCATGACATAACATTAAATCTTTAGATCACCACTTAATTATTGTACAAAACGGAACTTTTGTGAAGAAATATCGTTTGAAAATATTTTATTTTAAATCACTCTCCCCCTCAATCCATGACAGAAGTCAATAATTGAGTGACTCAAGTTTTGATAAAATGAAGTCCGGTGATTTACAAAAAATTAGTCCAATATATTTTCAAAACAATATTTTTCCATTTTTCAAAACAATATAATTTTCAAAATTGTTTTAAAAAAATGTTATCTGCTCAAAGATCGTTAGGTGGTTGAGAAGCTTACATTTGTTGTTGCTGTAGGGTTTGGAAGAAAAACCGTCTGCCGATGCAGTGAGACTTCTTCTTACGTTGCATTTTGAATGCCAACTGAGGTCAAATTAAGCTCTGTTTCTTCAATCACATAGAAGAAAACCATCTGCTGATGCAGTAAGACCTCTTACGTTGCATTTCATGCCAACTCTCCATTGAAGTCCAGTTAAGCTCCGTTTCTTCATTTGTCAACCCAAGATATAGTTACCCTTTCCATTTCGGCATCCAAACATCATATTATGTGGGATACGGATCGGGAACATTCTTATACCAAGATACCTGCATACGTTAGTGAACACACATCTGTGAGATATATGGTGGTCGACAACACCAACAGACAATCGACTAATAAAGTCAATTCAACATATCAATCAGTTCATATAAGGCATGGGAATAATGTTCATCAATCTATAATCATCTAAACCTAACAATCACATCCTAGAAACCTAGTCCTTCAACATAGGCAATTATATTTTTTTCAAATAAGCACGTAGGATGATTAAGAAAGTCCGTTAGATGATATAAATTTGAAAAATATTCTTCCCCTCAATCAATGACTCTTTTTCTTGAAAAGTTTTAAAAGTGCTGAAGGCATCGATTGAGTTTTTCAATTATACTGAAAACTGATCTGATTGATTTTTCAAGCAACTCATTTTACCACCATTTTTGAAATACAACAAATATTTTTCTGAAGAATTATAGACGGAAAAACATTTGTGTAGGAACAGCAGTCCTTCGACATACTTTCCTTAAATTGTTTTAGGATAAGTGCACGAAATTTGTGAAAAACGTTTAAGCGTAGCACTTTCCTTCCTTTAAGAACGGGTTGCTATCTGAAATAATAGCAAGCCATGGTTTAAGCGCGGTTACTGAAGTAAGCGCAAGCCATCATTTGAAGTCCGGGTTCTGATCTGAAATCGTAAGCCATAGTTTGTGACATGTATAGAAAAGAATATTTACACCTCTGCTCGAACTTCATCTAAAGTCCCGTGCCATTATTGAATGACATTTCTAAAACCGTAGATGTTATCGATACCTGAAGACATGTCTTGAGAAAACATATTTTTGGTATTTTTCAATTTTTCGATTTTTATAGGTTTTGAAGGTTTTATATTTTTCTATTTTCTTTTTATTGGTTTTATATTTTTGTATTTTGTTTTTTGATTTTATATTTTTTGTATTTTGTTTTCTGAAAAATATATTTACAAGGATAGAATAGATGATATAGTTAAAGAAGATGATGATACTGATACCGAGATAAGGATATCGAGAAGCCCCGTTGTAGAAGATAGAAGTCATCATCCCTAAAACTTTCACCACCAAAGCTTCCAAGACTCTTGAATAGAGAGAAATTGAGCCACTTGAAAGTGAGACTTTGGCGATTCCCCAAACCGAAAATCCATGTGATGAGCAGATTGAAGCTCTATTTCAAGCTTTCCTTAGCAGGGTGCGAGAAGCACACCATTATCATAAATCCATTTGCTCCTTTTAAGACCGATAATCGAAATTCTCCATTCGGGGTTATATCATCCAATAGAACATCGACAGCGTTTCATCCCATACTTAAATAATCTTCTCAAATTTCTTTAACCACTTTGAAGTCGCGCAATCCATTCCAAAAAGGTGTCAAGAGACCACTTCCCCCGAGTAGTTGAATTGATGCAACCCGTCTCTTAGAATAGAGCTCAAGAGCCCGAATACACAAGTAGATTTCCAAAGAATAAATGATACAACCACCCAATGCATTTATCTTTCGATGATTGTGTATAAGGCTCAAGAACCCGAAGTACTCAAATGCCTCCTCACTTGTGTGCCTCTTTTATCTTCAGAAACTTTATATTACATCACTTCCCCCACGTCGTTGGAATATTAACACAAAAAGCCTTGATGAGTAAAACCTTGAGTTTCTCTGCGGTCATGACATTTGTTTTCCCGGGATATCTTCAATCAATTAGAAGAGTTAAGTTCATCAAGTTTACTCGTCATGAGTCAAACCTTGAGTTTCTCTGCGGTAATAACATTTGTCTTCCCGGGATATCTTCAATCTCTTAGAAGAATTAAGTTCATCAAGTTTACTCGCTTTGTGTTTATATGTGAGTCTCCTTTCCCTTATTTGGTTTAGACACTTGAATCAGCAACTCATTATAAGCCCGTATACTAGAAATTTGTTGAGAAGATCGCTTGAAGTCTTTGTGAGAATCAACATCTTTGAATAATAAGCGTGAGCAAGTCTAATTAGAGATTAAATTTGGCATTTCAATCTCCCCAATTAGTGCTCTCCCTAAAATGACAATCTGTTTGATAAATGCCCGAATAAGAAGAAGTCTTTTGATAATCACATGCAACTCGTCTTTTAGTCTTCTAACATGTAGCAGAAAATGTAGAATAGGATCTGTAGACTCGACCTTCTTCAAGATTGTTAGGTTGGGAATAGATAGTTAACATCTTCAACTCACACCAAAAGCATCCCACCAAAAAGCATCCCAATTAACTTACATCTTGCAAATCCCTTAACTAAAATCCCTCCCAATCAAACAAGAACAGAAAGATGTTCATCAAGGAAATCCAATCAGGCGCAAGCGAACACACAAGATGGTAACACCAAACTACCAATCACATCAAACAAGAACAGATAGATTGTTCGGAATCATCATGTTGATGTATACGTGAAGCATTAACCGGAAGCACTTTGTCGATAAACTCATCAATCCGAGTGAAGATGTCAACCAATGGCTCTTAGAAGAAAAAAAAACTCCATGTAAAGATGACCCTATAAGAAGAAGTTCGGTTCTTACATGAGTTTTAGAGCCGTATGACCATTTATATTCTCAAATATCAATCAACAATGCAAAAAATTCACACTTCTTCTCCCCCTCAAGAATTGCATACAGAGATGCCATTCTTGACTAAATAAGTGAACATTATCCAAATGTAGTCTATTCACACTTCTCCCCTGCAAAATCAGCACATGATGTCGCCATCTTCATTATAATCGAGCAAGTGGAATGAGAAAACAATCAGTGGTAGCCCGGTTCACTTTATGACTGAAGCACATGGAAAAAGTATGAAGCATGTTGATGAGAATGGTCATAAATAAGAAGATTTCTCTTCTTTCGAAGATAAAGCGCCTGGCGTACACTTTTCTTTTCTTTAGAGTACGAGGCATGAACTGAAGTATTCATACGTCATAAGAAGATTTCTCTTCTTCAGAAGATAATGCGCACTGAAACGTACACATTTCTTTTCTTTGGAGAACGAGGCATGAACTGTTGTGTTCATACGTCATAAGAAGATTTCTCTTCTTCTGAAGATAAAGCGCACTGAGACGTACACTTTTCTTTTCTTTAGAGTACGAGGCATGAACTGTTGTGTTCATACGTCATAATCTCTCTCTTTTCAATCTCTTGGCAAAACATGTAATCAACCCCATTATCATTCAGTAGGCTCTTTGAAGTGACAGTTGATGGAGATAACCCAATATGATGAATTCGACCTACGAAGTAAACTAACCGAACTAGTGACTTATACTTGCACATATGTAACAAAGAGCGGTTTGAGACTTCATGTCCATTTGAATCTCTAAGTACTCTATACTCCTCAACCAACCAACCATCAAGTAATAGACGTACATTACCTCTTGAAAATCCACAATTGAATGTGACACCGAGCACTACAACGTAACTCCTTAAAGTGATAGTTATTTTGTAGTGGTAAGAGCCCAATTCCCCCTAGTGGTAAAAGAAAAAGTAAAAGCCACCCAACAATAACTAGATTTCCAAGTCTTCGTTTTTGATAATAAGCTCGAACAAGGATCATGAAGAATCTTCATCCATCCATCCCCGATACCTTCAGATACTAAGTACACTCGCCCGTGATAATTCACTTCAACTTCAAATAAATAATAGTGAATTAACTCCGTTGTCACATCTTCTGGTTAAAAGCTCAATTCTAGCCTCCTTTGACGTTTTAAGTGAACTCTGATAATGGTTTCATCCCGACCATGGTTAAAGCACATAACCCGTAAAACCATGTAATAACCAAACCGCCATGACGAATATCCAAACACACACCCAATTCATGAAGTACACCCTTTTATCCCTTCTTTGAAGCAGAAACCGTAGCACCAGCATCAAGTAAGATCCATAATTACACTTTCTCTTCTCCAAGATGGTTCTATCATTACGGGATTTTACAACTCTATGGTTTAAACCGAGAAATAGTATCTTTCGCGGGATTTTACAAAACCAAGAATAAACCGTAAGATAGATCCGGAAATGCACTTTACTAATACCAGGATGTTTCCATTGTCACGGGATTTTACAAGTCTATGATTTAAACCGAGAAATAGATTCTTTCGCGGGATTTTACAAAATCAAGACAAAACCGTAAACAATGTCAGCTTGAATGTGTTATGACAACTTTGGTTTCAGTGAGTATCTATTTTAGGGGAACATGCAGCGGTTCATCAACGGTTCATTATCCAACATCATCAAAATCAACATCAACCATCCAATCATCACTTTGGTAAACCCAACATTCACGCATTCTGTCGGCTATTGTAGTGACCACATGGAGAAGTAAACCCGATATGCCAAACTTGATCATGAAGTGAACTTCCCCAGATTTGTTACTTAAACTTGTACTAATCCTTGTGAAGAAGAAACGGTGTACCCAATGTACAAAACCTTTTGACGTATCCTCAACTGCGTGAGACACCAAAGTGATAGTTACGTTGTGGGTAAATCAAGAAGGAATCACAAACGTAACTAAATAGCCAAGTCTTTATCACACTCTATAAAAGCCCAAATAAGTCATCTTCGCGGAAGGGTAGAAAGAAAGAAGATGAAAGTAAGTAAACGCGCCCGGAAAATCTCACTTCAAAGTCAAATAAGAAATACCGTCCAAACAATCCCCGTAGTCAACATTTTCAATAAACACTTCAAGCCGTGACATAATGATCATCGTGAAAATGTATATACTAAAGTATCAACCCTCATATCACAACAGCAATCATCATCATACCAAATTTCCAAACCTCATAATGAATCTCATCATTTCATCAACTCACATCATCAAATCTCATTATCTTATCATATGATCAAATCTCAGAAGCCCATCTGACCCAATCATGTGTGCAAACCAAACTTGGTTACTTGTAAAAATCAAGGCCCGGTCTATGAGAGAAAAAAAATAATCCAATCTTCCAAGTAGAGCCTTTAAAGCATTAAACTCAATACCAAATTAGTAACGTCGGTCAAGAAGCTCAAGCCCATGAATTTCAAATATTCGATTAAGCCGTGAATTAGTGAATCCTCCGTGAAAATTTACCATACCAAAAGTACCTCTCAATTGCACAATAATAAAATTATCTATCCAAGAATTATTTGCAAAATGACAAAAATTCGGATAAAACTCCAATGAGATAGTCTATCTCAAGATCCTCGTCCAAATGATGCAATTGTGTTTGGCCCACTGGTCAAACGACCCAATTCCAGACCATGCAAATCTTGCTAATCCGGTTGTAGGCCCATTGAATCAACGACCCACTCAATAAAAGTTACACACCGGTATTAATAAGGTGATGCCCTAAACACACTTATCAATATCCACACCCTAAACTCACTATCACAAATAACGCCTACCATCATCTTATCTCTCTCACCTAAGATAGATCTAAAAACAATTTTCATCACATTTCAGTCTCACAGCTTATCACAATAACATCTCATCTCCTAATCATCACAATTCAAACGAGTCATTCATACTCAACCTTACCTTTACTTTTCCATTATGGAATGAATCAAGGACAAGTCATGGTGCTTCAAGATCCTCTCATGGGTCTCGGGTAGGTATTATTGCATGTTAAGTCGTTTTCCAATTAAACGAATCAAGGAAAACAGATTTAGCAAAGTTGTTAAAAATATTTTCTTTAAATTCGGACATGAAAAACCTTTTGGATCGATGAAGAGCTCTTTCTCGTTAGAAAGACCTTAGAGTCTTGATGTTTCATTAAAAACGAGATAGTAATCTGAGATTAGTGGTTTCATTTTGAGTCTTGGTTTAGATGTAGTGATAAAGTGGGTCTTGGAGTGAGTCTAGTTGTAGGTTAAGTTATATTCGGATATTGTTGACTGATGATGTTGTTGAAATAGAGGTCGAGATGATGTTGGTGAATTGTTTGTCTTGTGGTCGAGGTCAATATTCTTATTCTACTTTTCTGTCAAGTCGCCAGCCAAGTCGCTACGACTAAGTCGCCACGACAAGTCGCTACGACTAAGTCGCCACGACAGCAAGTGACTCAATAGTCAACTCGCTAACATGAAAAAAACAGTTTTGACAAGTCGCTAACTGGATATTTGACATTATCCGATGAGTTTTCCGACCATATTTCCGACCACATTCATAGTTACTCAGAAAACTGTATAAAGTTGCATTTTGACCCATGTTTGACTGCAAATATGACTGTTTGACCACCTAATAACACACTGCTTGGTAACAACAAAGACATAAGGATGAGATAAAAATACTTTTGGACCATAGGTAACAGGTATGAGTTTTGGACCAAAAAGAAACAGGTATAACAAAGATATTACCAAGACATGACAATTTTATTCTTTTGACCAAAACGGATGTTAAAACTGGTGTAGCAAAAACTGTTAACCACAAGTAAAAAAATTATCCGGCCACCATAAAGTACAAAAGCAGTTTTCAAAATGAACCAACAACCACCATAACCATGATACAAAACCACACAAATCAACAAAGCACAACAACCTGGCTCTGATACCAATTGTAGGATCGTTATTTTTATTGTGTTGATGATTCGGGTGGTCTTGGGAGATCAAAATACATGTTTGCCATAAGAGAGAGAAAGTTAGAGAGTTGGGTGTTTCTTGGTAGAGAGTTACTTCACAAAATATAGAGTATTAGATTAGAAGCACCACCCCTTCCATGGAAGGAAGGGGTATTTATACTTACAAATACACGACCTCCTATCGGCCTGTGGATCAGGGATACAGTGGGTAAAGACCCGTCCTTCCTCCACGGTGTTGCTCTAAACTAAACTACGCTACAAACTAACAAATAAACTGCTTAATAACGTAACAAACGACACGTCTACGAGCTAACATATGCTAGACTTATAATTGGGGTGACCGACACTTTAACATAGAATTTTCTAATTCCTAACAGTTTTGTCCCTCAACACTCGGTTCCGACATGGTATACGTTTCGCCTTGGCCTAAGCATGGCCAACCGAACGGAGGAGTCACCCTCAATAGATCTATTTATAACATTCGCGTTTCCTAGTGGGGAATTGACGGTTCATGAAAAAGGGCATTCTCTAGGGACATAAGGGCTTAGGCTAAACCATGTAATAGTAATCATGTAATAGTTTTGGTCCATAAAAAGGTTTTGCATATTTCTCACCCCAACATGTATAAAACAGTTTATCAAGTAAAAGAGGGGCTTTGAAAACTCACCTTAGCAAATGTGCAATCCAAAAGTGGGATGTAGTGATTTTTGTGAAACGGCATTGACACGCGACCTAGATAAGGAGGGCAATGTTTTAGTTCATTGTTTTAAGTATCACTTACTCAAAATGGTTCAATTTATTTTGTTTTTGTAAAATGGTGTTAAAACCAACCTTTAGTTTGTACAAATGATTGAAAGGTTTTTCTAGTAAGTATATGAATGTATATATACCTTTTTCATGTTGACACTATAATAGTATTAGAATCCAAGACTTGGTTTGTAAAATAATTACGATATTTTACTAGTAAGTATATAAATGTTTGTATACTCATTTATGTTGACACATATTAGCATTGTCAAAAATCGATATTAGTTAATTTATTCTCTAATTGCACTTAGAAAATACTCAAGTTAAGTTTGGAGACTTTCAAATTTAATGAATGATAAAATGATTTAGTAGTCTCTATTTATTTATCAAAATTTGTTCTCTACATTTATCATTTTTGACTAATAATTTTAGTGACATAACTATGTCTATTTGTACATATTGATGTCAAAATGTTAACTTAGGCTTTTATTATGTGAAACGTGACTTGGGCACTTGTTTCTTATACTACAACCTTTACACCTGTTCACTTGTATTAAAATTTGTATGCTTGATTACTTGTCGATACGTACGTGTATATATCTAAGTAGAAAATGTTGAATTCTCGGAAATGAGTTTAGTCCTATATTTGATAGAAGACTTGTTTAATGGATTAAGCTTTTAGTCTCTAATTCCTCATTTGAGTTTACTCGTTTTAAGATCTTAACACTAGTTTACACGACGGCACGTATATATATATATCTGGAAGTGAAAGGTTATGAAGTTTGCGGATACGAGTTTGGTTTGACTTGGCTCTCGATTTTTCACCTCAGGTTTTTATTTGCTGGTTTTGCTTAGTACCTTGCAGTTTCTCATTGATCATGTGGGTTGTGGCCCACAGACATGGATAACAGGATTGGCTTCGGCCCATAAGAGTACTAATGAATTATTAGAGTGGGCTGGGCTGTGGCCCAGTGTGGCTCTCAATATGTTTTCTTCAGTTTTTCACTATCTACGAAAACAGTGAAGAGTAGATATTGATAAAGGTTTTCATAGTAGCGTATGGTTTAGGGTCTATCCGAAGATGATAGCTTGTCCGGAAGGGAGGCATGATATACGACCACCTCCATGGTGTCGTGATACTATTAGAAAAGCAACACTCTTTGTGAGCGTTTGCGACTTGAAGGAAATAAGCCATGTAGCAAGAATGTGGGTACTATTTTCAGATTTGTGAATACGACGTCCCATTTTGCGGGAGTGATGACAGATTTAATTAGACTAAGTCACCCTCCATGGGTTGCCCTTCTAGTCTAACATAGTCCAAGTGATTTACTCGACCACTCATGCGTTAGTCATCACCAAGCCGGACAAAGGTGTGCTCGAAGCATATGCACCCTACTTGGGTCGTTGCTTTACTAGGGATCAGAAACCCGATTAAGACTCTTATTATCCGGATTGGACTAACAATGCCTAAGACTCAATTCGACCACAGCTTCTATGACTAGAGGTGTGACAACAAATTTTAAGGTCCAAGACTGAAATCGACTCACTAGTTGCGGATCGACTTTTCCAGTATTTCATCTCAAACAAAATTTTCCTTCACCTAAGTAATTTACCAAGCTTCGCCACTGTGGTGGTTTCCACAGCAGCTTCGACTCCACTTACACATCTCCCAAGTCCTCCTATTGTAGTGTCGAAGATGCCTCTAAACGAACATGAACCATGGTCATGTCATGCTTGGCAGGAAAAGGAAATAATTAAGAGCGGAACTACTCGAATGAGGTTTGACCAACATGACCTATCTCGAGATCACATTAGCTTGGGCTAAAGTGATACTCACATGTCCCTACTTGATTTTAATTCATTGCTAGGCACACATATTTAACCAAGACATTACAAATTCTTCTTAAATCGTTATAACTCTAAATCGTTCCGAATTTGGTAAGGGTTCAGGAAAGGAAACTTTACACAACGACTCACATTCTATGGTTAAGTCAGGATTTAACAAGCATAAATTTCACGACAGCAGTAACTCTTTATTCAAGAAAGAAAATTTATTCGGTTTGGGTTATTTACGACCACTATTACAGTACACAACAAGAAGGATTTAGAACACAAACAAGAATATTACTCTTACAAATTTTCGGAGATAGGACAAGTACAACGCCAAGCTAGAAGGAACGATGGCCTCTAATTCTTCTTGATACCTCTGAATTGATGATGGAATTGATGTGTTTTCACCTTGGATTACAAAACCCCCCAAGTCAATTTTTGAAAGCCCTAACTTCCTCAAACCCTAGTTTTTGGTACAAGTGGTGAAGAAACTGAGTTGGGGCATTTCTCCTCTCCACTTGAGATAAAGAAGTATCTTGGGAAGGAGCTTGACTACCTTTCTCTCCTTGAGACTTGGTTTGAAGCCGAATTTGGCTAGCTTCCAAAACTTAGGCGAATCTTTGATTTTGCCCAAGGTAGATTGAAGTGAAGATATGATTTTCTTGTGTGATTTTATCTTGATTCTCATTTGATTCGTACGAGTTGTAACCGGCGCATCAATGGAGGATTTGGAGAGACCAAAAACTTACATGGTTTTGGTAAGATAGGGAAGGATGTGATGGGATAACATGTTGGGCTTTCCCTCTTTGGAAGATTCGATCTAGGTGGGTAGCTAAGGGTAGAGGTTGAAGATGAGATTTGATATCTTTTTGGTTTCTTGGTCTTTGCACTAGTTTTGTCGTATGTGGGAGGAGAAAGGACAAAGTGATTATATCTCTAAATTTTAATAAGGTTTTTCTTTCATGTATTATGTGCTTGTATATATGCAATATACTTAGTATTATTTGGGAAAATGTATGTATATAAATTACATTCATGATTTATTTGTGTACATGTATGTATTTGTGTTACACTTTCATACTTATTGTGTTTGAGTCTTATAGAGGTTTTTGTTCAAGTGTAAGGGTGTTAATTATTTTGTGTCCCGCGATCTTATATTGTGACCGTAGTATCGTTGTTTGATAACTTTTATGACGTAGTATCTTATTGTTGCTTATCCGGAATATTTTTATCTTTGTAATATTCCCTGTCACGGACATTTGTCATTTGTTTTGTCATGCCCTTGTCATAGTGTCGGTATGCGTGCAGTGTTGGTCACTGGGGTAAACGAGATAACCTCTCGTCTTACAATTTAAATCATAAGACAAAATTAATATTCATAGAATGATATGAATGCAAAAGTGGTGCAATAGTCTACAGTTTGTGAGTTAACTACTCAAATGATCAGGTAAAGCTTATGTATGCTTAATGACTTATGCTTAGTAATAATAAATTACTAACTATCAGTTAAATTTTTAGTGAAAATTTACCGTGTGTCACAGTATGTATCAAAAATCTCAAGTGGGGACAAAAACCACTCTTTTTGAAAGTAGCCTTTTTATCAGTGGTATCATACCCCATGGATGATAAAGTATCATGAATTTCTGGCATAGGTAATATGATGATACCATTGAGATCATCCAATTGGAGAACTCTCCTCAAGGATATCTCAGTAACATCAATAGTTACCCCATCCACAGTGGCTCTTAGAGCATCCACTGTTTCATGTGTATCTCCATTCTCAAGTGTTATGGACTGAGCAGTAGTCCAAAACTGTTTGATTTGAGAGATATAGATTGTGGATTTTAAAAGTAAAGCATACCTTATATGGGTAGTATTCAGAAAGTCCACAATCTGATGAAAAACAGGGCCACTCTTCTCGTTTGACCTTTGTAGGTAGGCCACTAGGTTGTGCTCATCTGCAAATTTTAATGGTGCCATAGAAACTTTTTATGAAAAACAATATTATGTCAGTAAGAATTGAAAGAATAACTAGCCAATTGAGATAAAAGATATATAGAGGTAGGGTTTAAGAATATTGCGCAAGAAAATTATCTAAGGAAGGTTTTTATCTTTAAAAAGATAAATATTAAAATAAGAAAGTAGATAATTCTCTAAAAATTTATCCTATATATATGGAAAGCAAGTTTTCCTACAACGGCTAGTAAAGAATTTTGTTACTGACACAACCAGTTGTAACGGCTAGAACAACAGTGGTAAAATAACACTGTCAGTGGAAACTGTGAACTAGCAGTGGGAATTTTTCAAAAAAAAATTCAAAGAGCAGTGGTAAATGAAAACATATGAAAACTAGACTGCTCTTATCATAGTTTTTAGCAAACTACCACCTATCAACGGATTTGATATGTCTTTACCATGAGCCATTTGCTATGGACTAGCCAACTCTTAATCATAAAGAATATGGTGAGCTGATAACCATATAGTTTTTGGTAAACTATCAACCATAAACGGATTTGTCAAGTCTTTACCAGTAGCCGTTTGCTCTGGACTAGTTGATTCTTATGTGGATTAGACATGGTGAATCAATAAACATTTATTGTGTATCTCAGTTATACACCTTTTAAGATCAACTCCCATTAAATCTGCATAAAGGTTAAATACATAACATATAGGGTCTGTTTGGTTAGACGTAATGGACTGATAAAGGAATGTAATCGACGATGTAATGGAATGAACATAGTAATTGAATGAGTCATTACTCTTCCATTGACCTATTTGGTTGCCATGTTGGAATAGAGTATATCGTTTACGTATGTTGTTTGGTACAATGCAATAGATGTTAGAAAGGAATGAAGTATATGAAATATGGCAAAATTGATTCCATGTCGTAATGGAATGAGAAAAAACTAGGGGGTGGCTATGTAATGAAATTAGTGGTTATTGTCGTAATGAAATGAACTAATGAATAAACCATTCCATTACAAGGTTTAAAATAAACAACAATTTTTCATTTCACTGTAATGATCTATTCCATTACAACCTTTATTCATGCATACCAAACGTTACGATACAAACTTATACAACAATGTTAGTACCCAAAAACTTCCACTCAATCACCAAAGACAATTTGACACAAAAAGTTATGGATTTAGCATTCCAATACTTGTGACTAAGTACTGAAATCTACCCACATCAAGTCCTTTTGTTAATAAATCAGCATAGTTGTCATCAGTATGAATTTTGACAACTTGAATTAGTCCTTTTTCATAACAATCACGTATGAAATGGTGTTTAATTTCAATATGTTTAGTCTTTGTGTGTTGAACAGGATTCTTAATAATGAAAATGGTACTACTATTATCAATATGAATGATGGTATTCATGAAATTGTACCCATAGTCCAAAAGTTGATTATGAAGCCATAGAACTTGAGCACAGCAACTTGCAGCAGCCACATACTCTGCCTCAGTTGATGAATTTGCCACCATAGTTAGTTTCTTACACTGCCATGACACTAATCTGTTGCCAAGAAATTGACATCCACCAGTTGTAGATTTTCTATCCAAGCTAGCTCCAGCATAGTCACTATCTGAGTAAGTAACCAGATCTAAAGGAGAATCTCTGGAGTACCACAAGCCTAGTGTAGGAAATGCTTTAAGATATCTGAAAATCTTCTTCACAGCAGTCAAGTGAGAGAACTTGGGAGTGACTTGAAACCTTGCACAAGCACACACAGCAAACATGATGTCTGGTCTAGATGATGTAAGATACATCAAAGAGCCAATCATAGACCTGTACATGTGCACATCAACTACTTCACCACTATTTTCCTTCAAAAGTTGATGTGTAGTCTTGTCTGTAGGAGTGCTAGATGACTTAACATCAGTGAACTTGAACTTCCTTAGTATCTCAGCCACATATTTATCTTGATTGATGAAAATACCATCTGGCCTTTGTAGTACTTGAAGTCCTAAAAAGAATGTGAGTTCACCCATAGAACTCATCTGGAATTCTTCTTTCATTAGTTTCTCAAATTCTTTGCACATCTCTGTCTTTGTAGATCCAAAAATGATATCATCAACATACACTTGAACCAGCAAGATATCATTCTTGTCTTTCTTGATGAACAATGTTTGATCCACTCTTCCTCTATGAAACCCATTAGCAAGAAGATAAGTTGTTAAGGTTTCATACCATTTCCTTGGAGCCTGATGCAAGCCATACAAAGCTTTAACAACCCTGTATACTTTGTTAGGATATTCAGGGTCTTCAAAGCCTGGAGGTTGTGAGACATAAACCTCCTCATCAATTTGCCCATATAGAAAAGCACTCTTTACATCCATTTGATAGACTTTAAATCCCATAAAGGATGCATAGGCCAAGAACAGTCTGATTGCTTCAATCCGTGCAACTGGGGCAAATACTTCTTCATAGTCAATACCCTCCTCCTGAGTGTATCCTTGAGCCACAAGCCTAGCTTTGTTTCTTATAACAATCCCTCTTTCATCCTTCTTGTTTTTGAACACCCATTTAGTACCTATTACCTTCTTGCCAGAAGGCAAATCACAAAGCACCCAAACCTTTTGAAGCTTAAATTGGAGCAACTCTTCTTGCATTGCTTCCACCCAACTTTCATCTTCAAGCGCCTTGTAAACATTCTTTGGCTCCATTTATGACAGAAAACACATAAATAGACATTCATTCTTGCCATCACGAGTCTTAGATTCATATATTTTACTAATGAATCCATGAGCATTAGGCAACATTGTTTGTCTTCTAGTCTTCACAGGTGAATAGACATCCCCAATCACATTTTCAAGAGGATTTGATTTATGAATAGAAGTGTGGGGAGTCTGAGGAATTGTAATTTCACTTGACATATTAGAGATTTCAACATCATTGGCTTGAGCTTCCTCTGTAACTGGAGTTGAGATTTCCACTTCTGGTGTTGCAGTGGAAACTTCTGGGCTAGCAGTGAGGTTTGAATTTCCACTGCTCTCAGAGTTTTCAGCATTCAAGTTGCTACTTCCTTCCTTACCAAAGTCATGAGAAGGATGAGCATCTCCAGTCTTTGGTATGTCATCAGTATCTGCATATCCCCAAAGTGGTAGACTGAAATCATCTTGATCATCTGCATCATCTTTGCTTGGTTCATCATCATCAAGAAACTCTTCTGAACCTGCACAGTCAAAAGAAGATGCACCTGTAGATATAGGCACATTATTCATAGAGTGAATTACATAAATCGTCCTTGTGGTTTAGTAAAAATTACGGATCTTGTCCCTGTGGTTTTTTTTTAGCGGGTTTCGTCCCTGTGGTTTACAAATGTTACGGATCTTGTCCCCGTCGACCCGGTCCCAAAAAGGACCTCCTTTGCAAATACTTTCTAACGTGAGGGGCTAACGTCATATTTTGGTTTTAACGATCGGAGTTAATTACATAAATCGTCCTTGTGGTTTGGTAAAAGTTACGAATCTTGTCCCTGTGGTTTATTATAATATTTCTTAAAAAAAACTGTTTTTTCTTTTAAAAAAATTAATTTTATTAAAAAAAATAAAATTAAATTAAAAAATATAATAATAATAAAAATAATTTTTTTTAATTTTATTATAAAACGAATGAAGGCGTATAAAAAAACATTTTTATACGGATTTCTCTATTTTTACGTTTCATTTGTTTTTATACGGTTTCGTTCGTTTTTGTATGAAAATGTATGAAAACATTTTTGTACAAAAATGTACGTTTTTGTATGAAAATGTATGAAAACATTTTTTCATACAAAAACGAACGAAAAAATGTACGTTTTTGAATGAAAATGTATGAAAACATTTTCGTACGTTTTTGTATGAAAAAACGTACATTTTCATACAAAAACGTACATTTTCATACAAAAACGTACATTTAAAAAAAAAAAAAAAAAAAAACGTACGGTTTTGTTTAAAATGTACGTTTTTGTATGAAAAACGTACATTTTAAACAAAAAAAAAAAAAAACGTACGGTTTTGTTTAAAATGTACGTTTTTGTATGAAAATGTACATTTTATAAAACGGACAAAACCGTTTTGTATAAAAACGTTTTTGTATAAAAACGGTTTTTTATAAAACGGTTTTTTGTATAAAAAAAACGGTTTTTGTATAAAAACGGTTTTGTATAAAAACCGTATAAAAATTGTACGTTTTTGTATAAAAACGGTTTTTTATAAAACGGACAAAACCGTTTTGTATAAAAACGTTTTTTATAAAACGGACAAAACCGTATAAAAACGGTTTTTTATAAAACGGATGAAGCCGTATAAAAAAACGTTTTCATACATTTTCATACAAAAACGTACATTTTTGTACAAAAATGTTTTCATACATTTTCATACAAAAACGAACGAAACCGTATAAAAACAAATGAAACGTAAAAATAGAGAAATCCGTATAAAAACTTTTTTTTATACGCCTTCATTCGTTTTATAATAAAAGTAAAAAAAGTTATTTTTATTATTATTATATTTTTTTTAATTTAATTTTTTTTTAATAAAATTAATTTTTTTAAAAGAAAAAACAGGTTTTTTTATAAATATTATAATAAACCACAGGGACAAGATTCGTAACTTTTACCAAACCACAAGGACGATTTATGTAATTAACTCCGATCGTTAAAACCAAAATATGACGTTAGCCCTTCACGTTAGAAAGTATTTGCAAGGGAGGTCCTTTGGGACCGGTCCGACGGGACAAGATCCGTAACTTTTGTAAACCACAGGGACGAAACCCGCTAAAAAAAAACCACAGGGACAAGATCCGTAATTTTTACTAAACCACAAGGACGATTTATGTAATTCACTCTAATTCATAGTATTGGTTAGTGTATCAAGATCAAACAGCCTTTCTGGACCAGTTCCTTTAAGATTAACTTTATTTTCCAGAAACTCCACATGCAGATTCTCTTCAATCTTTTGGGTCCTTAAGTTGAATACTCTAAAAGCTTTGCTGACCATAGAATACCCAACAAAATACCCTTCATCAGATTTCTCATCAAACTTTCCCAGATAATCAATGGTATTGAGAATAGTTACATGACATCCAAATGGTCTCATGAAGTCAAGGGTAGGAGGTCTACCCCTAAATAACTCATAAGGTGTATTGTTCTTTGTTTTTACCACTAAAACCCTGTTTTGCACATAACATGCAGTGTTAACTGCTTTCAGCCCAAAAAGTGATTGGCAATTTAGAATCTGCCAACATGGTTCTAGCAGCCTCTATTAGTGTCCTATTCCTCCTCTCAGCAACACCATTTTGTTGAGGAGTTATAGCAACACTAAATTCTCTTTTAATACCTTTATCTCTGCAAAACGCATCCATAACTCTATTCTTGAACTCTGTTCCATTGTCACACCTAATGATTTTAACTTTCATATCATATTGGTTTTCAACTTCTGTGATAAAGATCTTGAGGATGCCTGTTGTTTCATCCTTGGTTCTAAGAAAGAAAACCCATGTAAACCTGCTAAAATCATCAGTCACCACTAGACAATATTTCTTAAGATTCAAGCTGCTCACAGATGTAGGACCAAATAAGTCCATGTGTAACATTTGAAGAGGGTGAGCAATAGAGTTAACCAACTTTGACCTGCAAGAAGCTCTGTGTTGTTTGCCTTTAAGACAAGCCACACAGGTTTGATCATTTTCAAATCTTTTCTGAGGTAAGCCTCTCACCAAACCATCCTTGACAATCTTATTGATGGTTTTGAAGTTAACATGACCAAGTATTCTATGCCATAACATGGATTCATCCAGTGTGGCTTTTGCAAGCAAGCAAGCATAATCATCTTTAGCAACAATGTTGTTCATATCAAAGCTATATAAATTGCCTTTTCTAGGAATTTTAAGAAGAATCTGACTTTCATCAGGCATCTTAAAATCCTTAGAAAGAACAAAGCACATATCTTTGGTAAAAAGAACATTGTTCTTCTTGTCACACATTTGTGAGACACTAAAAAGATTATACTTAAGCTCTTTTACATAATACACAGGTTCAAAGTCCAAGTTACCAGTTTTGATTATTCCTTTACCATTAACTCCACCTCCAAAGTTGACGTATTGTCCATCATAATGCTCAAAATCAGAAAGATAGGCCTTGTTTCCAGTCATGTGCCTTGAACACCCACTATCTGTATAACCTTGATCTAACCTTTTTGACCTTGGATGTTCCTCCACATAAGAGTAAAGAGTTAGTTTCTTTTGGGGACCCAAGCCATGATTGACTTGGATCTGCCTCGTGTATCAATATATTTAAATCTATCTGTTAGGAATTAGAAAATTCCATGTTAAAGTGTCGGTCACCCCAATTATAGTCTAGCATAAGTTAGCTCGTAGACATATTGTTATTTACGTTATTTAGTAGTTTATTAGTTAGTGTGTAGCGTAGAATAGTATAGTGCAACACCGTGGAGGCAGGACGGGTCTTTACCCTGTATACCGATCCACAGGCCAATAGGAGGTCGTGTATTGTGTAAGTATAAATACCCCTTCCATCCATGGAAGGGGTGGTGCTTTTCAATCTAACATTCCATACTTTTGAATACCAAGTCTCTAGCAAGAAAACACCCAACTCTCTACTTCTCTCTCTAATGGCAAACATGTATTTTGATCATCCAAGACCACCCGAATCATCAACACAATAAATAATATTTGGATCCTTACAATTGGTATCAAGAGCCAAGGTTTTGTGTTGTGTTGATTTGTGTGGTTTCGTCCATGGTTATTGATTTATGTCGATTTGTATGTGTTGTTGAAAACTGTTTTTGTACCTTTTTGATGGTCTGAAAATATTTTTTTCTATTAGTGTGGTTAAAACTGTTTTTAACAAAGTATTGGCATCTTTTTCTTTGGTCATATGGTATATCATCTTGTGCATTTTTTTTAGTCAATAGGTCAGATTCATGAGGTCATTTGTTCATATCTGTTATGTCAAAACATGGGTATAAAGTCGTCAAATATCACTTTTACTGGGTAAAATGAATCTGGTCATGTTTCATGGTCTAAACGGGTAAAAAGGAGGCATCTTTCTTATGCAGTTTTCTGGGTCTATTGTTGCTGGGCATATTTTCTTGGCGGCGACTTGGCATTTTTGAATGCGAGTTTTACACAAAACTGTCCAGATTCTATGTTTCATTAGCGACTTGACACTAAATGAAGTTAGCGACTTGACTGTAGCGACTTATATTTATAAGTTAGCGAGTTGTGCTTTGAAAGAAGTTGCGACTTATTGTGATTTAAAGATTTAGCGACTTGAGAGTTTTGAAAGATGTAGACTTGTGGCTATTTGACTATTGAGTCAAATAAAAGTTCTGGCGACTTGACCTAGCGAGTTAGACCTAGCAACTTAGACCTAGCGAGTTAGACCTAGCGAGTTGTGACAAGTAGCGACTTGACAGAAAGGATGAAGAAGAAGTGACCACAAGACTTGACCACAAAACCATATACCAACACCATGAACCTCAGTTTGTAAAACATCATCAGTCCATGTAAACTCAATTGAAACTGTACTGATAAGAAATCTTAAGCAGCCCTAAACACGCTTTCAACTATCACAGATCACCCTCATACAACTGCATCTTAACCCACATCTATCGACAACCCCCAGTTGACATCCAAGTCAAGACACACCCATATTAATGATCTCAGTTTTTGTTCTTTCGTAAAAATCATGTTTCAACAAGACCTCTAAAGATCAACCATTTGAAAGAAAATTAACCATCATTGATCATGTTTTTGTGAACTATTCGACCCTTGAAATAAATTTAACAAGTCATGTTAAATTCAATCTTCATTCGGTCAGTGTTTCAAAACAAAAATTATCATGACTCTAAGGTCAGTGTTCGCGAGAATTAACTTATCATTGATCTGAAATGTTTGATAATATCCGAAGTTCAAGAAAATGGAATACTAACAATTATGTTATCTCCATGTTTCTGGTTCGTTTGATAAACTATAAAATGTATACTTACCATTCGACTGGCTGCCTTGGTCTCAAATCGTAAGCCATCCCTGTGGCATAAACGACATCAAACCATCCCTGTGGTGATGTGTGATGTGATGAGAAGCAGAATAATGGGGCGAGGATATACTGATTTGAGTCTAGGTTCTTGATTTGTGAGTGTAATTTCAAGTGATGAATGAGATTTGAGTTAATAGAGGGTGGACAAAACTGTGAGAGAGATTAGGGTTACCTAATTTTAGGTTTATGAGTGCTTCTCTTCTTATATACCCTATTATTAGGGTAAAGCTTGGATAATGGGCCGTGCATGTAACAGCTTTCTTGGGCCGAGTGTGATATGTGTGCTATTCTATTTTAAGGGCCTTGATCTTATAATTACAATAATGGTCCTAACGTGCTTCATGAGGTCTCATGGGTAGAAATTATATACGGTGGACTTGACAATATTATTTACGGGCAATGTATTTATGTTTATGGGCCGAAGGTATATATATTGGACGTGTCTTGGGCCAATTATTTTGTAATGGATCATGGACCGCAACATTTACACTCTTAGTTGTTGATAAAATTCTGATACATTTTTGAGATGTGTGTTTAAGACTAATGAGCTCTGGGATTTGGTATTTCTCGTTCAATTGTTCGGATGTATATTTTTGTCATGGATCGTGTATCGGACCGTATTGAACCTTGGAACCTACTTGCGTTATTCATATCATTAAGTTCTTGGGCTGTTTGAATTCATGTGCAATACTGGTTTGATCTCTTGGTTTATGGACTTCAAACATACATTTTGGATGATGGGATTGCACACTGATGAGTGTCTAAATACTCATCATTTTTGTATAATCTAAACTGCAAAATCATCTGAAAACACTCAAAAATGCATCAAAATGATGAAAATATCACAAATCAGTGTTTTATGTGTTTTAAATGCAAAAATATCAAAATCCGATGAAAAATGATTCAAGTTTGCAAAATTGGCAGTTTTAGTCCCCAAGTTTCAAAAAGTTGTCAAATCTAGTCCCTGGAATTCAAAAATGTAAAGTTTTGTCATTCAAGGTCCCTGAAATATTCTAAGTTGTTAAAATTGGTCCTTGAATGATTCTTTGGTCAAATGGCAGATAAGGTCCCTGAGCTTCCCCTCCCCCCCATTATTAATACCACTCAGTCAAATAAGTCAAAACCGGGCTACTGTTCATCTTTCTCACAGAAAACGCGCCAAACCAAAACCAGAGCTGGTTTTCCATGATTTACTCCAACCCCCCCTTACCTTGTCCCCTCTACCTCCACTAACACCAAAAATCTTTAATTGACTCAAACCAACTCCATTTATTGATCAAACCTGCTATGTGACTTTTGGCGCCAAAATCCACTTGGACGGATATGATGAATTAGAGAGATCCAATGGCTGGAAATTGATGGGAAACAATCAGAGATGTCATCAGAGTTCAAAAAGTCTATAAAGGAGTGGAGAGATGCATTGTATCAATCTATCTAGTGTAAAATTAGTTTTCTTATGTCGTTTTAAGTACTTTTCAATTTTCAGTGTATTTTAAAGCTTTCAAGCATTGTGTTTAAGTTTTTCAGTGTATTGTGAATCTCTTAATAAGCAATTTCAAGTTTTAAAGTCCAATTCAGTTTATGCAATTTTTCCTTAAAAAATCTCATATGCTTCAAATATTGTTTTTAGTTGTTTGTATGGACTGAAATAGATCACATAAGCTCCTAGAAAGCTTCTTCAAGCTTTTAGAAACATTAAAAACCAGTTTAGAATCAAAAACAAGAAAATCACAAAAATACCAAATAAATAGTTGAAAAATAAAAAATCCCATGGAAATGAAGTTCACAGCTGGAGCAGGGTGAATTTTGGATGGCCTTGGGTTAGAAGCTTAGTGGTAAGCTAATAGGGGTGTTAATTGGTCCTTGTTCTCAGTTTTGAGCTTGGAAGCTTTTGTAAGCCTTTTTGTTCATTTTTGCATTTCACTGTTGTAGTTGTTCATTAGCTTGAATTTATGTTTCTTAGTGATCATTAGTTATAGTTAAGTGAAATTAATCATTAATATCAGTTGGTTGTTCTTTTAGATTTGTAGTTTATAAAAATCTCACTTTGACAGTTTTAATAGCATAAGTGTAATCTCTTTGTTGTATGTTGTTATTGTTGTTGTTTAATGTTCATTTAGTCTCATTACATGATATTACAAAGTTTGAAATCAGTTTCATGGTTTAAATTTGTGATTTGATTTGAAAAATCATCAAAATAGTCATATAAAGGGTGTTTGGATTTGCTTGTTTAAACTGTAACAAGACTTGTTTGTGTTGATTGTTTATTGTGGTTCTGTGTCTCATTGGTCAATAATATCTCAAACAAAGCAAGAAAACCAGTGGTCATTTGGTGAAAAGTCAAAATTCCTTTTGATCAAAACTTGTGTGTCCACTGTTGGATTTTTATGATCTATGATCATGATTTGGTGTTTATAAGTTGTTAAATTTGCTCAAGACAGTCTTAGTTTACCTTATAACAACACAATCAGTGCATAGAATCAGATCAAAGTTCATTTTAGTCAACTCTACTAGTTTTTATAAAAAGTCAAAATTTGCATTTGGTCGTTTTTGATTAAAAAAGATATTTTTAGTGTGAGTTTAATAGTAAGATTTAGCTTAAAATCTTTTGGGGTATTATAGTTTAGTTGCTAAACTTAATTAGAAAATTACTAGTTCTTTTTTAATCAGCTTTTTAAGTGCTTATTTTCTAGCTTATTTTGAGTACTTGTCTGAAAATGGTGCCATGTGCACAGTTGGGTGGTCCAACTTGATAAGCTCACATAGAGCTTATTAGTTGCTCAAATCTTGTGATTTTTGGTTCTTTGGGTAGCTAACCTAGCCATCTTGAGATCCCAAGCTTAATTTTATATTTTGTAGCTTATTTGCTAGGGCTGCTATCAACTTAAACTTTGTCCCATTCCATCAGTACATACTGAGTTAATCAGTATACACTGAGTAATCAGTGTTTATGGCCTTTTTCACAAGCTCACCATAAGCTCTCTAGTTGCCCTCAGTGTGTGAGCTTTGGCTTTTTGGATAGTCTACCAGCTAATCTGGTTGACTCAGTCTTTGATTTGAACTTTTGAGCTTATTTACTTAGCTTAAATTGTCCTACAAAAAGTCCACAAGTCTGTTTGGTTTGTAAGTTTAGTATTTGTGCTTGTTAGCTTATTAGAGCTTTTCAGTGTGCTTATCTTTGTCTTTTAGCTTCATTTGAGTAGCTTTAGCTTGTTTATAGCTTATTTCATCTTTGTTTCCAGTTTATAACTTTGTTTGAGCTTAAATTCACCAAGATAAGCTCATAAACAAATCTATTAAGCCCATAAGCTTGTCAAACAGCTTATTTGTGAGTTGTAAAATTTGTGTTTTTATAAAAGTAGCTTATAATCAGTAGTTAAGTAGTTTTCAAAAAGAAAATCCAGAAAAACTTCATTTTTAAAAACAGTGATAGTGTTTATTTAATAGGTTTTAGCTTTTTGATTTTTCTTTTCATCTTATTAATAAGCAAATCTTGTTTTTATATTTTTCTTAGTTTTCTGTCACCTTAAGTTATTTTTAGAAAAAGTTTCATATTTTTCTCTATCTTTTTAGTATTTATTAGAATTTTAAATAGTTAAAAGTATTAAATAATTAGTAATAAATAGTTAAAAAGCATAAAAAATATCTTTTCAGTTTTAAAATTAGTTTTATCATATTTTAGATTTTTCCAAGTTGAAATTTTATTTTTCCAGGTTTATTTTATATTTTCTAGAATTTAAGTGTATTTTAAATAGTAATTAATTAGTAATAATTAGATAAAAAGTGAAAAAAATATATTTTTAGTTTTAAAATTAGTTTTATAATATTTTAGATTTTTCTCAATTATAATCTTATTTTTCTAGCCTTATTTCATATTTTCTTTTATTTTAGGTTATTTTTAAATAGTTAAAATAGTTTTTAATTAATAATAATTAAATAAATAGTTTTAAAAATAATTTTCTTTTTCTAATAATTTTCTTTTATTTTTAGGATTTCAAAAATGTCATTTTCATATTTTTAGGTATTTTATTTCTTAGATCTCACTTTTTATTTAGTACGTATACGTAGTTTTTAAACGTGCGTTTTACGTTTCTTTTATCTGATTGTTGTGTTTTCCAATTCTGTTTCCAATCTCATTCCAATCAATCAGTAGTGTAATAATCAATCCAAAATCTTTACTGATCACTATCCTTAGTGATCATTCTATCATCTGAGTTAGTTTTGGCACACCATTGAGTCTCCGTGGGACTTAACGACCCGGGAATTCATTCTATTCTCCAGGACTTCATTGTATTTGTGTTTTAAGCAGTTTTAAGCTTCTTACGGTTAGCCATTCACAAGTGGCTAGCTTGTGGGAGGTAGCTTGACTGTTCAAAGACAGATCAAATTTTGGCGCCGCTGCCGGGGAGGCTTTAGCGTGTGTTAAGCTTTTCAGACCCATTCTTGCACATATCCCACCATTTGTAAAAAGTTTTTTTTTGTAAAGATTATATAAAATATCAAAAAGTTCATTAGCACTTTTCCTAAAGTGTTAAAAACACCAAAAAAATATAAAACAACAAAACAATCGGAACGTTTTCTATCTTGTATTTTCTTTGAGGTGATTCTTAAAGAGATACGATTTGGTTAAACGAGACGATACCAAAAATATTGTCCAAAAGTTTTAAACCATCAGCACAAATCATTACCTACGTCTTTTCAGTGGTACTTAATATATACATAAAAATCAACCACCGCAAACCAAGGCAGTACACCTACTAACTGGGGGTGTGACCATAATAAGTTCCCGAACCACAGATTTAAAACTTGCCTTTGTGTCCTTGTGATTTGGTGTACCTTTTTCAAAGAAGCCATTTCATTTGTGATTATTGGTTAAGTTCACTTGTCGTTTTGCCTCGCATTTGTTTTGAAAATTGATTTTTATACTTAGTGCATGCGCACGCGTTCTTCCAGTTCTACAAGTCCACTTTCAGAACTTGGAAAGATTCCTCGTAGACGTAGAGGACGTTCAGCTCCTTCAGCCGTGACTGAGGAACGTCTACCACCACCACCACCTGTCGTAATGGCAGAAGACAAACCCATGAACGAGCTTCTCCAAGCACCCATCGAGGGTTACGGAGATGCTATTGTTGTCCCAGCCATCGTGGCTGACACTTTCGAGCTCAAAACCGGGTTGCTCAATCTAGTAACCCAAAGCCAATTCTATGGTTTTGAGCAGGATGATCCTCATGCACACATTCGATGGTTTAACAAGATTGCATCTACCATCAAGTACAAGAATGTCCCACATGAAGCTATCAAGCTTCTTCTATTCCCATTTTCTCTAGAGGGACAAGCCCCGAATTGGCTTGAGAAACAACCCCCTCGTTCTATTGAGACATGGGAAGATCTAGTCACCAAGTTCGTTAACGAATTCTATCCTCCATCCCGAACCACAAGTCTTAAGAATGAGATAATGAAATTTTCTCAGAGATTTGATGAATCATTCCGGGAGGCATGGGATCGTTACAAAGAGTTGCTTCGCAAGTGTCCGCATCATGGTTTTACCGAGTTAATGCAAATGGATACTTTCTATAATGGTCTCAATCAGACCAATCAAGACTCTTTGAATGCCTCCGCGGGAGGTAATTTCTTGAGCAAGACTACCAAAGAAGCCTTGCAAATCATTGAGAACAAATCTCAGGTCCGCCCTTTCCGAGCAAAGACATATCAGTCTCATGCTGGACCTTCTTCTTCTTCATCTCCCGTGAGTACATCTAGCACCGATGCTAAGATTGACAAACTCACAGATATTGTTCAAGCTTTGGTTCTTGCTAACCAAAAGAAAGTGACCTTCACTCAGACACCAACACATGGTGAAGTGAAGAAAGTCGAGAGTTGTGTTACTTGTGGTGGTCCTCATGCATACTACAATTGTACTGCCACCGATGGTAGTCCATTTGAAGCCAATGCTCTAGCCGGTAGTTCACATCAAGGAGGTAATCAATACCGTCCTCAAAATGAACCACACTACCGTGCTAACACTAATCAGGCACCACCCGGTTTTAACCAGAATCATAACATGCAAAACCGGAATCAGAACCAACCTAGAATGAACCAAGGTTAACAAAACCAAGGTAATTTCTATCCTGCACCAAATCAAGGTTTCCAACATCAAGGGAACCTTCATCAAAACAACTTCAATCGAGGGAATCAATTTCATGGGAATATGAATCCTAATCAAGGAAATTTTCAAAACCAAGGCCCTAATCCTAACATTAGAGGCCAGAATTTTCCTAATCCACCTCCCGCCATTGTTCCAACTGGACCATCATCTGATGAGTTGTTGAAGCAATTCATGAAATCCCAAGATGAAATGAACAGGTTGTTGGTCGGTCAGATTGCGATCTTAAGAAGTCTTTAAATGATCAACCCTCGGGCTCAGAAAACTTCCGAGCAACACGATCGCTAACCCGAGGGGCGATGCAAAGGCGATCACAACCTGAAGTGGTGTTTCATATATGGACTGCTGTTCCTACTACCTCTTCTTCTCTCCGAAAGGTAGTGGAAAGTGAAACTAGGACACACAATGGGACCTACGACTCCAATGCCTCCTCCACTAGGAGAAATGAGTCAAGTTACCAAGGATACAACGGACAAGGTGTATTATTCAAGCCCACAAGTACGCACACGTCCTACCTTCGGTAGTCCAACCTCAACTTGTCCAGAAACCCAAGTCAAATCCAGGAGTTGTTTTTGAACCTCCAGTAGTTCCCGTTGAGAATCAGAAATCCAAATCTTCTATTCCTTACCCATCACGTTTGAATGAGCAAAAGCTCCGCGAGAAAGCCAGTCATCAAATGGATAAATTTTTCAAAATTTCCAAGAGTTACATTTTGACATAAGCTTTGCGGATGCTATCATGCCGATGCCCAAGTTTGCATCAACTCTCAAACACATGTTAAGCAATAAGGAAAAGCTGTTTGAAATGGCAAAACTCCTCTTAACGAGAACTGCTCGCAGATTATCCGAAGAAGCTTCTGAGAAACTTGGAGATCCTGGAAAATTTCTCTTACCTTGTGTATTTCCAAGAATGGTTGAATGCTTTGCCCTAGCAGATCTTGGTGCAAGCATCAACCTGATGCCTTATTCAGTGTGGAAGAAACTTTCTCTTCGGAACTTACTCCTACATGCATGACTCTCGAGCTTGCAGATCGTTCCATATCCCGTCCTCTTGGCATTGCCGAGGACGTATTTGTGAAAGTAGGAAAGTTCCATTTCCCAGGTGACTTCGTGGTTGTTGATTTTGATGCCGATCATCGGGTTCCTCTCATTGTTGGTCGAGGATTCCTGAGAACGGGCCGTGCTCTCATTGATGTATTTGAGCCAGAAATCACATTACGTGTTGGTAATGAAGCTGTCACCTTTAACCTTGATCAAACCTCGAGGTACTCCGCAAACTATGATTCTGAATCGGTTAACCGAATAGATATCATTGATATTGCTTCAAGAGTACTCTCAAGAAGTTCTTGGTTATTCTCATAATTCTGTGAGTGGTGATCCCACCACATCTTCTCAACCTATCATAGCCAATTCTACCCCTTCTATCACTCCTTTTGAGGGAAGAGACTTCATCTTGGAAGAGATTGAAGCATACTTGGCTAGTGATTCTGTTCCATGGGAAATTGATCATGCTCCAATTGACATTGAGGGGGACATACTTCTTATTGAGAAGTTGCTTAATGATGATCCATCATCAACCCCTCACCCCAGTGATTCAATCCCAGATGAGATTAATCAAAATGAGATTAATCTAGAGGGAGATATTTTTCTAAAGAAGTTGTTAAATCAGGACACTTCTCCTCCTCTCCCTCCCGTCGAGCTTCATAACAAGGAAGTCAAGTCAGTTGAGAAAACTGAAGAATTTCCTGAGGTTGAGCTTAAGGACTTACCTCCTCATCTCGAGTATGCATTTCTTGAGGGTGATGATAAATTACCCGTCATTATTGCTCGAGATTTGAGTAAAGATGAAAAAGCTGCTCTCATAAAAATCTTGAAGTCACACAAGCAAGCAATTGCTTGGAAACTCTCCGACATTAAGGGTATCAACCCTGAGTTTTGTACTCACAAAATCTTGATGGAGGATGATTTCAAACCAGCAGTTCAACATCAGAGACGAGTGAATCCAAAAATCCATGATGTTATCAAACAAGAGGTTATCAAACTTCTTGATGCAGGATTGATTTACCCGATCTCAGATAGTCCTTGGGTTAGCCCAATTCATTGTGTTCCGAAAAAAGGTGGCATTACTGTTGTCACAAATGAAGATAACGAGTTAATTCCAACTCGATTGGTTACGGGATGGCGTGTGTGTATTGACTATCGTAAGTTGAATGACGCCAACCGTAAAGACCATTTTCCTCTACCCTTCATGGACCAAATGCTTGAGAGATTAGCACGGAATGAATACTATTGCTTCCTTGATGGTTTCTCGGGTTATTTTCAGATCCCCATTGATCCACGGGATCAAGAGAAGACCACATTCACCTGCCCATACGGAACTTTTGCCTACAAACGTATGCCTTTTGGCTTATGCAATGCTCCCGGCACGTTCCAACGATGTATGATGGCTATTTTCCACGACATGATCGGGGAAACAATGGAGGTGTTTATGGATGACTTCTCGGTCATTGGGGATTCTTTTCAAACATGTCTCTCCCATTTAGAAAACATGCTTCAAAGGTGTGAAGACACCAATCCTTGTCTAAATTGGGAGAAGAGCCACTTTATGGTCAAAGAAGGCATAGTCCTTGGCCATAAGATTTCCAAGAACGGGATTGAGGTAGATAGAGCAAAAGTGGATGTTATTGCTAAACTACCTCATCCTACTACCGTCAAGGGTATTAGGAGTTTTCTAGGTCATGCCGGTTTCTATCGAAGATTCATACAAGATTTTTCTAAAATCGCCCGGCCTATGACTCATCTTCTTGAAAAGGATGCTCCTTTTATCTTCTCACCCGAGTGCATAGAAGCTTTTGAAACATTGAAGAAAAAGCTTACTGAAGCACCCATTCTCGTTGCTCCCGACTGGGATTTACCCTTTGAGCTCATGTGCGATGCAAGTGATTTTGCTATCGGTGCAGTCTTAGGGCAACGTAGAAACAAGCATTTTCAGCCTATCCACTACACAAGCAAAACTATGACTGAAGCTCAAACTCATTACACCACCACAGAAAAAGAGCTATTAGCCGTGGTGTATGCATTTGAGAAGTTTCGGCCATACTTAATCTTGACCAAATGCGTGGTGTATACGGATCACTCGGCTCTCAAATATCTCTTTGCAAAACAAGATGCAAAGCCGAGATTGCTCCGTTGGATTCTCCTCCTGCAAGAATTTGATATCATCATACGTGATAAAAAAGGAGCCGAGAATCTAGCTGCTGATCATCTGTCCAGATTAGAAAACCCTCACCAAGATGTTTTCGACGAAAAGGAAATAAATGAAACATTTCCTCTCGAGACGCTCAATGTGGTTTCTTTTCGTGGAAACTCTTCTACCCCATGGTTTGCTGACTTCGCAAATTACCATGCGGGTAACTTCATTGTGAAAGGGATGTCGACCCAAAAGAAGAACAAATTCTTCAAAGATGTTAAACATTATTTCTGGGACGACCCCTTCTTATTCAAAATTTGTGCGGATCAAGTCATCCGACGGTGTGTTTATGGACAGGAAGCTATTGACATTCTCATAGCTTGCCATGCTGGACCCACCGGGGGCCATCATAGTCCAAACTACACCGCCAAAAGGTGTTTGATTCCGGGTTTTATTGGCCCACAATCTATAAGGATGCCCACGAATTTGTCAAAGCCTGTGACGCTTGTCAACGTCACGGAAATATATCTCAAAGAAATGAAATGCCCCAAAATACCATTCAAGTTTGTGAGATATTTGACATTTGGGGTATTGACTTTATGGGGCCATTTCCATCTTCTCGCGGAAACAAGTACATACTCGTGGCCGTTGACTATTTGTCAAAATGGGTTGAAGCAAAAGCTTTACCTACCAATGATGCCCGAGTAGTTGTGAAATTTTTAAAATCTCTTTTTGCCAGGTTTGGAACTCCGAGAGCGATAATCAGTGATCGTGGTACACATTTTTGCAATGACCAATTTGATCGTGTCATGCAAAAGTATGGTGTTACCCACCGTCTCTCTACTGCATACCACCCCCAAACAAGTGGGCAGGTGGAAGTTTCAAACCGTGGTATTAAAAGAATCCTTGAAAGGACAGTAGGCGAAAATCGTGCATCCTGGTCGGATAAGCTAGATGACGCACTCTGGGCCTTCCGTACAGCTTACAAAACACCCATCGGGTGTACTCCATACAAGCTAGTGTACGGAAAGGCATGTCATCTTCCGATTGAGCTAGAGCACAAGGCATACTGGGCCTTAAAGCATGCAAACTTCGATATTCAGACAGCTGGTGATCACAGAAAAGTTCAAATGAATGAATTAAATGAACTCCGTGATCAAGCTTATGAGAACTCTTTGATCTATAAGCAAAAGACAAAGAAGATTCATGACTCAAAAATCAAGAACCGCGTTTTCAACGTTGGTGATCGAGTCCTTCTTTTCAATTCAAGATTGAAGATTTTCTCGGGAAAGCTCAAGTCCCGTTGGTCTGGTCCATTTAATATCGCTAAGGTTTATCCTTATGGTACCATTGAGTTATCTCAACCCGATGGTCCTAATTTTAAAGTGAATGGTCATCGAGTGAAGCATTATTTTGGAGAGGACATTCCCCCTGTGGTTGTCCCGGATCTACAAACTTTCCCCATGAACCAATGAATGCGGGGATCGAGTCAAGCTAATGACTCGGGAATCAAAAACATTAGCACACACCATATGGGTTTTCACCCATATTTCTGTCTTCTTTCTCTGTTCTACCACCCTAGTGTGGGGGAGTTGCCCCACACTGTTGTATATAAAATCTTTCAAAAAAAAAAAAAAAAAATCTCTTTCTAAATAATGGCCGTAATATTTCCCTTTTACGTTCTTTGTTTCGGCATAACCGCCGGTACTTTGAATATTGAGGGCAATATTCATTTCTAAGTGTGGGGGGGAATTCTCACGAATTTATCATGTATTATCCACCCAATTCCCCCGTTTTTGGCCAAAATTTTTTTTTTTTTGGAGTAAGTGTTTTTCACTTACTCATCTTATGGTTATCAGTCCGTCATGTCTAATAAACAGAAGGATTGGCTAATCCAGGAGCAAACGGCTCTTGGTAAAGATTTCTCAAATCCGTTGACGGCTTGCAATTTGCCCAAAATTGTATGGTATTCAGCTCACCATATCCTAAAAAGTGAAGAGTTGGCTAGCCCGCAAGTTTATGGCTTGTGGTAAAGGCAGTGGAAAAACCATAATTGGTATTCAGCTCACCAAAGATAATTCTGATAATTTATCTAAGAGTTGGCTAGTCCAGAGCAAACGGCTTCTGGTAAAGACAAATCAAATCCGTTTACAGCTTATGATTTGCTCAAAATCATTTGGTTATCGTTGTACCAAGGTTCTTACTTGAATCAAAACAATTGGCTACTCCAGAAGTGATGGCTTTTGGTAAAGAGTTTTTAAAATCCATTAAAGTTCAAATCATTGCTAGGGACTAGCAATATCTTAGTGTGGGGGATTGATGAGTGTCTAAATACTCATCATTTTTGTATAATCTAAACTGCAAAATCATCTGAAAACACTCAAAAATGCATCAAAATGATGAAAATATCACAAATCAGTGTTTTATGTGTTTTAAATGCAAAAATATCAAAATCAGATGAAAAATGATTCAAGTTTGCAAAATTGGCAGTTTTAGTCCCCCAAGTTTCAAAAAGTTGTCAAATCTAGTCCCTGGAATTCAAAAATGTAAAGTTTTGTCATTCAAGGTCCCTGAAATATTCTAAGTTGTTAAAATTGGTCCTTGAATGATTCTTTGGTCAAATGGCAGATAAGGTCCCTGAGCTTTGAAAAATTGCAAAATTAGTCCCTGGATATTTTAAAATGGAATTTTATGCAAAAGTTATCCTTGTACTATCAAAGTTTGTCAAGTTTGGTCCTTGTGATATATTTGGAAAAAGTTCAGTTTTGGTCCCTCAAGTTTGCAGAATTACAAAAATGGTCCTTATGCTTTATTAATACCAATTGGACCCTTTTTGTATTTAGAACCCCATCCAAAACCAAAAAGAACCCTGCCATATACCACTTGACCCCCTGTCATTACCAATTGTGAACCCCCCCATTATTAATACCACTCAGTCAAATAAGTCAAAACCGGGCTACTGTTCATCTTTCTCACAGAAAACGCGCCAAACCAAAACCAGAGCTGGTTTTCCATGATTTACTCCAACCCTCCCCCTTACCTTGTCCCCTCCACCTCCACTAACACCAAAAATCTTTAATTGACTCAAACCAACTCCATTTATTGATCAAACCTGCTATGTGACTTTTGGCGCCAAAATCCACTTGGACGGATATGATGAATTAGAGAGATCCAATGGCTGGAAATTGATGGGAAACAATCAGAGATGTCATCAGAGTTCAAAAAGTCTATAAAGGAGTGGAGAGATGCATTGTATCAATCTATCTAGTGTAAAATTAGTTTTCTTATGTCGTTTTAAGTACTTTTCAATTTTCAGTGTATTTTAAAGCTTTCAAGCATTGTGTTTAAGTTTTTCAGTGTATTGTGAATCTCTCTTAATAAGCAATTTCAAGTTTTAAAGTCCAATTCAGTTTATGCAATTTTTCCTTAAAAAATCTCATATGCTTCAAATATTGTTTTTAGTTGTTTGTATGGACTGAAATAGATCACATAAGCTCCTAGAAAGCTTCTTCAAGCTTTTAGAAACATTAAAAACCAGTTTAGAATCAAAAACAAGAAAATCACAAAAATACCAAATAAATAGTTGAAAAATAAAAAATCCCATGGAAATGAAGTTCACAGCTGGAGCAGGGTGAATTTTGGATGGCCTTGGGTTAGAAGCTTAGTGGTAAGCTAATAGGGGTGCTAATTGGTCCTTGTTCTCAGTTTTGAGCTTGGAAGCTTTTGTAAGCCTTTTTGTTCATTTTTGCATTTCACTGTTGTAGTTGTTCATTAGCTTGAATTTATGTTTCTTAGTGATCATTAGTTATAGTTAAGTGAAATTAATCATTAATATCAGTTGGTTGTTCTTTTAGATTTGTAGTTTATAAAAATCTCACTTTGACAGGTTTAATAGCATAAGTGTAATCTCTTTGTTGTATGTTGTTATTGTTGTTGTTTAATGTTCATTTAGTCTCATTACATGATATTACAAAGTTTGAAATCAGTTTTATGGTTTAAATTTGTGATTTGATTTGAAAAATCATCAAAACAGTCATATAAAGGGTGTTTGGATTTGCTTGTTTAAACTGTAACAAGACTTGTTTGTGTTGATTGTTTATTGTGGTTCTGTGTCTCATTGGTCAATAATATCTCAAACAAAGCAAGAAAACCAGTGGTCATTTGGTGAAAAGTCAAAATTCCTTTTGATCAAAACTTGTGTGTCCACTGTTGGATTTTTATGATCTATGATCATGATTTGGTGTTTATAAGTTGTTAAATTTGCTCAAGACAGTCTTAGTTTACCTTATAACAACACAATCAGTGCATAGAATCAGATCAAAGTTCATTTTAGTCAACTCTACTAGTTTTTATAAAAAGTCAAAATTTGCATTTGGTCGTTTTTGATTAAAAAGATATTTTTAGTGTGAGTTTAATAGTAAGATTTAGCTTAAAATCTTTTGGGGTATTATAGTTTAGTTGCTAAACTTAATTAGAAAATTACTAGTTCTTTTTGAATCAGCTTTTTAAGTGCTTATTTTCTAGCTTATTTTGAGTACTTGTCTGAAAATGGTGCCCTGTGCACAGTTGGGTGGTCCAACTTGATAAGCTCACATAGAGCTTATTAGTTGCTCAAATCTTGTGATTTTTGGTTCTTTGGGTAGCTAACCTAGCCATCTTGAGATCCCAAGCTTAATTTTATATTTTGTAGCTTATTTGCTAGGGCTGCTATCAGCTTAAACTTTGTCCCATTCCATCAGTACATACTGAGTTAATCAGTATACACTGAGTAATCAGTGTTTATGGCCTTTTTCACAAGCTCACCATAAGCTCTCTAGTTGCCCTCAGTGTGTGAGCTTTGGCTTTTTGGATAGTCTACCAGCTAATCTGGTTGACTCAGTCTTTGATTTGAACTTTTGAGCTTATTTACTTAGCTTAAATTGTCCTACAAAAAGTCCACAAGTCTGTTTGGTTTGTAAGTTTAGTATTTGTGCTTGTTAGCTTATTAGAGCTTTTCAGTGTGCTTATCTTTGTCTTTTAGCTTCATTTGAGTAGCTTTAGCTTGTTTATAGTTTATTTCATCTTTGTTTCCAGTTTATAACTTTGTTTGAGCTTAAATTCACCAAGAAAAGCTCATTAAGCTCATAAGCTTCTCAAACAGCTTATTTGTGAGTTGTAAAATTTGTGTTTTCATAAAAGTAGCTTATAATCAGTAGTTAAGTAGTTTTCAAAAAGAAAATCCAGAAAAACTTCATTTTTAAAACAGTGATAGTGTTTATTTAATAGGTTTTAGCTTTTTGATTTTTCTTTTCATCTTATTAATAAGCAAATCTTGTTTTTATATTTTTCTTAGTTTTCTGTCACCTTAAGTTATTTTTAGAAAAAGTTTCATATTTTCTCTATCTTTTTAGTATTTATTAGAATTTTAAATAGTTAAAAGTATTAAATAATTAGTAATAAATAGTTAAAAAGCATAAAAAATATCTTTTCAGTTTTAAAATTAGTTTTATCATATTTTAGATTTTTCTAAGTTGAAATTTTATTTTTCCAGGTTTATTTTATATTTTCTAGAATTTAAGTGTATTTTAAATAGTAATTAATTAGTAATAATTAGATAAAAAGTGAAAAAATATATTTTTAGTTTTAAAATTAGTTTTATAATATTTTAGATTTTTCTCAATTATAATCTTATTTTTCTAGCCTTATTTCATATTTTCTTTTATTTTAGGTTATTTTTAAATAGTTAAAATAGTTTTAATTAATAATAATTAAATAAATAGTTGTAAAAATAATTTTCTTTTTCTAATAATTTTCTTTTATTTTTAGGTTTTCAAAAATGTCATTTTCATATTTTTAGGTATTTTATTTCTTAGATCTCACTTTTTATTTAGTACGTATACGTAGTTTTTAAACGTGCGTTTTACGTTTCTTTTATCTGATTGTTGTGTTTTCCAATTCTGTTTCCAATCTCATTCCAATCAATCAGTAGTGTAATAATCAATCCAAAATCTTTACTGATCACTATCCTTAGTGATCATTCTATCATCTGAGTTAGTTTTGGCACACCATTGAGTCTCCGTGGGACTTAACGACCCGGGAATTCATTCTATTCTCCAGGACTTCATTGTATTTGTGTTTTAAGCAGTTTTAAGCTTCTTACGGTTAGCCATTCACAAGTGGCTAGCTTGTGTGAGGTAGCTTGACGATTTAGCACAGATCACACACTTTATGTATCAGATTTGAATAGATGCTCTATTGGTTGATACAGTCAGATATGGAATCTTGAAGTTTGATGCTATAATTTGAAAATTATGAGACTTGATTTTATGAGATGTTTTGTGATTTGAATTTTGTGAGATTTGGACTTAATGAGATTTGCTGAAGTGACTTCGTGTGATGGGGAGTGTTGTTATGCTATGCAATCTGATACTCTGGTTTATACATTTTCACGGAGTATATTGTGTCTCGGCTTGAATTGGTGATTGAACAAAGTTGACTACGGGGTTGTTTGTTCGGTATTTCTTATTTGGATTTGAAGTGACATTTTCCGGGCGAGTTTACTTATTTTCATCTTCTTTCTTTCTACCCTTCCGCGAAGATGACTTGTTTGGGCGTTTTATTGAGTGTGATAAAGACTTGACTATTTAGTTACGGTTGTGATTCTTTCTCGCTGTATCCACAAAGTAGCTATCACTTCGGTGCCTCACTCAGTTGAGAATGTCAAGAGGTTTTGTACATTGGGTACACCGTTTCTTCTTCACAAGGATGAGTACAAGTTTAAGTAACAAATATGAGGAATTCTACTTCATGATCAAGTTTGGTATATCGGGTCTATTTCTCCATGTGGTCACTGCAATAGCCGACAGATTGCGTGAATGATGTGCTTTCCAAAGTATTTATTGGATGGTTGATATGTTTGTTGATGTTGGATATTGAACCGTTGATGAACCGTTGCACGTTCCACTAAAACAGATATTCACTGAAACCAAAGTCGTCATAACACATTCAAGCTGACATTGTTTACGGTTTTGTCTTGATTTTGTAAAATCCCGCGAAAGAACCTATTTCTCGGTTTAAATCATAGACTTGTAAAATCCGTGACAATGGAAACATCCTGGTATTAGTAAAGTGCATTTCCGGATCTATCCTACGGTTTATTCTTGGTTTTGTAAAATCCCGCGAAAGAAACTATTTCTCGGTTTAAACCATAGAGTTGTAAAATTCCGTAATGATGGAACCATCTTGGAGAAGAGAAAGTGTAATTCTGGATCTTACTTGATGCTGGTGCTACGGTTTCTGCTTCAAAGAAGGGATAAAAGGGTGTACTTCATGAATTGGGTGTGTGTTTGGATATTCGTCATGGCAGTTTGGTTATTACATGGTTTTACGGGGTTATGTGCTTCTAACCATGGTCGGGATAAAAACCATTATCAAAGTTCACTTCAAACGTCAAAGGAGGCTAGAATTGAGCTTTTAACAAGATGTGACAATGGAGTTAATTCACTATTATTTATTTGAGGTTGAAGTGAAATATCACGGGCGAGTGTACTTAGTATCTGAAGGTATCGGGGATGGTTGGATGAAGATTCTTCATGATCCTTGTTCGAGCTTATTATCAAAAACGAAGACTTGGAAATCTAGTTATTATTGGGTGTCTTTTACCTTTTCTTTTACCACTTGGGGGAATTGGGCTCTTATCACCTCAAAATAACTATCACTTAAAGGAGTTACGTTGTAGTGCTCAGTGTCACATTGAATTGTGGAGTTTCAAGAGGTGATGTACGTCTATTACTTGATGGTTGGTTGGTTGAAGAGTATAGAGTACTTAGAGATTCAAATGGGCATGAATTCTCGGCACCGCTCTTTGTTACATATGTGCAAGTTTAAGTCACGAGTTCGAGTTAGTTTACTTCAGGGTCAAATTCATCATATTGGGTTTTCTCCATCAGCTGTCACGACAAAGAGCCTACTGAATGATAATGGGGTTGATTACTTGTTTTGCCAAGAGATTGAAAATAGAGAGATTATGACGTATGAACACAACAGTTCATGCCTCGTACTCTAAAGAAAAGAAAAGTGTACGTTTCAGTGCGCTTTATCTTCCAAAGAAGAGAAATCTTCTTATGACGTATGAACACAATAGTTCATGCCTCGTACTCTAAAGAAAAGAAAAGTGTACATTTCAGTGCGCTTTATCTTCCAAAGAAGAGAAATCTTCTTATGACGTATGAACACAACATTTCATGCCTCGTACTCTAAAGAAAAGAAAGATGTACGTGTCAGTGCGCTTTATCTTCTGAAGAAGAGAAATCTTCTAATTAATGACCATTCTCATCAACATGCTTCATGCTTTTTCCATGCGCTTCAGTCATCAAGTGAACCGGGCTACCACCGATTGTTTTTTCTCATTCCACGCATGCTCGATTATAATGAAGATGGCGACATCATGTGCTTATTTTGCGGGAGAGAAGTGTGAATAGAACATTCGGATGATTTTCACTTATCTAGTCAAGAATGGCATCTCCGTATGCAATTCTTGAGGGGAGAAAAGTGTGAATTTTTTGCATTGTTGATTGATATTTGAGAATATAAATGGTCATATGGCTCTAAACTCATGTAAGAACCGAGCTTCTTCTTATCGGGTCATCTTCACATGGAGTTTTTCTTTTCTAAAAGCCGTTGGTTGACATCTTCACTCGGATTGATGAATTTATCAACAAAGTGCTTCCGGTTAATGCTTCACGTATACATCAACATGATGATTCCGAACAATCTCTCTGTTCTTGTTTGATGTGATTGGTAGTTTGGTGTTACCATCTCGTGTGTTCGTTGAGGCCTGATTGCTGATTTCCTTGATGAACATCTTTTTGTTCTTGTTTGATTGGGAGGATTTTAGTTAAGGGGATTTGCAAGATGTAAGTTAATTGGGATGCTTTTGGTGGGATGCTTTTTGGTGTGAGTTGAAGATGTTAACACTGTATTCCCCATTCGGATAATCTTGAAGAAGGTCGAGTCTACAGTCAGTTCTGCATTTTTCTGCTACATGTTAGAAGACTAAAGACGAGTTGCATTTGATTATTTAAAGACTTCTTCTTAATCTGGGCATCTATCAAACAGATTGTCGGTTTAGGGGAGAGCACTAATTGGGAGAGAGTTATAAGTCAGATTCAATCCCCAATTAGACTTTCTCATATTCTTTAGCAGTGACTCCTCGAGACGTTGTTATTGACTATTTCAAGTATTAGACATTTGACACAAGTTGATTACTTCGGAGTTAATCATTTATCACTTATTTGAGATTGAATTTGACTTTCACAAAGGCGTGTTCTTATTTGATAACTTGCTCGGGCTTAAGAATTTGAGTTGAAGACTTGGTTTATCTAGTTACCAGCAGTCGAGGTGGATGGTTGAAGACCTAGTTAACTATCACTATTAGGAGTTACTTTGTTTTACTCAGTGTCACACGCATATGACGGTGTGGATAATCGCAAGAGGTGTTAATGTCTCATACTTTGTTTGGGTAGTGAGTACTTAGAGATTTGCTTGAAGCATAAATTCTCTACATCGTTCTTCCATCTTTAGGTGCAAGCTTAAGATACAAATGTGGGGATGTTGACTTCAGTTTCAAGTATGTTATATCGGGTTTTCTTCCTCAGTGGTCACTTCAAATTGTCTACATATGGGTTGATAAAAATAGTCAGAGAGAGTCTTCAGCAAGTTGATTCTCACAAGAGTTCAAATGTTCTTCTCAAAATATTTCTAGTATACGGACTTACAAAGAGTTGCTGATTCTGAAGTGTCAAAAACCAGCAAGGCGTAAGGAGACAAGCACCTAAACGCGAGTAAACTTGATGAACTTAATACTTCTAAGTAATTGAAGATACCCCGGGAAGACAAGTGTTATTACCGCAGAGAAACTCAAGGTTTGACTCATGACGAGTAAACTTGATGAACTTAATTCTTCTAAGTGATTGAAGATATCCCGGAAAACAAATGTCATGACCGCAGAGAAACTCAAGGTTTTACTCATCAAGGTGTTTAGTGTTAGTATTTCAACTACGTGGGGAAGTGATGTTAGAGAAAGTTTCTGAAGATAAAAGAGGTACACTAGTGTGGTGATTTCGATGGTATCGCAATGATCAGGGGAGATAGAGTGTGTACATTGGGGATGCTCAGCTGTTTCACTTGAGTGCTTAATCGTGATTCGAGATATAATCACTTATTCCGAGTTGACATCCGCAGATTGTCATCCGCAGAGATAATCAGTGACTTGGCCTGCTTCTTCAATGTTATCAATTATTCCTTCCTTGGGTATTGGTATACTTCGGATACTTGAGCTTCATACACTATCATTAGGGAAGAGAAATGTGAACATGGGGAGGTGTTTTCATTCCCCTCATGATGTGTATTCGGGAGAGCTCTTGGGTATTGGTGTACTTCGGTTCTTGAGCTTCATACACGATCATCCGGGAAGAAAAATGTGAACATGGGAAGGTGTTTTCATTTCCCTCATGATGTGTGTTCGGGAGAGTTCTTGAGCATTATACAAAGAAACTGACCGCTTCAATTCAACTACTTGGGGGAATTGTTCTCTTGACACCTGCTTGGAATGGATTGCTTCAGACCTCAGTGGAAAAGAAATTTGAGAAGATTATTTAAGTGTGGGATGAAACGTTGCTGATGTTCTATTGGATGATATAAACCCGAATGGAGAATTTCGATTATCGGTCTTAAAAGGAGCAGCGGGATTTATGATAAGGGTGTGCTTCTCTCGTGCACGGCTAAGGAAAGCTTGAAATAGAGCTTCGAATCTGCTCATCACATGGATTTTCGGTTTGGGGGAAGCTGCCAAAGTCTCACTTTCAAGTGGCTCAATCTCTCTCTTCGATTCATGAGTCTTGGAAGCTTTGGTGGTTAAAGTTTTAGGAATGATGACTTCTATCTTCTACAACGGGGCTGTTCGATATCCTTATCTCGGTACTCGTATCATCATCTTCTTTAAATATATCATCTATTCTATCCTTGTAAATATATTTTTCAGAAAAACCAAATACAAAAATATAAAACCTGCAAAAAGAAAATAGAAAAAATATAAATTCTACAAAAGCCCATAAAAATCAGAAAATTGAAAAATACCAAAAATATTGTTTCTCAAGACATGTCTTCTGGTATCGATAACATCTACGGTCTTAGAAATGTCATTCAATAATGGCACGGGACTTTAGATGAAGTTCGAGCAGGAGGTGTAAATATTCTTTTTCTAAACATGTCTCAAAATTTATGGCTTACAGTTATTTCAGACTGTAACCCGCGCTTAAAAAAAAAAAAAAAAAAAAAATGGCTTACACTATTTCAGATCTGAAGCCCGTGCTTCAAATGATGGCTTGCATTACTTGAACTGTAACCGTGCTTAAACTATGGTTTGCTATTATTTCAGATAGCAACCCGCTCTTCAAGAAAGTAAAGTGTTGCGCTAAACCAACTTTCAAATATTTCGTGCACTTATCCTAAAACAAAATGAGGAAAGTATGTCGAAGGACTGCTGTTCCTACAAAAATGTTTTTCCGTCTAAAATTCATCAGAATAATATTTGTTGTATTTCAAAATGGTGGAAAATGAGTTGCTTGAAAAAATCAATCAGTATCAAGTTTTCATATATTGAAAAACTCAATCAATGACTTCAGCACTTTTAAACTTTTCAAAAATTGAGTCACTGATTAAGGGGGATAATGTTTTCAAATGAATATCATCTAACGGGCTTTCTTTAATATCCTACGTGCTTAATTAAAATTGATATTTGCCTATGTCGAAGGACTAGGAATTTAGGATATGATTGTTAGGATTAGATGATTACAGTTTGATGAAACACATTAACCCCATGCCTTATATGATCTGATTGATATGTTGAATTGACTTTAATTAGTCGATTGCTGTTATGGGTGATGTCGACCACCATATATCTGTATGTGTGTTCACTAACGTATGCAGATAACATGGATATAAGAATGTTCCCGATCCGGATCCCACTAATGAAGATGATTGGATGCCGAAAGGAAAGGGTAACTATTTCTTGGGTTGACAAATGAAGAAACGGAGCTTAATTGGACTTCAATGGAGAGTTGGCATAAATGCAACGTAAGAGGTCTCACTGCATCAGCAGATGGTTTTCTTTTAAGTGATTGAAGAAACAGAGCTTAATTTGACCTCGGTTGGCATTCAAAATGCAACGTAAGAAGAAGTCTCACTGCATCAGCAGACGGTTTTTCTTCCAACCCTACAGCAACAACAACGGATGCTCCTCAACCACTAATGTATCTTTTGTGCGAGGATTCCATTTTTAAACAATTTTGATAATAATTTGATTAAATTGTTTTGAAAAATGGAAAAATATTGTTTTGAAAAATATATTGGACTAAATTTTGAAAATCACCGGACTTCTTTTTATCAAAACCTAAGTAACTCAATTATTGACTTTTGTCATGGATTGAGGGGGAGAGTGATTTAAAATAAAATATTTTCAAACGATATTTCTTCACAAAAGTTCCGCTTTGTACAATATAAATTGTGATCTAAAGATTTAATGTTATGTCATGGTATGATTTTTTCTTTAGAATCAAGGACTTTCAAAATAAAATTTTTTCTGTTCTTGTTTGATTGTGAAATTGTTTTATTTTACTAAAAGATCTCTTAAAAACTATCATACCTGACACTAACAATCTTTAATGTCTTAAATTGGTCCTTATCTGTCATTTTTCAAAGTTAAATCAAGCCACGTCTTTCCCCAAAATCTTTTAAATGATTTAAATCAATTGGGATCACAAATCTCAAAAGGTTTGAAATTTTGATCGGGGTAGAGATCGTGAGTTAAATCTCTTATCTGTTTAAATGGAATTGGTTTTAGTCCTTTAAAGGCACTTCTGCCTCCATGTGCCAAACGATTTCATACACAATGCACATGTTGAGGAGGAGGATTTATCCAAAAACATGAAGAATATTTAAACCAGAACACATATTCTCCCATGTTTTCTAAACCGTATTAAATCACTTGGGATCCAAAATCTCAAAGGGTTTGATATTTTTGATTGGGGGAGAATTTGGGATTTAATAATGAAATTTGATAAAAGGTGATCGTGTTGATTTAATTGTGTAGGCTGCTCTCTCATATGTGCTAAACGCTTTCGAATCTCGAAGCACATATTGAGGGGGAGCAAATAAACTATCGAGGTACGAAAGATTTTTAAAGTGATTTATAAAGTACCTTGATTGAGTTTTCAAATGGTTTTTTAATGGCTCTTGTGATTGTGGATGTGCTTCAAATTAACTCTTGCCTCTATGTGATAAAATTATTTCAAATATCCTATGCACATATTGAGGGGGAGAATTTTACCAAGAAAATCAAATGGCTTTTTCGTATGAAAATTGTGATCAAAGAAAATATTTCAAAGTCCTCTTGCCTCAATGTGCTAAACAATTTATAAATCATATGCACATGTTGAGGGGGAGGTTTTCTAAATGATCAAAACTATTAAGGTACAAAATGCTTTGATCTCGTATCACAAGTACCTTGATTATTTTTCCAAATGATTTTTCAATTGGTTTCAAGGAAGAATGAACTGTACCAAAAGACCGACCATTTTACCTTATGTATGGAGTTATAAGGATGGTTAGGTTAGGTATTTGTTCCCACGATCCCGCCAGAGCCGGAGGGATCTACCCAGGGACAATCCACTAGATAGTGTAGAGTCCTTAGGTATATTGAAAAAAGGAGAAAAGTGAGATATGGGAAGAGTGCGGACTGAGACAGAGCTAGTACTAGAATAAACCCAACAAGGTTCTAGTTGTGAAGTCTCGGTAAGCAACAAGGGGTTGAAGAATGAAAAAGAAATGAATGTGAAAAGGGTGAAAAGAAATAGCCCTCCATTAATTCAACCTTAGGGCAGTAACCGGGTTCAATACATATGCTACTGGTGGTTACTAAGGTAACGCCGTTATTGAAGATAAGACGTCATGGACCCAAAGGACGCACTGCACTAAACTTCCCAAACCACTCAAGTTCCTCTTAAAAGAGCTTGTTTCATTCTCACGGGGAACCGACATAACCTATCGACTTTCTCTTAGAGATTGTTGATATTGAAGAAGGAGACCCTCTCCCTAGTCTCCGGCATAGGAAACCAAATGTGCACTATTGAGTCTAGAGCCAAGAGATCATCCACAATATCTCATTAGGACACTATATTCTTGAAGACTTGCTGTTTCACACAATGTGGAAAGTAAGAACATATTAAGAGTCATACGCATTATCCTTGTGGTAATTGCCAGAACATCCGAGTGATACGTAAAAGTATTCACAAGGAAGATGGAAAGCCTTCTGGAGCCAACATCTAACAAGCTCCTGGTAGGTGGCATGTGAGATCTTCTCGTAAGATCAAGCTTGTGACAACTGGATAGAAACAATGGGAAAATTCACTCGTGAATCAACCTTGGTCCAGGATTGGAATTGATGAATACTTTTAGAAAAACCGTTCGATGTGCGAATCTCTTCTTTTCACTAGCACGTCGAATGTGTACTCATTCTCTAATACAAAAAGTATTTTGATTGAAAATTGATCTTTCTCATAAAACCTTCGTCGTATTGCAAAAACTCTTTCTTCAAGCAATACGCGATTGTTTTTCAAATCATTTTTCATCAATCAGTGAATCTCAATTTGCTGGTTCACTCACTCCGTGTTGTCTTCTTTGAGACGTTCGGTTTGAGAACAGCTAGAACAGCTGCGAAACTCTGTCAAGGAGATTCTTAGGAATCATACCTGATCACAGGCAGTGACTTTGTATGATCAACGGGAACCGTGGGCCGTGTACCTCAATTCAACGAAAGTGATCAAAGACACTTTCGTGCTCTTTATTGCTAACTGTCGTATGTAGGTACACCTCGACGATTGCAAAAGCTGTCGAATTGAGGAGTCAATCAATGCCGCATGTTCACAAAGCAACCACTTAATTGAAGAAATCATGACCGGTGCATATCTACATAACCGGTTCGATATTTTTATACTATGCTTCGCTTTGCTACGCAAATATCATGAACCGTGAAGGCTTCCACTACTGATGGAAAGATGTCATGATTTAAAAGTATGAGCATGTCGGTCCAAAAGTCACAACAACACATGATGGCAACACAAAAGGGTGATCCAGAGATTTACCGTGGCTGATGATCTCAATGAAAGCTCGAAGATCATCAAAGATGTGGATCGCAAGGCCTCCACTATAAGTACAAATCAATGCGGACTTTGAAGAATCGCTACAAAAGCACAAAGATTGCGGGATTTGAAGAATTGAAGTCTACGAGCTCAAGAACGAAGTCAAGAATAGAATGCTAGGATTCAAAATGTAAATCATGGGGTGACCTCCCTTAGGGGGAGATTGTTAGGAATTAGAAAATTCCATGTTAAAGTGTCGGTCACCCCAATTATAGTCTAGCATAAGTTAGCTCGTAGACATATCGTTATTTATGTTATTTAGTAGTTTATTAGTTAGTGTGTAGCGTAGAATAGTATAGTGCAACACCGTGGAGGAAGGACGGGTCTTTACCTACTGTATACCTGATCCACAGGCCGATAGGAGGTCGTGTATTGTGTAAGTATAAATACCCCTTCCATCCATGGAAGGGATGGTGCTTTTCAATCTAACATTCCATACTTTTGAATACCAAGTCTCTAGCAAGAAAACACCCAACTCTCTACTTCTCTCTCTAATGGCAAACATGTATTTTGATCATCCAAGACCACCCGAATCATCAACACAATAAATAATATTTGGATCCTTACACTATCAAAGGTCATTGATACACCATTGGGATTGGTTGTAGGGGTAGTTCCTTTAGGTTTCCATTCCCAACGTGCTGAGGCCTTCACAACATTGCCCATGTCCCCCCTTTTCTTGTTTATAACCCTTGCAGTGGCAACATTTGAATGAGCAGTGTTAACTGCTGGTTTGTTTTTAGGCACTCATTGTTGGTTATAATGATCCTTTTTAGTATTTATAGTTCCTTTTCCTGTTTGTGCAGATTTTGCAAAAGTTGTTTTGATCTTTGCACTTTTAACAGGTGACTTAGGGAGAGCAGTGTGAACAGATTTTGCAGTGGCAAAAGTTTTGAGGCCACTTCTTAATTGAACTGCTCTAGGGATCAATTTGCTGTGATAATTAGGGTGTACATTATTTTGAAGCTTGTTTGGCTCCACCCTTTTGTTCCCAAAGACTTCCCTTCTCCTAACATGATAATCACAATAAGCATGTAGATGATCAAAACTACCACAGATATAGCATGCCTTATTGTTCATAACAAAGTCACTACCTAGTTGTTGAGATTTAACATGGTTCCAACTCCTCTAGTTACCCCTAGGAGCTGTAGGCTTATTCCTGTACATCTATGCATACCTTACAGGTGATCTAGGTCTAGTTGCTTGTTTCCTAGGTCCATTAGTAATGGTATTAACAACCTTTGGGACAGAAGTCTCTTCACACTTTTTAACATTCTCATCAACCACTGATGAGTCACTAGCACTTTCAAACACATCATTATCTATCTTAACATCTTCCTCACCTTTCACAGTCTTGGGAGGACCATACTCTCTAATGGGTTCCTGAAAGTCTTCTAAGCCAGTATGAATTAGATCTATACCTGGAGGTGCTGGAACACCTCTTAGTGGTGGGGGCACTGAATTATAACCCATGCCTGACTTGACTTTATTGTTTATTTGAGCATCCCATATTTTATCTATAGACTTAGATGATAAAACATGTGTCAACAGTTATATTGACATTTTCATTAATCTTTCTAAGTTTATCAAGCTCTTTTTGGTAAGCCTCATTAACAGCAGTTGTATGTTCTACATCCCTTCTAAGAAGAATCATGCCATCATTATATTTAACCTCATTATCTCTATAGTGCTTTAATTATTTTTCTAAAACAGCTAGACCTCTCCTAAGGTTTGATACAACATAATTAGAAGCAACTAACTCTGTTCTTTGACTTTCAAAGGCTTAATTAAGTCTTTCTACTTCTCTAGCAGCCCTACATGATTTAGAACAACTATCAAAGTTTTGTACCTCTGAATCAGAGAAAGCCATGAGAGCAAATTCAGTAGAGATAAGAGCAGCATCTGAATGTTCTTCTTCTTGATCATCAGCCATGAAGCTCCAGTCATAGCTTACACCATCGATAGCCAACATAGCCTTTGGTTCCTCCACAGTTGACTCCTTCTTCTGTTTGTACCAAGTTGACCTGTTGTCCTTGGTCTTTGGTCTTTGGTCTTCTATACTCTCTAGCAAAGTGTCCTAATTTATGACAGTTAAAGCACTCCACTTTCTTCTTGTCAAACCCTGCAATTTCACTTCCATTTATGTGTATTGGTTTGCCTGTCTTCTTGTAAAACTTCCTAGCCCTCATGCTAAGAAGAGCAATCTGCCATTTAATATCCATCTCTTCTAGGTCATCTTCATCAATTTGCTCTATATCTTCATGAGTCAATATAGAGCCATTGACTTTAGTAGAGATGAATGCATAGAAGGTAGGATCTCCAATACCAGCAATCTTCTTTTTAGAACCTGCAGTGGTAATGCTAACATTACCAGTGGAAACCTTAGAACCTGCAGTGGCCATATCCTCATCGCGGTCATCCTCAGAATCATCACTGTCAACAGAGGTTGACAACAATGCCAAGCTACTTGAGCTTGTACCCAGTTTCCATGCCTTCTTCAGTCTTTGTTCAATGAGCTTAAAGTTATTATAAAGATCATTGAGCTTCATTGTTTCAATGTCCGCTTATTCTCCCACACAAGTAACATTAGTCCGAAACTCAAGGCAAACTTCTTAGAAACTTTAAGTTGAGGTCTTCCTTTTCAACCTCAATACCAAACACGTTAGCGTGTTACAATCTTCAAGCTTGGTGAAGATGCTGTCAAGAGAGTCATTGCTTGAAGCAGAGAAATTTTCATAACTTTGCTTCAACAAAGTCTTTTGAGTCTTCTTAGTGGCATCATTACCACCAAACACAGAGCAGATTTCTTCAAAGAGTTCCTTAGCTGTCTTGAACTTACTGAATGCAATAATCTGGTCTCTAGGGAGAGTCATCAACAATAAACTTCTAGCTTTTAAGTCATTCTTCCTTAGTGCTTTTTCAGAACTAGACTCAGGAACAGAAACAGTCACTACATCTATGTCTCCAACCTTCTGAGTCTTTGACACAGGCTTGAAAGAATCTTCAGTTAGGATGATTTCCCAAATAGAATCTTCGTCTAGAAGAGCCTGATTTCTTTTAACTAATTCAGTGTTTTGAATTTGTAAGGTGATAGCCTCAAGCTTGTTTTGTTTTAGCACAAGTAACTCATCCCTACACTTATTCAATTCAAAACTTAGCTTGTTGTACTTAGAAAAAAGATTTAGCCTTGGCTCCTCTACAAACTTAAGATCAACATTGATATAGTTCAAATAGGATCGCCAATCATAATCATCATCCATAGAAAGTAGAATATTTACCTTCTTCATTGTGATGTTGACCCATTCTCCATTTCTGGCATGATTCTTTCCAACAGCAAGCTTGTCTTCCTCTCGAGAGGGCCATCGTCTGCACTTGACATCCACCATTTCATCATCGATGAGACGGCTCTTCATCCCAGTCGAGGTCGACAACAAGACCTTTGTTTTACCCCTGCACGATTGAACACTTTTTGGTTCTGAGGGAATGGCCTCAAGTAATGCAAGCTTAGCTTTGATCTTCCTATACTTGGCTTCAAAATCTATTGTTTTGTTCTGGTTAGATTTATTCTGAATGTTTTGATGAGACTGATAGATTTTAGGTTGAAATTTGCTAAAGCCTGAGGACTGATTTGACCCTGATGGTCTGTAAGAGGGTTCAAAAATTGCTTTTGAAAAACAGTCCTTTGCAAAATGGCCTCTTTTGTGACACTTAAAGCATTCAGTGTCCTCATTTGCTTTAGCAGTTGAAAAACCTTTGTTTCTTTTAATAAACCTTCGAGAGTTTGCAAGGAGTGCCCTTTCCTGAAATTCAACGTTCAGGTCATTTAGGCACTCCTCACTTGATCTCTCATCAGGCTCATCATCTGAATTTTCTTGAAAATTTTGAACCACATTGTTAGAAAAGAAGGCGGTTGATATAGGTGAGGTGATGGTCAGGGACTTCTTGACTTCCTGAGACTTCTTTAAGTCAAGGTATCGTCTTTTGATGAGGTTTTTCTCATAGACAAATTTCCCATAAATTTCAGGAAGTTCAAGAGTTTGGATGTGATTTGCATTTCTAAGTCCCTGAGAGAAGTTTAACCATTTCTCAGGGAGACAATTAACAAAACCAACATTTATCTCATGTTTGGATAACTTAACACCATCATTAGCTAGTTCATTTAAAAGAGTTTTGTAACAGGTGTAAGTTTGAGAGAGTTTCGTGAGTCCCTAGCCCCGAAGGTATTATACTCAAGTTTCGTGTCCATTATCCTGTTTTCCTTGGTATCTGATGGACCTTCATGGCTATGGACCAGGTCATCCCAGGTTTGTTTAGCAGCAGTGTTTTTAACTTATAACCGACTCCATTATATCATCAGGAAGACATGATATGATGATACTTTTGAGTCTTTGGTCCTGGTTGACTACTCTCCTTTCATCCTCGAATCCATCGAGCTTCGGTTTGGGCAAACCTTCAGCAGTCTTTGGGACAAATGGACCCTCATTAATACACTTGATATAATAAGGTTCCATCCCAATCAAATACCAAAGCATACGCTTTTTCCATTTGTTGAATTTGCCAACTTCAAGTCTAGGGGCAATAGATGAATAAGCTCCACCCTTTTTATCGACTAGTTGGGGTACATCAATTTCGACCATAGGAATCCTGATTTAAAAAACGTTTTAGAGCGCTTAAAAGGTTTTATAATCACTGCTCTCTGATACCACTTGTTGTTCCTCCTATTCACTATCGTTAAAAGGAATAATTAAGTACTTAAAGCAATTTAACAATGAATAATGACGAAATTAACATAAGTAAAACACACAAAGTAATTTTCAACATCATATTCTTATTAGAAATAAATCAAAAGAATACATTACCCAAGTACTTGCAGAATAGTACTTGGGATTGAAATGACAAAGTTTGGGTGACTCCTCTCTAAGCTCAGGCTAAGTCCGAGCACAACTCTAGAACCCAATTGAGCTAGCTCAAGGATAAAGTTGTATTTGGAGGAGTGAAAAGTTGGCTTGTGTGTATGTATGTTTTTACAATTCACAAGCTTAAACTTTTCACTCATTCTCTTATGCTATTTATACAAGTATGATTTTAACTTTAACCTAGAAGACAAATACATTGATCACAGTAATCACGAATATAGATATATTCGATTACTGTTTACTTTGCTATTAGTAGTTAGGCGGCGAAGCTTCTTTCCTTAACAGAGAATCCTTTAGTATCGCCGCTTACTATAAATGGGAAGATTTGGCTTTAGTAGATAGGGACTTAGTTTTATCTGGGTAAAGCACTTGGGGACTTAGTTTTATCCGGGTAAACTTTTCTCGCCTAGTCCCGCTCATTCTTCTCTTCAAAGCCTTCTCTCTTCCTTCAGTTTGTCTTGAGTGCTACCGTTGGAGGAGTCTTAGGGATTTAGTGAGTTATTGTCATCACTCACTGAATCCACCATCTTCTTCTTGACTAAGTCTTTACCCATTAAGTTCCGCTTGCTGAGGGAGAGGCTTCTTCTTTGCCTCGTCTGAGTATCCGAAGATGGCTCACCAGAGTCTATGCACTCTGACATGATAGTGTTTAACGGATAGAACACTTAGGTTATTTTCTATTCAAATCCTAGATTAAGGGGTTTGGGTATTTACTGAACCCAACAATAGTACATGTCGCATGAAACAACTATCACTAACGCTTAATATGTACAATCTGACATTGGGCGGAGACACATGACCAACATTATAGGAAGAAAAAGCACTCGTCTATACGAGGAAAGGAGGGGAGGCTACTTGTCCTTCTTGTCTGGTCATCAGATGATCAATGCGTGGCCTCCCTACAACCATTGATCATCCTTCAAGGGTTTATCTGTACATGGCTCTCTATAGTATAGAAGGCATCCTACACAAACTTTAAAAGTTCACACACTTGGGCAAATACTTTCTCACACACAGTTCTCAAAAAGGCTTGTTTAAGTGTTACTCGAGCTTCTTGATCGTTATCAACTCATCGAGTCGTTCAACACAGAATACCAAACAACACAACCATCTCAATCTGCTCTTAATATTGATTCACATAACATACGTAAACAGTTTTGTAAATAACAATTTTAATCAAAGGTAATATAGTAAACTTAAACAATTCGGACTACTATAATATGAATTAAAAAGAGTTTAGTAAGGGTGTTTGGCTAAGCTTATTAAACGTAAGTCTATTTGGGCTTATTTTTGATAATCTCTAAATTTACGTCTTACTTTGAGACTTGTCGGCTTATATAAGTTTATTATGGTATGATAAACTTTTATAAGCCGACAATTCTCAAAATAAGTCATAAAATTGGAGTTTCATTAAATTTCAACTTATTTTTTATAATCTCTAAATTCTACTTATTTGGAGACATTTATATAAGTTGATTATGATATGATAAACTTATATAAGCCGACAATTCTCAAAATAAGTTATAAAATTGGAGTTTCATTAAATTTCGACTTATTTTTTATAAGCCCCAATTTTACGGCTTATTTTGAGACTTGTTTATTATATAAGTTGATTATGATATGATAAACTTGTATAAGCCGACAATTCTCAAAATAAGTCATAAAATTGGAGTTTCATTAAATTTCGACTTATTTTTTTATAAGCTCTAATTTTACGGCTTATTTTGAGACTTGTCGGCTTATATAATTTTATTATATCATACTCCATCCATCCCATTTTTATTGTCCATCTTTCATTTTTGGGTTGTCCCAAAAAGATTGTCCACTACTAAATATGGAAGTTAAAATTGTTTAGGTTTACAATATTATCCCTAATCAAAATTCTTATTTACAATATTAAATGAAAGCATTAATTAATTGTCAAAGGGTAAAATTGTCATTCTGTTAAAAAGTAAGAAAGAGAAAATTGTAATTAATGCACTTTTCTTAAAGTGTGTGTTTTTTGTCGGGGGGACAATAATTTTGGGACGGAAGGAATAATAAACTTATATAAGCCGAAATGTTTCCCATAAAATTGCAGCTTATAAAAAATGAACCTAAATAAACTTACGGCATGCTTGGTTAAGGGGATAAGGGGGTGGGGAATGGGTAAGGTATTCAAAAGGGCCTACCTTTCTCATTATATAGTGCTTGGTAAAGGAGGGGTAAGGGATTGATTACCCCGTAATGGGTAATGAACCATTATAGAATAAATTGAGGAGTAAGGGATTGATTACCCACCTCACTCATTCATTTCCATTCCTTTCCTTTCTTTTTCTTTCCCTTTCCCCACTTTGAACCAAACGGGCCCTTACATTTAATAAGCTTAGCCAATCAGCCTTAAATCAAGAAAACAAAAAATCCGTGAAACCCTACAGATCACAGGGACGATTTATGAAATTAAGTATGTCGAAAATAAAAAGGAAAGGAAAAACAAAAAAAGAAGAAGGGGGAAAAGCGGGTCAAATATGAATAATAAAAAAAGAAAAGACCCGTTTGTTTTGGTATAAACACAAACCAGAAAGTAAAATTGTGCGTGGCGATTCTCTGAAAGATCTTTAATCGAGGTACCATGTTATAACAATCGCTATAAAAGTTGAATTTTATGTTTATTCTGATTGTTTTAAACTAGGGTTTTATATAATGAGTTTTTGATGGATGCATGACAAGTGTTTGATGAAATGACTAAAGGAGAACAACACTTGAGTAGGTTAAATGTGGTCAAATTGGGTTCATTTGTTTATCTGCGGGAGATTTTTCAAATTGGGTACACCGTGTGTCATCTAGTATAAATCATACTACGTAATAGGGTACATATGAGCCATCTATTCCTAACCACAACTATCAAATAAATAGGTTACATGTAAACATATAAGTGTTGCCTAGCATGAATTTATGACTTCACTGTTGAGCATATAGTGTCTTTTGTACCAAGTTGTAGTGACTAGTGTGTTGATCATATTGTGAATGAATTTAACGAATATATTAGAGTAACATTTTACCATCATGTTACAAAGATAGTAATATAATAACTAGACTATAGACAAATGATTTGAGTTTCATTTCCCATGAAGATTTTAAAGCTCAAAATTTGCCGATGCCTAAGGTTGAGTTTTCAGTTGGGATGATTGTTGACAGATCAAGCCTAAACAGGAAAAGCCAAGGAGTGTTGATTTTGGAACACAAAATAACGAATGAAAATAGAAAAAGAGATGGAATGTGTCACTCTTGAGAAGGGGAGAAGAACATGAGAGGTGCCCCAGGTGGGGTTATGATTTTGTTTGATTATGATTAAAACGACCTATTTTTGAGGCTTCTATACCCAAACCACACACTCACTTTCCCACCGACTATATATGTTCCCTTTAGCACTCAAACCTTTTATTTTTATGTGGAAACTTGTCGCTTTTTCGAGTTATGTGTAGCTTTTTTTACGCGCCATACTTTTGAATTTCGTCTATTGTGCGTATTTGTGTGACCATTTTACCCTTACCTTGTTAATGAGAGGGTTGAAGATGGTGGGATTAAAATGGTCACAAGATACACATAAATAGACGGGATTCAAAAATATGGTTAGAGCACTAGGTCGAGTGCCTGTTAGAGGGTGAGTTATCAGCTTTTACCAATAACATTTTTATAACGTACCACTAAAAAACCGGAATAAACTATGGATTACTGTGAATTATGGTTAGAGCACTAGGTCGAGTGCCTGTGAAAGGATTTGATAGAATACTGAATTCAAGGTCAAAGTTAGGATACTGTTGTTGCAAATCGTTCCTCATTAGATTCCACCTGTTCTGTCCTGTCCTGTTTGGGACATAACATTTCTCCCTGCTTCGAAACTGACCTTTTCCTCAAGGTCAAAGTTAGGATACTGTTGTTGTAAATCGTTCCACGATTCCCGTGTAGGATTGTCAGTTCCATCCCATTGAACAAGTACTTGTATATCCCACTCATTATGTACCTGCACTTTATGCGTGTCAAGAATTTTGCACACAATTATTCCTGCTGTTTTTAATCATATTTTGGTATGCATACAGTTTGTTAACTTTTTTCCCTTCTTATCATCATCAAAAGCAGCAGTTTGTTTACCGGGATCAATGAGGACGACCTCTCCTCTTCTGATGCCTTTCCTTCTTGTTATGGTGATTTTACTCGCTAACGTGCGTGCTCACACCCCGTCACACCCCAAGCCGGAAAACGACACCACTTGGGAGTTACTGCTAGCCATCGCAAACCGCGTTCCCTCACACAATACCGAAACAAGAGAATGGGATCTTGCACATTACCGGTTGTGGGAAACAGTAAGTTTTCATTCTCTTCATCATATTGTTTGTTTATTTCAAACGAACCTCTCTTTCATATGTATATATCTAATCTATGTATACGTATCTACAGTACCGTAAGTCTACAACTTCGGAAAGACCCAAAATTGTCAAGGATTTAAACAAAGCATTGACACATATGGAGTATGCCAATAGTAAGATAGAAATGGCGGGGCTGATTCTCTTTGGACCTGAAAAGGCTAGATCAACGCTTCGTTCTGTTAGAGCTCCCAACCATATAGTGGATGACGTGAAGTGTTTCAAGTCTACGGTACAATTTCATATACTTTTCTGCTTTGTATAGTATAAGTGTTCATTTTGCTAACTGATAGTGTTTTTCATTGAAGTTGGAATCTTTTGAGAAATATTGTTGTTTGCTGCCTGAACTTGGCTTGAGGCACATACGGGCTTTCGCAAACATATGCAATTATGTGGCTGAGAAGGAAGCAATAAAAGAAGCACTTATCGTTTCCTGTGCCATGACGAAAACCAAGAAATATGGTAATCCAATTTACAACTTGGCACTTAGACACGAGTATAGTTAAAATATTAATTGCTAATCATTAGTTTTATTCTTTGAAATCACAGGCATTGATGTTAGAAATCCATCGTTGAAGCTACCCCGTGCGCTTCGGGATCACATGATAACTACTGTGCACGCATCTTTGTAAATGGCACATCGAGAAAGAAACTTGAGAGCTATGCCCGACCATATCGTGTTTTGCTGGCCCTGTCACCAGAGGTCCATCATAGGTCGCATTACGAGGTTCAAATTTGTTTTCACAGGCAAGTAAGAGGCTTTTTTGTTCCACTATTATTCTTTAGTTGGTAGTCGGTGGCAACATGGGCATGTTGACTAACGAGTCAAAAAAGGTAGAGTCATATTTTTTGTGCATTCATAGTTCTGATGACAAAATCTACCTTTATTACAGTAATAATCTAATTATATGAATAAAACACTTGAGGAGGTTGTATGCATTACATGGCAACATTCTGCCATTTCCCATTCTGCTAAATTTCGTCATTTGACGTATCTAACCTTTGTGAGATAAAGTACAATCTCAATCGACCCACTCTTAACTAAATGGTCAGAAGATTTTAGTGGTTTGTTTTCTTTTAAGATTTTTATTTTTATTTATTCTGCAGGGATGCTTCACGGGGGTTATGCAAATGTGGAAGTGATGAATGGAGATCACTTCAAAATGGAACATGGAGTTCTGTTATGTCACCTTATGAGCATAGATTTGTTGATGTGAAGTATACTAGCGGGGTTTATAGTTCTGTAACTGTCACTCTTCTTGAAGGTATTTATATTTTAATTTCAAGTGCTCTTGCAAAAATGGGCGAATTTTGATAAACAATTTCATGTTTTTGGTCTCTTTTTAATTGGTAGTGTGTGGAAGTTAGACTGTCTTTTCGGCAAGTTTTATAAGCAAGATTGTTAGTTTGAACTGGAAACCCAAAAATGATGGTTCGGTCATAGTGTCATGTCTTTGTCTATATTTCATATGTCGTTATATACTTTTTAATTTGGCAAATTGTGCCATATTGTAGTGTCACAGGGATGGCGCTATGCGTTGCTTGTTGTGGGAATTTCTTTACTATTGTTGGCACCCGTTGTGTGCAAGTGGGCCCCCTTTTACTATATCAAGTGGGTGATGCGTGTTATAGCACTGACATGTATTTTTGAGGTCAGTTATGGTCATTAACTTGACCACCTTCTCTTTTCTTTCCGATTTTCTGTTTTCTATGTTGAGTTTTGTGTACCTCTGGTATTTATTAGGCTTTTGGTTCTTCCTTTTCAGAGCTCTATTGACACTCCTCTTGGAGTTGTAGCAGTTGTTACTTGTTTGGGACTGTATATTGTGATGAGCTCCATCAAGTAAGTTCTATTCTACCCATAACCCCCTCATGTGCAATTATGCAAACATCAATTATCAATTTTAGTACATTTCTCTAAACAGTAAATGTATTTATAGTCGTAATATAGATAACACTTAATCTACTTTTCTTAAAAGGTAAAGTAATCTAAGATCACAAGTACATATGGTGCTTTTAGAGGCCAGTTATCCATGATACTGTAGAACTCATTGGTCTTTATTCATTTTATTTAATTGACTAACGGGATTGGGTATTGTTGTTTCTGAAAAGTATCTAAACAGTTTAGGCATTTTTATTAAGAATGAAATGAACTCCTTTTTGTTAGTATTATCTTATAAACGTATATCTAAACAAATAGATTTCTCATATTTTAACAAACATATAACTACGTTCATGTTAAATTTATCTACTTTATATAAAAGACTCGAATTTTCTAAACACTTAACAGTTGATTATTAGTCCCAACTTCAAGCAGCAAAAGTACATCTAAATATGGTGCATCCATCTGATTTAGATTATTCTATGCCGCATAATCACTCTCACAATGCCAATCAAAACAACTTCTTAGTTTCCGTCTTTAAGATATGAAACTGTTGTAAGTTTGCCATGATCAGTTGATCACTAAATTTTTTGTTAGATAGAGTTGAATAATCTAAATCACATGCTTAATATTTGATCAATATGGTGGTATTTATTTATTTATTTTTATGTAGGGGTCTAGTATTATCCAACTGAAAGTTGTGTTGATGGAGTGGTCAAGAAACAACAAAAGTTAGACGTGTAAAAAAGATTACCAGTGTCAAAGGTACGTTACCCTTGAAAATTGCAATCCTTTTCTTTTCTGGAATCTTGCAATCCTTTTCTTTTCTGGAATCTTGTATTTGATTATGTTATTTTGGATATATACCTAATAGTGGAGATACTAGAGGTGAAAAGTGGGTAACTTTTGTGTAGGTGCGATTGGCCCGATTGTTTATGGGTCGAAATTGGCATGTCTAGTGTCTTGTCTTGATCTCCCGTAAATATTGAAACCTTTTCCTTAAACACGTGTTGGACCAAAAGTATATTTATATGACTGCTGTGGTAATCAATAGTTGATGATATTAGTTGAGGTTTACGTTAAGCGACATAATAGGTAAATTTGACATTTGACTAAAGACTTTCCGTTATAAAAAAATGAGATTGCTTCCTCTTTTGACAATTTTTTCTGCACTAAAAACTTATCTATCCTGAACAGAAAGGACTTGATTGTTAATGGATGAGATGCGGACGATGATGAGCGAAAGATCTTGTTTATAAGATGGCAAGAGGCAAAGATTGAAAATGTGTCTTAAGGTTTTAGTCGTTTTTCTTGGATTATTTTCCTAGTGGAGCTCATGGTAAAGTTCAACAGATTGTAAAGTTCTCATTGCGTCTTGTAGTACAGTCCACATTGCATCATGTAGGAGAAGTGTAGCATGGCTTTCACTATCAAGAAACGTCTATTATAGAACCAACCCTCACTTCTTTGTTCCATGTTATGGTAGGGGTGTTCATTAAACGGGTTGGTCCCCAAAAACCAACCGATCTAAAGTGATATGGTTTACTCGGTTTTGGCTTATTTGGATTGGGCGGTTTATTGGATCCAACCGAAGCTAAATCGTGGTTTTTGGTTTTTCTTCTTTTGTTCTTCTAGCTATCACGTTAAGGAACCCGACCCGTAAACCGGTTGCATACCATAGAGTTTTTTTTCTTTTGTTCTTCTAGCTATCACGTTAAGGAACCCGACCCGTAAACCGGTTGACTTGTTGGCTCGTCAATTTTATTGTCTCAAGGAACCACCTTGGAATTCTCGCTAGGTCCGCAATTGCATAAACCGCAAAAACGGAAACCACAAAACTACGCGGATGTGGATTCACTTTTTAAAAAAACCGTAATTGCGGATGCGGGTTGGCTTTACCAAAACCGCACCAACCCGCACCACGATCACCCCTACTTTAACCTATGTTAAACCTAATCTTGTTTAGTCTGTTTATCATTAAATTATTGAACTTGTTGTGGCTGTCTTTTGTACAGTAATTTGTACCTTTAACTTTTCAGTTTGTTTGTTGGGTCATAAACCGATCATTACTTCATTAGTTGGGTGGTTTGGTTCAAGTCTGTTCATTTTCGGTTTAGTTTTTTTGTTTGTTTTCTTTTCTTGCAAAAACCGTCTAAACCTAACCGAATATCTCCGGTCAACCAAAACCTGACCGTTTGGACACCCGCAGAAGTTGTGTTAATACTTAATTTTAGTGTTTAGATGATTAAAATAATTTCATTTTCCCCTACTGAAGTAAAGATCATGATTTATAAAAGGGGGTTTATTACTTATGTTAATATATCTAAAAGACGGTTAAAATTATTTGTGACTACTAGCAAATATTCAACTTTGTTTTTCATTTGACTTCTTTCACAAAATGTGGGACTATTTATCGTTTCCAGTTTGAATCTGGAGCAAAAACTGAATATTAGCCACTGGTAAATACCACGCGTCTGTTTGTTATAGACTTGATTTTCATTATGTACGTATATACCAAAAATACGATCTTTCAATGCATTATATATACCAAAAGTTTTCTTTCATTTTCATTATTAAACAGACATATTCAAATAAAAACATTACATAATTATCTATATATACTAAAGCCGCTAGAAAATGTATTATAATATTGAGAAAAATTATCTATATATACTAGGGAATGTATTATAAAGTCATTTTATTTTGTGTACCTATAAATCCGGAACAAATTCATACAATTCATCTATTTTGATCTAATGGTGAAGATTAACCTAAGATTTAAAAGCTAAATCTAAGTACCGTACATGTTTTTTTTCCTTGTCTTTTTGTCTTTCTTTTTTATTCACACATTTTTTATTTTTTTTAATTCACGTTTTTTTATTTTATTCACATGTTTTTTATTTTTTTTTCTTCGCTTTAATACCTTTTCGTCTATTTTCATACGTTTTCGTCCGTTTTTATACTTTTTCATCTGTTTTCGTCCATTTTCATAAGTTTTCGGCCATTTTCATAATTTCGTCCGTTCATGTTTTTTACTCGTCCATTTTCATACGTTATGTTTTCAAACGTTTTTACGCTTTCATAAGTTCATCCGTTTCATACGTTTTGTCCATTTTTACGTTTTCGCCAATTTTCTCGACTAAGTGATTCGAATATCACTTTGTGATTTTCTGAATATCACTTATGATTTTCATGTTACAAAACATTAGTTGATATTCTGAATATCACTTGTGATATTCTGAATATCATAGAAACATATGTAAATGTTTGAAAACAAATAAAACATTTAGAAAACGAATCTAAAACGATGAAAACGGATCTAAACGTAAGAAAACAGACGGTAATATGTATGAAAACCACGAAAACGAAAACACGTATGAAACGGACTAAAATGGGCAAAATATGAATAATGGACGAAAATGTATGCAAAACGTATGGTTTTAAATGAAAAGATTCAAAATAACATATTATGTTAAATACTTTTGAGAGTACTCGTTTTGTTAAATTTGTTTTATAAATACAATGGTCACCTAAAAAACTCTATATATTTGTTGGTTTTTGGCTACTAGCTCGGGATAAAATCCATACACCATTATGTGTGTTTCGGCTTCAATGACAACACGCCTTTTTATATGCTTGCTTCTTGTGATGTTGATTCTACTAGCAAAAGTAAACGGTGACACTTGGTTGTCACGCGTGGACGATGAACACCACAAGGTAGGGGTGTACATGAATCTTTGGAAGTCGAACCGGTCGGAACCCGAAGAACCGAGAACGAAAATAAGGAAAAGTGGAACCAAGAACCGTCCCAAGTTATTCGGTTCGGTTCGGTCGGTACTCGGTTCGTGGGAATTTCGGTAATTCCCATGAGTAGAAGTGTAAAAATATGTTTGGATGGATGTAAAATTTTGGTACTCGGTTAGTAGAACCGAAGAAGTTGTCAACCTTAATAATATTTCACAACTTGACTTACAAACAAACAAAAAATATATATCCGGTAATTACAAACTCATTATCCACGAAAAAAATTGCAAACTCAATGAGAATATTATATATCAATCATGGTGACTAGCTTACAATAACTTACATGGTGACAATATATCATGCAGTGATGCCATAATCGTTAATCGTTTCTCGACTTTTATCATTACATTTAATGAACACTAAATACCAACAGTTAACTACAACTTCTTGTTAGTTGTTATTGAGAAACATAAAATTGTTCAATATGTGGCTATGCGGATACTCAATATTCCAGTTTAAAAAAGCTTACTTTCATGTTGATAAATGATGTTTGAATCTTTGAAAGGAATCAATGGATTAGAGGTTAAGGTTTATGGGTTTTTAAGTTTAGGTAGGGTTTTTTCTATTTTCTTAAAAGGCCAAATACTTGCATGTACACAATGTCCCAAACAAAGCCTATAAAATTACATATTTCATAAAATTCGGTTCTTTAGGAAATACTGAAGGGCGGTTGATTCCGACCGAACCCGTCAGAACCGAAATTTTGGAATTTTAGGAACCAAGAACCATACCATGGATCTAATATACGGTCTCGTTCCGGTCGGTACGGTCGGTTCTTTGGTTCTTTTGGTTCCTCGGTTTTTGGACACCACCCAAGGCGGTTAATGCCACTGCATTGGAAGAACTAGAATCCATTAGTAACCGCATTCGTTTTGATAAGATGGATGGTATTAGGGAATGGGATCTTAAACGTTACTTTTTGTGGGAAATTGTAAGTATTCATTGTATTGTCAAAAAAAAAGTACTTTTGACACTTTATTCAAGTGCTTATATTTGCATATGAATGAATGTGGCACACTGTGACCTTGGTCACGGTGTCTAGCTTAAAAGGTTGATCAAAATCAATTTAATTTTGACTTTTATTAATCAATCACATCTCACGATTTTGCTTACGTGTGTGCCCCAATAGGCTCACGTATTTCTAACCGTATAACATCGTCCGACTCACATATTCGAACATTCCTACCATAAAATTCCCTATATAGGCACTAAAACACATCTTTGGTAAATTAAAATACATTCATGTATTATCTAAATCAGCAACTCAACTTAATTATACATTCATACCTTGAGCGAGCGTAGAAAATCCTTTCCACGACAATCATGTGTTGATATTTAATCCTCTTAAAAAAGCATACAAAAAAATTGCATTACACTTTAGTATAATGCGATAAGATCATAAAATGCAAAAATCACTAACATGTTGCATTATAGTGAGGATAACAACAAAGTTAGTCATAACATCAAATAAGAAAACTTCAGATTAGAACAAAAGGGGTGTTTGGTATGCTTATTAAATGTGCTTATTGGTTTATTCAATTACCATAACACAATAAGTTTATGATAAAGCTATAAGCTTTTTTGAGATGCTTAGTAAAAAAACCCCGAACTCACAACTAATTCTATCATAGCTTAGTGTGTTTATAGTAAAAACACAAATATTAAGTGTAGAACTTTTCAATAAAAAAAAAATAAATAATAATAAATAAATAAAAATAAAAAAAGTTACTAAAAGTTGGTTTGTATAACAAAAAAAAGTTAAACCATAAAAAAAGTTACTAAAAACTATTAGCTAGATAAGGCATAAGCCAAAGTTCTGTTGAAGTCTCTTTCGGATTCTATTCAGAAGCAAAAAGAGGTTAACACATAAATCATAAGTATAGAAGAATGGTTGTATCTTACATCCGTGATTACCAACTCAATAACATTATCGCAGATAGATAGTACGTAATAACACGATTAAAAACTATATATTCTTGCTTAATAATTCTCATATGCGTACTTTTATTTCTTTACAACGGCCAACTACTACGTTTTTTAATGAAACATCACGTCAATATGAATAAAGTTAGGTTATCACCTAAGTTTTTTTTTTTTTAGGAAGGATTGTTATGAAATAAGGATTGTGATGGTGCATTTTTATAATTTAAGGAAAACACCTTCTAAATTAACCAATATATGACTATCTAACCCATGTGTTTGTTTGTTTTTTTTAATAATTAGCTTTGTAAAATGTTTTTAACCAGCAGACATGTTGAGCTGAGGTTGATGTTGTTGTTTAACTTTAACTATTGATATCATGTTGTACAAAATGTGCGAGTTTAGTAGCACATAATGAGCTGATGATGAAGTTAAAATATGCTCCGTAAAAGTTTTAAAATGTTTTATGGATATCCATATATAAATTTTAAATAATAATTCACGAGTCGTTGTTATAAGAATCGCGTATATTTATTTTCATATCACATGCTTCGTGTTTACCATTTGATATTTATATTCCCGTTACTAATATTATAAAGTATATGGGGTATAAAGTGTAAGGGCAATTTTTTTTTTTAAAGTTATTAAAAACATGAAAAGTTTAATTTTACACTTAGCTCTAGTACTTAAAATTCTACCACTAAAAAGTTTTATTAATTACTT